>BQUP01000006.1:0-600000 GCA_022835595.1 Cystobasidium ongulense | reverse complement strand
ACGGAGCTGACTGCAGAGCTGGCTGCAGAAGTGGCAGCGCTAGCGACAGATGACGCTGATGCGACGGCACCGGTGGTTTCCTGACGGCGCTGGAGAGGCGAAGCGTTGACGGCACCGACGGCTGCAAGAGCAGCGACAGCAAGGTTGGATAGCATTTTGATAGGAGGTGGTTTGTTTAGTTTTAAGACTATAGTGCTTGAAGAGCTTGCTGTAGGAGGGTAGAATGGGGAGAGAAGAAAGAGTAATTGCAAAAAGGTCGCAGTCTTGAAGAGGCAGTGCAGCAGCTCTTCCGTCCGTCCGGCGTCTTCTTTCTGCCTTTCCTGACGACTATTCCCATATCTGGCAACCTTCTTTCATCCGGATTGACGTTGCTTCCCTTCCATCATCACATCACAGCATCAGCCATCATCGCTTGGCCACTCTGATCGCCACCAGAATGGCGACCGAGAGAAAACCCCCGCAGTCCGCATGGGAAGGCCGTGTGGAGCGTCTTATTGGCTGACTACCTATCCCGTTGGGAGCTTGTTCGTGGCTATGATTCTGCCGATGTAGCTTTCCTTGATCTGTCTCAGTTATGCGCCGTATACCCTCTCCTATTTCCAATCGGCTGCACTCTTCCCGCGTCAGCTTTTGCCTTTCGCAGACAGTAAGTTGACGGGCTGTATCATAAGCTGTTTGCTGCGAGCACGTGCAAGCGAGGCTGCTCGCTCGTATTATTGTAGCAGCAATGCAATATTCACCAATATTACTCACGGGTGTCGGTGTGCGGTTTCATTTGATTTACGCGTGCTGTCCTGCGGACTCAATAGTGCGTGACTTAAATGGATTGGTCCAGGCCAGATCATCGTGAGAGCTGTGTTGAATGGGAGTGATACTGTAGGAAAGCACTAGATTGGGGAGTACCTGCTTAATTTAATCTCTTGAAATAGTAAGTCACAACGTCAAGTGTCAGTATCCATACCGAGAAAGGTAATTGCCAGCTTACAAGAGACGTTGTACTTGTGCAGACTTGAGAAACCCGTTCCAATGATCAATGCCGCTTACTGTATTTGCCGTTTCGTGTGCGCCGCTGTATAGAGTCTTGCAGAACTCAGCTAGTTTGATAGCTTGAAGTTCGCAGAAATCTCGATGATTAGCGCTTGCAATTTTGAGTGTTGTGCAATACTGTCGGTGCCCCACTGGCAAGGGGGTGCTCCTGGAGTCGGAATTTGGAGAATTCCAGGGTTTTGCCAGATCTGCGGGGTCGTCCGATTGTATGAAGAAGTCACTTCCTTCGTACAGACTGTACTGCACAGTTTTGCGTACCTTGCTTGATTTCTTCCCAAATAGAAGCATTAAAAGCGGGAGACGCGATTTGCCGAATTCGAAAGTCATGCACAAGCAGACCTGAAAACGAAGAGAGAGGAAAGCGAGAGAGAGGAGAAGAAGCTTTTCATATCCGCAGCCTAGATTCTCTCTCATATACCTGAAAATAGTTCTTAGTGGACGGTTGTATCCCTAAACTCCACACTGCTGTTGAGTAAACTATTTCCGATTCCACTTCCAACTAATCACAAAATACAAAACTGTCACTGACTTAACATGAAGGAGGTAGATACGCATACAGTTCGAGGCAGAAAGAAAGTCGAAGGTCTACGTATGAAAAAGGTAGTCAAACAGAGCAGAGGAAAATAAGCGAGGGGAGAAAACCTGGCAGTGAAAATCGATATAAAGTGACTGTGACCAATCCTCCAGGGTATAGAGCCGCTAGTCATTGTACAGTTGCGTAGAGCAGAAGATATGCCGCACCAGAGAGTGTCCATCTTGTGAGATCGCTTCACCATTTTCTGCCTAGCGAGGATTCTGGAAGAGCATAGTCCGCAATGTTCTTAGGACTACTTGGGTGCAACGTGTCTAGCTCTTCTAGCTTTCTTCTTTGATGACGAGGATGATGCTGCCCAAGAAACCCGGGTCATAGAACCGCAAGGTTGACCTAACGATTCCATCCACTGCATCATACTTTGACCATTTGAAGGGGTAGGGACTGATCCTTTGCCTAGCAAATCTAAGAAAGACCACTGGCTATTATCACCGTTATTAACATGTCCGTTGACAGCTTTAAAGTTCCAAAAAATGCTTCCTCCGACCATTGCAAAATTGACCAGTTCACTGGTGAAAAGTTGTCTTTCGAAAGCTGCTGTTTTGATTCCTGTTTGAATGGACCATTCCGTCACTAGAACGGGTACCGGGAAATCTGCTAATCTTGTCGTGGTATTGCATACTGCGTTCAACATGTAAGTTGTGTCGCTGCTCAAGGGGAAAGTTCCGATGTATGGATGGGTAGACATGGCGAGATAGCTGTGAGAGACGGCCATGGATTAGTTGTCACTTCAATAGATCAACGAAGTAGGCAAGCCTACTTGGGATCTTTGTCCGTCGCAAAGCTTTGCCAGTAGGTTGTATAAGGAGTATTGAGAACTTGATCAGGATATCCCTATGTTAAACACATGAACGTTAGATAGCGTGCTGCATGTATCAGGACAAGGTGTTCGAGAAAGGAACTCACGTGGTGGAAGATGATGGGTACGGGGCTGGATAGAGCCATACTTTGATCGTATGCACTGGGAAGGGTGGGTTAGCCTTAGCCTAGAATTCCCCGCCTAACCAGGAGACCTAGGCTTACTCTTGATAGTAATCCCTGAGCATGTCAAACTGGCCCGTAGTATAAGGTCGAGGCTGTGGGATGATAATGGAAGGGCGTACAAGCGTGCTCAGTAAATGAAGGCTGTTCAAACTGAGTTGTTGCGCCTCACCTCATTGATAACTTGCAAAGCCGAAATAACCGAACGATAAGGTGAATTTGTGATATAAGCCAAAGCAGCTTTAACAGTATCTTTAGAACGTTGTTGATTTGCATCTTGAAAGAAAGTGGGATTCTTGGTCAAATGACCGCTTGTGACTTCACCATTTTGAGAGCCAGGTAGAGCATGAATGTCGAGAATGGCATACATTCCTCGCGAGTATGCCCATCCTAGTACTCGGTCGACGTAGGCTGTCTGGTTAAAGTTGCACAGGTACGGTTCACCGTTGGCGCAGTCGATGAAAGCCCAGAAGCCTGTACGTGGATATTGATGAAAAGCAAGTGCAGGTGCCGGTAGGTAGACGAGAACAGGATAGGACGAATGGTGAATCAGCGCATGTCCACACGTGACTAGTGTATACTTGTGTGATGGTGTCTCAGATGTGGTGAAAAGGTTGCCAAAACAACACGTGACTGCAAAGGGACCATGAAAAGATTGTCACCTACCGACTGGGATGCGGATATGATTCATGCCAGCTTGGTGCAGCTGCTCGATGTCGCTCTCAGTGACCCAGGTCTCGTAATGCTCTGTCATGACAGACCGGGCATTGTCGCCGAGCTTCTGCATGAGGGACCACTCGTCGAGAACCGAAGCGTCATTGCTGGCCGAGGCATTGAACCCTGGTGGAGTACATCAAATATCAGCACTCAACAAAGACAGGCTGACAGAAAGACACCATCTCACAAGGCTCATCCATCCATGCTTCAAGTACCAGCCAGTTTCCGAGAGCAGCGCCGTACATGGGCTCTCCATTGCCTGATGATTGAGCAGCGGCGAATGCAGCCTGCGTCCACTTCCATTCAGGCAGGGCAGAGACGCTGGGTCGGGCAGCGGCAGCGGAGGACGAAGTTGACGAGGCAGATGAAGTGGTTGTGGAGCTGAGGGTTTCTATCTTGCCATTTGACTCGGTCGTGGTGCCTACAGCGACGACTTTAACGGCAGCATCTCGCGTCGAGGCCTCAGCCTGAGTATTGCGCGCAGCCCTGCTTCCTAGGACACCTCCAAGCACTGCTCCTGCAATGACGAGGGCGGCGAGCACCACTCCGGCGATAGTCCATGTGCGTTTGTTGCCCTTCATCTTGCCGCTGCTGCTTGTACCCTTGAATCCTCCTGCTCCGAGTCCTGCTGCACCTTTCTCGCCGTGCAAGTTGGCTGTCGAGTCGTGGTAGGCGTGGTCGAACGAGGCGTCGGATGCGACTCCTGCTGGTTGGTATGGCGGGTACTGAGAACGTCCAGCCATGGTTGCTGCTGGCTAGGTCTTGCTGTCGTGATTACACTTCCTTTTGATGTCGCAAAGACGCGTGCCAGCCTGTGCGGGCGGCGGAAGGTGCGTTTGAAGCGGAACCTTTCTGAGCCTGTGATAGATATGATAGGAGCAAGCAGTTGTACTAACGATGAAACAGGTAACTTATCATACAATTCATCTTGCCGTAAGCTTTTCGGTGTTTACATCTTCGCAAAGTTGCATTCCACGTTCCACCGAGGGCCCCTCTTTTCGTGGACACCTCAGATAAGGGGCCACCTCTTATTTTATAACAAACTGCAATTGACGATAAGAGACGTAGACTGTCTTCATTTCACTCATCTCTATCAATACACTGAGACGCATTGGTCGGGGACATGGAGTACCCTCTCTCGCTCAAATATCTTACAAACGGTGTACATCTCTCTATGAAGACAGGAAGTCTACTGAAGAGCAGGCGTGCTCTGAGAAGATGATGTTTGAACGTCATTCCGCCCATCATAGCACCTAGATCTCCTGCAGGCCCTGCTATGCATAACAAGAAAGGAAGAAGTCGGATCTTGCAGAAACTTTAGAAATAGTGGCAAGGCCGACATTGCCTTTCGTTTTTTTCTCCCTCTCATACGCCTGTATTTTGTTTTTTATGTTTAACTTTTGCATTTCGATGTTTATGTTTGGGATGGTACGGTTTTGATTAGGGCTGACAAGTCGAGAAGGAGAGAATACGCAGCATGCTACCAAGGTCAGGGCAGGGCATAATAACAATGTATCCAGTTGAGAAGACTGCATGCAACGCGAAACATTTTCCGAATGACTATCTTGCAATCCTTTCCTACTACTGCTTCCAGGAGGGTGATGCGGAATAACCACCTTTTGGACTTGCCGCTCCGTTGCCTGACCATGAAGGAGCTGAGTGCGAAGAAATGGATGAACACGTCAGACTCGGATGGACGCAAGAAATTGTAATCTTGCAACTCTACTTACAAGCAGCACCAGGCGAGTACCTAGGTCCTCCATTCGCACTCGTCGACTCTTGGGCTTCATAAGCCGGAGAAGTAGGAGACATAGCAGGGCTAGTCGGACTATACTGAGGGCTAGTCGGGCTATACTGAGGACTTGTAGGACTATACTGCGGGCTAGTAGGGCTGTATTGCGGACTAGTGGGCGAGTATTGAGGTGAAGTCGGCGAGTATTGTGGACTTGTCGGACTGTATTGCGGGCTTGTAGGACTGTAAGTTGGCGAAGTAGGCGAGAATCGTGGCGACGCAGGGGAAAAGGCTGGACTGCTCGGTGAGAATCGAGGTGACGATGGGGAAAATGATGGCGATGACGGACTGAATCGCGGACTCGAGGGGGAGAATGATGGCGAGGCTGGAGAGAAGGAAGGTGATGCAGGAGAGAATCCTGGACTTGTTGGCGAGAACGCTGGCGAGGTGAGATTGATTCGAGGTGAAGTAGGAGAGTAACCAGCTCCACCACCACCTCTTCCTGCGAACGGCGAGGATACAAAGCCTGGACTCGTCGGTGCATAGAACGCCGGCGAGGCAGGTGAGTATCCAGGTGAAGAAGGACTGAAGCCGGGTGAGGCCCCATATCCTGGACTTTGTCCGCCACGAGGCGTATACGGTGATTGACCGTAGCCACCATACATAGCTCCCATACCTTCGTCTCCACCAGCTTGCACGATAGGCGAGAACTGAGCATTGATAGCGAGATTGTCGTAGTTCGCAGCTCCTGGTGTTCGACCACCATAATCTCCTTCCGCGTAAGGTGTCATCCCTCCTCCTGGAGTCATTGATCCATCTGCAGAGAATAAAGCGCTCTGTGTAGGCAGACGATGATCCACCACGACTTGCTTAAGCATCTCCACATCCAGCGCAACATCGAAAGATCCAGTACCCATCGGTGCGAGCTGTCCGAGGAGGACATTCTCTGCAACACCAGTGCAGTGATCTCGCTCTCCCGAAGCAGCAGCCTCCATGAGAATCTCGACAGTCTCTTCGAAGGAGCAGCGCATGAGTGCACCCGTATCGGCTCTGTTGATACCATGGCGTGTGATAGCCATGATTGAACCTCGGTTCGTCATGACATCGACTAGCAGTGCCAAATGTCTGTAATTGACACTCGAACCACCGAATTCGATGACGTGTCTCATCTCTCGTAGTAAGGATTGTCGTGCGGCTTCGATACCCAATACCTCCAGAACTTCAACACAGTTGTTGGAGGTTGTGCGGACAGCATCAACACCATCGACGGTGAGAACTTTGCGTAAATTGGATCCATCTGTTTCCAACAGCCATTCTTCCATCTGTACGAACTCTCCTGTTTCGTGGCTGACAACCTTTCTAGGTTTCTTTACGATGAAAGCACGCTCGATACCTTCGACACCACCCAGAGTGATACTGGACAGCATAGAGCTTTCAAGCTGCTTGAGGAACACATCCTCCGGGATTTCACCCTCCTCGTCATCTTCGCCCATACCCTTGTCCGATTCCTGCATGGCTCTGCATCGAATGACCAGCTTTTCAGCCAAATCTTCAGAAGGTAGAACAAAAAGGTCGGATTCGAAGACAGCCTGGATTTTGCTTGCAACGTAGCCCATCTCGTAACCTTTATCAATCATCTGCTTCTTGTCAAGCTCGAAGCGGAGCAGCCATGGTGACTGTCTATGAATGTTCTGCTCAATTTCGGGATCTGGAATCTCGAAGAAGGCATGTACGAAGTCTCTGTCGTCCTCGATGAGTGTAGTCTCGACTTGAGGATCATAGAAAATTTCAGTAGCAGCAGTGAGGGTCTTCAGTGTCGTATGAGGAAGAATAGCCTGGATAGTCTTGGCTTGAATGGTTGTCCGACTGTATTCCGGTTGCAGGTACACTGTGAGAGAGGGAGTCTTGATGTTTCTAGCCACGTTGATAATCTCCTTGAGACGAGGAACACCGAGTGTCACGTTCTTGGAGGACACACCGGCATAATGGAAAGTGTTCAGTGTCATCTGTGTAGCTGGCTCTCCGATGGATTGAGCAGCAATGACACCACACATCTCGCCTGGGTGGACAATGGCCTGGTTGAATCTTGATTCGACCTCTCCCATAACCCACTCGAACGCCTCCCGGTTGAGGTGATACTCCTGCAGGACTCGCTTCGAGGCGAAGCAAGCTTTGAGATGGATACGGAACAGCAGTGTGGCGTTCTCTTGAGCACTCATGGTGAGATGATCTTGGCGGCCCCGAACGACGATGAGGCGTTCTTGCAGCTCGCGAACTGTTTGCACAATATCACCAGGTGGGAGATCTGATGGTTTCGAGGGATCAATGTGGAAGATCTGCTGTGCATTGCGAGTGATGCGCGACAAGTTGACTGGCAATGCTTTCGAAGCATCACCGTTCCTGATGATTTCTGTTCTGAGTTGTCTGCGATCATCGCAGAGCTCTTGATATTCTTCGTCCAGCAGCGCTTGCACTTCAATAGTTCCCTCGTCTAAGCCAACTTGTAGAACACCCTTCTTGAAGGTCCATTCCGGATCCATCATATCAACTCGATAAGTGTTTTCGAATTTGTCGTTGTTCATCGAGACCGACTCTAGCGTTTGGTTCTCGACGAACCCACCATCTAAGCCATCTTCTCCGTAAATGAACTGTACAATGTCTCCCAGAGAATTTCTGACAGTTCCATCGTACGCGACAGTGACGTCTTCTAACGCCTTGACCAAACGACGTTGGATATATCCTGTCTCAGCTGTCTTGACAGCAGTATCGATAAGACCTTCACGTCCTCCCATGGCGTGGAAGTAGAATTCTTGGGGCGTCAAACCGCGTAGGTATGAGTTCTCAACGAAACCACGGGACTCAGGAGTGTAATCATCCTTCAAGAAATGTGGTAGAGTACGGAATTTGAAGCCAAAAGGTACACGCTTTCCTTCGACGGTTTGCTGACCGACGACTGCAGACATCTGAGCGATGTTGATGAACGAACCCTGCATGAATGGTGACTGTCAGCCGGTATCGATTCCGCCAATAGTGAGTTTATAGTTACCTTTGATCCAGCAACGACCATCTGCTTGACGTTATTGTCATCCTTGAAACTCTTCTGAGCTGACTTACCAGCCTCGTCACGAGCTTCGTTGAGGATATTTGAGACTTTGTTTTCGAAACTCTCACGAACTGTCATACCAGTCTCTGCTTCTAGACCATCCATGTATGCTTGTTCAATGACCTCTCGGACCTGGGCCTTGGCGTCACTGACGAGACTGACGATTCTCTGCTGTGTTACCGGATCTGGAACGGTATCTCCGATACCGACCGAGAAACCGTTGTGGAGAAACCAATAATTGACAACTTTCTGAATACCGCCGATGAAATCTCGGCACGCTTCTGGTCCACGTTCACGGAAAATGATGTGGATGATACCACCTGAAGAAGCACCGACAGCTTTCTTTAAAATGGTACCGTACATCATCTCGCCGTCTTCGATGAGAACGCTCGAGTCGTCCCAAGGGCAGTGCCCGGGGACATCACCTTTCGTGCTGTAGTTGATCCCCTTGGGCAAGGTTAAGGAGACAATCTGCTTGCCTGTCCAAAGAGGTTTAGGCTTGACAATAGCAGGAGGCGGTAAAACACCATCCCAGCCAGGCACCCAGAGTAAGATATTCTGGACGAAATCGCGATCCAGGAAGCAATCGCGAAGGGTGAATTTGCGGATACCGGCGAGCGTATCTTGCACGATTCCCATGACTGGCTTGTTTGATTGTGGGGAAACAATTTGACGAGGAACCCAGGCAATTTGAGACAGCTCGGCTCTCGTCTCTTCGCTTTGAGGTACGTGTAAATTCATTTCGTCACCGTCGAAACTGTTTCCGTAGACAAGTCAGCACTGCACCACCGATGGATTTGAACCGGAGTCGAAAACATACTCGGCGTTATAAGGAGAGGTTACGGAAAGATTGAGTCGGAAAGTCGAATAAGGCATAAGCTTGACGCGATGACACACTGCAAAGACTTGTCAGTATCGCTTGCGAGTGCTGTCTGATGAGGACACGTACTCATAGACATTTTATGCAGAGAGGGTTGTCGGTTGAAGAGTACAAAGTCATCATCCTTAAGATGGCGCTCGACGATCCAGCCATATTGCAGGAAAGTGCTAGCTGTTTTATTGTAGCGCAAATCGATGCGATCACCAGTGTCTCTGATGACGAATCGAGCACCTGGGTACTCATTTGGACCATTACGGACGAGTTCTTGTAGGTAAGTGATGTTGTAAGGGGTGACACGCTCGGGATAGGTGAGATTTCGGGCGATAGTATGCGGAACACCAACTTGGTCGAGATCAAGATTGGGGTCACCAGTGATGACCGTACGAGCTGAGAAGTCGACTCGCTTTCCCATCAAATTGCCTCGCAACCGACCTTCCTTGCCCTTGAGACGAGCTCTTATCGACTTCATGGGACGCCCTGACTTTTGCAGCGATTGAGGCTGACCTGGTAAATCGTTGTCCATGTATGTTGCGATGTGGTATTGAAGTAGAGTCTCAAATTCATCGACGACGTGGTGCGGTGCACCTTCTTGCTCAAGCCGGCGCACATTTTGATTTGCTTTGATGATCTCGGCAAGTTCTGAGAAAGTATGCGATCAGCAACAATGGATGAGCAGTGGCAAAAGCATATCTTAACCTACTGTATGTCAAATCATCTTCACTACGCAGAGCACCTCCATCAACTGCAACACTAGGTCGGACAGCTGGTGGGGGAACTGGCAGCACTGTCAAGATCATCCATTCTGGACGAGCTTCATCGAGATTGCACCCCATAATTCTGAGATCCTCGTCTGGAATCTTTTTCAATATGACATGTGCTGCAGAAGCAGGAAGATTCTTTCTGTCTTCTGTTTTGAGTGCTTTACCGTCGTCTTCATCTTCGTGCGTCTTCTGGCTCACGAGGAGAATCTTCAGACCATCTCTGCGGATTGCAGGCTGCGTATGACCACAGCCATGATGCTGAGGCTTCTGGATGGGCTGCCCGAACTCATCTGTTGGAGCTGGTTCATCTGGATTATCTGGCTCGTCCGGCTGACACACTCGAATGGTCTGCAATTGGACGAAACCTTGATCAGCAAATTGGATTAGAGACGGTAAGAACAGCAAACTCACATTACAGATAGAGTGAATGAAAGCAAGCCGCTTTTTCGGATCGCGTATATATCGTACGGCATCTCCTATTCTTGGATCGGTACGTCTGCATTGACCAGAAAAGAGACAGGCAGGAGAAAGCAAAAGCAACAAGCTTCAGCGGCCGTCAACAGGCTGCTGTTTGAGGTGGTGCGCCTTACGGATCCGCTTTGAGCTTTCCGCAGTTCAAACATATACATTCAAGGATCTGCTTGACCTTCTTGATGAAGCCGACATGGTAGACTCCCTTCGCGAGCTGTTATTGTCGAGGCGGTGTGGGCACAATTCAGTCAGCTGGCGCCATGCTGGCCTCGATGATCGCCTGCATGGAGGCGGGCAGACCATTGCAGCGATGCAAGAAACACACCTCTATATGCCCAAAGTGACCAGGACAGTCCTGCATGCTCTCTGCACACGTCTCGCACTTGAAGTTGCGGTCAATTGTGCCGAGCCTGCTGTCACTCAGTCCTCCAACTTTCGGTCGTTGCGTGCCCTCCTCCATCGTCTCGGGATACTCAATCTTTGCAACAGAGAGACCCTTTATCTCATCGGGTGGTAGAATACCGAATTGTATTGTCTTGACACGCCTTAAAGGCGCGCTCGAGTGCGCGAAACTGTGGAGCGCCATGCTGTCGAGGCTTTCTCAGGCACTTTTCGAGCTGAGCAGGCGAGATTGGCGGTTGCTTCAACGACGTCTTTGGCGGGTCCGGAGCACACGTGGAGTACTGTATACTGTTTCTTATAGTGTAAGCAGCACACTCCAGCTTTCTTCAATCGTCCTGCTGTCCCTGCGGCTCTCCTGCGCGCCCGCTTACGACCCTCGATGTCGCAGCAAATCTCCCAGCGACGCCCTCTGTGTCTGTCTCTACGGCGCTATGTCTCTTTGACGCCAGCTCTAGGTGGTGTGTTGGGGTGCAGTATGCTTGTAGACACGTTTGTGCGTCTTGTTCAGCACCCTCAGCAAAGAGGTCCGGTTGGAAAGCTGAAAAGTCGAGACGGGCTTGCTCTGCATCGCTCCATCCATGCAGTTCTGCCTCGCCAGTCCACGAAGTTGCACGAACATTGCTCCAAGCGAGGCCACTATATTGAAAGCACAGACTAATGAAACATGATGCTACAACTCTTCGCCGGGTCGCTAATGGATGTTATCTTGCAGCCTTCTCTGCCGCCTCTTGGTCAACAAGGCAGCAAGCCAGCAGCAAGATTCTCAGCAGGGCGCGGCAATGAGCTTGCGAGTGTTGTATTGGGATCTCGATGACTTTCAAACGTAAGCGTAATGTCATATGTGTACACTCGTTGCAGGTGTGTGCATCCCATCAAACGATATGCCCGGCTCGACCCTCTAGCTTTAGCGAGCTCTCCCACAACGAGCACCTCCGCGCTCAGCAATCGTGACAACGTTAATGAGGTTCGTGATATGCCAACTTATAGGCCGCTACTGATGATGCATGGCAAGCTGGAAGGATATCGACGAATCAAGCTTGAATTGCCACCACGCATGGAAGCCAGTTTATCATTCCGATGCAGGAGCAGTTAAAGCTATCAGATTGAATTGGATGGAGTCAGAGATGTCCATGTAGTGCTTCACTTGCTTAGTGGCAGACTGTATGAGCTAAAGTCAGTCAATCTACTTCGCTATAACCAGAAGCACAAGGAGCATACCTCCAGAAGGCCTTCTTCAATTGGTCCATCTTCAAGTAAAAGGTAGAATATCAGACGATTTTATAAGACCTTTGTGTTGTCGGCTTACGGTTAATAGGTCCTGGTCGTCTACCATCCAGCTCAATCAGACATTTCTTGCCATCGACTTCACCTTCAACGAAACATGAGAAGTGTAAATCGACCTTCTCGTCCGCACTAGGTGCCTAAAATTCGGGAATCAGAGTCATTCCCGCCATAGTGATACACACTAATAGATCATAAAGCCTATACCTGAGTCTGGCCGACTTGTGCTGCACCGGTGTGAGCGGTCTCGATTTCCTGGCAAGTCTCAAGGTACTTAGCTCGCTCTTCGGGCGTCTTGTCTTTGCATTGCTTGAAGATCTCAGCCAAAGCGGAATCGTTGTCTGTGTAGTCAGAAGTCAGCGGCTGATGCCTGGCCTCTTAGGCAAGAGCACGTTACACAACAGTGAACATACCTATACGAACGGGGCTGTTGGCGACAGCATGGAGAATTCCCATAGTACCTGAAGTATGATATGCTCTCAACGGCTTGTTTATTTGGGGAGGGGTCAATTATACGTACCGCAAGCATTGCCAATCTTCAAACGGTAGCGATATTAGCATAAAATGCCCGAGCTAGCGGGGAAAATATGACACCTTACGGTCTGTTTGAAGAACATCATATCCTTTGGGGTGGCTTCATTCTTCGCTTGTTCATCGCGGGCTTTGCGTTCCGTTTCGTAGGGTTCGCTCACGGGAAAGAGCTGGAGAACCGCATATACAGGGCGAGGCACGAAGGATCTGGATGAATGGCAGCAACATATGGGCGTCAGTAAAGCCATCTACGAAGAGCCTCCAATCTTTTTGATAAGGATGACACAGCGCTGCCATCAGTATGGTCGCTGTTTGTGACGAAGGTGGAAGCGGTTACGCAACGAGTCGCCACAAGACGATGTACGTACCAAGCTCTGGTGGAGCAAAGTGAGCCCGCTTACAGTAGTTCAGGGTCCAGACCGTAGATGTCACAGAACTGGGCGCTGTTGCTGTCCAGACCCAGAGTTGAAGTCCACTGTATGATGCGCGAAAAGACAGTCAGTCAGTGACAACCTACCTTCAGACGGACATCCCGCAGCCTTACTTGCTGGAAGATTTCAGGATTTGCTTCAAGAGGTACCCAGCGCATCGTAGTCTTTTGCAGTCTACTTCAAGAGTAATACTCGACTGCACTTGTCCGAAGGCAAGCTTGATCGAGCCTGGGACAGAGTCCGAAGGTCTTTCTTGTGCGGACTTGATATGCATGCATGACATGGACAATATCACCACACAGAGGTGTAAGTGTTCCGCAGACTGCCCTAATCCATACGCGAGCTAATTCCGACTCGTCCAGATAACCACGCGTTCAGCTGTGTTTTGTGAACCAGCATTAATTAATGAACACTCGAGACAGGTCGTGTAAATGGGCCTTCTGCGATAGAAGCGAGTTCCCCACCAGAAACGATCTATTGCGGCACATCAAGAAGCATTGTGCAGAAGCCCGTCCTGTCGTGCGAGCTGTTTACGAAAGTCAAGGTGCGTACTAAAAGTCCGCCTTTAGAAACGAAGTCACACATCTGTAATACATTTCACGCAGATTCCAACGAGTCAGCTTCTTTCAGACCACCTCGTTTAAGCTCTTTCGGGGCTCAAAATTACAGCGAGACCGTCGGCAGTGGCAGTGGGCTTTCCTTCGCAAATGCTAGTTCGCCACCAAGAATTTATGCTTCGCAACCCGTGCATACACAAGAAGATGAATTGTCGCCTCCAGTGTTCTCGGCTCCGCCTGCATCTATCCCATTAGTTGCAAGCCAGCTTGAGCAAATAGCCTCGCAGATGGAATCGTTTGCGGTCCCACCCACTACGGATGATGTACGGCGCGAAACGCAGATGGCCACCTTGGGCACTTACACCAATGAGCAGGAGACTTCGTTTCACTTTGGGTTCTCGCAAGTACCCGGTATACTACAGTCTGTCTCAAGAGAACCAGTGGATGACACAGTAGAAGACAACAGCAACTCCAGCGAGCAATTCGCACTACACTATTCGCAGCTTGTCGACACCGATGCTATGACGCAGGTTTAGAGTGATGTTACTCCGTGGTCTTTCATGAGAACATAGTAAAGTTGTCCTCGAGAGCCCTGATTCGTGCGCTATCTCAAAGCAGCAACAAGCCTCTCCCGCAATAATTTCGCGTCAGCTTTCCCTAAGGACCTCTTCATACCTTCTCCAATTAAGCGAGCAAGCACGTTCAAGTTGCCCTTCTTGACCTTTTCGGCTTCAATCGGGAGGTCCTTGATAATTGCCGACGATAGTGCCTCATAATCGATATTGGACTGCGAGACTTCGCCGATTGCGGCCTTCACCATTTCCACCAGAGGCAGAGTGTTGCTAGAGGCGAAGTAAGATGCCAGAATATTCTTTCCGTAGGTGGCTATGGTACCATAACATAAGGCAAGTTACAAGAAGCTTTAGATAGTATAATTTAAGCTTACATGTGATCTTGTTGTCCTCGACAGAGTCAATTAGATAACCGAGTTCCTGAGGAGCAAGTGTCGATGTTTCGAAGCCTTTTTTATGCTTTGTAAATTGACCAAGTAGATCGTGCAAGATCCTTTAGAAAGCATTCGTGTTGCATTCGTGTTAAGCCCCTACTATTTGGAAAGAATGGAGCATGAACGCACCAATTGGCGACTGTACGGGCTTTTCGACCATGGGCTACAGTCTCGAAGAAAACCAACCCGGACATGCCTTCTCCCTCAGGCTGATCACTCATCCGCACGAGAATGTCCACCTCCCTTGGTGTTAGATTGTATTCCTTCTCGAGCTTGTCCCGAATCTGATCAGGGAGGAGAGGAAGCTGTTCACGCATTGTTTGTGTTGCTCCCTGGAAAATAAAAGATTACTGAGAAGTTTCAGCCAGGCTAATGAGTTGAACGTACTTCTGGGATGACGATAGGAGCCAACTCTGGGTCGGGCATGTACCGATAATCAGGTGCGTCTGATTTCGATCTCAGTTTGGAGGTAGTGCCAGTTGAGGCATCAAATGCTCGCGTCTGTTGCTCAACCTGCTCGCCAGCTTCAAGGAGAGCTGCTTGTCGCAGAACTTCGTACGCTGCGACAGAACACGGTCAGAAGATCGACATCGCATACAGGTGTACAGCTAGGACACATACATATCGCGTCAACCATCGATCTCACACTATTCAGATTCTTGATTTCGCAGCGTGTACCAGGCGTGTTTGAGCCAGGCGGAGCGATTGACACGTTCACGTCGATTCGCATAGAACCCTGCAGTTGTATGAGCGATGCGCGAATGTTACCAAGAGGAGAGGTACTCGACACACCTTCTCCATGTCGGCATCGCTTGAGCCAATGCAGCGGAGAATGCCCTGTACTTTCCGCACATATGCTGCTGCTTGTTCCGCAGAATGCATGTCGGGATCACTAATGATTTCAATCAGTGGTGTTCCAGCTCTGTTGAGGTCCAGCAGAGTTTGCCCGCTATATGTATCGTGCATTGATTTAGCAGTGTCCTGGCCATCAGAGTTCGTTACTAGTGCTCAGAACAGCGAGGTGTTGGATGTTTACCTGTTCAAGCTGTATTTGAGTGACTCCGATATTGTGGCTCTCGTGTACGCCATCGTGTCTTGGAGTAAGGGTCAAGCGGCCACCGGTGGCTAGCGGAGCTGGATGTCGGGAATCAGCAAAGTGTATATACGCTTCCAGACCCGTTTTGCTTGAGTGACCTTACCATATTTCTGGGTGATCTGGAAGCCTGGCGGCAGGTCCGGATAAAAGTAATGCTTCCTATCGAATCTGTGTGGGTGTGAGAGCTTAACAACCTTTCTGGGCAAATCATCTACGTCGCTCGCTCACTTCGACTGCCTATGTATCCGACAGCCTAAGGCCAAAGCTGCGCGCATAGCAAGGCCTACGGGTTCTGCATTCAAAACCTTTCCAGACAAAAGATTCAGCACGAAATGCTCGGATCTCAGTCTGTATACTTACAGGTAGAGCTCCAGGGAGACCTGCGTCGAAAGGCCGAATATGTGTATTTGGTACCGCTTCATAGGACGTCTGCGCATTCGAAAACAACTTGAGGTGCGTTTTCAGCTGGACATGCAACTCTAGACCGATTGTAGGCTCATATTGGTTGTTGTTGTTGTTGTTGCTCGGCAACGCAGTACTGTAGCTTCTTCGGTTCGATGTCCTGATCAAACGAGAGCAGCATTGTCTTGACCGCGAGCTCATCGAGTACCGACACATTTCGATAAGGCCTTCAGGTAAAGCATACCACCCGCTCGTCATCTTGAATGAGACAGATTTGGTTGCGGACAAGCTGGTGAAGACCGAAGACGACGCATATTATCGATCATCATTTTGGCCAACACAAGGAGAGCGCCACTGACCGACTTCTTCTTTCATCCTTGACAACCACGACACATCTGTAAAGCATCATGGCTGCACCAGAATTTGAAGTAGACGACCTTCGGCCTTCTTACCTCAAAAGTGGGCCACTGTACGCATTCTCGCTGCCTCAAGAGCTGCTGCAAGTCATTCAGCTTCGATCGCCTTTCGGTACAGCTGGTGATGGAATAGAGGCTACAGGAGAAGAAGCACAAGCAATTGCAGATCCAGCAGACACACGAAGCGATGGCTCCGCACTGAGGTGCTCGCTGTGCGGGATTGCTCAATTCGAATCGATAGGGGAGCAGAGGGCGCACTTTTCGTCAGACTGGCACCGTTACAATATCAAGCGAAGCCTTTCGGACAAGCCGGCTGTCAAAGAGCAAGAATGGGAGACCATGTTGGAAGGTGCGTTTGTCTGCGTTCCATATACCATCTCGACCTACCTGACGCACATATCCTCAGGTCTAAGCGACTCGATCAGTGGAACTGCATCGTCATCGGAAGACGACTCAGAGGACAGCGAAGACGGCGATGGCAACAAGGTATCCCGCCTGCTAGCAAAGCAGAAACTGGGTGGTAATGGCCTGGATGACTCAGATAATGTAGAAGAACCCAGAGTTGCAATGTCCATCAAGTCGCCACTGCTATGGTTCGAAGCGCCTCAGCAAGTCAAGGATACTCAGTTCGGCATATACAAGACTATCTTTCCTTCCGCTACGAAGAACGCTGCTTCATCTTCTTGGACTCAGGAACTTCAGGAACTGCAGGTCTCCGAAGACAGCACTCGCTTAGGAAAGAAGGCGGTAGCTAAGATGGGTGGAAAATCCACTGACCCTAATAGCCGAAAGTGGGTGCTGTTGGCTGTTGGCGGAGGCCACTTCGCAGGTGCAGTGGTGTCACTGGTTCCGCAGCTGAGCAACCGCAATGGTCGCGTCGAGAAAGAGATCGTCATGCTTGCTAGCAAGACTTTCCATCGATACACTACTCGTCGGAAGCAGGGTGGTGCACAGAGTGCGAACGATAACGCCAAATCGAAGGCCAAGAGTGCAGGTGCGCAAATTCGAAGATACAATGAGGCAATGCTCCAGCAGGAGATTCGCGAGCTCCTCACCAGCTGGAAGGAGCATATCGATACCAGCGAGCTGATCTTTTTACGAGCCGGCAAGACTTCACAAAGGATTTTCTACGATTACAATGAATCCGTACTGACTCGCAAAGATCCACGTATGCGTACATTCCCTTTCCCTACAAGAAGACCGACCCAAGCAGAACTTGTTCGCTGTTTCACCGAACTCACTCGCGTCAAACTTACCTATCTTACGAAGCAAGAGCTTGATGATATCGAAGCTGCATATCAAGCCGCCATACAGCCAAGACATATCGTCGCTCCAGCTCAGCCACAGATCGTTGCCCTGAAACCTGAGGTGCCCAAGCTTTCAAAAGAGGAACTTCTACTGCGTGATCGATGGGACAGAGTGCTGGACATGATTAAAAAGGACAAGGTAGAAGCTTACCAGGGGTTTCTGGAGAAACAAAGCGCAGAGACTCAAGAGACCGATGCATGGACAGGCCGCCTCCCCCAATGGATCCCAGAACACACTTCTCTGCAGACAGTATTGCACTATGCTGCAAGTACCGACTCTCCTGGAGTTGTGCGCTTTTTGTTGGCAGAATGTCGTGTCGACCCGACATTGCGAATCGTGAATGAAACAACGACAGAAGAGTCCTCGTTACCTGTTCCACGTACAGCTTATGAATGTGCAGCCTCTCGTAGCGTCCGTGATGTATTTCGCAAAGTGTACGCGGATCATCCTGACTGGTGGAAGTGGGAAGAAGACGCAAAGGTACCTTCAATGCTCACCGAAGAAATGGCAAGTGCTCAGGGAGCCAAGAAGGCTGAGCGGAAGAATAAGCTGAAGGACAAGCTGCGGGAAAGAGCTGCAGAACGCGAGCAAGAGCGTGCTATAGAGGAAGCTAAACGGAAGAAGGAAGAAGTGGAAGAAGCCAAGCGAGCAGAAGAGAAGAGACGTGCAACACCACAGTCAGGGCCTCAACGATTGGGTGGAGCCGTGCGTCCGCCTGCGGCTGCCCTAGCCGGTCTCACTGAGGAGGCCAAACGTCGTATAGAACGTGAGCGACGACTACGAGCGGCCGAAGCTCGGGCCCAGCAAGGTAGTTAGATAGTTCACAAATAGTTGGAGCATTTCTTACCGGTTGAACAAAAGTGTATATAGCTCAAGAGTACACCTTTTAGAGGAGCCTCCTTAATAAATGTACCATAATTTCCCTAGAAACGACTTACTAAATGAATCGAATAATATTACTATTGACATAGATCCTTCCATCGCCATAGAAGACTCACTATTGTTAAATCTTGAAGGATGTCGACTGATGTGACACTATCAAGCGAGATACTCTTTTAAATTAGTTGTCGGTTATGCTTGCCTCCGACACGACCGGCAAAATGGCGAACACTCCTTCTATATCAGATAAGAGGTCACTGGCAGCGTTCATTGATAGCTGCCCCATCATCGACCACCACGCGCACCCGCTTCTCCCATTCTCGGATCAGACGGACGCGGACATTCTTGCCACAGCGACAGAAGCCTCCGGCCCTGCACAAGCTGCAGTCTCGACAGGTCTGCCCTTCATACGAGCATTGAATGATCTACACTGGCAAGAAGGGACTCCGTCAAGTGAAGCTTCCTCAAAGGTCCGCTTCCAGCAGTACCTGTCCAAGCGCCGCAACTTTGATGAGAAGGCCTTCACTCAGCAGAGTCTCGCGGGAATTCAGACAATCCTCATAGATGATGGTCTTAGACACTCCAAGGGGCTGCACTCCTATGACTGGCACTCTCAGTTCCTGAAGAGTCCTGCAAAGCGTATCGTAAGGATTGAGACTCTGGCTGAAGACGTCCTGCAAGAGCAACGTAATCGGAGTGGAGAGGCGTTCATCCAGGCGCTAGAAGCAGCCATCAAGGAAGCCATTGCGGACAAGGAGGTGGTAGGGTTCAAAAGTGTATGTCATCGTGGGTCTAAATCCTTTCCAACAAGAATCATGGACTGAATCCCCATCTTAGGCAATCTGCTACCGTTCTGGCCTAGATCTTTCGCCGGTATACGATGAGTCCAGTGTACATGCTTATGTAGACCAGCTGGCAGAAAACTTCGACAACTCCGCACCTGTCCGAATCAGTTCGAAGCCTGTCAATGACTTCTTGGTCAACCTGTTGGCACGACTCATCACGGATCAGTCAGTCGCCACCAAGCAGCCGGCAAAACCTCTTCAATTCCATACAGGCCTGGGAGATAACGATCTGAAGCTCCTCCTAGCGAATCCTTCGTACCTACAACCTTTTATTGAAGCGTATCCCGAAGTACCTGTCGTCCTACTTCATGCATCGTACCCTTTCACCCGAGAAGCGGGCTACCTCGCTTGCGTCTTCACAAATGTCTATTTGGACATTGGAGAAGTCTTCCCTATGGTATCTCGTAGTGCTCAGGAGCAAGTTATCAGAGAAGCTCTTGCTCTTACACCTGCAGAGAAGCTATGCTGGTCTACAGATGGGCATATTGTCCAAGAAACATACTCCGTAGCCGTCAAGCAAGTGCAGGAAGTTCTCCTATCAGTACTTTATGACATGGTCGTCAAGAGAGATTGTACTTTTGGACAGGCTGGAGAGATCGCCAAGTCTCTATTGTTCGAAACCTCAAATCGGCTCTATCACCTTGATCTGGATTTCAAGCCTGACAATAACTCCGTCCGAGCGGCGTCTTCTAAGTCTTCCGGAGAAGCATTACAGCAACTGGAGGATTTTATTTCCCTCCATCCTAGTGTCCGGTTCCTTCGCCATAGCTGGGTAGACTATACTGGCAGCGTTCGAACCAGAGTACTCACGTTGGACTACCTGAGACGGCACCTCTCCAAGCCAGACAATGACGGGCGCGTCTTCCAAGTCGTTGTGGATGCTCCTTTCCTTCTCCAGAACGATGCACCGGGGATCTCCGACTTTTCGACGACGGGTCAAATACCGTATATTCCAGATTATTCCGACATTCGGTTGCACCCTCGCAAAGGCTATGCAAGTGTGATGGGCGACTTCCGCATGCAGGAAGGTGGTCACAACCATCAAGATCCGAGAACTCTGCTCAAACAGTCTCTCGAAAGTCTGGAAGCTACCGGTATCAACAACTTCTTGGTTGGATTCGAACTCGAGTTCCACCTGTTCGAAGACAAAGCCCTTCAGGAAGGCCGGCTCGTGCCGATTTCCACTGCCCATGCGTGGAGCACGTCTCGTGCACTACTCGCCGATGGAGGTAGAGCTTTGACTATTCTCGAAGATATAGTGACAGCCTTGCAAGACAGTGGAGTCGAAGTTGCGCAATTCCACAGCGAATCTGGAGATGGACAGTGTGAGCTACATGTGATGCGCTAATAGCCGCTAGACCAGCACTGATATTCCCCTTAGACGAAATACCGCTTGGTCCGCTACCAGTTGTACAAGCTGTAGATCAGCTCGTGCATGCAAAAGAAGTTGTGGCTTATATCGCAGCCATTCAAGGTTATCGCGCCACGTTCCATCCCAGGCCAGTTCCGAATGGTGCTTGTAGCGGAATGCACCTTCACATGTCTTTCGAGCCGGTATCAAAGCAAGATGGGTTCTACGCAGGCATACTAGAAGAACTCCCCTCGATCTGTGCATTCAGTTTGGGAGGCTATCATTCGTATGATCGTGTCGTTGATGGAGCCTGGACAGGGGGGACGTGGTGCGCTTGGGGCGAAGAGAACCGTGATACACCACTCAGACGTATCGACGCGAAGACCGCACATTGGGAGATGAAAGCCTTTGATGGTTTAGCGAACCCTTATTTGGCTGTTGCGGCTGTACTGACAGCCGGTGGTATTGGCGTAGAACAGAATTTACCACTTCCCACCCCAATCAGCGGTAGGTCGATAAGATCATACTATGATACCGTCAAATTGACTCTCGACTGATTCTTAACCTTGTCTATCAGTGCCGGCAAGCAAGCTGACTCCGGAGGAGAGATCGTCTAGAGGGATCACAAAGACTTTGCCTAAAACCCTCAAAGAAGCATTAGCCAACTTCTTCAATGCCATGGGCAAGCGTACGAGTCTCCTGGGCACTCTACGTGATTCGAAAGCGCGAGTTACTCCATTCATCCAACAATTTGGCGCAGAGCCTGCAATCCGCTACACTCAGGTCAAGGAGGAAGAACTCGCACTTTTGAAACAACTCGAGCCGCAAAGGAAGGAGAACATGACTACGGAGCAGGTTCAACTCAAAAGTCGCGTCTATATGATCGAGCGGTACTAAATTACTTTCTCGCTGGCCTGGCCAGGCATTTACCGCATTTAGGCCGTCTTGTTTCCAAGAACTTCAGCGACTACCTTTGTCACGGCAAGCAACTTTTCCTCCTGCCATCTTCGTCCCACACTGCAAAACAACACAAGCCTCAGCTTCGTGGGTCAAGCCATAGTCGTCGTGCAATCTCTTACACTTGAATGGCTACTGGCATTCCAGCACCGAACTCGGCGTCATCTTTTATCGCGCGAATGTAGCATAAAAACTTCAGCCATGTCCTGCAATGAACATTGTAGACAAGGCATTCTTACATTGTTCGTGGATGCTCTTGTCCATGTCATTGAAATATTTAATGCCGTCCGCCTTTGGGTCCTTTGCCGGATCCTGCGTAGTTACGGGTAAGACACACGCGGGTAGATCCAATATGTTGAAAACTCTGAATTGAAAGATCAGCCAAGGTTTGCTTCAGCTATGTATCGAGGCATACCCGGTCAATCCAGCATGCTTGTCGCTGTTGGGCGCAATCCGTGTCAGCGGATGGTCACAATATCAATGGTAATAAAGCCTTACTCGGTAAATCTCCGAACTGGACTTGCAACAGCAGGGAAAAGGAGGGCATCCATAGGTCGGCCGGTAGTAGATTGCGAGACAGTAGCAAGCCATTCCCGTAGAACGTTCTGCTGGATAAACTCCTCTGCAAGAGATGCATTCATTTGAGCTATCCGAGCGGAATTGCGTTCATCGAGGTGCATCATACTTACTCTCTCTGTTCAATTGATGCAGCTCATAGACACTTTTCTTGTTTGTAACATCCCCGAGTATCAGTCCCTCAATTAGAGGTTCGTTGACAGCAGACAAGACGCGATTGACGTCCTCTGCACCATCCGCGGCAAAGATCTCGCAGCACAGTTCCCAAGCACGTTTATATCTAGCCATGTCGAACTCGAAAACTGTGGGTATCGCTCAGTCTCTAGAAGCTTACAGACGTATGAACTTGCTTACCATCGTGTCCAGCAGCTTTGAGCGCTTGCACAGTCTCGTCAATCGCTCGACTAACTGGCGGGGTCACGTGAACGTGGCCATCAGTCTTGCTGTAGCCGAAAGCGAGCTTCTTGTATTGTGCGGTAGTATCAAATGCTTTGTTATTGAACGGGAAAGGGAAAGCCGTTGCATCGTAGTCGGCGGGACAAGCGTCGAGGACCGTACGCATAAAGAAGTCCACAGAAGCCAGAGTACGGCACATGGGTCCCGCTACGGAGAGGACACTCTCCTGACCTAGCAGACTATTGGTCGCTTTGCCATAGGGCATTCTGCGCGAACCTGAGCAGCAGCACAGAATAAAGTGAGTCTGGGCGTGGCGTGAGGTCTAGACGGCTTCACCCACTTGGACGTATGGTCGTCAAACCGCACATGGCTGATGGGATACGGACGCTTCCGCTGTGGGGGAGCAGTGGGAATCAGCGACTGCTCTTCACGTGTGACGAATTATTAGACGCATACCCTATGTCGGTTCCCTGAAATTTGGTGATCAGCTAGAAATCTTCATATAATACAATCGATGTGCTTTACTTACAATTCCGAGGATGGAGCCCTTGAGGGCGATGAGAGCACCCTCGCCACCGCTGGAACCACCAGGACTCATCTTGCGGTGTCTGGGATTGACAGTCCGGCCGAAGACATGGTTGAAAGTATCTCCAATCTAGGGGGGATTTGCCGGTCAGCCCAACATTAGTACAGGCATTCAAAATCAGCTTACCATCAAGGTCTGTGGGATGTTGGTGCGAACATAAATGATCGCTCCCATCGCTTCGAGCAAATCGACCAATGCAGAATTTTCTGGCGAGATGCGACCCAGATAGGCAGCGTAGCCCATTGTTAGCTCGACGCCTTTAATATCGAACTGGTCTTTCAGAGAGACCGGAACTCCGTGGAGGGGACCGCTGAGAAGGTTGTAAGCGCACAAGTTTTTTTTGGGTGTACACAGATAGTCAGTGCTCACATGACTTTTCCGGTTGTAGCCAGAATCTCATCCAACTCCTTAGCCCTTGTTGCTGCTCTTTCGAACATGATTTCGGTCAAACCTTGTATGTGGTTCATTTTCAGTACCAGTACCGGGCCGATCATTGCGGAGCTCCCCGCTTACAATTTGTCAATTGATGAGCTATAGCAGCTCTCTTGCAGAAAGCTGCGGCAACACTAGCAGCCGATAGCTCCTTTTTAGCTATTTTGTTGGCCAGCTTTGATGCTCAGGGTCAGTCTAATGTACACAAGAATGCGCAACTCAATACTGAACCCACCTCGGCGACATCGTCTATCTCCGTAATCTCAAGCTCTTGCTCGCTGAGCAGACCACAGTCCTTGGGCACATCCATGACATTTTGCAAGTCAGAGTACTTTCCTTCAGGTAGAAGCCAGTTTTCCGGGATTGCATTGTATACGGACTTTCGCTTCACGGCTGCGAGGTCCTTCCAGTTATCTTTCGTTACATGCTTCAAGGTCTCATGGTGGGCTGGGAAGGGCATGGTGGGTGGATTTATATAGCAGCGAGGCGAAACGATGTGGTTTGGTTTCTGTATCGACAAGGTAAGGACGAGAGATGTGTGGATGGTTTGGGGCTGATGTGCCGATGGAAAGAGATGCCGGCATTACCGCCATTAGATGGAGACGAGTGATCGACTTCGGCCGAGACGGAGCGTTATCGTGCAAGCCTTGATGGCCGCGAAAGCTGGTCATCTGACAGAACACAAGCTGCTCTCGCTCTGTAAGTCACTCCGCCGGCCTTAGAGTCTTTCATGGGAGACCTCTAGCGAGTATGGGCACGTGCGTTACACGCTTCTCGAATGTAGAGGGCGAGCCTCTGGAATCGCCCTGATTAGCGAGCTTTAGCCAAAGTCAGAGGCTATATCAGGCATGTAGTGAGTTGACGAGCAACATGCGAAACTAACTTGACGTTTTGAATTAGTGAGTTGTTAATTTAAGTGACCGCTCGTCCCCCAGGCAAGCGATGAGAAGAGAGACAACCTTTGAAGCTCGAAAACCGGCTGCTTTTACACTCACATTCTGGAAGGTTGGAAGGTGAGATCCAATTGGAGATCTTCCTGAAGATACGTCACGTCAGTACGTCTGCCTTCCAAGCTTCCAGCTTGGTGGATGTGCATATAGGCCAACCTAGTCTCGAGCAGCATATAGCCAGTCTGCACAGTCTTGTCACGTCGCCCATGCTTTTGCCACTATTTCGATCATCTGTTCGAAAAAACCCCAAGTTCAAGCAAGGTCTTGTCAAAGAGATGCAGAGGCGTACTTGCCTTCACACACCACTTGATCTCAAGACGCCGACAGACACTTGAACATGGCACCCAAAGATCCTCGCTTTGCGCGGCTGTCGACAGACCCACGCTTCCTGCGGCCATCCAAGGCGTCGCAGAAAGTCGTGATAGATGATCGCTTCAAATCTCTGCTCGAAGGTGATCCAGCCGAGGAGACCGCCAAAGTAGATAAATACGGCAAGAGAGTAGACAAAGGCAAGAATAAACAAGCTCTCAAGTCTTTTTATCGCCTCGACGAGAAGAAAAAAGGTCCTGCGGCTGGTTTAGATCTAGCTAGAGGTGAAGGCTTGGTCGAGAGTAGCAGTGAAGAGGGAGAGGAGGATGATGAGGATGAAGACAAATCAGCTAGTGAAGATGAAGATAGTGATGATGATGAGGACGAAGGCGATGTAGGCGAGACAATCCTCGGTAGCAAAGCAGCAAAGAAAGCACATGCTCGTGAAGAGCGTGCACTCTCGGATGGAGATATTGATCTTGATGAAGACATACCGACGGCTTCGACATCAGCATTACAAGATGCAGGTTATGAAGATGACGTTCCAATGCTCGAGAATACCACAAAGAGGATAGCAGTAGTCAATCTTGATTGGGACAATGTACGAGCCATCGACTTGTACAAAGTCTTCGAATCCGTACTTTCTTCTTCCGTTTCCGGCTTGACAGACGGTACAGCTCTCGCAAGTCGAAAATCCAAGTCGAAAATCGCAAAGGGTAGCGTAACGAGTGTGAGAATCTACCCAAGTGATTTCGGTAAGAAACGCATGGAACGAGAAGAAAAAGAAGGACCCCCGATTGAAATCTTTGGCAAGAAGAAAAAGATATCTTCGAGCGTTGTTGAGCTTAAGAAGAAAGCTAAAAAAGTACAACGTCAAGAGGATGATCATATTACGGATAGCGAGGATGAAAATCAAGAAGAATATGACGAAGTCGCCTTGAGAAGATATCAACTAGAGAGACTTCGTTATCACTATGCAGTAGTCACATTCGACACCGTATCCGCCTCACAACATGCCTACGATGAGATTGATGGATCAGAGTATGAAGCGACTGCAAATATCTTAGATTTAAGGTATGTTGGTCAAGTCGGACGGGTCGGCCAGCGTGATATAGAGTAAACGAAGACTCACCTTTCATCTTACTTTTTGCACAGATTCGTCCCAGACGATGTCACATTTGATGACAAGCCGACAGATGAAGTGACCTCCAAGAGTGCGGATTTGCAATCTTATAAGCCAGGAGACTTCGTGACACACGCACTCCGAAATTCTAAGGTCAAGCTTACATGGGATCAAGATGATCCTGAGCGACTCAAACTTGTTCGAGGTGCCCATCCGAGCAAGGATAAGAAGCAAAAGGGCAAAGGAAAACAAGAAGAACAGATTGATTATTCGGCTCTGTTAGCTTCTGACAGTGAGGATGATGTCGCTGCTCGTACTCGTATGCGAGCTGCGTTCGGACTAGGCGAAGAACCTCTTGAAGGTGACGACATTTCAAGCGGAGATGAAGATGACGCGGATATGGAAGTTACCTTCGGACCAGCATTAGATGGAGAAAAAGAAGGTGAAGGTGAAGATGGAACAAAGGAAGAAACTTCACTCGAAACTTATCAACGTAAAGAACGAGAACGTAGATTGAAAAAGAAGGAAAAACGAATGGCAGAAAAGAAGAAAGCTGCCGGAAAAGGAAGAGTTGTCATGGATGAATATGATGATAGTGATCCTGATGAAGCTTTCGATGCTAATGCGTTCGGTGAAGCGGATGGAAATATCTCCGAAGAAGGTGGTGTAGATGCATTCTTTGACGTTGACGGTGCTGAAGAAGAAGAAGAGGAGAGGGAAGAGGTCAATACAGCTAAAATAAGCAAGAAAGCTCAAAAACAATTAGAAAGAGAATTGAAAGAAAAAGAAGCAGCTCAACTTTCTTTACTTGTTGGTGGAGACGATGGAGAAGGAAATGAGTCAGGAGATGATGGACGTCATTTCGATATGCAAGCTATCTTAAGAGCAGAAAAAGTGTCTTCGAAACCAAAGAAAATGCTTAAAAAGGGTAAAGATAGAAAGAAACATGAAGAAGCTAAGAAATTGTTGGAAAGGGAACAAGATAAATTTGAAATTGATCTCAAAGATAATAGATTTACTAAATTACATGAAGATCATGAATTCGCTCTTGATCCTTCCAATGCAAAGTCAGTCTATTTTTCACCATCTTTCTATAATCGTTCACTGACGAAAAAATCTATCTCGTGACATTTAACAGATACGTCAAGACCAAGAACATGCAACGCATTCTTGACGAATCTAGAAAACGTCGTGATACCGATGCGCCTATTGAAAGTACGCCTACAGGGTCATCAATAACAAAGCCGTCAACCGAAACAAGCAAAGATGGCCTTTTATCACTCGTCGAGTCAATCAAACGCAAAAGTCAGTCGTCTTCTACCGCATCGGGCTCAAAACCAGACAAGCAACACAAGAAGAAAAAGCAAAAGACTGCTTGATTGATCTCGGACCAGTTTTCGGCAATCTTATGCTATTCACAGAAAGATTCTTCTCGTATTTTCATGTTGTTGGCTACATACAGTGAAACAGCTTATTATGATTTACTAGCTTTGATATGTAGAAGCGTCTCTAGGCCGTGTTTATGCCATGCTTAATGAGCAGCCTATTTAATTGGGACTACAGAGCGCCCATGTTGCGATTTGAAACGAGAGATCTAGGCGAAACCGCTTTGCGATAACTTCATATGATACACGCGACAATACTAAATTGCCCAATCTGATACTGTCACTTCCTCCCTAGATGACGTTCTTTCTTCCTTCGTCCTTCCATTCTTATGTCATCCTGGCTTGAATTTAGCAGAAGATTACGCTACTTTAGGAGCTGTTGCTTTCGCGTTTTTGATAGAAAGGAAGACGGTCCTGCGAGGATAGGTAAATGACCGTCAGTAGTGTACAACTTTCAATCCCAAATCTAATGCACCCTGACTCGAGTCCGATGTGCAGAGCTGGGTTTACTCACCATAGAACACCTAAGCTGGCTGAGAAAGGCACTCTATATCTTAGAGGGAGGTATCTGAAGTTGATGATTTGTACGAAGGGCCATCTGAAGAGGAGTAAGATGACACATCGTGGTGTCAGTATGCGTACATATCGAGTGTATGCTCCAAAGAGTAAAGCCAAAGAACTGGGTCAGGCGAAAATTCCAACACTCACATTTGCCAATTGACCAAAAGAATAGGAATAAACATTTTCTTATATCTTTCCATGATGTCATCCCATTCTAAACCTTCAAGAATCGCCATTGTAGAGATGAAAAGTGCAATACCCAAAGGAGCCATAAATAACTGATCTGCGAAGACTCTTTTAAATAGAGCGACTACTGAAATTTGACCTGGTTGACCACCTGTATTTGGCATTGCTATATGTTGTGGATCTACGATTCTACTACCACTTCCATCACTTCCATTGATGTTATTTTGTGATGTTGAATCACTCTTTGAGCTACCTCTACGATGAGCGTTAGAAGGGATGTTGAGCGCCGACTTTGAAGCGTATTGTTGACCTTGATCCGAATCACCTCGATCTATATTCACTCTGAATCCTTCTTTCTCGGCATCCTTTTTGAGCTTTTCTATAAAAGCAGGTGAATTAGGATCTTCATCTGGTTTTAATTCTCCTTCAAATACTTCTGAAACAGGTCGCAGAGGGAACCTGTATTCTAGAAACCTATTCCATTTTTCTGCGGGTCAATTCGACGAGGACCGGCAGGTATAGGTTGAAATGAGATGTTTCAGATAGCAGTATCGTGTGGAATGTATGGAATGTATGTATTGTATGGATTGTGGATGAAGGGCGGTGAAAGACAACGTGGGGGTAAAAGCGAAGAAGTTCAAGTGTCAGTGGTGAACCCATATACGATCCTGTACAGCATATATGCATACAAGACCAGTCGAAAAGACACACCTATCATTGGTCCAACAGAAAAGCCAAACATTGCAAAGCGTAGAGTTCGTTCGAAATCCCATCCTGGCACTGGTGCACCAGCGGCAGCTCCCTGATCGACGGGTGGCAGCGAACCGACAGAGGCGTAGAGGATTGAGGCGGTTATTAGAGGGTTGTGGAAACAATGGCATGCAAAAGACGAATGAAAGTGGTTAAGGTAAGATCAGCTTCTGCATTCAATGTTTGTTCGTATTCATAGGCGATCACGCGTTGAGCTTGAACTCACAATGATGGGAATCAACTGAGCAGCAGCATCGCCTATTGTGCTGAGTATGCTGTTCGTTACGCTGTGTTAGGGTGATTCACAGAGCGGTGTCAGCATCTTTGTCTGCATCGCTCCAGTTTGCCATCCCATCTATAAATCCTGAATGCACCTCGGGCGCGTCTTGAGCCATTGGGAAATTCGCACCCAGCGATGCTCTCGCGTATAAAGGTCTACTTACCAAAGGGTAATGACAGGTCTGCGTTCAAAGTTTGCAGTGTAGAAGCGGGTCAATTTGCGAGCCATCGAGTCAGCTTCTTGCCTTGCAGTCGTCGTCGAGTTGTTCAAAGAGGGAGAGCTGGATGAGAAGGATGCGCTGCTTGATGCTGCTGCTGGTGCTTTTGGAGAGGCTACCGGCATGCGCCGTGGGAATGGAGAGGGCCCGCCGTTGAGGGACGAGAGACGAGTGGACGTGGATGTCGCCTTGCTGGGCTGTGCCTTGGTGGTGTCGCTGCGTGGCATCGTGGTGGCCGGTCTATGCTGGCGATACTGCTGGCAGATGGTGATGGAGGATGGAAGAGGACGGCGATGAAGGTGGTGGACGAGTCGAGTGGACAGCAAAGAGTGTCCAGCCGGACGGACGAGCATGCCGCAGAGTATAGTATAGCTGGATGAGCGAGTTGGTGCTGCTTCAACGAGCAGTGCAGTCTTTCATTACCGTCATGATGGTCATCATCATCATCATCATCATGCTTTGGAACTGGATGGTGATCATCACGTCGTGGATTGACGATGCAGCAGTCGAGGTTGGATGGACGACACACCTACTCGACACCATGCAGGACATCCTATCGTGACATTCACAGCACAGACTGACAGCACATGGAGATGGACAGCGCACACTCTCCCCAAGCTGAAGCTGGGCCATCCAGGCTGCGCGACAGGGAGCTGCATCAAGACCACGACACTGACATGCAGCAAGCACGCGAGAATGGAGCAGCAGCAGCAGCAGAACACGAGCATGAGGATAATGCAGACGGCGAAGGAGACGTGTTATACTATGTAGACACAGATGGGAACCCCATTGATCCAGCAGAAATGGGAGAGTATGCTCTGGCTCTTCAAGAAGGTGATCAAGCGACTGGGGGTCTGGCTGGAGAAGCTTCCCTGGGCATGGACGTAGACGAGCATGTCCGTTCAATGCTCTACGCTGAATCAGGGCGTGTCACAGAGCACACGGATTCACCTACTGCTGTGCACGATTCCAGTACCATCGCACAACAGCCTGAAGAGCAACAACATGAAGAGGAAGAAGAACAACACAGCCAAGACACAGAACGTTACAGGCGTCCATTCATAACCCCCCATGAACACAATACATCAAATAGTACAAACGACCAAGCCAGACCGCCAGATTATGCTGTCAAATATACCATAACTGGACATCGGAAAAATGTCAGTTGTATACGCTTCTCACCTGATGGAAAGTATTTGATTACAGCTGGTGAGTTGAGAGTTTGACCTCATTGATGGTCGTTGACTGTCCTTGTCTAGCTGATTGACTGATCCCCTCATTCATCTTCTCGTATGGTAATGCTAGCCGGCGACGGACGCGTTCTTCTCTATTCACTACCGAAACAAAGTCCATCATCATCATCAAAACCAACAGTACCAATATTCATACGTTCATATACAATTCCAAGTCTACCAATTATAAAAATCCGTCCAAATCAATCTGCAAATTCAATACCGCCAGTCGGGAGTTCAGGCATAAATCATATTTGTTTTAGTCCTGATTCTAGATATTTCGCTACCGCTTCTGATGATAAAATAGTTAGAATTTGGAAAGTTGATCCTTTACCTAGGGAATCTGATATTTTAGATGAGAGCATGAACCCTCCTCACTCTACTACTACTAGCAATACTCTAAATCAGAATGGAATGATAAACGGACATGGTCAACATCAAAATCATCATTCAAATGGGGAAGATAGTATCGTTTTACCATCATCAGCATTATCAAAAGCAGCAGAACAACCAATAGAATTAAAAGGCCATTCTTCTTTTATTTTTTGTGTTGCTTTTACTCCTCAAGGTAATTTATTAGCTAGTGGATCGTATGATGAAACTGTCAAGATTTGGGATGTGAAAAGGGGGACTTGTTTGAGAACCCTCCCTGCTCATGCTGATCCTGTAGCTGCTGTTGGATTTAGCGGTGATGGCAGTGTACTATGTAGTGCTGGTCATGATGGGTTACTGTGAGTCCAAAGTCTCATTCGTTACTCGTCATTCTTTCTCTTTCCTTCTTCTCCCTCTCGATTCCCTTCGGTTACTGATTCACCTGATGCTTCGCAGACGCCTCTGGGATACAGCTACAGGTCAATGTCTCAAAAGTCTAGTAGATGAATCAAACCCTCCAGCAAGCCATGCTTTATTCACTCCAAACTCAAGGTATATCCTAGTATCATCACTCGATTCAACAATTCGTTTATGGGATTATCATGCTGCTGTTTGTATAAAAACTTATACTGGGCACAAGAACATAAAGTACGTTTCTCTAGTGATACATCAACGAAAAAAGTTGAGTTTGAATAAAGCTTTGGGAGGTGCTGATTTAGGTGTTTCTGCGCCGCGTGAGCAGATATCATATTCCTGCACTATTCGTACAACCTCCAAAAGGTCAACATGGTCCGACATACATACTAACAGGGAGTGAAGATGGGAAAATAGTATTTTATGACTTACAATCTAGAAATATAGCTTTTACTCTACCTGGGCATAAAGGTGCGCTTGGTCTTTCTTTCCTTGTCAAGTTAAGGAGAACCGCTGATATAGAAAGTCTACTCTTTCTGGTCGATAGAAGCACCGATATTGTGTCTCGCTGTAAGTGACACCCGCTCAACTATATGTGCCAAAGCTATGATGCTGATTTATTTCTTTCGACCTACTGCAGCATGATCCACATTCAGGTATGCTAGCGACATGCGCTCTAGAGCGAGGAGTTAAAGTGCGTCTACTACTATATCGTCTCATACTACGTGTGCACTCGAGCGGAGTGCAAGATGCTCATACTGACCTGCCCCTGTACTCTCTCTAGGAACATACCGTCAAGCTTTGGGTAGACAAAAATCGGATATCGACATCTGCAGGGCGTGTGAATGGTCATTGAATATCATGGACGTGGCTGTTGTGAGTTCGGGAGACAAAATGAGGCCAATGACAAATGAGTCTCGCGAAGAAGGATTAGAGTCACGGCTCTATCATCAAGGCACATATGTGGCTGTTATTGGAACTCCGAGTTCTCCCAGACAGTCGGCTTGAGGAGCTGCGCAAGGGCTGTAAGCTCGTTTAGTGATTGTTGTTGTATACCATTTCACATTTAGAGAGGCAAAAGGCAACACGGACGGGTCTCAACTTCTACTAACCTTTATTTTCTGCATCTCTTTGCCACCATTTTTCAACGAAAGCAAGCAAGGTAAGTGTGATACGACGGCGCGGACAGTATAGACATGGAATAAACTTAAGCTATAGCCGCTTCAGAGACGTCGCTGTGGCTGCTAGATGTGGCATGCCGTGCTGCTGCCAGCTTGTTGAAGCTCTTTGCCGTCCGGGGCTCGTTCACTCAATGGCACGAGAAGAGAAAAACGTACTGCTTGCCTTTGTATTTACACAACAGTATTCCATTCGACACGGCAGCTTTACCACGGTCATTACACGATGAACGGACACGCCGAGACGAATGGCAATGGCGTGCAGGATGATGCGCGAATCGAAGAGATGGAGTACGACCCGCTGCAGCTGGAAATGATGAAGGAGGAACTTATCGTCGTCGACAATGATGATAATCCTATAGGGCAGGACAGCAAGAAGACATGTGAGAAGGCCATATCACCAAACATCTACCACGCACGCGCGCTAATATCGTTCTGTCAATCAGGCCATCTAATGAGCAACATCCTCCCACCTCGTTCACTGCTACACCGCGCATTCAGTGTATTCCTCTTCAGACCTTCAGATGGCAGACTATTAATGCAGAAACGAGCAAGTGAAAAGATTACATTCCCAGACATGTGGACGAACACATGCTGCTCGCATCCTTTAGCTGTCAAACAAGAAATGGTGCCAGAAGGTACTTTGGGAGTTAGACGCGCTGCTCAGAGGAAACTTCATCATGAATTGGGTATTCCAAACGCACAAGTGCCGCTGGATGGGTTTGTTTACATTACGAGAATACACTACCTTGCTCCAAGCGACGGTCTATGGGGAGAACACGAGAGTGAGTGCACTTTCGTCGTCTGTCGCGCGAGTCGATCAAAGCAACATAAATATGACAGAGGCTGACATGCCTCCATAATTCCTTCCAGTCGACTATATCCTCTTCACAACAGCAGACGTGACACTAGAAGCCAACTTGAACGAAGTATCCGACACATGCTGGGTATCAAAGCAAGAGCTAGAGGAAATGTTCAAGACAGAGAGTAGGTTCAACCTTTGCATGACAAGCGCTTATGGCAATTAGCTGATCTATTTATTGCATCACTCAGGCAATAGCTTCACACCCTGGTTCAAACTCATCGCTGAATCATTCTTGTACAAATGGTGGGACGCACTCATTGCTCGTTCGACCAGCGAAGACAACGCAGCTACCACAGCAGGTGTGAAAGCGGACGCTTCTGTACTTCGAGAGCTTGTCACTGACAAGGATAGAAATGAGATCCATCGGTGAGCTCATGCCTCGCTATCGATAAGCGCCGTACTACAGCACTGACACGCTCCCCAATTTCAGCATGGTCAAGGATACAGTTGAAGTCACACTCAATGATTCGACGTGATCATGCCAATTCGGTATTCAAAAGACGACTGCGGGACTGTAGAAGATGTGATTATGTGTGCCTCATCTGAGGAGTAGTAATAATACCACGGCAGTGATACCTTTTGATGGATGTACCGGCGTCGCAGCCTAGATTGTGCGGTCTTCGTTTCAGTAACACTTCGTGCATCATGGAATCTATAGATTTCTTACTTTCGCATCCTGGAAGCAACAGTCTTCGCGCCCCCGTACTTTATTTCCACTTTGCAGCACGAAGTTGTGTATGTGTACCCGACTGCCTGCCGGTGGCCGATTGTGGCAAGCGAGAAGAGCCGATGCTTTGTGATTTGATCAGTGCACTCTGGCTTCTAACCTACTCCGTACACTTCGCAACTTGTGACTAGACATGCTGATCTCCAGGCTATCCTCCGATACTGCTGTGCGATGCATCTTTCCGCAAGCTGTGCGGATTCGAGCGGCCTCGAGCATATCGCAACAGAAACGAAAAAGTAGATTTCCTGCTGCTGATGAAGGATTAACACTGGATCATGTGCGCTCTCTCTACCTGGCCCTATCACCCAAAAAGAAGAATGTATATATACTAACGCTGGACGTATTCTTGCTTTGTGGTCTTTCGATATATGGGTTGCTTATTCGATCGATGACCGTCAGTTCTTGATGAGGTCCAAAGTACTGGCTTTGTACCGCTCGTTCTGTCGGGAAACGAAAGGTGAGTTGGATTTGGTCCAGGGATTTACTTGTTCTTGTGCTGACTGCGTATATACTTATGAAGGCCTTGGCTCCCTGTCTGCTCGATGGGAGACAGTAGACTGGATCAGGTCTGAATTCGAGCAGCATCGCAACGAGCGAAATTTAGTGAGTGGAGCGTTGTACAGCTTGACTTTTTCTCAACATGCTGAAAAGGGGTCCGCCAACCTGAAACAGGCGAAAATCAAGGCATTACTCTCAAACGGCAAGAGACAGCTCAAACAGCTATCCAATTCAGGCATGCTGGTTGGTCACGATGGGGAGAACTTCAGAGGCAGGAGGGCAATCAATTGAAATTGGGATGGCGGCGCTCAATTCCAAGGAGAGATGCATATTTACGGACTTGCTGGAGATCTACTTTACACTATATGCTGTCTAGTCACGTCTATACTGTCCGCGGGCGCAACTCTTTTGCTGCTAGATGGACAATTGGACAATGTCGAGATAGCCACATTCTCTCGACATGAGCGGGGGCGGCAGATGGTGGAAGTGATGAGGCACAGGTGCCAGGTGCCAGGGAAAGGGAGCGATGTGATATGGCAGATTGAGATGGACGGCTGCAAGGCTGTCGACGATGAGTACAATCTTACAGGGCTCCTGGCGTTCGCTGGCTTCGGATGGCTCGACCAGCTCGACACCATATATGCGGTTCGCTCTTTTGACGAAGACAACCAGGACTTCATGATGACCGCAGAAAAGAAAACAAAAGAAGAGAGATCTAGGGTATGTCTACTAGAATTAGAGAGTGTACGGAGCGATAATGGTACACCCAAAGGCCGCATAGAGGAGGAACGTAAGGAAACGCAAGTCCTCATCGGATATAAATTGCCAACAATGTGGGTTGAAGTCGAGACGTGAAATATAGCTCTTTTCTGCGATGGCTCGGGAGGATGAGCAAGAAGGCAATATGCTGAACAGAATCTACGGCTAGTTTAACGGTTCCAGGGACGTGCTTGCATATCTACTTCGTCTGATGTGTCGGCATATCAACGCCTGCTGCGTTTGTTAACGCTTCCACCTTGATCGTTTGGAGGCGGAGCACCGTCCATTGAGGAACGCATGACTCGCGAAGAAGGAGCAGTGGGCGCGGCAGAACTACCTTCACGGGATGTACCTGAACTACCAGCGACAGCATCATTTGCTATTGCTGCTGTTCTCTTTTTGTTTGGCTTCTTAGCCGTCTTGACTTCCACAAGACCTTCAAATCCGCCATTTTCGCCCATTAGGACAGTTGCTTCGTAGGCCAGCTGGAGAACGAAAAGTCCAGGAGAATACTTATCAGACGCGTGTATATGATGATGATGATAGTTCACATACCTGAGGAGCGTCTTGCACCGACAAGCGACCTCTTGTGATTAGAGGCATAGCTTTGATAGCGTCCAGATGTTCCTGAGTGAGGTAATGTAGTTCTTTCGGTACTTCTGTCTGAGTAGCAAGGTACTTGTACAGAGATAGAGGCACAAAGTTCTTAAGTTTGGCTACAAACTTGACGTCGACCTGCGCGTGTCATAGATATGGAAAGGCATTCGTTAGTATTCCGGACCTCCAAAGTCGGAATCACCCAACTCACCATGTACCAAGTTGGCTTTTCTTCTTTGCTCGAAGCATCATAGTATGGATGTGTGCTGTACATTCTTGTCAGTTCGAAGAACGACCAATGGTATCCTGATACAAGCAGAGGCTTACGGGTCCCAAGCAGTATCTGTTGATTGTAACTTCAGCGCGATTTCGTTACAGCGGCAGAGGGGAATTGCTACTCACAATCGGGGTATCCCTCCTTGCATACCTGAGCACGGAACAACGAATAAGACAATCACTGCAGGCATTGTTTTCATGTGGCCTACCTCCGCTAATCCGGAAACGCCTGTTCAACAAAACAATATCAGATTAGGTCCACTACGCTTCATTGTTGCTGAAACACAAGGAAGGGGGACTCACCTGGCATTTTTGTGTTGGAGTGATAGAAGAGAATCTAATATAATATGTTAGCTTGCTCTATTCGTTCGGAGACGCGTCTCCGTGCGTGCGAGCGCCCACCTTGTCTCCCAATTTCATCTGTTCTTTCATGTAGCGTTTAGCGAGACTGTTTCTGACACCGTCCCAGGGTGAGATACTATGAGAATTCAACCAATCATCAGTATATAAGCCCAGAGCTGTGCCTCTGCACCGAAGAGTGGCTTGAAGGGCCAACCCAACTGAGCAAACTCACCCCATTTCTTCCAGCTTTTCGATTGGAAAGGCGACATCTATATCTGTTGGACATAACATTTTAGAGGGCAGTCATCAGTCATTCATGTTGTCTAGACTTACCTCGTACAATCCGAGTGTCTGAATGTAGGTTTGCGGATTTAGGCACCCGACGACACAAACAAGGCGGCGATGTCAGCTATGCAGAATCGTTCCTGAAAAAGACACAGACCGACTTACCAGGCTCTGCTTTCATAAGCCAGTAGCTACGCTGAGGAGCTACTACGGTATGCCAACAGTCATAATAGTGGAAGATTGTCGAAAAAGTCAGCGTTGTCACTTATCGGATAAACAGCGTCCTTCTGCTCCTGAAATCGGACAAGCTGGGGCGCAATGTGTCACAGGCACAAAGGCTGAGGAGAACCTACCAGACTTCATCTGCGATATGACTTCTGCTGCGTTCTCTTCTTCCATGCTTTCGAATTGCTTTGTGTGTGAATTGGTAGGTGTTGGGAGTGGAGACAGGACAAGGCGGCGGAATTTGATTTCTCGTTGTCGCAGCTGTCACAAGCTGACCGCGGCACACAAAAGGGCCGATGACAGAGCCCGTTCGGCGTTGCTGTAAAGGCAGCGAACTTCGCAGTAGAAGCGTAGGTGGGCCAAGGTCTCCTTAACAGCCTGCTATCAAGCAGCTACGTTTTTCTATCCTTTTCTGTCCTATCAAAGTCTTCGTCTTTCCTCGTACCTCGTTTCTGAAATTTTGGGAAAATGACCCCAGTTTGCGCTACGGTAGGGTTGCTTTTTTCTTCCGTCGGGGTTATTGGATGGAAGGTATTCGCAGAGAGTGGACGCGTTTGGAATGACAGAACAATGCTTGGACAAGTTCAAGTTTAGGCAGAGAGGCGTAATCCGGAAATGATAAACCCGTACTTTCGTGCGCTATTCTTCGGCTTCTGAAAGTCAGACTGCCGAATTTCTTGCAGGACAGAGTACGGACCTCACGCTTCCTTGGAAGACTTTCGAAGTTCTCGACGCGACGAGCTTCCCTGTGCTTTGGTACCGTAGATAGGCGAAACAACCTACAGCGCACAGCACAGCGGTCACCACGCGAATAGTTTTGCTTGCTTGCGGAGCGCGGATAGAGCGGAAGGGAGAATAGCTGTTGACGCTGTTCTCAGCCTGGGGATATCGTATCGTCGGTCAAAGGGAACTTTGGAGACCTGGCCAAACAGCAAAGAAGGCGGCAACAAGTTACCGTACCGTACCGTGTTGTCCGGGCTTGCAGAATCTAGAGCTGCAAGGGATCGCTGTGATTATGATGCTGTGCCAGTATGCCTTCCAAGGGCAATGGCTTGTGGCCGATGGAATCTGCTGTATTTGATGGAGGGGTAAGATCCTCACAGGTTTGCGCAGAAGAATCTCTACCAGCAGACAGGCAGATACCGGTACTGTATAAATGTCAGGGACCGTAGGTGCTTTGTTTCCTGTATTCTTGCTTGATAGTGTTCCACGATCGCAGTCTTCGGCGTTTATCTACAGAGCAGCCGCGTCTTCGTCCAGGAAGCTCGAGTTGTTCACAGCGATGGAAAAGCCTGTCCTTCTTCCTGCTGTTCTTCTACTGAACGCTCCTCTCAGCTCGAAAGGCGGGAATCGCCGTGCAGTGAGTGACAGGTAAACCAAACAAGCGGAAAGCACGGCTATTGCGGCGGGCGAAGAGCGGTGGCGGCCAACTTGCCTGCAAGAGCTTTGCTGCAGGGTTTCTAGCAGTACGATATGTGGCATTACACGAAACTAGTACTTGGCTAGCTGTGTTATCAGATACTAGTGGTCTATCCAGCCAACACACCTAAAGAAGGCAGCGCGAGCAAGTAGAATGAATATGGCAATGACAACACGAAGGAAAAAGATTCACTGCATTGAAACGCCGTTGTATTACTGTCATTCATTGCGACACATGCTCTGCACACGTTACATACTAAATGACGTTGCGACTCCTCATTAGAAGAACATACATATCGCAGTATATCCTTTCCGCTGGCAGGGTAGGTGAAGTATACCGGCATCGCAAACAGGCGCAGAGCTAGTTGAGAAGAGAGGCATATAGAGTGTTGCGTGATCACATGACGTCTAGACTGTGAAAGTTGGCTTCTTGCCCTTGGACTGTAATTATAAGGTATTCGAGAGTGTCTGCGTCAGTATCTACAATGAATCCGAACCACCAGTGACAGATAACAAAGAGTGTGTAAGTATGTAAAAGACTCACCTGTGAATCTCGGTGACTTTGGAATTCTACGTCCGTCGAATATCCACCACCAACCTTGGCACCTTGAGGGATTCCCAAAACACCAAATTTGAAGTGTTTTCCAATATCTTCTACTTTCTCTTTGGTATCTGCTGAGCGTGTCCAAATCGATATACGATAGAAAGCTTTTCTTGATGACACAATGACTCCAGTAACTTCATCTGTGAATGGCATGTCGGGTGTTGGTGTTGCTCCGTGTGGTGTTTCGAATGTCTCGCCAATAGCAGCTAGCATCTGTACATTACGAGGGGGCAGAGGTCAGTCAGTCGGTGTTCTCATAATGCGATGGTGCGGTCGGAATAGCCAGGACGCACTGTATATAGCCAGAATTTGTCGATAGTTTCGCGGTTCTTGTCTCGTGGTAATTGAATGGACCATTTGCCTCCCTCTGCGTTGGCAGGGTCCTCCCACGCGGGCTTGATGCCGCTTTTGAATAGATAGTAGTTTGCATTGACGGCAATGTGCGAAGGCGGCACGATGCTGTTGAAGCAGAAGGGTGAAGGCTGTCAGATCAAATCGATTGCGAGTGGTGTGGTTGTGCTTTGTTGGCCAAGGCTGGCAGGCCAGTAAGAAGTATGCGCACTTGTTGTATAGACCCCAGAACTCCTCTACACTTTCGAATGACATGACTTGCTGTAATTGCTCATTCCAGTCTCTCGCTTTGTTCTGCTTCGAGGCATTGTCAAACCAGAGGATCCTGCAGGTGCATTGGCGGACGGGACGAGAGACAGCGTTGTGTGAATGAAGTATCAAATTGATCAGCTCAAGGACACATATACACCACGATAAGCTTAGCAGAAGATGATTGTTTTGTATAAGCGTACCATTTCGAATAAAGAGGGTGAACGACATTGAAATTCGCAGGATCCGAGAAGACGGTTCTGATACCACTCTCGTCTTTTGAGGAAGCAGTACCATTCTCTCCATTCTCCTTCTTTGTAGATGATTCATCATCTTCGTTTATCTCTCCATCCTCTGGCACTGATTCTGAGATAGCAGTCTTGACCGCCAATTCTGCTGCTGCTTTAGCTGCTGCTGGCAATCCTGATGTAGAAGCTGCTTGATTCTCTTGAGAAGCGGATGTCGCGGCGGCTGCTGCGTCTGAAGACATGATGGGATGGGTGTGTAGGAGGAGATGTAGGTGTAGGTGGGTGCGTGTTCAAGATTGGTTCGGCTTCGTTGTCTGTCGTTCTCTGTAAGTTGTAGTTGTATCAAAGTGAAGCTGCAAAAGGCGAACGACGCCGAGGCAAAGTGCAAAGCAGCGGTTAGCTGCAAGCAGCACAGCTTCACCCTTCACTACGGTACTGCTTATCATACGTGTAGTACTGCATTCCTGTCAATGCCTGGACAGCTTCTCGTGCACTATACAGGTCTTCTCGATCATCGAACTATCATACATTGCACCAGTCTATGTGAAAGCGTGGAAGTCGCTTACGTGGTAAAGTTTGTCTTTATGTGATACTTCGTCCAGACTCTTGGGTATGCTTTCGTCATCCTGGATTTGCAAGCCTAGCTTTTTGCACTTGTCCACCATACTCGCGCTATTCATGATAATGCCAACATCCGCATCTAGAAGACACATAAGGTCCGTCTCACTATCTCCAACGTACTGTGAAAGCATTTGCACATGTAAGCTTGTGTGATGCTTGTTACGAAAGTCGAAGTATCGGCTCACCACGACAGTTCCTTCGCTGACAGTATTTCGCCACTCATCTACCATCTTCTGCATTTCTCCCTTCTTATCACGAGCGATTCTGATGCCTTGTTTGTTCTCTTTATGCTTGGTGATCTTGCCAGTGCCTAATCCATCATTATCGAATTCCACCTCATTGGCTCTGATCTTGATACTCTTGCTTGAGAGGGCGACACCTCTGCTCTCTAAAGCCGCACGGATGAAGTCGCCGCTCCAACCTACTGACACTATCCCCCACGTCCCTTGAAAGTTTCTCAGTAATTCAAGTATACCTCCTTGTAGCTCAAGCTTATTGTTGTCGCGGGCTCGGTTTAGCATTTCCGACCGTGGCATGCCTTTGAACAATCCTCCGTCTTCCACTCGTTTTACGCTGGCAAATTCGACGCCTATAAACCAAGTATATTAGTTGAATGTACGACCATATGTTCTAAATAGGTAGGCGCACCTTCCATTGCATCGAGCCATTGAAACATGTTATCGAGCGTATTCCGTTCACCAAGCTTGTCGGAAAGAACGTTTGCATCCGCCAGATACGCCTCAGTGTATGGCTTCAATGCTTCAGGAGAGGGGGCAATGAGAGACAGTGTATCATGGGCAGCCACTGTCCCATCCCAGTCCAGTACCAGAAGGGTGTGTGGCGAATTAAGCGTCCATGTGTTTGACATGTTCGAACGGGTTGGTAGTCCTCGTTGAGCTGTAGATGTATACCAAGGATATGCTGATTTATGCGAAAGATGCAGTAGTCCGAGAAAGCAGGGAAGGGCCGCTATGACTTTGCCATGGGGGATCTTCCGAAGTAAGGCCAGCTTGTCTTGCGCGGTCTTAGCCAGCTCGACAGTCGACTTCCTACAAAAGCAGAGTCCACTGATTGTATGTAGAGAATAAAAAGCGTTATCGAGTGAACTCCGGCTCCATCCGCCGGTTGGAGATCTGAAGAGCCACCTCGACCTTCATCTTTTTGGTCATCATCTTTTTTGCGATTCTGCTTTCTGCCTTTCACATCTGCCGACTCATTACAGCAAACACAGCCAACCACTCCATCAATATGGCTACACTCAGCGTACCGGCTGAAGTCATCGCTGGCACGAGCGAGCTGCCGCCATCTCCAGCTTCGAGTTCGTCGTCGACCTCAAACATGCGGGAATCTTCGTCAGCTGCAGGTGGCAAGAGCAGCAAAAAAGCAGGCAAAAGCAGACAGCGGCATCGCATTATCGCTGCATGCTGTGGTGCTGTAGTCACTTCTTTGACAAGTGAGTCTATCACCCTCACCTTGCTCGAGATGCACGCTTTCCATCGGACTTTCGCGCCTCGCCGTCAGAGTCTAGTCACGAAGATCGGAGTTGCAGATAGCGATGGATCTGAAAGCTTTCAATAGTATGAGTCCCATTACTAACCAGCTATCTTCTATGATCCTCAGTGACTCCATTCGATGTCATCAAGACCCGCCTACAGACCCAGGCCCAGCCTGAAGCCTTTTTCGTCCCTTCGTCACATGTTCCGCCTCCATCAGCTCAAGTCCCAGCCTCTCCCTCAGCCTCCTCCACACGATCTAATGCAAGATCATCAGCCAAAGGCAAAGGGCCAGCAGTCGGTCCTTCCTCGGTGCCAGCGATGCAACATGCGCGCTCCCTGGCAGCCACCAACTTGGCCACGTGCTGCCAAAAAACGTATTTTACGAATAACTTCGCGAATGGCAAAGAGATCTTGTGTCGTTTCGATCCCAGAGACTTGCCTGCATCTGCCGCCTCTTCTACATCTTCCAATCCCGCCCTAGCATCAGTCGAGTCCGCCTCACGTTTTATACCCGTCCAATTTGACAATCCAAGCATACGACTTTCCGGACAGAGCGCGTCAATAGCACTGGAATCAGGAGAAACTTGCTTATATCCCACACCTCTAGTCGCAAAGCAGCACCTCCCTCATCTCTCAGCCCCCTCATCACGCCACTTTGCAGGCTTCTTCGACGCCGTTACCAAAATATATCAACATGAAGGCATAACTACGTTATGGCGAGGTCTATCAGCTTCTCTAGTCATGTCCGTTCCTTCTCAAGTCATATACATGGTGGGATACGACTACCTTCGAACCACTGCGCTACAGAATGTACCATCGCAGTTCAAGCAAAGGCAGACAAACATACCAAGTTCGACCTACGTTGGGGTGACTACATTCGTAGCAGGATCGATATCAAGAACGGCAGTAGCAGCGCTCCTTGCACCTTTAGAGCTTTTCCGAACACGCTTGCAGAGTACAGGATCACATATAACGGCCATGAACGTGACACATTCCGTCCGGGATTTGGTGCGTGCACAAGGCGTAGGAAGCTTGTGGAGAGGCCTTTCAGCCACACTATGGCGAGATGTTCCCTTCTCAGGCGCATACTGGGCGGGATATGAAGCGATACGGAGGTATCTGAGCGGGGGACGAGGCATGGGCGAGATCAACCACGACGACAAGGCTAGTAAGACATTTAGTGTTGCTTTCGCAAGTGGTGCTGGTAGTGGCATGGTGAGTCTTTCATCATCGAGCCTACAGTTGTGTCCCTCATAGCTTACTGATACGTCATCTTCTCATAGTTCGCATCCTTCCTTACGCATCCATTCGATGTGATCAAAGTACGGCGACAAACAGAAGGCACCTCAGTAGGAAATGCGGGTACTCTTACTTACTTCAAGCAGATTGCAAAGTCTGAAGGCATGGCAGGATTGTGGAGAGGCTTCGTGCCACGCGTCGCGAAAGTATCACCTGCTTGTGGTATTATGATTGGAGCGTATGAAATTGGTCTACGCTGGACAGGCGAGAGTGAGGAAATCTAGATATACCTTTTTTTATGTAATGAATTGTAATAGAAATGTCGTTCACATATATCATAGCATAGCCGTCGATTTAGCGATAATACAAGTCACTTCCCTCTCTCCCAGTTTATTGTGGACTACAAGGAACGTCTGTTGACCCAGTTTATAGTTTACATCAGCTAACACTCATAGTCAGACTGCCTCGCCTCATACTCGCATATACTGCCTTGCATCATTTCACCAAGTGACGAAATTTAACGCAAGTCGAAAGGCTGTTACGCTTTGTATATCACTACAAGTACACTGCACCCGGCTACCCTTCAGGATCCATCATGAAGCTTTTGCTTTCACTTTCTTCGTTGTCCGTTTGGGCGTGGGATCCTCGGCTGGCTCACCACCACCTGCCAGGAACTTGCTCAATGACCCACCGATGTCCATATTTTGCGCCCTGTAATGCAGTGTCAGCCAAAGCGGCATGTCTACCCGGATGTATGTCTTACATTCCTAGATTCTTGTGCATCTCTGCTTGACTTTGCTGGACTTCCTTCAGTGCTTCAGGATCAATCATCGCCTGCAGGGACAATCGGGTATTGTTAGTCAACGGTCCAAGCTGGAAGTACACAGCGACACTTGCCAGAAGCTTAGGCATTCCTATGGCGAAGCCAAGTCCAAGCACCATAAAGAGGATCATCTTGTTCTGTGCTATCAAAGTAGCAATGTTGAATGCTTTCGGCAGGTCATAATATTGGAATGGGCCAGTTGTATGCAGTATGATGGGGTAGGGCAAGGTAGGTATAGTATCGGGACTAGCAGACACATGTCCTAGCTTGAATGGTCTGACTTGAACAGGCTCTGCTGCTTGTCCAGAGCTTGGATTCTGCGGTACGGACACCAGAACCTATAACAGTACGTTTTCGGATCAGCCTTGCAGTTGCATTGTCGAGTCTGGTGCAAATACCCTTACGCGTGGGAAGCTGTATGCTCGGTTCTGTACAGATAAGACATATTCTCCAGCAGGGACGTTGCGGCTAGTTGGATTGATAGTATCAGCAAGTAACCTTCCCAATGATAGTAGCTAACGCACAAGAGGAACGAGCCGTCCGCCTTGATGTAAGCTGACCCGGACAAGCCATTATCCAGAACAGCAGTCGAATCTGGAGACAGTGGTCCTATTGCTGTTATTTCAATGTAGTGAGTACAGGCTGGTGAGAGGTTCTCCTATAGTTGTGCGCTTACAGCTCGGCGCGACAGAGCCACGGACGTCCAGTGCAGACACGTAAGATGCCAACAGTGCAACTAGCACCACCACCTGGAGAATTTTGAGCATCATGGTGGTTGAAGAGGTCTCGCCGTTCACAGGCAAGCGGCTGTAGATAGATCTATGCTCTCGACTGCCTTTCCTTCCGATCACACCGTGGCCCCAGTACACTGCGGGCCTATCTCTTCTACTTTCTGACACTCTCATGGACGTCAAGGCTAAACAGAGTGGAGATGTGACCGCAACGGCAACATGAGAGACACCTGTTCTGGCAGGCAGGTGGCGCAAAAGTCTACACAAACGTCGCAAGAATCGCGACAACGGTTACTGTCAATGCGAACCTGACGCGAAGCATCCTGCTTTATTAGTGGTATCAGGTTGCGGCCAATCACTATCTGGTTTCCAGATGGTGTATCACTATTCCAACGAACAGATGGACAGTGACAAGCATCGCCGGCCTGCAAGCTGCCTTGAGCAAGGAGCACAGCCCGTTCTGCTGAGGCCAACATCAAATGCTGCAATCGACCTGTTCTGGCCTGTTTCACTAAAGCCAAAGCCTTCACATACTGCATTGTTGCCGATAGCTTGTCATTCGATGTCCTGACAAACCTCTGTGCACAACATCTTCGAGCTTAACCATGTACCGCCAGACACGGAGGGCGGGTCCTGCAATGGCTCGCCCAAGCCAGCAAAATGGTACGAGTCAAATGACCCAACGGCTTACTTCTATGCGTGTTACGCCGGTGGAGGGGGCTACCTCTACACATAACTTGCTTTCAATGACGCATGGCCCTAAGGGCGGAGGCAGAGAAACCGCGAACTCCCATCCACACGCTCCGCCCATGAACTCAGCACAGAAGGCTAGAGAGCAGCTGCAAAGAGACCAAAGAGCTGGCCTTCCCCGACTAGGCAGTGGTAGATCTACAACGTCCCCATCTCCGCCTCGTCCCGAGGGTCTACCAGGACGAGCTATTTTCTCGGATGCGACCGCTCGCGATGCCGGAACGAAACGTGGGCTACCTTTGCCTGCACATCAAAATCCACAAGCAGGAAGTTCCACAGTGCATCTTAAAGCTACGCCATTCCCATTACCAATAGCAACATTGACCGAGAGAGCCAGTAACACACAGGAGCGTGCGGTTTCCTTAGCCGTGAAGCGGGCCCAGCAGAGTGAGGTACACCTTCGAGATTTGTCGGAACAGCTGAGACATCTACCACCAAACGGACCCCAGCGGATTGCAGTCGTTGAGAAGATGAGGCAGGCTACAACTGCCAAAAATGCTGCTTCCCAAAATGCAGCGCTCGCCCAGCGTAAAGCAAATTTTGCCAATCACGGCCGTTAGCAGAGATGCCGCAGTCAGGTACCGGGCCTCGCTCTTATTTTCCGGTCTTCAATCATCAAGTAGTCATACGGGCACCAGCCCATCTCCGCACAGTTCACGGCATGTACCGCCAAGTACTACTGGTAAAGAGCGTCGAGGTCCGACCCGGTCTGGTCGCAGCTAAACATATACACACCATGACTTTCATGAATGACTCCACTGTCAACATCAAGTGGAGTAGCTGTATCATACAAGATCACCAACCCTCAAAATTACCAAAACCTGATCCTTTACGTTTCGCCTTTTTCGTCACAGGCAAATCATCGTCTGGCGTCGTCAAATCTGGCGGCGCTGCTGTCCGGTCGGTCGTTTGCATGTACCGCCCAACGACAGTACTGTCAATGGCCCGCTTGGAGCCCGCCTTTTCGTTCTTCTCGCCCAAATTCGTTCCAAACCACCTGCAAGGATAGCCATCAGCGCGTTTTCCCAGCCTAGTGGAGAGCAACTCACGTTGTGCGATCTTTCTCTCTGTCTTCCTTCGCCTTGCTCCTACGTGATGTCTCATCTTCGCCTGCTTGTTCGCGTGCTAGGCGCTTGGAGAGTTTGGTCTTGAAATCCTCGAAAGGATCTTTGAAAATCGATACATCTAATATCCGGATTGGCTTAGTTGGCTTATCCGTTGCCGGATTTGGCGCTATCTTTTCGATTTTGTCCAGGACATCTTCGCCTCCGACAATCTTTCCGAAAACAGTATGTTTGCCATTCAAGTGAGGCGTTGGACGGAATGTAAAGAAGAATTGTGACGAGTTCGTATGTGGTCCTGTTCAAGAGGGTCAGCGCAATGTCGTATACCAGTTGACCTGCAAATATACCTTTATTCGCCATACTGAGGAGTCCACGCGCATCGTGTTTGTACGCGTTCCTCAAAGCGTGCTCGTCTCGGAAATCTTCGCCCCAGTATGATGATCCACCACTGCCCGTCCCAGTAGGATCACCTCCCTGTATCATGAAACCTGGTATATGCCGATGAAAGAGGGTGTTGTCGTATTTCCCCTCACGTGCAAGCATCAAGAAGTTGTAACATGTTTTTGGCGCCTGTATGAGTGCCGTCAGCGATGTAAGAACAGCAGAGGAGCGATGTATGATTACCTTGTCGCAGAAAAGTTCCAAATTCAGTGTGCCGTAATTTGTCTTCATGGCGACATATGCCTTTTCTCCCGGTAATATCCTCTCGAACATCCACTCCTCTTCATCGATCAGAGCTCGATCCTGGGTTGTAGATATCTCGGCACTTGTGCTTGTCAGTGAAGCTGATGCTTTACCAGTTGTGAAGTTCGCGGCGTTATAAGGTACGGTAGACTTTGCGTTCTGTGCCAGTTGCCTTTTCACGTCTATAGTGGTACCTTCAGTCGGTTCCGAAGGTGTTGGTGCAGAAATCTAGATAGGATTATTAGTATTTTGTACATATTCATACACTCTTACTTGCAATTGTACACACCTCTGCTTTCTTCTTGCCCTTTTCCAAGCTTTGTAGGACTTTACTTGCGCCACCCATTGCGCCAAGATTGATATTGCTGAGGCCGTCTTCCTGTCCTTGGGTCTCTGGTTTAAGGTCGTGTTTGATGTAGTGAAACTGGGACAAATCCCGGTTCGATACATTATGCGGATCCTGCAGCACAAGAGTGTGAATACTCGGTTCCATCGAAGAAAACCGACGCATCTCCGACGTCTTCCACTTACCTGCAGTATTATGATGTCCTTTTTGGTAAACTCTGTGTCATCTACCAAATCTCGCCAGAAGCCTGGCTTGACGTTCAAACTATCCACTGTGTCTTTTGTAAAAACGTTTCCACTTGTGGAGATGGCTACTATGGCTGTATGTTCGTTGAAGACCTTGTATGAGACTGGGTCAAAGTAGTCACCCTCTGCGTTCTTGTGAAAGTGGAGCTTGATGAGATCGCTAGAGGTCAACTTTTTGCCGGTCACGGGATCCGTTCCATGCTTGCGTATCCATGGCATAATCTAAAGAAATGATAGTAAGTATTGGAAATAGTCTCGACAGTCAGGAGTGAGATGTCGTACATTGGTAAGATCGTATACTGTCCCATCTTTCGTACAGACTGGGAGATCTTCGAAAGGTTTCAAAGAGAGCGCACAACAGTTGAAGGGAAGCTGAAAAATGAAAGGGTTAGTGAGGCTTCGAGAAAGGTACAGTATAGGATGCCCTACTCTTGCAAAGTTGGCTGCGGGTCTTTTGCTTTTTGCTCCAGACAAGTTCGCGGTGTGCGATCCTAGAGAATGCTCGGTGGCTGTGACATACAGCTGTAAACCAGGTCAGGACTCGCTGTAAATCCATAAACAGAGCTCTAGCTCACCTTGTCCGTATTCTTGCCGTATATACGCCAAAAGTCAATGTTAGCAATACTCGTGACAGTGTCGGCGACCCGATCAACTTATCATGGTGCGCCACGAGCTGTGTTCGAAGCTGTGTTGCGTTGATTCAACTTGGTAGAGTTTGAAGCTCTGACTGAGGCAGTAGTACACCCCTACTCTGTACTGGCAAGCTCTTGCTGTTTACGAGGAGTGAGGACTGTGACTTGGTGAAAAGGCAAAGCCGATCAGCCTGCAAAGCCGCAGCGTTTCTTTCTTGCAATCTTTGGACTCTTGCCACTACAAGCATCTAGAACACACACTTACAGCAGCCATGGCAGAACCTACTTTAATTGCGACTGGCAAGGTCCGCGATATTTACAGCACTTCGGATCCGCAGGCTCTGCTTTTTGTCGCTTCCGACCGTGTTTCGGCATTCGACGTGATCATGAAGAATGTTGGTCCAGCCAAGCCACATCTGCTGTGAATTGAGCAAGAGCTGATGTGGAATTGCAGGGCGTGCCTAACAAAGGAAAACTTCTGACTGGTATCAGCAAGTTCTGGTTCCACAAGCTCTCAGGCATCCTGCCAAACCACTTGATCACAGATGACTTGGATCAAATGCCGGCCGAGATAAAGAAATGGGGCGAAGCAAACGGAAAAGACTTGCAAGGCCGGACTATGTTGGTTCGCAAATGCGAGGTCTTAAAGTGCGAGGCAATTGTACGGGGCTACTTGACAGGTGAGCCGCCTTTGCCGTCGCATAATTCGTTGAGCAAGAGCTGATTTCCTTGTGACAGGATCCGCATACAAGGAATACCTAGAGAAGGGCACTGTTCATGGCATCAAACTACCACCTGGATTGAAAGAGTCCGCCAAGCTTGACCCACCTATCTTCACTCCGTCCACAAAGGCAGATATAGGGGACAAGGACGAGAATGTGCATCCGGATCGATGTGAGTACTTCCAGAAGAATACCATAGCGCATGGTAGCTGATCTATTCCACAGTACCTGAAATACTTGGATCCAAGTACGCTTCACTGGCGCCTCTACTTGTGACTAAGGCAGTCGAACTATTCTCTGTAGCCGCCAAGCATGCAGAATCCGTTGGCCTCATTCTAGCCGACACGAAATTCGAATTTGGCGTCCTACCACCATCAGACTCGCTCACTCTAGAGCAGCGTTTCATTCTCATCGACGAGGCCTTGACTCCCGACTCTTCGCGGTACTGGGAAGCCAGCGAGTGGGCCGAGGACAAGAGCATGACCGGATTCGACAAACAGGCATTAAGAGTGTGGCTAAGGGCTGGCGGAGGAGGATTTGGCAAGTCGAACAAGGAAGAAGGTGTAGAGATCCCACAAGACGTTGTAGATGAGACGTGGCAGCGATATACTGCTTGTTACAAGCGGATAACGGGAAGTGAATTTGCCGTGTGACGTGTAGGTTGCTAGTCTTTCCGTGTACGTACAACACAATCCGAAAAGTTGGTTCAGTTGGACTTCCCGCCGACTCAGATCATATTTGCACAATCTCCAGGCAAAGAGTCCGTTGCCTGCCTCCTGACACGCAAGGCAACCTTCCGTCCCTTTGGTCCTTGTATGTAAGGTTTGGGATCTGGCACGATTCAAGGGAAGTACCAAAGTAGACCAGTTCCGGCCGATATCCTAGAAAAGGAGACAATGGGCAACAGGGGGAGAGTGATTCAATAAAAAGTAGCAATGATCCACCTCTTCATCTCTTGCTTCACACCTGACAGTCTCTAGAAAGCCTCCAGAAGTATACATATTCAAGCTTAAGCAAAAACATGTCCGACACTCATTCTGCAGCTAGCGCCTACGCAACCCTCGTTGATGGTGGGAGGGCTATCATGTCGGCAGATGGCACAGAGTTCCGTATAGTTTTGGTCCAATCTGGCTCTCTCGCTACACGTATGTGCTGCATCCTACTCTACGCGTAAGCAGACGAAATCCCCTGCTCTGTATACTGTAGCCGGTGGCGCTGACGCTTTGCGTGAACAGTACTCTTATGTCACTTCTTGGACACGTTGTTTTGTCGCTGCTGATTGACGGTTTCAACGCTCTGACGGATCGTTCAACCCGGAATCGGGAGGGTGCAGTGCAACTGGAGGAGGGGTTCTACTTGGAGGATGAGGAGCTTGCGTCAGATAGCCAGAGTACTGGTGAGTTGATCAGCTCAAAAGGTTTCCACAAGGATACTAAGATGAAGCTTGCAGACCCGTCGGAGAAGCTACTTTTGCTGTAGCTCATTCGTTATCGATGACAGCCATTGACGCGAGATAGACTCCAGAACTGTTGTTCGAGATCCTCGGACCTGCAATATGTATCGACTTAGAGAGTGTTGCAACAGCAGCGACCTTGATGTATACTAGCAATAGACACATTCTGGCTTGTATGTTCGATGGAAGCTTGCTTATCCATGGCCACTTCATGTAAGGTGTTGGCTACGTCGGGCAAGCTGTCCAATTTGAGATGGTCTGCAGCACATGGTCCAGCAGTCTATTCGCGTGTGAGCAATGCATGCAACTTGCGAGAGACTGTCAAGTAAGACGAAATCAGGTAGCAAAGGTGCAGCTGGCTTTCAAGCTGCCGACTTGCGCTCCTCGATCACGGCCTATGGCTGCACTTGCTTCCTGCTTTCTTTCTCTGGCTTCTTCATACGCTGACGCTGACAGCCTTTGGCGTCGAGAGCATGGACCTAAACGCCAGCGTGTCTGGACGCAAGGCGGTCCACTATATCAACGAGCCAACCCACACCGAGTCTCCTCAGTCCAATGACTATCAAACCAAGTATGCTGGGACTGGCACGCCGATTGTCATTGACAACGGTGAGCGGCTGATACGAGCACGTATGGCTACACCTAGCTGAATGAGATCAATCTGCAGGTGTGAGCTGGATTCGAGGCGGCTGGGGAACTGAGAACGACCCACGCGTGATATGCGAAAGTGTGATCAGTCGGTACAGAGACCGGCGCGCAGGAAAGCCCGTTATGCTGGCTGGGTGGGCAGCTTCTCTGGACCACAACTCTAGAATCAGTTCAAAGACTCCGTACGAGGGCGACATAATTGTGAACTTCGACTCTGTGGTATGTTGTATACTTCGTAGCCACACAGAAGGGACTCGCAGCTGAGGCCTATGGACGTTATACAGGAGCACCTTCTGGACTATGTCTTCGTTAAAATGGGGGTCACAAGTCAAGGCGGTGTTGCTCATCCAATCGCCATGACAGAGAGTCTGGGCAACCCGCTTTACTGCCGAAATCGTGAGGTTCCATCCGTTGCCAGTCGAGGTCCATTAACTGATCAGCTGGCTCTCCCTGCAGTCATGTCCGAGCTTCTTTTCGAAGGTTATCAAGTTCCGGCTGTTAGTTATGCAGTAGACTCGTTGTCCAGCTTCTACTATGCCGGAGCGAAAGACGGGCTGGTCATATCGTCTTCGACTGTGTCCACGCACGTGATCCCTGTCCTAAACGGAAAAGGCATACTTAGCAATGCCAAGCGGTAAGATAGACCAGCCTATGACCTCACGAATTGTACTGAATTTAATAAGCTACTTGCATAGAATCGCTTGGGGTGGACTTCAAGCGGCAGAATATCTCCTGAAGCTGGTGCAACTCAAGTATCCCAACTTCCCTACCCGCGTGTCCAGCTCTCAGTCAGCGGTGAGTCTGTCAAGTGATTTAACAGTGATCTGATGCTGAAACATCATCTTCAGGCTATGCTTCGGGAGCATTGCTACTTTTCGCTCGACTACAATACCGACATCAAGGCCATGACAGATCCAGAAGCCCTTGTCCGGATGGATCGAGTCATTCAATTCCCATACACTGTTATGGAACATGTAGTGACTGCTGAAGATGCTATCGCGCGAATGCAAGAGAAGAAAAGGGAGCAAGGCCGTCGTCTTCAAGCACAAGCGGCCGCTGTTCGACTGCAAAAGGTATGTCTGGTCGACAGCTCTTTTGTTGTAATGCTGACACACTTACCTTATAGCTAATCCAAAAAGAGCAAGATCTGGAAAGCTTCCTTGCCCTGAAACAATGGAAGGACAAGGAAAAGAAGGCGGACTATACGGTATGTAACGTAGTGGACTGCCTTCTCTAAGCGAAACATCCTGATCGTCTCTCTCGCATTCAGAAACGCGTACAAGTAGCTGGCTTTAGGTCGGAGAAAGATCTCGACGAGACAATATCAAAGTTAGAGAAGGCAATCCGACGTTCTAGAAATAAGGAGCTCGGGATCGAAGAAGAAGAGACAAAAGAGGAACCAACTTTCCCGCTTGTCAACATACCAGATCATCAGCTTACAGAAGCTGAAGTGAAGGAGAAGAGGCGGCAGAAGCTCAACAAGGCGGGCTACGATGCTCGAATGCGAGCCAAGGCAGAGAGAGACGCGGCAAAGGCTGCCGAGGTGGGCGATCCGAGACTGGACAATAGCAAGACCCATGCTGACGTATATATATTTCCAGGCTGAGGCCGCTCGAATCGACGAGGAGCATCGCTTGCGCGATTTCGATGGCTGGTTGGCTGAGAAGAAGCGCAATCTGGATGAGACCGTTGAACGCATGAAGACGCGGAAGGAAAAGAAAGCTCAACTAGGGGACAGAAAGAGTTTAGCGGCGCAACAGCGTATGAAGACTATAACGGATATGGCTAGTGACAAGCCTATTGTGAAGAAGAAGCGCAAAAAGGGTGAGACAGAAGACACCTTTGGAGCAGATGACGAGGACTGGCTGGTCTACAGAGAGATTGTAAGCCAGCGCTGTGTTTGGTGATTCTGAGGAAGTACTCACTTTCTGCTTGCAGGGAGGAGAAGATTCCGAAGCAGAAGACGATGATCAGCAACAAATACAAAAGATCGAAGAGACACTGCTCAAACACGATCCAAGCTTTACTGTCAACGATACTCTTGCCAAGCGGTCTCTTGCAAAACAGAAGCTGCTCAACGCCTTTGTACGGGGAATGGCGCCGGATGATCCTATCGACTCTTTCGACGCAGCCAACCCGGAACAAGCGGCACAGCTGCACTTGAATGTTGAGCGGATACGAGTGCCAGAAGTCATCTGCCAGCCGAGCTTGGGAGGTGTCGATTCCGCTGGAATTATCGAGGTCATTGAACATATTCTCAAACAGTTCAACCTGGAAGAGAGGAATAGGTTAACCCAGAACGTGTTCTTGACTGGAGGGTACTCACAAGTGGCTTCATTCGATGAGCGACTCCGGCGTGAGATGACTTCGGTACTGCCTGTCGGTGCCCCTTTAAAGATCAACAGAGCCAAAGATCCACAACTGGACGCCTGGAGAGGCTTGGCCAAGTTCACCAACTCGAATCAATTCAAGGACACTGTCGTAACGCAGGCTGATTATCTGGAAAAGGGTGGAGAGTATATAAAAGAGCACGATCTTTCGAATGCATACCGGCGGTTGTTGATTTAGGCTGGCTTGCGATGACAAGGCCTTGTTGTTGTTCTCATTTCCTGCAATGCGATACTATCTTGCCTATGCACTTCATCAGGTATTACCGAGTTGTAACATCTCCATGTGAGTTATGAACACATGCATGCAAGGCATTCTGCAGCGTGTCGGTCTGCATTGTAAGGCGTGTCCTTACAATGCAGACTTAGTAGCAGAATGCCACACGCCTGACAATGCAGACTTAGTAGCAGAATGCCCTGCATGCATGCGTTCGTTGACTCGTAGGGAGATGACAGCTAGCACAAAAATACATCGAGGTACCTTCACATATCAGGAATGAACCTCCATGCTCCTGATACCTAATGATATTCCACAGGGAGTGGATGCAAGTGTGGCACGTGTCCGGTCGAAATCATGCAAAATTGACAACCCGATGCTAGACCAACTAAGTGCATATTAAGATCGCCAATTGCAACTCGAGATGGACACTTTGGCCGAGTGGTTAAGGTACTTAAGCTTTACCATTCTATTCCATAGTCGGATATTAACCTTACTTTACTCTTTAGGCGTAGTAAGTTTCCGATACCCCATCTCAACGGCAAGAGCAGTTGCTTACAAGCTCTGCAGCGCCTGCTATTCCATAGCAAGCTCAGTGTATTCCCTCTGGGAGCGTGAGTTCGAACCGTGAGTATACACCAAATTCCCACCTTCTCGGACCCAATCCTGATAGATCTTCCATCAGTCACAGGTGTCACACAACCTTCACTTTTTTCTCGTTTGGAAATCTTTTTATTGCTTCAGCTTGTTCCATACATGTAGAACTACCTTTTTGCTTCACTGTCTTCAGAGCATGCAGGATGGTTGTTTTCCTAGGAGCTCCTCCTCCTGTCTGTTTTCTACAAATATCGATCGCTTTTCTCAAGCGGTAGAACTCTGTGTTAGCCGACTTCCAAGCTCTTCTTCACACGGCACTCTCCCTATGTGTGGGATTACTTTCACTCTCTCGCCTGATGAGTTACCGTCCGAGCTATTTGAGGGCTTGTGTACAGCGTGCCAATCTCGCGGACCGGACTACCAAGGAAGAACAATAGTCAAGCACGTGTCTTCAAACTTCTACCTTCACTTTTACGCTGCCGTACTACACCTTCGAGGAAACCATGTAGCGAGACAGCCTTTTCAGGACGGAGAGGACGTTTTGATCTATGTGAGAATATATCATGCACCACTAACAGTATAAACCAGACTAACAACCTAATTCAGAATGGCGAGATTTTCGATGGCATCGATGTAAGTGCTAGTATGGGCATCCCGCCTGCCACCTCATTGTCTATCCTGGCGTGCATGATTGGCATTGACATTTCTAACTGACCGGTAAACAGCTATCTCCTGATCAGAATGATGGCGAGGAGCTCTTTCGGCGTTTTCAAAGCGCATCTTCTCCCTTGTCCATTCTATCCACAATAGACGGTCCATACGCCTTCGTCTACTACAGTGTGAGTACTGTGGCAGCACCGTGCGCAGTGTCCTCACTGCTGACATTGCCCTGCAGAGCACATCTCAAACACTATACTGGGCTAGAGATCCCCTCGGTCGACGATCTTTACTTCAGGCTAGGACGGCGGATGGCCAATTCCTCCTATCATCTGTTTCATGCGCCGGCACGGGTTTAGTCTGGGAAGAGGTCGATGCATCGTGTGTCTACAGTCTTAATCTTGCACATGGCAAGGTAGGATACCTCACGAACGGATGCCCGATGTAGCTGAACTGCTTTTCATAGGCTGCTCTCCCTACTCGACATTTACGAGTTCATCGTAAAGATGCTGGAAGCGATGAAAACACTCAAATATACCCTTTCGATCCGCTAGCAACACAGTTACCTTGCAATGACGATCTGCTACTCAAGTCAGCGGATGGATTACCGGATGCGACTGCACCGTTCGAGAACGCATTGGAGGCCTTTCAAAGTGAGTAGAACGACACAGAAAGCCCTCTGTATGGTGTCAGCGCGGCAAGTGCCCTGTTCACTCTCTGGAACAATGCCAACTCCGACTGCAAGCTGGCAATGGTAGCTGCATTCGTGAAACTGACTGCCATAATCACAGATGAGCTAGAAGCATCAATTCGGAATCGAGTCAGCGATATTCCTCGCCTTAATGGGTAAGTATCTTTGCAAAGTTCATACGACGTCAAGCTCTGACCACTACCTGCAGACCTGCGTTTCCGAAGGCGCGTGTCGGAGTTCTGTTCAGTGGTGGGCTGGACTGCACCGTCCTAGCTTTGCTGGCGGACAAGTTCCTACATGAAGAAGAGGTGGGGAGGACACGAAGCAACTGTATCGCAGAGATCTGATGCTATGGCCGCAGTCAATAGACCTCCTGAATGTAGCTTTCGAGAATCCCCGCTCTCTGGCTAATGCCGCCAAAAATAAGCCTCAAGATGCATCAAAAGTCAACATGTACAATACTCCGGATAGAATGACGGGCTTGGCGTCTGCGAAAATTCTCGCAGAACTTCGACCTCATCGACATTGGAACTTCGTCCGAATCGACGTCCCTTATCAGGAGTTTCTCCAGAGGCGCGATCGTCTCATTCAGCTTATGCAGCCCAATAACACAATCATGGACCTCGTGAGTTGGACCTAAACTTTGTCATACGTTCAGACCACAGCTGATGCGGATATCAGAGCATTGCCCAAGCTCTCTTCTTCGCAGCCAAAGGTACCGGTACCATTGAGACTGGAAATCTGTTGGAGTCATATCAGTCAGAAGCAAAAGTACTGCTCAGCGGTCTGGGAGCCGACGAGCAGCTGGGAGGATACTCTCGCCACAAAAAAGCTTATGCAACGGGTATTGCAGATGGCGATGATCTCAATTCCCGAGGCTGGGCCGCACTGTTACAGGAATTGCAGCTTGACCTAGATCGCATAAATAGTCGTAACTTGGGCAGAGATGGTGAGTCTAGATAATCAATGTTGCATATTCTAGAAACTAACGGGCTCTGAACAGACCGAGTAATATCGAGTCTCGGTAAAGAAGTCCGATATCCTTATCTGGCTGGCCACGTTGTGGCCTATTTGGCGAGTCTGCCTGTACACTTGAAGGTAGACTATCGCTTTGGGGATGGCATCGGCGACAAGATGCTCCTGCGAGCCTTAGCAAGAAAGCTTGGACTAGGCCAAAGTGCCTTCTTGGCCAAGAGAGCTATTCAATTCGGTGCGAGGAGTGCGAAGATGGAACTGAACAGCCGTGGTACGAAGGGTGATGGGTTACTAGTGTAGTCAAGGCGCGACACCTTGTGTTAGGATACCATACAGTTCAGCGTGTTTTGCACTGTCGACAGGCTCAAGCTCCCTCTGAAATGTCTCCTCCAACTGCGCTACTGCTTCAGGCACCACGTCTTCAACCTCGAAGCGTTTGAGAGGTTCCTTCCCCAGCTTGAGCAGTTCACTTTCAATGCTTGTCGCCTTGATATCGGGAGCTCCACAAGCTATGATTTGATCGAACCAATACTTGACATCGTCCGTAACGTTCAATGCGAAACCATGAGATGTGATACGATGCCTGATCTGTATCCCTATCGAAGCTATCTTTGTCGTCGAAGAGGGGTATATGCCTACATGAGGCGGAGGTATTTGCAGGGGGATCTGATACCTTTCCATTACCAGTTTTTCGAGAAAGGCAGCGATAGCTTCAACGTACTGCCGCGTTGGCATCTTATCATCGATGCAGAGATTAGTAAACTCGAAGTCTCCAACGAAAGAAGGATGTCCTACATTCATCAGAGATGTATCAAGAATAGGATAGCCAACAAGCTGTCCCGGACCATGATATGTCGTTTGTCCGCCTCTTTGCGTGGCTATGTACTCCGCTCCAATGGCAGTCAAGCGCTCCCTTTCCACTTTGAGCACTTCAGGGTCTGTGTCGCGACGTCCGGTAGTGTATACCGGCTCGTGTTGAAGCAGCAAGACGACATCTTCTTTTGCCACTTGCGTATACCGGTCTAGCTCATCCACAGAAAGTTTGCTGGTTTGCTCGTCGTGACCTTGTAGAGCTGTTTTTGCTGCAGAGCGCCTAGATACTAATGTCTCTTGCAAAGCGAGTCCTTTATTGTACGGAACAGGCTTGTCAAAGTAGTGGTACAAAATCGGGTGTCTCGTTCCAGATGCTTCAGAGCTCAACCAACGACGAGCTAAACGCTGCACGGGCGACAGTCTTCTGCTTAACATGTTCTGTGAGCTGTGCCTTCGTCCTGCTGCACTCAATAAAGCAAGTGCTGCAGAGCTTGTGAGCAACTTGCTCTTGCCGTTGAGATGGGGTATCGGAAACTTACTACGCTGAAGAGCAAAGTTAAGTCAACATCCGACTATGGCATGGAATAGAAAGTAGAAGGGGCTCACCCTTATCTACTCGGCCAAAGTGTCTATCGAGTTGCATCAGAGCCAACTTTATAAGCTCTTTATTCTGTCGCTATCAACGTGATCGAGCGTCTTGTATGCTTGAAAATGGCCTGCACGAGCTTCAAGTTGTACTTACTCATACAACACAACAGCAATTATGGTGAATGCAGCTTCGGAATCCACATCTTCTTCACAGCGTACGCTGCCCAACATCGTCATTACCGGCACTCCCGGTACAGGGAAGACATCTCACGCGCAGGCTTTTCTTGAAGCATGCCCGCATAAGTTCGAGCATCTGCTCATAGGCGATATCGTCAAGGACAAGGGCTGCCATGAAGGATGGAACGAAGAGTGGCAGAGCTACGATGTCGACGACGAAAAGGTGCGCCTTCTTCACGTTCGAACGGCGTCTACGAATATAGTCGCCACTCGAAATTGGTGGCTACCTGAATGCCAATGCATTGTACATGTTGCTGACTATTGCTTGTCCGTTACTCTGCAGCTTCTAGACGTGCTGGAAGATGAAGTGGAGTCCGGCGGCAAGATTATCGACTGGCATAGCTGCGAAACCTTCCCTGAGCGCTGGGTGGATCTTGTCGTAGTGTTACGTTGTGACCACACGAAACTGTGGGAACGTCTAGAGAAACGGTAAGTCCGATATATCCAGTTATTGACATTGTATATACAACTGCTGACCGTGTCAATGCAGTGGCTACTCGTTAAAGAAGATACAAGAGAACAATGAAGCCGAAATCATGCAAACTGTACTCGAGGAAGCACGTTCGTCGTATGCTGATGAAGTAGTAGTAGAGCTCAACAGCGAGACACCAGAAGATATGGAGTCAAATGTCGAGCGAATTGTGCAATGGGTCGCGAACTGGAGGCAACAGCGAGGACTAGCAGAGGAGGCAGCGTAGAACTTCTTGATGCAATTACAATCTGTCTGTATTCAATACCTCAGCCTCCGCGGCCACACTATAGTGGGAGACATGATCAGGCAATCCTTCTTGCTCTTTGTGTATAAAGTAATAGTGAAAATGTTGACAAAGTCTAAGAGTACATGTCAGGATTTCCAGACCCATTTCCAGACTCGTTTCCACCAAGGCCTGATCCTCCGAATTGCTCAGCTAGTCGCCTTAGCTCGGGATTGCTCGCCATTTCAGACATGCTTGGCATCTGTGGGTGAAACACTTGGTTAGTGAATAATAATGGGTTTTCAAGCTCGAAAGGATGGACGTACTCCACCGCCACCTTGGAATCGCTCGGCCTGTCGGGAAGATTGGAGGTTAACGAGTGCCTAACCTATACATCTAAGACTCTTGCACCCACCATCTGTCTCATCATGGGGTTCTGCATCATTCGCTCCATGCCTCCGTTCTATGAGGATAACATAGTCATCAGCTTGGCTAAGTGAGGAAAGCTCGAGCTGTCATAACGTACACCCATCATCTGCTGAGCCATCTGCATGAGCTGAGGATTTTGCATAAGGGAAGCAATATCTGGCATTCCACCGGCACCACCTCCGAGTCCAGCTAATCCAGCCAAACCAGCGAAGGGATTTGCGCCTCCGGCAGGAGGGGGAGACGAAGCGCCTACATCTCTTGAGTTTTGCCCATCCTCAGACTCGGATGCACGTGAACGGGCTGTACTTAGAGAGCTCTTCAAAGATGCATTGCCTGGGTCTAGCTCAACTGCCTTTTCGTATGCTTTGGCAGCTTCACTATATCGGCCGAGGGAGAAGTAGGCATGACTAGACAACTCAAAGCAAGTCAGCATGATGGTTAGAACTTGATGCGAGAACAGGGTTCAGCTTACCCAGCTCGGGAATATGCCTTGGCGAAATTAGGATCAATGGTCTTTGCCTTTTCAGCATCCTCGATGGCAGACTCGTGATCACCAGCTTGTGAATGTGCAGCTGCTCTGTTCGAGTAGTATACAGGGTTCTTGGGGTTGAGTTCAATAGCTTCTGTGTATTTCTCGATGGCCTCAGAGTACTTCTTGCTTGCCATTAGGGAATTGCCTTGTGTCTTGAGCTTCTCAGCTGAAGCTGCATCTTCTGCGGAAGCGAGCTTCTCTTCTCCAGCCTATAGATGAGGGAGAACGATACAGTATCAGTGCTTGGATGGTTCGAGAGACTGTACAGCTGGAAATGGTGCACTCACGCTTGCTGGACCCGCTGACGTGGGGGCTGAAGGCATAGTCTTGCTGCCCTGTTTCGCCTGTGTCTTGAGATAGACATCAAAGATCTGCTGTAAGTTAGCAGGCTTGATTGAAAGAGCTGCAGTCTGAGCCGCGTCTGTTGTATCGATGGAGAAGGCTTCGGCTATGCATTGCACTGGAAAGAACAACGTGTGACACGTGCCATTGCAGATAGATCATCACCGGAAGAGCAGAAGGAGGGCGTAAAGTCAGTGATGTTATGTTGTAATTGTGTAATAAGCGCTACGCACTGGCTACCTCGATACCCTCTTTGTCGTCCTGCTTGATGCTGCCATCGTCCATGGAAGCTTGCAGAAACTCCAGTATGGAGGCCACGAGTCGCTGTTTTCTGTAAGGTCCAGGCGAATACGTAGGTTGGCTGGCTTGCCCAGGGTAGCATAATGAATCACGACTTACCTGTCTGACATGATTGTAGATTTGCGAGTGAATGCGGTTGATGTACCGTCAAGCTGCGGCTGGATCCACCGCCAACTTGAAAGTCGAGCTTTCAGCCACCATCATCACAGCTTGCATTCTCACCAGCAAGCCTACCACAACACAATGACCATGTTATGACACATACATCAAGCACGGAACCTTCTGCATCGCCATATGGTAGTCAGCCGCGATGGGCAAGCTACGGATGAAGGAGACAGCTTCAGACAAGTATGCGCAAGAACGAGATCATCGCAAGAAACGACGTCGGCGAGAGGAGCGCAAGGATGCTGAAGACGAGAGCAAACCTGGCAGCTCCAATCGCACTCGTGCTCGCTCCACTTCGACGGACTTTGACGAAAGCAAGTACAATGGGGACGACTCGGATGCATATGTTCCACCTCGACCGAGTAAAGACCGTCCATATGTACCATACAACTATAACGACGACGAGGAAGAAGGCAAGCTTCCTCCACCTCAAAGCCAGAAGCGAGACACAGCACTAGACGAGGAGACGTTTCACGAACGGTTGTTTGAAGCTATGCGAGAGGATGAGAGGGCCGATGTTTTCGATTCTACTACCAGAGAAGCTGGATTTGGTTTCGATTATAGAGAAGCGCTGCCCGATAGACGCGCGTTTGGACGGAGTACTGTCATGGATGACAGGTTCGTCGATCCTGCTACTGGTGTGACAGTCAACCGTGTCATCTTCAAGGATGCAATGACTGAAGAAGAGTGAGTTGTTTCATTATATTGACTGGATACTTTACGTTTACTAAGTCTAGTATCCACAGATATGCCAATCACATTCGAGGCGGAATGTATAGACGGACGAGGAAAGAAGAGATAGCTCGTCAAGAAAAACTCGCAGAGGAGCGTAAGGCTAAAGAGCAGAAGAAGTTCGAAGACTTTCAGCGCATGCAAGAAATGGAAATGGAGCGTCAACGGAAGCTGGAAGAGCGTGCGAGACGTAAAAACCATGAAGGTGCTGCCAAGTTCAGAGAAGCGTATCAGGCTACCTGGGCTAGACTTGTCGATCCAAAGAGACAGACTGAACACCTGTCAATGGAAGATTACCCATGGCCTCATTTTAGCGAGTCTGGGGAAATGACAGCTGAGAGTGTCAAGAGATTCTTACTTGACCATCTAAGTGACATAGAAGACGAGCAAGAGATGGAAAAGAAGAAGAAACAGGCGATCAGAACAGCTGTTCTGGCGTATCATCCGGATCGTTTCGAGCGGTATGTGCAGAGGGCGAAGAAAGAGTCGGACAAGGAGAGTGTCCGACAGATGGGCTGTAAGTCGCACTGTGACCTCTTAGCGAGCGTATTAGTCACTGACATTTATTCTTACAGTACGAGTCAGTCAAATCTTGAACGAGATTCTCAATGCCATGAAGTAGTAGAAGACCATATACCCGCCTGTTAGAGGTTGTGGCAAATTCCGGCTGCACTAATCAGTTTGTCAATAATCACTAGACCGGAAGTACATGCAGTATAATATTCACTGTACTACAAATGTGCACGTACACCAGCGTCTCTTGCCATTGTTGTACATGATATCCAGCCCGTCGCGATCAGCTGCAGTTGCGATCAACTTCATGCTGGAAGAATGTCCAAGCGCGTTGACGAGCAATTGGAATAAAAGCATGGACTGCTTCCAGGCCTACTTGGACAACTAAAGCACTCTGGGACAGCTTGCCATCGCATGCATACTCGCTTCGACAGCGTACAAAGCGACGGACGGGCTGCCGTGTCGCCTGTCGCGGCTGTCCGGTGCAGTTGCTGTCTATAGTGACGCCTCGCCCACAGGCTGAAGGGAGCATCGGGTGTACAGCGCCAGGCTTTCCCTTCAAGATATACGTCCACCTTCAATATACACACTCGTCTAGCCAGGCCGCAAGCTCTCCTGCTTTCTCCGAATCCGCCAACCCACAATGCTGCCCGCCGGGAAATGGAAGCTCGACGCCGCGACACCTCTCCGCCTGGACAGCAATAGCAACAGCAGCAGCACAGCAGCAGCACACAAGCACGGCCAGCAGGCTTCCACTAGCTCAGGCTCACAACCTCCTAGAGCCATCTTTGTCCGCCTGTCCGACGAGCTTCTTCAACAGCTTAGAGCTGCTCAGCCGGGCAATGCTGCATTCCAGCTTGAACTGGCAGCTGCAGGCGCGACGAGCACGAGCAAAGGAAATGCAAGTGCCAGCGGGAGCAGATCACCCACGCCCACACCTATTGTAGGCATCTCATTTCCAGTCCTGCTTACTCTTATTACACGCTGATGCGCCGGCCCGTTGCATCATGCAACCAATTAATACCTGCAGGCTCTCAACCTTGGCGACAATAGCTACCCTTTGGTCAGACCTGTCAATAAGAACCAAACTCGAACCAAAGCAACAGAGCTTGTAGTACAACCCTCGAGCAAATTAACAACTTCATCGTCGCTACAGCTTGCAGCAACTGATGTACGCGAGCAATACGAAGTCGGTCCTTCTACAAGCATTCGCCACAATGATACCATACCGCCGAAAGAAAGAACACCAGCAAGCATGGGTGAAAGACTACGCGAAAGGAACGCTCAAATGCAAAAGGAGAAAGAAAGCAGAAAGATCGTGATTGTTGAGGATGATGGATTCTCCTCATCTGGCGGGAAAGGCAAGAAAAGCTCTGGCAAATCTGGTAAGTCGATGTCATTTCGCATCGCGCTTTTCAATCTAACACTTTTGTCAGCACCCAATCTCCTGCGTGCTAGTGCTATTCCAGCTAAAAGAGCATCTTCACCAGCTGGAATATCTACACGACAAAATCCATCTCTAGGCTTAATATCAGCCCAAACATCTACAACTTCTCGTCCACCCAACCGCTTAATAGCCAATGAAGCTGCCAAAGGGCTAATGAAGAAGAGTCATTTGCTGCAATCTGTGACAGCCGATGTCAGGGCTACCTCTCCAAGCACGGAAGCAGCATCGTCTACGATTACCAGGGTTACAGATAGATCCGTCGATACAGAAGAAACGGATGCAACGGCAACTCAGCCCGCGCTTGCGTCCATTACAGTAGACAAACTAAAGCTGGCACCTCTGCCAGGGTCACCTGCAAGACGACAGTTCCATCAAATGAAAGTAGATACTGATGATTTAGCATCTGCATCGTCTGATAGTGAAGAAGACGATGCACCACTGGCAGTCAGGATTCAATCGCCTATTAAGACGCACTTCCCAGTTGAGCAATTATCGAAGAATGTCTCAAAGCCAATAGTAAGGCAAAGCTCACTCACAGCAAGACATGCGCCTGTAGAATCTTCGACTTCTGCTTCTGAGAGTTCCGATAAAGAAACGCCCAAAGCGGCTAGAGGTACAGCAGCAGAAGTGTCGTCCATATCGAAGCGACTTTCGCCCGATTCTGCACCCAGTTCAAGAGCTTCTAGTCCCGGAAGAGCTGTTGGTGGTCCGAAGACGGTAGCTAAGACATCGGGAGGATCGAGATTGTCTAGACCTGTGCCAAAAATATCGCCTAAGGCTTCGCCCAGTCTTGTCGCTGTTCCAACAATACCTTCGGATTCTGGCACCTCTTCCTCTTCATCAGCATCCACGAGTAGACCTCCTTCGCCTCCACCTACTGTTACGAAGCAGGCAGTAAAGCCTGAGCAAGGGAAAGTGCGGAACGAGCCGAGCGTTGGGGCACCAGCTAACCTTTCTGTCGATGCCGTCTCCAAACCTTCCTCTCGTGCACCTTCCCCTCTCCCCTCACCTGGCTCGCACCCACTGCCTGCTAAACCTCCAGTCTCCCCTTCATTCAGCCGACAAGTGAATCTCTATCCATCGCCGACCAAACCTCCCTCACCCTTACCGCCAGCAGCAATGACATTGGAGAAGGATATATCACCCGCGCGATCTCTGCGGCCTTCGTTATCAGCTATCGGGCTACCTGCGAACCCGATAACGGGAGTAATGCCCAACATTCCGAAATCACCGTCTTCACTGCATCCACCGCCTTCGTTGCCCCAGTCTCATTCGAATCATTTACCTAGTGGCCACTCTACACCTGGTGCAAGTCCTATCGTGTCTCATTTCCCAAGTGGTAATTCTGCTAGAAATTCAAAATCACCTAATTCCAGACCTTTGAAGATTGGTTCGGACAGTAGCGGTCCTGTAAAGAGGAAAGATCCACCGGCATCAAGTGGCACTATTGCATATTTGAGTGATTCTTCTGCCGCTAACAAGAAGAAAAAGCTGAATGGAGGAAGCAGTGCACCTTCACCGCTTTCTACTACGACGGGATCTGAGGAAGATGGGGAAGCAGAGGAGGAGGAAGGGGAATACCGGCCTTCTCCCCCGACAGCCGCTGCTGCTCAGCATATCAATATCAGGCAAGAGAAGGATACTAGAGGACGTTCGAATGATACTAAGCCTGTTATCGGAAGTTTGGCAATAGCATCTGATAAGGCGAGAGTCATTAGCAAGGGCGGCTTGCCTAGCTTTACCAAGAAGGGCAGAATGTCTGAATTGCAGAAAGGAAGGGCTGATTCGGTACCACCTAGGAGTCAAAGTGCCTCACGAGCAAATACGCCAAATTCACATGCCCCGATGGACGTCATTCAAGTTGACGATATCTATCAGCTCGTCTACAGGCCCAAAGTGAAAGGCCCTTTACGAATCACAGATGAGGCGGATTTCATTCGATATTCTACCGAATTTCAGGAAAAATTATATCCTGCTTATATGCGCTTGTACACGCGATTGGAGAGAATGAAAGAGAGTATCCTAAAGCCGGCCATACGGGGTGTGACTCCTTCTCTGGATCACTCACCGCAAGAAATTTCACGAATGGTGGAAGAAGTCAATGAACGTTCAAAAGAGTTGGAGAGGATCAAAATTGGTCTGTGGCAGTATGATGATGTCAGGAGGGACGGCAGGAATGGAAGTTTACGTAATAATAGTAGCGGAATGACTAGAGTCAAATAGTACTTGGCTATACCAATAAGCGCGAGTTATAGTATTGTCCAGCGCACCCAACATAGAAACAGCTGTAACCTAGCTTCTTTATAACTTTACCAACTCAACAAACATTATCCTTCTGTAGAATATTAGACTAGCAGTAGGCAGAACACTCTGTGAATAATGACAAGCATCGTTTTCAAACTCGTAGATCACTACCATTGTCAGTGGTGGCGGCTTGCCAGGATGCGCGCGTCTCGTATACAAAGCCGCAAGCAGGTGCAATGCATGTGTGTATTGAAATTCAAGCAGCCATACAACCTGCAAGCTGGCCAGTTCGTGACGCAGACGACCTCTGCCTCGCAACCATTGCCTGACAGTCTTGCCGTTGCTTATGACCGCCCATCCTTTGGTCAGCCCCAACGCAGCGTGCAACCTGACGACCTCACTTTACAGCTTAGATAGTGATAACTCAAACGCAACTGCTGGATGGAGTAGAAGCGAGCGAGCCAGCGTCGCATCCCGGCATTCCCGGTCAGCCAGAGAACGAGAGTCAAGCTATAAACGCGTTTGGAGGACAAGCGCGAGAGCGAGCAGCAAGAAAGACCGTACGGATACTCGATGGCGATGAGCAGCTGCTTCTGAAGGAGCAGCAGGAGTGACACATCAGCAAATACCCGTCAGAAGCCCCATCAAGCTTCCAGCAGGTCGTGGAGTGGATTGCGGTTCCCAGGCCACTCTCGATCTTGAAGCCATCACGGGAAAGACAGACAGCGAGCCCATATCCAGCAAGTAATAGGCAAGCAAGCAATGGCGCCCTCAGCCAGAGCGGTCCACAAGGCTGAAGCAAAGTATGGCGTGACTGCCGACTAGTGAGTTGATGTGATCCGCCTTGCTGTCTGTTATTGCTGACGATGATCCGCTATCGACCATCCCACCCGTTGTCCATCGGCATGTGTGTGCATGCAGCCCGGACTTGCAGCTTCATGCAGCAGCAGCTAATGGCAATGTTGGTCAGTACTCTCACACGCTCCAAGCTACTTGGATGAGTCTCGCTAATGCAGCCATGCTTTCCAGGTCTCGTCAAGTATGCCCTCATGCACGGCCAGCCGGTCAATAGCGTACTCAACGGAGTCCTGCCAATACACATTGCAGCCAGCTCAGGCAATGACTTGGTAGTTCAGATGCTCATAGATGCTGGAGCCGATGTCAATGCTGCGAGGTAGGCCGTTTTCTTGCATCAACTTAACAATCTATCCAGGCTGATCTTTCCTATACTCTCCGCTCGTCATACTACTGTATTAGACTTCCGCGCAAGTACAACGCAGACCGGTCGAAAGCAATAAGCAGCATCGGCGCAGCTGGATCTACGCCTCTTCACTTTGCAGCTGCAAACGGGCACGCCCACATCGTGTCCTTGCTGCTTTCTCACGGGGCTAACCCCGATGCAACCGAGAAGCACGGCCTTACACCCGAAGATCTCGCGCGCGAAGCAGGACATGTCAACGTCGTCACTGTCTTCAGGTTGTGGAAGCAAGACCAGAATATCACAGATAACCATTCTGAAGCGGGCGGCTATAGACAGTATCTTGGCAACGAGCTCTACTCTTCGCCGCCTTCAGCAAGCGGCAGTGGGTACAGCGGTGGCAAACTCGCTTCTTCGGCAGCATCCATACATAGCGTCGCCAGCACGACCGGACGAAAGCTGCTTTCCAAGCCGTCCTTGGACAGTATATCGAACAAAGGCAAGAGTTTAGCAAAAGCAGCTTCAAATCCCAACTTAGGTGGTCTACTGCCGCTTTCGCATTCTCCCAATCCCTCGAACAATGCAGGACCTCCATCCAATTCCCAATCACCACCATACGCACTGGCATCGTCATTCGCACAACCTCCAGTGGCTCTCAGGCAAAATCCATCGAAAGCTCTAGCGAAGTATATACAAAATCATCCGAATGCACCTCTAATCCACCATGTCGTAAATCTCGACAAATCTCGTCGGCCATCTCTGCCGTCAGTATTTGAAAAAGCCGCGCACCCATCACAGTCTATCAAATCTGCTCTGGGTCTGACCTCGCACTCGAATAGCAGCCGTCTCGGCAGTCGAGGCGGCTCTGCTTCGAGTCAAGACCACGATCCATATCATCTTGCTCGTCCGCGCCGTTCAAGCAGCAAGACAAGTTTAAGCGGGCTCTTCAAAAGTCATCAGCACAACAAGGAGAAGAGCGCGGAAAGCTACAACAGCCAGCCTCTGTCTCCAGCAGCATCGACGTTCTTCACAGGCGACGATGAGCTGGAACAAGCCGAGCGAGACATGTTTCTGCGCGCGGATCAATATTCAGATAATGAGAATGGTCAACCACAGTACCCGTTCTCGGGTCTTCCACTTCCACCCTCAAGGCCGGGCACCGGCAACCAAGACAATAGGAGAACAAGTATAGAAGGCTTTACCAGCATGCGAAGTCGAGCTGGAAGCGCCTCTAGTGCAGCTACTAGTCATAGTAATATCAGTTATGTGGCCCGTGGGCAGGATAGTCGCTCACTCTTCAACTATCCAATGACTGCCCCACCTACGCAAACGACTTTCACCAATTTGGAAACTGAGCCCGGTCACTCCGGCTATATTGCTCGGCCGACGCTCAACGCGCATTCATCTACTGGCTCCGTCGTCATCCCTCAACCTATTCCCGCGCCTCCATCCTCTTCAACACAACCTTTCTTCAGTAAAGCAGCAATCTCAGCAGCTCACAACAATAACACTGCGCGACCAGGTTTTTATCGACCTCGGAAGTCAAGTCAATTGTCTACTGCCACTAGCACCTTGACAAATACAACGAATTACACAGTCTCATCACCGGATCCAGATAATAGAAGTCTTTCGCATCAATCGAGATCCGCAGGTGGTTCAAGTGATGCTGAAACCTCAAATGAAAGCCATTATGAGAACAACACGCTCGTTCCACCTGCACTCATAATCCGCAGGCCTACGGTCAGAGATGGCTCCACTTCCCAAGGAGGTGAAGACGGGTACAATCGAGGGACACCAACAATGGCTTCACCCAGGCAGTCAGCCAACGAGTCTTCGGGAGCAGTGTCTCCTCCGTCCAGTACTCATGGTCGATCAGCTCAAGTTTTCAGCACAAGTGCCAATCGGCATGCGCGGACTATAAGCGATGGTACAGGGTCTATACGACCAGCGACTAGCTTGCCTGATGTTCAGGAATCACCGGAACAACAGCTTAGGCTGTCGAACAACGAGCACGCAGTCTCTAGCCGAAGCAACTCGCAAGGACGAAGCGAGGTAGACCACAATGGAAGACGTGAAAGCGAAGACGTGTTCCCACCGAATGCAGAAGCTCCCTTCTCGACAAGGTCGCGCGCTGGTAGTCGAGCGAGAGTCGACAGTGCCGGATCGAGTACCGGCCCCATACCTCATCTCAATCTTACCGGAACAAGCAGTCCACAATATCCGTCTCCTGCAGTACTTTCTAGCTTTCAGCAGCACCATACAACTGGTGATGCCGATGGTCACTGGAAATCGGTCACTCGTGCACAGCGAAGCGACTCTACCACGACTGACACGCGGACCAGCAGAAGTGGCTCAGTCGGGGAATCAGGAGGTCAGCACCATCGCTTCTTTGGTTTCGATTATTCCTCTTCACCTAGTAAGGATCGGTGACCCCGTTGAGCGCTCTTCCAAAGCTGACTTTTCTTCAACGGTTTTTAGCTGGTTCGCAAGCGTCGTTCAAGTATCATCCATCAGCTTCTACCACAGCGACCAGTTTGATATCATCTCCTCCTGGTACTGCCGCCGGTGTCAGTCAAGGCACAAGCGTAACTCACGCGCAGGCTCAGCATATGGTCAAAAGGAAAGAGGAGGAACTACTCTCTTATGATCCGTCCGAGACATCACAAGGCAGTTCAGCGCGGCGACCGTCTCTATCTCAGCAATTGGCAGCGTATGGTGATTCTTTAGCTATCGAACGAGAACTTCAAGATGCCGAGCGATATCGTCAGAATCCCCATGAACGAATTGCTCTTACTATTCCAGAGCCTCCAGCTAGTGCCAAATATAGCTGGGAGATCCTGGGCAAGGAAACGAGGACGAACATGCCAGTGTCAAAAGGCCAGAGGGCTAGGGAAAAGCATGACCCGCCCTCGAGTGTGGTGCAACAGCAGAAATTGTGGACGCATAGAATGGTCTCGCCTTACGAGGTACCTCTGAATCGACCTGGCACCAATATTGGAGGGCACCGGCACACCCCTTCAACGAGTACCATCACAAGCAGCGGCAAGCCGCTGATGAGAGGTTAGTAACGCAACGACGTGCAGGCTTAGATCATCTCTTGCTGACTATGTCTCGCAGTCGTATCTAACGAGACAACAAGTCCTTCTCACGAGCGCCTGCCCAGCATACCACAAAGTCCCGCGGTGTCTGCGATGGCGCACCCAGCTGAACCAGGGCTGCGTAATAAACCATCGTCGAATCTCTCGCTGTCTCGTGGGTACTTAGCTCCTCCGCAGCAGTCTGGTGGTTCAGATCTGTCCATCAAGAAGTCGCCTCGAGTGCGCTCCATCAGCCCTGGCTACATGTCACCCCGGTCTTCTGGCGAAAGAGAGAGGGAGCGGTTTCCTCCTGTATATCACGTCGTTGCTGGACCCGGTAGTGAACCCACCGACAGCGCGAATTCATCGCTTGTAAGCGAACCTCGATCTGGCGTGAGACATCATGGGCATGGCGGTAGTTCGACAATTACCATTGGATCAAGACATCGATATAATCGTTCAGATCCACCATCTACGTCAGCGTCACCGGATGCATCTCATGTACTGGATGAACAGACTCCACGGCCTCCTCAGCTTCTTCGCCTAGAGACTGTCATGGCCCCCAAATTTCACATCGAGCAGAAGGCGGGTGGAGAGGCAGCACCCTCGCCTACCAAAGCTAAATTTGGGTCTAAACTCGGCAAGCTTTTCCGATAGAGGCAAAGACATCCGCTGGGTGCTTTCCTCTGCTATCTTTTCACTTCTTTCGTCCTGGCGCTTTACAGCGATATGCCAGCGTTCTTGTTGCTTGCAAGGCTTGTGCCAGTTTTCCGTCAAAGTCTTGTTGTGAACCCCCATAGAAGATCCGTTCCGCGTAAAGTACAAACGCACAATATTTCATTACCACTTTGTAGCCGTATACTCTTGGACATGTGTACTTCACCTATATCCTTCTTCTGCCATTCACAGACTTCAAAATTCGCGGCATGTACGTAGACAATCCGGTTAGTAGAAGTGCGGTGATCTGAACGGTGCAAAGAGAGAAGTCTAGCTTGAGCACAAAGACTAATCAGGAATTTGCCAACGTGCGCGTGCGTAACAAGGCGCGTAATGTGGAGTTTTGATGCTTTCTTTCTTTTTTGGTATAGGTGAGTATCACAATATTAGGTGCACAAAACATGGCAGCACGTCGAGTCTGTCACCGCTTGCTCTGATTGGCAGCCTCTGCAGAAACGGAGGTTGGACATGCAGTGCGTCAGCCTGCGGTCTGCGCTACAGAGTATCATAGTGTATATAAAGTCAGACATACCTCTTCTTGTAGCATCTTCCAAAAGTTGGGTATCGACTGCCGCTTTCGGTAGCTGTACGTATCTGACGACACTTCCACGGATGAACATTGTCTTTACGGCGAGCTGTTCATGCAGTGTGCGATGTATGCCATGTCGAGGTGAGTCGTACCCGTTGGGTATGCGATTCATGCGATTGCAGACAGGCGTATGAGACGTAGGTCGTATCGTAGAGTGGTGGGCAGCAGGGAACAGAGAGCTTAAGTATACCTCAGATGACTGTACATGCATGGACCACATACAAGGTGAGGATAACGTTCTGGCTGTTGTACTGTGATTCCATCGAGCTTGATGTTCAGGAATCTGGATGGGCGACGGGCGCAAGATGCATGGCGATCAGCGACGCACAGAAGCAGGCCAGCAGGCCATTGCAATGATGAAGCTCACTGATCCACGCTGCGAAGAGTACCAGACACTGAAAGGTCGTTCTTGAGCTCTACCGTGACGGGCTGGCCTGTAAGCGACTTGAGGACGCTGAAGATAAGCTGAGCGGGTCCGACAAGCAGAATAGACGCAGCAACGAGTCAGTCAACCGTCTGTCGTTCTGTATCGTGCATGGCGTCGTGTGCTTCTCACCATGTTGCCCTTCGATTGCGTCTGGAAAGTGAAGAAGCAAGTCGGTCAAGCTGCAAACAGCGAGCAGTTCGTTCTTTTCTTCTGTGTCAATTCCGTCGGACGAGCAACATGATGTGACTCGAGCAGGAACGATGCAGTCTATCTGCAAGACTGTCCTAATAATGGCTGTATGCAATACTCGCCATATGTGTCGACTGCAGCAACCGCACAATGACATTGAAATGCTGGTCTATTCTTCCTGCGCGCAGCCAATGATCCCAGCGTTGAGAGTATACCATGGGCTTTCCAGTACTCACATCCTATATCGCAGTGTAAGACTTGTAGCATTTGCAAGCTCATTGACTGTCACTTATACATCCGCGGGGCGAGTTTCGATATTATGCCGTCAACATGCGTAGTATTCATGAGGGTCAGAGGCGGTTCGTCTCGACAGCTATAGTTTAGTGCTTTGTCCAAACTGTACCCATGAGCCTTGGTGGATTTACAGCACACGCGTCCTGGTGGTCTGCTGCAAAGTAATAATCCCAATACTTTTTTTTCATCATGTCTTTCAGCGGTTCAAGACGTTTCTCATCTTGCATGCGTACAATGACCAGTGAAATCGTCCTGGTCGGCATAGGGTAGGCTTGATCATGATACACGCACGCTCGAGCTCGACTGAAGCTTGCATTGCATGCTCTTCACTGTGACTTATCTACGGTTGATGCTGCATTGCACAGAGGCGCGTCATGTTCAGGGAAAACAACGCTGGCGAAACATCTGGCTTCCATATTGCCTCAGAGCTACCTTGTCCATCAGGTGAGCAATCACTCTCTCGTAGCCCCTTGCCATGGTTGCTCCACTGCTGTTTCTTGCCTTGCTGACTCTTGGAATTGGATACCAGGATGATTATGCTCCGGTAAGTACTAAGCCTGGCAAGCAATAGCTCGGAATTTGGAGCTGGAGTCTCGCTTCAAGCACACTGACGTTGTCTGATGCTCATGCTGCCTATCTTGACAGGCCGAAGAGTTGATACCATTCCATCCAAAGCATCACATTCGCGATTGGGATGCAGCTCCAACAGCAATAGAGTGGCAGCGTTTCATTGATGACTTACAAGCTACAAAGAAAGGCGATGCTTTGGATGAATCGAAACGTTCTCACGAGCATTTGAATCTATTGACGCCTGTTCCTATCAGCCATGAAATGTAAGGATATTCCAAACTTCAGTAGTGGCGTTCCATACAAAAACTTTGACATACGGCCATAAGGGATTCTATAACGTACTGATTGACATGTGTATTCCTCCCTAAAGCACAAACAAATGGAAAGAAACCTTTAAATCATCCTCAGAAGCATCAAATACAAAGTACATCCTAATTGAAGGTTTTCTAATGTACTGGCATCCATCTATTCATTCTCTATTAGACGTACGCCTCCTAGTCCGTTCATCAAGATCAACAATTAATAAAAGGAGATCAGAAAGGAATGAACGTATTTCAGATGAATCTTTTTGGAAAGATCCTCCTGGTTGTTTCGATAATATCGTTTGGCCAGCTTATGTTGATTCGCATTCTAAGCTGTTTGTTGAGGGAGATGTAGAGAATGGAGGTATAAAGGATGATATTGGAATTGATTTGTTAGAGGCTGATCAGATAGATATGACTGAGATGGTAGATCGTGCTTGTGCGAGTATATGGGCGCACAGCAGTTCTCCTTCGATGTGAGGCGACAGTGTAACGTCAGCATTATGATAAACAGTGTTAAGAATCAAGTTTGTAACGGTCCCGTCTGGTGATATAATCTCAAGTCAAGAGCCTAGCTCGCATAGAATTACGAAGAAACAACATCAGACATGGTATAAGTACGAAAGGTTTGTCTACAATACTACTACATTAGAGCTGGAGTTAATCCTAAAACATCGATAAAGACTGTAATGCTATGGTGATGCTGTTCGTCGAGTTGAGGGAGAGTGGAAGTATGCCGATTCTGAAGCCTCTTCTCGTTTTGACTGAGCTCGTAATTCGTTCATGAAAAGTGTGTGTCGTAAGATTGTCCATGTGAGGTCTATACGCCTACTAGCTGACCTCAATACGACCCTTTACTAGGAGGATATCCCTGCATTCCATACCCTTGATAGCTCGAAGCGGCAGAAGGATGAGAATACTGAGGCATAGGATGACTAAACTGCTGCTGTTGCTGTTGTTGCATTCCAACATCCTCATCGTATTGTGCGCCATTCAAGCCGAATCCAGCACTTGCATTTGGTCCAAGTAATGATTCTTTGACTTCCCAAACATTTTGTTTTGATCCAACTGAGAACTCCAAATCTTCTTTTGTAATCGTATCATAGTATTTATAAACCATCATCACAGCTAACAAAGTACATAGAGTACCAAAGAATAATCCATCTAGGTAATGTTTGATAGCGTCGCATATTTGAGTTGAGAAAGCGTAGATCAAGAGTTGTCCAGCTACGAAGAAAGCTACTCCGAAAATTATATCGCCAATTGGCCATCTATCGTCTAGTGTTCGAATGACGAGGATGAGCTGCGAGACGACATAGAGAACTATGCAGACTGCTGTGAATGCGTAGTAGACTATCCATAATGCGATAGGTTTGGTGTTTGAAAGACCCGCGATGTTCTTGAACGTTGCTACGGCGATGAAACCAGTGACCAAGAAGACGGCGAGGGATGTTAGGCGTAGACTCTGCATTTTCGAACGAGACTCAGTAAGCATGCCCACTACGTAAGGAATGCTCTTCTGTCACTCACCCACATGCTGAGAGGCGTACCGTCCTCAGCAAACTGGAAGCCAACAAAGCCATTGAGCATGAGTGCCCATGCAAGGGTACACATGACGCCGGTATGCACTGCTGCGAACCACTAATGAGTTGACAAGAATGAAGAGTACGTGGCATCAGCATGCCGTCTAGCTTGAGACCTGTTGAGCTGGCTGGACCTTCGCGTCCTTTCCTCAAAGGTGACACACTCACCGGATAGACAGGCGAGCTGAAGGGTATGATAGCGGTGTCGAGAAAGATGCCAAGCAGCTCTAGCAGAGCATAGAGATAGAAGAAGAAGACCATTTCCTTCCTTCCCACTGCTGTGTACTTTGAGCGGATGTGCATGATCATGATTATTGTCATTACGATTGCAGCGATGTGCGCGATGAGAACGGCTGGAGTGGATGGAAATGAAAGACATGCAAGAGAGAGGGTTACAAAGCATGCATTAGCAGTTGTAGGCAGTGTGTATCGAATGCCCTGTTGCTCCATCCCCTCCAGAGCAGCGCGATGACATGCGCCTTCGAGGTCTGTTTTGGAGAATGGGACGAATGCCTCGACCCAAGCAAGTCAAGTGCACTCACCCGGCTGGAACAGGATGGTCCCGTTGATCTCTACGTTGCGAGCGTAGCACACGGGCTCGATGCTTGTACCACTGCTGTCTGCGAGCATGGCACATGGTATGAGTGCGGCCGTCTCGCAGATCTTGTCGAAGTTGCCAAAGCTGAAGCCCATGCTGGGCGACGGGTGGAGGGTGTTGCTGCTGGGTGAATCCGCGGTCTCTCTGCCCTTCTCACTCTGTCTCCTGCCTCTCCAGCGTGTGTCTCGCCTGCTTGTCCTGTTGACGGTGGTTGTATGGATGCAAAGAGCAAACAGAGAAAGACGCGCTCCAGTCGAGCTTGAACAGCGTGGCAAGCGGGTGGGTGACTTTAGAGAGAGAAATCAGTAAGGAACTGTGTGTAGGAGTGAATCAGCGTACCCGATAATGCGCAATCCATCCACCTGCTTGGAAGCTTCTCCATTCCACTTTATACGGACTGCCTGCCATATCTACTGACCACAATCACGCACCTCGCCTCTCTACTTCCATCCATCCAAGCAAGCATCCGCGATACGACCACCCAGCAAGCAATGCCCGCATGGCAGTGCTCCACCACGGCTGCGGATGCGCGTTCCTGCTCGGCCTCGCACTGCTTCTCGCTGTACTCGCAGGCAGCACCTATGCGACACCGAGGTTTGAGCCTGCTGTAGGAAGTGGTGGTAATCAAGCTAGCAGCAAAGGACTAGCCAGGTCAAGCAATACAATACCGTCGAACGACTCGAGGACCTCAACAAAGTCTGGAACACCCGCCAACTCCATCCATCGGGTCCCAGAAGCCCTCAAGCAGTTCAACTTCAATGCTCGCAAAGCCGACCTGACGAGGACGCCTTCATCACCGACCAGCAGCGACGATAACAACGATGTCCTGTCGCGAGAAAGGTTAGAATCGAACGAACACACCGGCACCAACCAGCATCAACTCGCAGACATCGCCCTTGTAGTCACAGTCGACGGGTCAATTCATGCGATCAAGCGAGAGACCGGCACTTGGGTCTGGTCATTGCATGATGAGAACAAGCGAGAGCAGAAGCAGGAAGTCGTACAGAACCCTCTTGTGCGGAGTAGTATGCGCAATGCCTCATTGCATACTCCGAACACCACCAATTCGCCATCAACTGCTATTGAAAATGACAACTCGGGCGAGAAGCTCGGACATACAGACGGCACCGCCAACAACGATGACGATGACGAGGTATACATTATTGAACCACACGCTGCTGGGGATATTTACGTCTATCATAAGTCTACCGGCAAGCTACAGCGCCTCCCTCTGTCCTTGACCCAGCTGGTGGAACTATCGCCATTCACTTTCCCAGTTCGAGGAAGTACGTTTGACAATGATGGGATAAACACAGACAACAAGCTATTCGTAGGCAGAAAAGAATCAAAACTAGTAGGGGTGGATCTACAAACTGGTAAATTGGTCGGAGTATTCGGACCTGAAGCTGGATGGTGCGAATGGCCTCAAACCCCAAGTAGAGCAGGAGGGAGCAGCAATACAGCAGCTGCATCACCTGGTAGGAGCGCAATTCCAGAGGAAGAAGCGATTGAGAATAGACCTAGAGATTTGCTATATCTCGGCCAAACGGATTACCATCTCTCCATATATTCCAAGACTCAAGGATTGCTTCAAACGCTCTCATACACTTCATACGGACCTTCAAGTCTAGCTCAACATACTAGTTCTCCAATCGGTCCTTTAACTTCATCAGCTGAAGAAGTAGAGTATCAAACTTCGCATGATGGCAGATATATACAACCTATGCATGATGGTTCCCTTATCTGCCTCAATCCAGAAAAAGAAGGTATACAATGGACAAACAGATTCTCCCAACCTGTGGTCGGCATCTTTGACATCTGGTATCCAGCTATGAATGAAGATGATACAGCAACATCAAGCTCTTCAAGTCAAAGCCAACCTGTACTTTCTATACATCCCCATCATAGAGTACAAAGTCAACTTGAGGAATTGGCAAATATACCTCCATCTACTTTCGTAGGTAGGATTACACACTCTTCATCTTCATCTACAAGCAACGAAGACAACCATGAAGAATTCTACGCAATGTCGAATTATCACTTTCCACTCGTTTCTTTCGCTCCTGCAAGTCGTGCTATCTCAGGTGATGGCCCCTCATCCACAGCAAATGGAGAGGATGCGCGTAATGGCTCGGCTTCAAGCTATCAACAACATAGTATTGTAGGATCCCATAGAGTCGAAGAACCTATTGATTCTGGAAGAACTATCGAACCTCCCCATACGCCGCTTGGTATAGATCCGCCGGATGAAACTCCTCAGCTTCCAGCTGGTGATATCCCTGATCGACCGGCCCTTCCTCCTGCTTATGGAGTACACTATAGAGAATCTATCTACAGATATCTTACTCTAGGAGGAGCATTGGAACCGCATGTGTCGTTGTTGCAGGCGATGATGGTCTTAGTAGGATTTTTCGTGGTCGGATTCGTATTCGTGCGAAAAAAGATGTTTAAAGCCAGGTCGGAGTCTTCCTCCAAACGCCCTTCAACGCAAAGTGGTGCAAGAGACATCCCTGCACAGGCCTCAGATATACCGGCAATCGAGAAATCGACCTCGACTACGGGCTCATACACACCTCCATCGATAGAGCAGTACTCGCTTGTAGTACCGAGCGAGAACGGTGGAGGTCTTCCACCGCGTCGTTTGCCAAGTCATGCATCCAGCCCATCCCTCGATAAAGCACTGCCCGCTCTGCCTGTCGAAGATGGTGTTCCTCTGCAAACCAACGAAATGCAAAGCGATGACGAGGAGAATGGCGAAGAGCTTGAGAATGGGTTAGAGAAAGCACGAAATCCTAAAAAGGGTAGACGACGGAAAAGAGGTGGAAAAAGGAATAATAAGAATGGAAGTAGTAATGTGAATGATGATAAAGGTGGTCAATCTAGTCCTGAAACTTTGATCAAGCAAGAGCTTACTAGAGAGGAACAGGATGTACCTATGGTAGTCGTTGATTCTGCTCCGGCAATTGTTGCAAAAGATCAGTCTAGTTCTGGCAGAGTTGGTAATCTTCTTGTGTCTGAGAGTGTGTTAGGTGAGTGTCGAAGCCATACAGTCTCTAAAGGCAGTGGTCTCTCAGTTGCTGACTGAAGATGTTCTTCCCCAGGCTATGGCTCGCATGGAACTGTTGTTTTGAAGGGTACCTTCCAAGGGCGCGCAGTCGCCGTCAAACGACTTCTCAAAGACTTCATCACTGTGGCTTCGCATGAAGTTTCCCTATTACAAGAAAGCGATGACCATCCGAATGTCATTCGATATTTTTGCAAGGAGTCACACGAGAATTTCCACTACATCGCACTTGAACTATGTCCTACATCCCTATTCGAACTTATCGATACACCACAAGCTTTCCCAAGTATAATAGCGAACTTTGACGCTACGAAGGCATTAAAACAAATGACGAGAGGACTAGCTCATCTACATAAGCTCAAAATCATACACCGGGATCTGAAACCTCAAAATATACTCGTCGCTACCTCACCGGGTAAAAAACCAAGTGATGGACCAGTTGTGAGAATGGTGATTTCAGATTTTGGACTATGTAAGAAGTTGGATTTGGATGAGAGTAGCTTCTTGCAAAGTGTGAGAGGAGGTGGTAATCATGCTCCTGGTAGTTTTGGGTACAGAGCTCCCGAAGTATTACGCGGTGAAGTAGATGCAGATGATTTAATCAATAACAATAATGGTGAAAGTAATGCTTCTGGATCAGGGGGAGAAAATGGAAAAGAGGAAAATAGCATTGGCTCGAGAAGTACTTCGACGAGCTCAACTGCGACTGTAGCTATAGGTGCAAAGGGAGGAAGGAAACTTACCAGGGCAATCGACATCTTCTCCTTGGGATGCGTCTTCTACTTCGTGCTTACGATGGGAGAACATCCTTTTGGATCAAGATATGAACGCGAAATCAATATCTTGAACGACAAAATTGGCTTGGATGGATTGAGCGTGATGACGGAAGGTAGGTACGAAGCGCAAGAACTTATCAGACATATGTGTGCATCAGATCCTCGAGTTCGGTGAGCTTTTCAACCCCCCCTTCAATGTAGTATCCGTGTTCTGATCTGATCTGATATGTTACTCTTTAAAGGCCGACTGCGAACGACATCCTCGTAGATCCGCTATTTTGGTCGGCTTCCCATTCACTGCACTTCCTCTGCGATGCGAGCGATCGTTTCGAAATACTAGAGAAAGATCACTTCGTGCTTGGTGCCCTCGAAGCTGAAGCGTCTGAGATTGTGGGCAGTGACTGGCTAAAAAGCCTAGATCGGAATCTCATCGATAATTTGGGCAAATATAGAAAATACGACGGTGGTAGCGTACGAGATCTGCTTCGTGTTATGCGAAACAAGGTAAGCGACGCTTAGTAGCTCATGGGAATTGCGGGAGATGCGTTACTTTTAGGCTAACTCATTTCTCCTATCTCAGAAACACCACTATCAAGATCTACCCGAAAATGTACGACGCAGTTTAGGAGAACCTCCGACTGCTTTCCTATCATACTTCACGAAACGATTCCCAAAATTATTACTGCATGTACATTCTGTCGTTAAGCAGTATCTAGCGGCTGAACGCATGTTCAACGCATACTTTGAACATGAAGATTCTTAGCATGAAAATGGTATATTATGTATCTAGCCCCTTCTTCTTCGTCTTGATGATGTTGTTGTACCTTTTATTTGTTTTTCGTTCCCTTCACATTTCCTGAGTAGCATAGAGGTTAGTTTTTCAGACAGTATCGGACCGCTTGTAGCTGAAATGGGACAGCCTTGTAAACGCATCTTCCAGATCTTTCTTGGCTGCAGGCATCTGTTGCACGTCCTGATGGGATTGTCTGTAGTACGTCTGGCGCAGACTGTGCTGATACGCAAGAACGGTGGCTCTCGTTCATGAGTAGTATCGCAAGCCGAGAGTGAGTCACGCTGAGAGTTATCCAGAGCTGCCATTCGATTCTTTACGGGAATGAATCTGGTGACTCTCTTTATCCATCTTCGGTCTCCTGACCAGATACTTGACCAGGTTCGAAAAAGGTCCAGATGCCAACTGGCGCGCTTCCAGCTCCATTTGTCTTGTCCCATCGACCAGCTCCGTGAATGCTGGTGAACTCGCACATGAGGCCTAAACCCAGCCATTCTAACCAGACGCCGACAGACTTGGACTCGCCTCCACCTTTCCTGTCTGGCTCACCGAGATTCTTGACAAGCTCTTCTCCTGTAGTATCCTGCTGCAATTCCATTGTCGAGTATGATTCTCGGTCTCTTGTCGGGTCTGCTTTCTCCAAGTCTACAGGCGTGGGATACGTCAAAGTAATAGGGAACTTGGTGTATCTGTCCGCATACACGTCGATTGTAGTGAGAATTAGAAGATTCTCCTGCAGCTCGGTCCGTTTGGCGTTGGAACTTCTGGCAGGCTTGTACTGTTTGCTAGGCTTGAATTGCAGAGAGAAGCCCTTGTTCGTGTAGTTATAGTAAACGAGGTCTGTACGGACACATCAGCTGCTTTCTGCTTGGCTGCCATGATGCGACACTTACCTGAGTAGACCTTGATAGAATCAGCTTCGGCAGCTTCACCGCATGTTTGCTTGACGAAAGTGGCTATTTGCTCGTCGGCTGCACTGCGACCCAGTAAAGTATGCAAGTCTGTTGGGAGAACAGACATGCCGAGACTCAAAGTTTCTGATGCTTTCAGTGTTCAACGGCTGACTTGTCAAAAAGCAAGCAGCAGCATGTAACCCGATCAGCTCTTCGTTACTGCTTCTTGATCTCATCGCAACTCACACAGGCGCAATGGCTTCATCAATATTGCCGTTGGGTGAGTGATGCAGCTTCGAATATACTACTGGCTGCTCATGCCTGCCTCATCCATCCTTAGAGTTGCTGGACAAGTGCATAGGCTCGAATGTCTGGGTGATCATGAAAACCGGTAAGTTGGACAGCTATGAAGCTATGGAATCAGTACAGCTGAAGCATTGAGCATCGGTGTTAGAGCGAGAATTTGTCGGCAAGCTGCTTGGCTTTGACGACTATGTCAGTAAGTAGCTGGTCGTGAAGGTAGACATAAAATGCACGTGAAGCTGACCTTGCTTGATGCACCCCTCAGACATGGTCTTGGAGAACGTGACGGAATAGTGTGTCTTATCATACGCAGTACACTAGAGGACTGGTCGACTAAGCCTATTTCTCCTCATTTGCAGCGAACATACACCTCAAGGTTTGAAAAAGACAGTTCTTGGACAAACGCTGTTGAACGGAAACAACATCACCATGGTATGTAGAGCCATACTACATATAGCTACCCATATCTGATAGGTATTCGCTACAGCTCGTCCCGGGAGGTGAAGGACCAGAAAGTGCAGAAGTGAAAGACGAGTAATGCCTCGTGCTTGGAATTGGAATATAGAATCTTTTCCGTGCAGCAATTACTACCAAAATCCAGAATGCTCAAGCTCGTCTGTCATATACCTCGCACAGACATCCTTTCGCGCTCAAGCTGTTGAATACTGGCTTCACCGCGTCCGGATACAAGAACGGCAATTGCGGGCTGCTCAACCTTCATCATCGTTGCAACAATGCTAGGCGTTGCATACGAACAGGCAGAGCCGTCCGTGCGAGCCAAGGACTTATGTGAAAGTATCGTCTAGAGCTAATGCGAGCTAGTTAGCTTTTCCGAAGCGAATGCTCAATGGTTCTGTATTTGCCTCTGTTAAAGTCTATTAATTGCTACATCTACAAACTGCTTAACTGTCCATTGTCAGAATCCTTAATTGCTAAATCTACAGACTGTCCATGTGCAGAAACTTCGACTACTGATTCAGGCTGAAGCGTACCTGTCCGCTTGGGAATCATTGAACTCCATCGAGATAGTTGGATAGGTCATAAAATTGAGGCGCGATAGTCGTATTGAAGATCATGTTTGCAGACAAGCGAGCTAACTGATGTTGAACGTGGGTTGTGAGATGCAGGCGATCGTACCAGAGGTAGTCGGTCACATCTCCAGGACCTTCTTGTTTCCAGCCGACATTGACATTTTCCAAGGAGTATTTCGAAGGACTGTCTATCATTGAATAGAACCAGCTGAATGTTGAAACGAGAAGCATGTCAGGAGATAGTCGGATAAGCTAAAGGAAATAGAGCTTTCACTAACCTGGGTACATCATACGTGTATACGTTTCCTCTCGACCCAAGGCGCTTGGCAATGGCCCTGGCACCTTCCATGAGAACTGCATTGTATTGCCGAGTAATGTCTCTCACAGCGTCGGTGCTTGTACCACCTTGGAGGGCGGTACTTTTAGCAAAAGGTGTGAGCTCGACGGGGAGTATGGGCAGTATAAGATAATCGGGCGCAACATCGGAGGAGTTGGCGGGAATCAGCGTGTATAGCTGGTTGATGAGAGATTGAGCTGATTGCGAAATGACAGCTGATGCACTCTCGTTGTTATGATAGATGGGATTGGTGGAATCAAGATAATTGTTGAATGTAGCCATAATGTCGTTTGTAGTGGTGAACATAGCAACCAGTGATTTAACACCGGGCGTGTAGGCTTCCTGCATATATGTTGCCATTTGCTGGCTGGTATCGGGCACACTCGTCAAGTGAATTGAGTTGTTCGTAGTAGCACCGGCATAAGCGTAGTTTAGGTGTGTTACATTGTTGCCGAGATAATCTTTTAGGTATTCTACCCAGACTGGTCCATTCGACCACCGCTGCTTCTGTAGAGAGAGGGTGATGAATCAGTACGCAATCAACAGCTTTAATTATTTGAATAACCCACATAGTATCCCTGTTCTGCTGCGAAACTGCCAGCGTATTGCGAAGCTCTCGGATGGGCATTATCGCTATACGACGATCCGAATCTGGTGATCGCACCGCGAAAGTCAGCCTGCAAATACATGGACAGCCAAGCAGCCAGACAGAGATTCGCTCACACTAGCAGGCGGTCATAAGTCTTGTTCTGCTGCCAGCTGCCTGCCACCACACCATTCACGCCAGTGCCGCGGTAACCCTGTGGAAGCCAGAGCTCTTCATAGCTGGCTTGCTTGCGGGACCGTCGAGTGAGCACCACAGGCACTGCAACTGCTACGGCGATAACGGATACTACTACAGCGAGGATCACTGCAGCGTATACCTTCCTCTTCTTGCTCCAGCCAGAACGGGTCTTGACCTGCTCAATCGAAACCGAGCTCGCTTGCCGTGTGTAAGTGTTGTGCATTTTGGCAGGCGATTCTCTCAGGTTTAGTCAAGGGTGGTAAGGAAAGAGACAAGCACCCTCAGGCTCATGCCGTACGGATGGCACTGTTGTGCTTGCAGCAACCTCCCAAATGGGTGTGCGTCCCGCATTGCAGTCCTGCAGCTCAGTGCACGTGTTTGCCGGAATGGTCTTGGCCGATAGCACGGTTAAGCACCACGAAACCTCCCCGATAGCGGTATGTTCGAACGAACAGGCTGTGCAGTAAGTGCATCCCGTTAAGCTTCACACATATCTATTGCATGCAGCTGATGGCGGGCGGGAGACAGTCCGAAAGACGCTTTCGGGAAGGGAATGGCAGAACGGCGCAAGATGGGCGGGCGGTGCAAGATGCGGTGCAGCCTTTGATATGCATTGCCAAATCCGCAAATTCCTGTACATACAAACAAAAGGGTGTTCAGGTGGGTATAGGAACAATCTACGGTATTTAGGACGAAAGGAAGGCTTGTCCTCGTTATGCATGCGTTGCGGATTGTGCAAGATCAGAGGTTTAAAACATAGAACAAGGCGAATCGGGCAAGCCGGACTATGCGGAGATCTGCGGTATGTTGGTACCGGTATTGTAGACCTCTTCATTTCGGTATGTCTCCCCGAATCAGGCGGGCAGCGATTTCAGAGACATTCCGCTGAAGGTGTGGCAGGAGGTGGTTTTCGTCCCGCCAAATATATCTCTCGCAGACTAAACTGTCTCGGTTATTACCTTTGGGGCAAGATATATCGACTGCTTTTGGATCTAAACCGTATGTAGCTGGGTTGTCATGCATGTCATGGAACCAGCTGTGGACAAGGTAAGCATGGACTTAAAGATAGCCACAAACGCGCGTTCTGTAGAGCGAAACTCACCCTTCAATGTCATATACGAAAACGTCGCCCCGGTCTCCTAACCGTTGTTTCAGTATTCGAGCGCCATGCTTTAACTCTGCGTTGTATGTGGCAGCCATCTCCTTTATAGCTTTCGTATCGGTGCCGGCTGACAGTGCTTCGTATATAGAAATTGGGGTGAGCTCGACGGGCACAATAGGGAAAATGAGAAAGTCAGGAGCTTTTTTAGTTCTATCTTCCGGGACAAGAGTGTCCAAAGCAGTCAAGAATTTTGCAACGGTTTGTCTGATGTCGGCATGAGCACCCTCTGGAGTTGTGCAGTAAGTCGTGCAGGAGGCCTTGTAGCTGTCTTGATATACACCCCAGTTCCACATTATATCGTTAGTGGTGGTGAAGAGTGCGACAATTTCCTTCTTTGATGGGTCATCATCATAGTCAGTTTTGTATCTATCGATTTGGGACGTTATGTTGTTCGGCTTTTGTTCCACCCTGGCTCCTTTGCGAGCGAAATTGAGTTGTTCCAGTCCGGGGTTGTTTGGCCCGAGTTCCTTATGAAGATAGTCGACCCATACTTATTAGAGTAGAAAAACTGTGTCAGATACCACCGTTACCTTCGAGAAAGTCTCGACTCACGACGATTCTCGTCGTTATCGGCTGCAATGTGGCGAGCAACACATTAGGTGCCATACTTCGCTACCGTACCCTATTTAGAGCAATCAGGAAAAAGCTTACTCGCCGATTCATAGGGATTGTCGTCGGGGTGTTCATTGTCACTATACGAAGAACCGAAGCTATTACGGGCAAAGATAGGAGACTTCAGACTGGTCCACGCAGGAACTGGGCTCGAACGATACAAGGTATCTTACACCACGAGTCGATCGTATGCTACTGGTTGGAGTTGGCGTGGTTCGACTGCGCCATCTTTGGCCCAGCTGAAGAGGAACTGCGTGAAGACAAAATCGGAGACTGACATGACTCTGCAGGTGTTTTTAATGTAGTTGAGGTGCGTGAGTAACGAGCTTCGTTCTAAGCGTAGAGATGAGTTAACGAGGATCAGAGACTGAAACCATAATCTGGATGAACCATAGCAGGACGTCAAAGGACCGGTGGAATGGTATGGAATTGTACCGCTCGCAGAGCTTCCGGTACGATACCGTATCTCAAAGGCTGAGTGTAGCCCTGCCCAGAGTTGAAGTTTTCTGTATTTCAGGCATTGAACAAAGGTTTGACCAACCCCTCGGTCTGCTGCATGAACTTCGACATGTCTACTTTCAGAATACAGCCACCCAGATCCCCTGCTAGCTCCTTTTCGCCCGGCTGAAGTGGCTCACTTGCAGTGGTGATATAGAGCTGTTTAAGATCCCTACCTCCGAATATGGGGCAGGTCGGAAATCGGGCCGGCAGTTTGATGGTGAGATCGTTGATGCCTTCAGGCGTGAAACGCTCTATCAGACCCCGAGCAAATACGGCTTGGTACACGTTACCAGCCGAGTCGAGCGTATGCCCGTCAGGGAAACCGGGCCCGACCGCGGTCGTCAAAGGATCGAAGAGAGATGATGGTCGCCTTTTATTGTTATTGAAAAACTCGCGTTTGTTCCTGATGAGCCCAGTTTCTGGGTCCCAGTCGTATGCGTCTTTGGCAATAGAACTCAGCACATAATATTGTGAAGAACTGATTGTACGTACATCCAATCCCGTTGGGGGTCGTATTGAAGTACAAGCGCTTCCTCTCTTCATCGACGACTGGCCCGTTACCAATCGCAAAGTCTTCTTCTAGTACTTTCAAATCTGACACTGACTTCATATCCGATGTATACATGTATAGCTTGCCCTTTGTTTGACTTTCATCGCGAGACATGGAATGAAAGTAGAAATGACCCTTAGAGTCGCAGCAGGCATCGTTGAAACGCATTCTCTCTGCCTGATCAGCAGGAATAATCTGGCCGAAACCATTGGGGAGGTCTTGTAGCTCGCCCGTCTCCTCCGAGAGGTATGCTAAGCCTGTGTTTGTTGTGCAGAGATACGACTTTGGCTTGTCTTTCCTGAATGCCAGGGCGGTGACATGCCTGCTTCCTTTGATCTCCACCATACGGGGCTTCGACACCAGTTGGCCTGCATCGTCCAGTTGCGCAATGAAAAGTGCGGTTACTGGAGATCGCTCAATGTCGAGGTCTGTCGGGAATACGACAGTCAGCAGAAGATCAATAAAGTGTTTTGAGGATTTTCTATGACGCAACAGTGCAGTGTCTTGTCAGATGGGCGGTATTGCAAGCCTTCACCAAGCACCATGCGAGGCTCGTGTGCGATGAAGGCAGGATACTTTGAAGAGCTGGACACATCCAGAATGTGCGGCTGCTGGGAGTCTACGCCCTGGTGTGAGGTGGACATTGCTCTCGCAAGAATGCTTCGGGTTGGTGGATTTCGACGGGCCAAGCGACAGGAAGAAGCGGCTTGACGAATTCGAAGCAAGGCGCCGACTGATTGAATAATGCTGGATTTGAGCTGAAGATTCGATTTAGCGAACAGCCGCAGTTGGCAGGATGGCAAGACCAGAGAGATATCCTGGTCACGTTTCTTGCCTGTCGCCACTGCAATAACAGAGCCATTCCGCTGTGTTGGGGAAGCCCAAGCACAAATACCTTCACAAAGTCCAGCACCATTGCGTCTGCCTTTCGGTCATGCTATCTGAACACATAGGCTGCCCTTGCTCTTCAAGGACCGGTGATAAGGACAGCCTGGTGTCTAGCTAGTCTTCACTCTCGTCTGCACCGAGTGAGTGTCCGATAGAGGCCAAATGGGGGCGCATTGAAGCATGCAGGAACTGGATCACGAGGAGAGTGATGGATTTGCAGAGCAGGTGTGTCGTGATGCACTCATCCGCCTGCGGCTTGCTTTAGCTGAAACTATGGACCTGCTGTTCTCCAAAGCGCCGTGTGCGGCACCTGACAGAGGTGCTGGTCCGGAATCTGAGCATACCTGCGTCCTTTACAGACGGCACAGCTTCATGGTCCGTTCCTCCAAGGCCAGCGTTTGGGAGAGCAGCCTACAGCTCCTCCTATGCCGCATCATCGTCAACCTTAGGCGCTGGTCTCAGCTCCAGCAGGCTGGCTGATAGAAGCGAGCAATCACGGCCATATACCCAGCAGCGGAGCAAGGACGACCTGGACTTGCACATACCCACTCTAAATAGACGAAAGTCAGCTCGGCGGAAGCTCACAGTGTCAAATGGGACGACTACACGGCTCCACGCTTTCAATGACACCGTGGATTCCGATCAGCCTTCAATACGGCACATAGATGTGAAAGGCAAGGGCAGAGAAAACAACCTCGCATTGAGCCACGAGACGCTGAACAGCATCCAAGAAAGCGAAGCTGCTGATATCGAAAACCTCCAAGCAGCTGGGGAAGTCGCCGAGGACGATTCTGACCTAGTATTTGGCTGGACCTCCTCAAGTCGCTCGCCGGTTCCATTGCAGCGTTCACGTTCCAAATCATCTCTCAAGAGCTCGTCAAGCAAACGTTCCATATCTGCTAGCGTTTCAAAACGGCTCTTCAAGCAAAACAGGCGTAGGCGTAGCAGTCTAATCGTCTCAGAGGACGATGAAGACGGCGATAGTGAACTATCAGAAGGAGATAATGCTCGTAAAGGCACAACTTCTAAGCACGAGAGGCCTGTATCGCCTATGTCTCCCCGCGTATCCTTCCAGATGGCTTCGAGTCAAGATCATACATTCTCCCCCGCCCACGGCAGCGCGATACAAGGTCATCTTGACAGCAGTGCGACCTCTAGGGCACGTTCAGCCAGCAGAGGATCTGTTCTCTCAGTCGCAAGCGGGAGCTCAGCATCAACAATACGTGCATCTGCAGCTTCCAAGTACAGCGAAAAGGAGGAACGTTTTCTGCGCATAAAGCGATATGAGGATATCCGGTCACATTTAGTCAGGAGTCGACTGACACTTTCGGTACCCAAGATACAAGACGACAGCCCTGACACATCTAATTCGTCTTTACGACCTCCTATCACACGCACACGGACGATATCATTGCCTCTTCGAGGAAATTCTGAAAAGGATGTAGCGCTACAAGCAGACCCGACAAATGCTAAACAAGCACCCTTTTATATATCTAAGCCACATCAAAAAAGCATGGAACCTTCATTTGCTCTCGATTTCTCTGCGAGAGACTCCTTGCCACTGCCACAAAGTACCGCAATCGCTTCAAAAAGTCACCGGATCATCGCTCAAATATGGATAGAACCGGACATCTCAGCTTCAAAAGAGCAGATCGACGACGATGCAGAGTGGAGACTTCTACTTGAGTGGGACGTGGACCTGCGTAGGCTGATAAGCCTTGGAACAGATGTAAGGCAAAGCTTTGCCTGTATTGGCCCTCCTCACGCGCTGACAGTTACGGTATCATAGCCTAGATTATTTCCCACTCACCTGCCAGCTAATACCCTCATCTTTCGCTTGGCCAATACGGACGAATACTTGACTGCCCGCCTGCCTACTTTCATGCTTACCACTTTCAGTGATGACCTCGAGGAGGGGATGGCAGTCCGCAAACCTTTCGAAGAGGATCACAACATAGAAGAAGGGAACGTCTCCGACCCTGGTCCTCTATCTTCCTCGCAGGCTAGACGAAAGGTAGAACACAGTGATCTTTCTTTCAAACGAGACAGCAACCGCGAACGAGAGCGTCTGCTTGCCAGGAGCAAAATGATTATGGACCGTAGCGTGCGAGAGACTCGCATGGTTCAGAGTGTAGATGACGAAGAACTGGGCAAAATCATATTGAAAGAGCAGGAAATATCCAAATCTCGAGCAGAAATTTGCAAAGCAAGAAGCTATATCGACGACATGCTTTCAACGGAACCGTTTCGGACTGAAAGGTATTACAGCGCGAACGGCGTCTTGCTACAACAATTTCGCGGAGACAAAACGCGACTGGAAGTAGATCAAAAAGCTGGTAACTCTAAGAGCGCTGCAGAACACGCGCAATTGGCTGCTCGTCGACGACGTCTGCAACAAGCTCGAAACGTCTTGAGAGACAAAGAGGTGCTTCTCGAGCAGTCAACAGCAAATCACCAACTTGACATGGATGTATATCGCTCGATTCTTTTATCGACATCGCAGCGGCGTGCTAGTCTCATCAGTGATCTGTCGACCATCTTTCCCATCGATCTAGTGGACGCTGGCAATGTCCTTTTTTCCATATGTGATATAGCTCTACCCAATGGCGATTTCGAAGCGCAAGCGAGCCTGCAGCGGTCAAATGGCCTGGACCTTGACGATGATCATATTTCATCTGCACTGGGTTACGTAGCTCAAGCCGTCCAGCTACTGGCAGCATACTTAACTATACCATTATACTATCCTATAAGATGCATGGGATCCCGAAGTCTGGTTCAAGACCCTATCTCGCAAATGAAGGGACCCAAGATCTTTCCGCTATACTCTAGAGGTGTCGACCGATATCGCTTTGAGTATGCCGTGTTCTTACTCAATAAGGATATTGAGCAGATCATGCTAGAGCACGACATTGTAGTCCTGGATTTGACCCAGACATTGCCAAACCTGAAAAATATCTATCTAACACTCAGTTCTGATAGCATCTTACGGTAAGTTCTCTAGATCTGTCTTGTACGTCTTTTGGTACAACATGAGCTAATTCGTACAAGCCAATAGGGAAAGAAGGGATACCGGGCCTCCAGCGGTTCCGGGTAAAAGGGCACCCACTGCGCAACCTATAGTCCTAAGTAATGACAGCAAGCCCGTTAAGCCGATGGAGGCGACAACTCCCGATCCTGGTCCTAACCTAGTCACCGAGTTCGGGCAATCTCCTAATGTCAACGGGAGAATAGTAAACCGAACTAGCGAACATTCGACAACTAGCAGGCTCGAGAAGCTACTTGGCAGTGGCTGGAGCACACGCCCGAAAGCACAGCTTGATAATGCAGGCTCAGTGGCCCCACCTACCAAAGGAAGACGGCGCCTAGCGGAGGCTTCCAAGACCATGACGCTACTGGGCGGGAGGAGCTCAGTCAATACAATTCATTAGAATGAAAATTTTGTAGCATACACTGTAACGAGCAGAGTAACGAAAAGAGCATCTTCAACAGCGATGCCGGTTGGCACGTGCCGTTTTGCGGTGCGCTGTGGTGCGCCTAATGAGCTGCTAGTGAAAGCTTCACAGCCCTCTTCTTGACTGATCCGCCCATCAAGCAGTTGTAACCTATAGCTTGCCATACACGTATACGAAGAAACACTCTTCATATGCTGTGCATTGTCCAGCAGCCAATTTAGCTAGGTGAAGAAGAAAAAAGTGTTGATCGGCCGCACAGTCTCAGCAGGATATACGAACATGGCAGCACATCTAGAACTCCCTTCAGAGCTGGTTCTCCTCACTCAAAACGCTATACGACGGCCCAATCCACCCATCAGCTCCAAGCTCTTCTCGATACAAGCAACACCATACTCTGGCGGATTAGGTGCCTTTGCCGCCGAAGCAATACCAGCGCACACGCAAGTCTATGCAGCCCCAGAGCCTTTCATTAGCGTAGTATATGGGCCTTTCAAGAAGGAAGTGTGTGCTCAATGCTTCGCCTATGACAGAGGGCGCAAGATGAAGCACGTGGAGAGAAGCACGGTTGGAAAAGACAAGCGTGGCATCGCGTGGTTCTGCTCTGAAGGATGCCACGAAGTTTGGAGGATACACATAGGAGTTGTCGGGATAGAAGCCTTGTCGCGAGTCACAGTCGGTCTTTCGAAGGTTCAGAAGAGCAACCACACCGCGCAGGACAGTGGCGAGCATTTGACGGCAACTCAAATAAGTACATTATGGGCCAAGGCGGAGCAGACGTTGATTCCCAAGACTATGCCATTGTTACGCGAAGATGACGATCAAGACACTGTGCACTTTCTACTTGATGGCATAACAGCCAGATATAACAATCCAGCAGGCTGGGATGCCTTCCTTTCTCTCAATCCTTCACTGCAACCGTACGAACTCTTTGCGCCGCTAGAGTCCCACATCCGAATCTTCCAATACCTTCGCTGCCACCTGCCAGAGGAACTCCGACAATTCTGCACGGCCGAGACTGTGCTAGCCTCAATAAGCAGAGATCATGGCAATTCATTCGGGATCTTCGAAGATGAGCTTGGTCGCGATGGCGAGATGCTAGGTTATGGCACCTGGACTAGTGCTTCCTTCTTCAACCATTCTTGTCAAGCCAACATGACCAAAAGAAGGCAAGGCCGGAAATACGGCTTCACCGCAAAGCGCGATATTCAAGCTGGCGAGGAACTTTCCATCAACTATATCGAGGATGCCGTTGATGAGAAGGTCGATGTCAGAAGGAAGCGTCTCCAAGCTGGTTGGGGTTTCATTTGCTCGTGTTCCCGTTGTATGCAGGAAGATGAAGCGGGATTGTAGCTCCTGCAAATGCGTGTATGTCCAAGTTCAGATCGCGGACGATAGACGCTCCAGGGTTTCCTTTCTTCCCAGAAGCTCCATTAGACTCGCAATGCCAGGGCCAGACTGTGCGAGAGTCCCAGATTGTCAGCCGAAACATATCGTACGCCCTTTCAGCGTGCTGAACAAACCTTGGTAGCAGTTAAAGCATATCGCAAGGGCGTCATCAATTTCGCGCCCTTGAGATCTGTCTTTGCAGCAACGTCTTGTAAAGCTGTCTTCAGCATGTCCATTGTCCAAGGTTCAGACAAAGATGACAGAACCTGTATAGTATCGCTGACCACGTTGCCTACAGCATCTGAGCTGTCAGCACAACATCAAGCTTGGTAGACTCTCATCATGCTCAAACTTACGCAAAACACTGATATCCATCTTTTTGTGCATGTTGACAGCTTCTTCTGAGGCGAGGTCTGGCCTGATGAAAAAGTATGGATACACCTGTGGCAGTTCATTGACGATGTCAATTCGCTCCTAGATGAGGCAGAATGATGGATGATATGAGCTTTTGTAAACCCCTCAGATATCCATTCCAGCTTACGGTGCCGAGCAACAGCGCTTTCTGCATCACTTCCTCGGGCAAGTTTGCAGGACTAGACGGGCGGTCAGTAAGCGTCAAAAGTAATGGCATGGTATGAGGCAACATACTCTAGACCCAGATCTTTGGCGACTACTCTCGTGGCTCTATCGATCAAGTCATCTGCGCCAGCTTTTGTTTGGATCTTGCTTCGCATATGTTCTTTGTTGAGGTATGATAGTTTACCTGCGAACATTGTGGATCGATGCTTGTTCAGGTTACTGAGTGAGAACTGTGAGAGCGGGATGAAAAAGTCAGTAGACCATATAGGTTACATCAGCTTATCGTATACTTACTCTTGATATCATGTCATCCATTGTCATGAAGTCGGAGACAGGCTTTCCAGGATCAAGCTCCGGCCAGCTTGAGCCCATAAGAGCCACGAAGTTCACAAGCGCTTCTGGTTCAAAGCCTCGTTGCTGCCAGCCATTTATATATTAGCGACCGCTGGAGCTAGTCTTGCGGAAAATTGACTTACGATATAGTCAGTGACTTTGACATCCCCGCTTCTCTTGCTAAGCTTACTACCATCAGGATTGACTAGGATTGGCATGTGAGCAAATGCCGGAGCGTCCCATCCGAAAGCGTTGTACAGAGCCAAATGTTTTGGAATTGAAGGTATCCATTCCTCTCCTCGCAAGACATGACTGATTTGCATGTCATGATCGTCAACCACATTTGCGAAATGATATGTTGGCATGCCATCGCCCTTGATGAGGATGAAGTCTTCTTGAGGGAGCTTTGGGAAACTGACTGGGCCATATACTAGATCAACCGAGTCTTTAGGAAGATCTCGATTCTACGAAAAGACTCGTGTTCAGGATATTTTGCGCTGTTGCATGACATCCCGAGGATCAGAACGAAACTCACCCTGAACCTAATAACGTGCCTTTCGCCTTTCTCCAGCCTCTCATTCACCTCGCTGGTGGACAAATGGCGGCAGTGTCCGTCATAGTGGGTTGGGGCCTTCGTGCGACGGGCCTCTAAGCGAAGAGCTTCAAGTCTTTCGGCAGGGCAGAAACAGCGATACGCATGGCCGTCTTGAAGAAGCTTGTCGGTGTGTGTTTCGTATAGTTCTCGCCTCTCGGACTGATACAAGCTGTGTCAGGTATTGGTATTGTGAGATTTAGGAGCAATTTCCCGTTCCTTACCTGAATATACGGACCACAGGAGCCTTCCTTGCCTGGACCTGCTCGACTATGGCTTTAATATCCGCTGGCCTTATGTCAAGCATTTCAAGCATCTCACCTTCATCATAGTGCAGGCCAGCCCAATCCAAGCAATGAAGCAATTCTTCCAAAGCCCCGGGTACGAATCTGGTCTGTTTAACAGAGAAAGATCAGCATGCGTTCAGCCTTGTCGTATCCAATCCAATAGCTCACTCTATCGGTGTCTTCTATCCTCAGTAGCCACTTCCCACCTAGATTTCGTGCTAGCAAGTGATTGAAGAGTGCGGTCCTCAAGCCGCCAAGATGCAGCGATCCAGTAGGAGACGGGGCGAAGCGCAATCTAACGCTTTTACGTGAGGACAAACCATTGACATTCCTGGGAGCTGGGGTGTGGTGCTCCTGTTCCGCCTTGCGTGTTGTCGAGAAGTGGAAGCATGTCTTCTTCGCCACTTTCTTCAACCTAGGACCAGCATGGCTCACGAAGGTCGTACTTCGAGCACATGGCAGCATACAGTGCTGCCTAGCTAACAACATGCAAGATACTTGAAGTGAGATTGGACAGAGTCAAGATGCATCGCGAAAAATACTCGATCACGTTGTGTCCTTGCAGCAAAGTGAAGGCTTCGTGCTCGTCTTTATATGTTCATGATGCAAGTCTTCTGCCAAGGTAGTCCCTTCAGGATCTCAATTGCCAAGCAACTGGCATCGTCAGCCCTTCCTGCTGCAGGGTGCTGAACATGAAGGCTTCATGCGGATAATGCACGCCATACCACGCCTACCAAAAAGGACGTGCGTGAAGCGAAATGTGCTGCCTTAGTAACGGCAACTACTAGCACCTACTAGCACCTTCTTCCAATATGCAGAATACTCACACGCTGCTCCCTCGGTCGGTTTCTATTTGTAGAGGGAGGGAGCATCTACTCAAATGTCAATGCACAACGATACCGCCACTACCGGTATCACTCTCTATAGGTGCCTTGTGCTACAGGCTCTGAATAATGCACGCTAGACTGTTGCGCTTATCACGGCGGCGCGACATCTGAGATAGCTCAGCGCAAGAGACCCATTTTCGCCTGGTAAACAAGATTCTGGACTACACTGTTCCTACCGCTCCTATACGATGCCTCACACGACTCTGCGACGCGACTCGGATATGAACAAATCAGATTTGAGAGTAGTAGCTTGCTGCGCAACGTCTCTCCTTGACTAGTGTTCGCTATGTTCGACGCGGCTGTAGCACTGTACAGGCGCGACCCACACATCTCTCAGATTCGCCAGCACTTCACGTAGCAGTCGCCTCGTATGATGCTATCCGATACAGGTGCTGCATCGCAGGCTGTCACGCCGAGCTGGTATAGGCGGATGGCCGCGTTGCTGCCGCCTTAGCCTGCCTATATGCAGTATGTACAGTTGCGACATTGATCCCGGATTGCTAGACACTCGAATAAATCGTATGTACCGTGAGCTTTGTCGAGATACTGCGGAACTGTAGTTAACCTTCGCTTCTGTACTCTGCTGTATAGTACATATGCGGCCAACTTGAAAAGCCGCGCTATGTAGGATGTAGAAAAGCGCAGCAACGCGTTGGATGCGCAAGCTACAGTACTACTAAATCATTCTGCTTACGCGCGCCTATGATTACCATGTAACGTCCTGCTCATCACGCAATGGCACTGCCCATCACTCTGAGGCATACGTCTGACGAGGTTGCAGAGAAGCTTGGGCGAAGTGAAATACAACGAGCAGCACGCAACTGTTGTTCAGATGCACGTGCCAGTTTCCTTCCCGTGTCGGCTCAGGGAACATGGTCCACTCATATGGTAGATTTAAGCTGATTGCTTTTAGAGCTTTGAGTTCAGAAGGCAGAAGCAGGTCGGAAGGACATTCGAAGCGAAGAGGTTCCACAACGCGTCGAGGCCCAAGACCCACAAAACCGACAGATGAAGATTCAAGACAGCTTTTGTGAATTTCGAGGGGTGGAAGTTGAAAATCGGGGTTATTGCACTTATGATATGATTGGGTGATCGGAATGCTGTAATGCAAAGCAAAAAGGCGCGGATGCTGCACCTTAGGGTGGTCCATATTGTTGCAGTATTTACTGCGAGTGTTCAATATCAGAAAGGTAAGCAGGTTCAAGCGAATCGTAATGTACCCTTCGAAATTCAGTTAAGAGGTCTATCCAGAAAGATCAAAGTCAACTCCTACCCTCGAAGTAAAAACGAAAGGAAAGAAAGGGGCAGGCACCCCCGAAAATTCCGGGCACAGCACTTGATTTCGCGATTTGCAGGAGAAAGAGGCAAAGAGCTCATAATTCAGGATCCACCTTCGACGACACCGAGTGCGCTTTCCTTCTTTCTGATTCACCACACTCTCTATATACACACATCGATCTATCGCAGGTACGGTAGCTCGACACACCTTTTCGGTCCATCAATCAGTTTCTATATCACTCCGACTCTCTCGAAACACACTCTCGGTTCAAGCTTTCCAGTCAACAAAGCTTTTCAAATACACATCCTTTCAACAAACATGCGTCTTACAGCAGTCTTCACCGTTATTGGTGCTTTCACCGCACTCTCCTCAGCTGCATCGAACAGCAACGGCAACGTCGAGCACCTTGCTCTTCTTACCCGCAAGCAGCGTTCCGTCGACAACAACGTACATGGCGATGCAATGCGAAGCAAGAGACAGCACGGCAAGCCCTCTGGAGGATTGAAGAAGAAGACAAAGAGAGCTTCAGGTTACTGCAAAGCTAAGACATCAGGGTCGTCTTCTTCTGGGTCTTCCTCCTCAACGAACGCAAACGCGGTTGTCGTTACTCCCGCTTCTTCGTCCAAGCAGAGCACACCAACTTCTTCTGCTAAACAAGAGCAGAAGACTTCCAGTAGTTCACAAGCTGCAGCAACATCATCAGCTTCTTCTGATTCTGGCTCAGACTCCGGATCTGGATCCGGTACTGCCAATGCACAACTCGGCTCCATCTCTGCTTTCCAAGGCACAAACAGCGGAATCATGTCTTGGTTCAAGACCAACCTTGGCTCTGATTCTACCAATGGAGAATCATGGTGCCAAACCAAGTACCAGGTGCGTTCAGCTTCATCGTCCTTTCGATACTTCTGCTTTTCTTCCCATCATGCGCGTTTCGGGGTGCCTGCTTGATCCCGCGACGCGTGGCTGGGAAAAGGGGGCAGGTCCCGTTGAACAGGATCACGTGACTGACTTTGCTTTCTCTGTATCACTCTACATCTCCCTTCTACTTCCCCTGCGTCCCTCTACACATCATCTACGCGTTGAAATGGCTTTCATCTACGGTTCTCGATTTGCTGTCGTGCGCGAAAATAGGATGACTGGATGTGCTTCGCTCCTTCCGTCGGCACCATGTTGAGCAATTTCGGAGGTGACTACAGCAAAGCTACCAAGGCATACTGCGGACGTGAAGTCAAGGTTACATAGTGAGTCCTATTTCTCTCGTTGTTGCTGGCAGCACTATTTTGCTAATCCGGTATTTTCCTTCCTCTTAGCAATGGCAAATCCACCCTCGCTTTCATCTGCGATGGCTTCGATGACGTGAGTAACAACTACCAACGCATGCAGATATGCAATGCGCCTTTGTCCGCTTTCGAACTCCAGAACCAAGCAAGCTGACTTGTTTTTTTGCAATTTTCACGTGAATTTCGCCATAATAGAAATGGGTTCTTAGTCCAGGCTCAATAGATGCCACGGTTGGCCTGTTTACAGCTGTTTATGGTTCATTCGACAACAACAAGTCGACAGTAGGAAAGGACGTTAAGTGGGAATTCACCGGAGGAATTGTAGAAAAGGGCACATTCCAGAACGGCAAGTATTAAGTGAAGATTTCAGCTATAGAGGGATCGTAGACAAGCGCTTGATTGATGCAAATACGCTGGTCGTATCTGCAATCTCACGGAACTTGGCTGTATTCCCTGTCTTTGGCTAGCCTTTCTTTTGATTTTTTGCGGTGGATTATTGGCCTTTCGACGTCTTTCAATAACAAACGAACAACAGGAGGTGTGAATGAAATGTAAATAGGTTTGACGACAAGTCTCATATTGTTCTTTTCTTTTATACTATCAAGTCACACCTACTCCTACCCTTCGTAGCTTTGTTTATTTTCTATACTTTTCTTGAATTCGAATATCTCGATGCAGTATTACGAATCCCCAAACATTGTATCTCCCTCTCTCTCTCTCTTGTTTGACTCTTTCCACAACTTGTTCTCCTCATTTGAAATGATACGAATTTGAATCAAGTGTGATTTCCCTGACCATCAATTTGCCACTCGAATTGAAAGCCGAGAAGACTTTCGCTATGAATGGTAGTGTTCAAGCTCTTTCTCCCATCGCCATCCGGGAAAGCAAGACGTGGACAGGAAGGAGCGAGATACATACGAACATGAAGTATTATGTGATACACTCCACTGTCGCCCAGCCTATCTGTCAGAGACTGTCTGGACTGGATGCATCGACGCACTACCGGAAAGTAGCAAGCCCAACAGCTGTAGCCAATGCATCTTCTATTCCAGCACGAAGCACCCGTTACAATGCTGAAAGCGACTCTATTGTTGCTCTCAAGTCCCGATTCCACATTCCTGACTGCCCTCCTCTTGTCCTCTTGCCTGCATGCATGAAGGGCCGAGCACCATGCACGGACCTGGAGGACCACTTTATTTGGGCCATGAAACGGGGATGATGAGAATGAACTGCTCTCTCTTTCCTTCCCACTGACTATCTCGTAAAAGCACTGCAATCACGCTCGCTCACTCGCTCTCACCACTCCTGCATCTCGCGGGCTATCTCGTCGGGCCTGCTCCCACCCTCTGTCCTTTCAGCACCAGGCATCGGCCTCATCTGCTGGACACAACAAGCACAGTCTCTCCTTGAATCAATACCAACACTCGCATACACGCACTCACAATGAGACTCGCTTCCCTCGTCATCGCCCTCGGCGCACTCACCGCAGTCTCTGCCACTGCCGCCACGAACAAGGACACCCTCGTTGCACGCTCAGGCCCGGGTGGCCTCGACGAAGCTGCTGCTCGAATGGTCAAGCGTCAGGTCGTGCACAGCAACCACCTCAAGAAGCACCGCAAGCGTGGTACCGGGACTTGCAAGCCCAAGGCTGCTCCCGCTCAGTCGGACTGGTCCGCCCCTCCTCAGCTCGTCGCAGAGCCTGTCAAGACTGGTCCTGCAGCAACTCCTGCAGCTCAGCCAGAACCTACAAAGGCAGCTCCACAAGAACCAGCAAAGCAGCCAGAGCAGAACCCTCAACCTCAACAACCCCCTGCCAATGATAACAACAACGGCGGTAGTAGCAGTGGCTTAGCAGACGCTAAACTCGGTGGCGTATCTGCTTTCCATGGTGTCAACGGTCCTGGTATCATGTCTTGGTTCAGAACTAACCTTGGCTCTGACTCTACGAATGGTGAATCATGGTGCGAGACTAAGTACAAGGTGCGTTTGCTCTTTCCCCAACTTGCTTGTTTTGGTGGCTGTAATTCACCGTTACGACCGGTGAATGAACTGATTTGTGTTCGCTCCTGTCCGTCTTGCGAACCTAATAGGACGACTGGATGTGCTTTGCTCCTTCCCATCAAGCTATGATGAGCAACTTCGGTTGGGATCGTGTCAAGGCTGGCAAGGCATACTGCGGTCGGGAGGCAATAATTGAATAGTGAGTCCGCTTTGCATGTTTTCGACAGACAGAGTAATGTCTTGCACTTTGCTTGCTCTGGGTTCTGCACGTTTGTTCGGTGTGTGTATCTTACACAGAGCTGACGCGTTTTTTACTCCTCGATCCAGTAATGGCAAACAAACTAAAGCTTTCATCTGTGATGCTTTCGACGATGTAAGCACACGTTGACAAAACGCGCAGTCAGCATAACAACCGACAACTAAACGTATATTTCAATTCTACTTCCTCCCTCGTCACAGAAATGGATCCGCAAACCAGGCTCAATCGACGTCACAACCGCTTTATTCAAAGAAATTTATGGTTCATTTAACGGAGACAAGAGCGTTGTCGGGCAAAATGTGAAATGGTGGTACACTGGTGGTGTTGTTGAACAAGGTCAATTCCAGAAAGGAAAGAGATGGTAAAAAGGTTCTCCTTTAATCAAATATGGAAATTCGAAGGTCAAAGATGGAGCGATGGAGAAATCGAGGATGCGTATTGCATGCAAGATTTGCAGGAGGTTGAGATCGCTGGACCGGTCTAGACTTCTTGTGTCTTTTGCACAAGGGACATCTATCAGTTTCAAGATCGCAGTATTTTGCACCTCGCTCGTCTATCCTTCTCTTCCACCGCCGCGTTCTCTTTTTTCTTTAATCCTATAACTTTTTGCTATCTTCTCGCGTGTGATGGTGCGGCTTAGGCTGTAGTCTCGAAATCTGTTTCTGATTTCTTAACCGTGTAATTTTGATGTTTTCACCTCTACACAAAATCATAATGCCTGGTAGCAGCCTTTCTCTTCTGTTTTTCTTCGACTGTCTATCTTTTATAATGTTAGTTGACATCGTACTCGTATGCTTCAGGCTCAAATGCGCAGCAACCCTTTTCTGCCCTGCCATTAGCGCATTAGCGGAGCCAAGTAATTCCTCTTTGCACCATCGGTACTTACCTCTTTTCGATATGTATATGCGCTTTTGCAAGACAGCAGGTATGTAGATAAAAGCACTGGGCTTGGGTGCCGTTGTCGTATACGACCCGGCAAAGTTCCAGTGTATTTGTATGACCCTCAGAGACGAGTCATCTCTACATCGTGGGTATTGAATTTTCCTGAAATCTCGCCTGCCCTAGTGTGAATGGTCATCCTCATACCTACTGAATTGCGCTCATCATGCTCACTATAAGCTACGAGAATCATGACGGTGTCAGCGCTTCATATCTATCTCTGCCCGAGCCATTCACCTCATGCTACCGCCTTACTTTGCTTGAAGAAGACGACCTACCCTCAAAAACCAAGATACTCTCGAACGATTCAGTTTCTGGATCCCTAGCCAATGTGCCTCAGCCATATACCCTTGAGGATGCCTATGAATGGTACAGACTCCAACCTTCGTATCTGGAGTTCGAAAGATTAGGAATGAAGAAAGATGAAGAGATGAGGGAGACACCCATATCAAGATACCCCTTCTCTGTAATCAGACAGATCGAATCTGGAGATCTGGTTGAATACTTTAGTATTAGAAGAAATGAGTGGGAGTGGATGGAAAAGATAAATCCTGAGGGACGAAAAAAGTTGAAGAAAAAGAATGCTGCAAAGGTGGATGACGAGTCTATTAGTTACAGCATAGGTAGGTACTATCTGTTCTTGCCTTGATGCATATCCTCTCAAGTGCAGGGGTCCTGGACTTATATCTTGAATGTCCCCGTGCATCCTCCAGGCTATTACCTTTCTCCTGAAATTGCTTCCCAAGGTTTAATGGAGGTAGAAGTGGATACTGCATTAGCATATGCAAAGCACTACGTGAACGCGAGACACAACCAGGGGATCTGCCGTGCTGATAATGTAGCCAGTAGGAGAGTCATGGAAAAGAACGGCTTCAGATATCTTTGTCAGGCTGAGATGCCAATTCGAGGGGGAAGTGTAGAAATGGAATTGTTTTCGAGAAAATTTTGTAATTTCCCTAAAACCCAGTACGAATTGAATTGAAAGTGACTTTGATGTTAAATTTATTGACTACCATATCAGACGGAAATGAAAGGGTACAAATTCGTCAACACTGAAATTGCTTAGTTCTCCTCCCAATAACGTCACTTGCAATACTCTTGCAGGTAGCGAAGCAGGTAATCATATAACAACAAGCGTCGAAAACTCTCGCCGATGGCGTGATACTGATATGCCCACGGACTTTAGGATCTAAGCACCCGGAACATCGACCTGCATATCTGTCACTATTGTAGCTGTAGATGCCCCTTCGCTCTTGCCTTCTCCTTCCTTCTGAGATTTCTTCTGTTTCCTCTTGAGCGCTTTCTTGCTCAGTCCATCACCTTGTTTTCGACTAACACCCTTCGTTGGATCTTCCGCCGTCGCCTGATCCGCAATTCCAGTCTTCTCCTGTCCATCATTCCCTTTTGTAGCTGGAGGTGCTGACGAGGCGGAAGAAACAGTCTTTTTAGGCATTGTCATATTAGGTTTCTTCTTCTTGATGCTTAATGGGTTCGGTTCTTTCATTTTCCGCTTCTTGCTGCTTGCATGAGCTCGGACTAATTTCTGTTCGATTGTGTTGGGCTTCGAAGCTGATGTTGAACGTGTAGCTGCTGGTAAATCGGCTACTGCATCCACACCTGAGGCTGGCGTTTGTATATCTCCTGCTTGAGGTGCTGCGCCTGAAGAACTATTCGTGTTTGCTGTAGTAGGAGGTAGCCTAGAAGTACTGGCTTTAGGCTTCAGCATCGCTAACTCTTCTTTTGGCATATGCAATTTGGATTCTTCAAGCTGACGAGGGTCGAACGAGCATCAATATAGAGCATGTTAACAGGCGAGAAGAACACTCTTACACGTTTGCGATGGTTCACACTCGCATCAGACGGTGGTTCAAGTAGGACCATCCCTCTAGTTTCGAAAAATATAGGTACTCCAGGCACTCTACGCAGTTGACCTCTTGTAGCAGGCGACTGAGACGCAACACAGTAACGATATCGGTTATCATTACCGATAATACCGCTTATACATTCTCCATCTGTTTCCTTGACCTGCCAGTGATTGCATTTACGCCTTTCAAAGGTTTTGGCTAGATCAGTAGCTTCTTGAGAAGCTGCTCCTTCGGTGTATAAGCGCGAGACGACACATTGTGTAATCACTGTTGGATTCAAGTGGACGACGGTAAAGCAACAGAGTGTATTCCGTTTCGAGAATAGTTGATGTATTGATGTAGGTCGATCGACATGGTCAGTACGAGCGGAACAAACTGGAGCAACATGCAACTCAACTGATTTTGGCGTCACCCCCGAGGATGTCTGCCAGACGTCCAGTGGGATCAAGCTTCTGCTGGCTCATGCGCTTGACGAATTCACCATCGACCAGCACCTGGTATGGCGTTCTGAACTTGAAGGCGGTAGTGTACAGCGCCATGGCGCGCTTGTAGCTCTTGCTCCGTTTCGCGCGCATGGTTGGATGCTAGGCGCTGTATGTAGGTCTCAATGTCCTCGCAAGCAGTGTGCGCAATTGCAAAGCTCCAAAGCTCGGTCGTCCATCCCATCCAAGCGCTCCAGCAAATTTCTGTCGCCACCAGCAGCGTGATCGAAAGAGGCGAAGATGAAAAATCACTACATCTGGCCAGTTTGGTCTGCTCAAACCAGAGTGAAGTGAAGAGCATTCGATAGTTGGACACTCTTAGACAACTCCTAACTCCCAAGACTACCTGCTCCTCCCAAGATGGCTCGCGCTACCGGTGGTCAGGCGCGCAAGAAAAAGGGCGACGCTGGTGCAGCCAAAAATTACATTGTGGGTTGTTGGATGTGATGTAGATGCGATTATAGTAGGACACAAGCTTACATGTGCCACGATAGACTCGTACCCAAGCTATCAAGAAGCTCCAATGCTCCATGTCCGACTTCCGAAGGCTCTGCATTCTCAAAGGTGAGCAGTCGACAGAGAATGTGAAGATATCACTGCGGGCACACAACTGATGCAACGTACTCGTCATTGCAGGTATCTATCCCCGACAGCCTCGCAACCACAAGAAAGCGAACAAAGGATCGACTGCTCCAGCGTCGTTCTACTATGTAAAGGACATCCAGTACCTCCTCCATGAGCCAGTATTGCAGAAACTACGAGACCACAAATCTTTCGCCAAGAAGCTTTCAAGGGCCATTGGACGAGGAGAATACAGCATTGCTAAGAGCTTGGAAGAGAACAAGAAGCCTAAATACCGCTTGGACCATATCGTCAAGGAGAGGTCAGCTTTTTGGTACCATTCGGCTCTTCATTCCTGAAGCTGATGTTTTGCATTGCCTAATATATAGATACCCATCCTTCCCAGACGCTGTCAGAGATATGGACGATGCTCTATCACTTATTGTCCTGTTTGCGCATCTTCCCGCCACCGAGAAGATTCCAGCCGCTATCGTTGCCAACTGCTCGAAGCTGGCAGCAGAGTGGCAATTATACGTTATGAGGACCCGCTCTCTCCGCAAGGTGTTCTTAAGTGTCAAGGGTATTTACTTCCAGGCCAACGTCAAGGGCGAGATCATTACCTGGTTGGTTCCATACATGTTCACCCAAAATGTAAGCTTGAGTTTTAAGGCAGCGGCTTTATATCAATTAGCTTTTACTGACAATCACATTTGTCTAGATCCCCTCCGACATTGATTTCAGAGTCATGATGACCTTTTTGGAGCTTTACCAGACCGTACTGGGCTTCGTTCTGTTCCGATTATACCACGAGATTAATCTCAACTATCCACCCAAGCTGGACTCGTCTAAAGACGACGCCGGTGCCGGTATCGGAGCTTTACTCCTCGAAGAGACAAGTCGTACTTTGACAATTCAAGGAAAGAAAGGAACAGAGGAAGGCTTACAGAAGGATGGAAAGAAGGTTTCTGCCAAGGATGTCAAGAAGCAAATTCGTCAAATCACGCATCACTCTGTTGCTGCAAATGGTACCGATGTAACTGTCCAAGAAGACATTGAAGGCGACTCAATGGTCGTCGAGACCACCTCTGGTGAAAAAGACGTCCCTAAATCGTTAGACGAGAGCGAAGTCACACCTTCAAACCAGACTAGCGATGAGGAACTCACCAATATTTTCTCTGAATATTACTTCTATCTCTCCCGTGAAGTCACCAGGCCTACACTAGAATTTGTAATCCGCTCATTCGGTGGACAAGTCGGTTGGGATGCTACTCTTGGTGCTGGATCTCCATACAACATTGACGATCCACGCATTACACATCACATCATTGACCGACCTGTACCAGTCGCGTCATCATCCAAGGGTTCTTCAACAAGTGCGCTCGTGATACCCGGTCTCAATGGTGCAGCTGCTGGAAAGAGAGCCTACATCCAGCCTCAATGGGTTGTAGACTGCATCAATCTTCGAAAGATTCTACCTACCGATCAATATGCTCCTGGAAAGGTTCTACCCCCTCATCTAAGTCCTTTCGTCGACTACGACCAGGTCAGACAACAAGGTGGTTATATCCCAACCGAAGCCGGTGGAGAAGCTGTTGAGCTGTCAGAGGACGAAGATGAAGAGGAGGACGAAGAAGTTGTCGAAGATGAAGAGGAAGAAGAGGAAGCCGAGTCATCTGAGATGGATGATGGTGAAGAGGAGTTCTCTGGCTTTGTAGGGGAAGAGGACGAAGATGCTCAACCTCGCCCTGCTCTGTTAATAGCAGCCAGCAACCCAGACGATGCTTCCCTCATGCATCAAGCAGAATTAGAAGCCGAGTCTCACGGTGTCCCACATGCCGTATTCGAGAGCGAGCTTGCAGCATTAAAGAAGACACTTGCACTCACAAAGGGTGATTCCAGAAAAATGAACAAAGCTGCTCAAGAAGCCGCTTCTCATTCTGCTAAGACTCAAGAAGCAAATCCTGCTAGTATTTTACTAAGTAACAAACAGCGTAAACTTTACAATAAAATGAAGTTTGGTGAGAACAAGAGGAACGCTGAAGCTGATAAATTGAAAGAGAAGAAGAAGGCAATCACAAAACAGGAAAAGAAGCGTAAAGCATGATTTTAGCTTTCTCTCGGCCTTCGTTTCAATAGCTATACATTGAGATCGTTTGGAGTTTGCATTTTGGGCAAGATGCTTGTTGTCTTATTAGTCTATCTTCTTGCATTAGATGAACAATGTTACTTGTAACACCGAACTTCTATAGTGTCTTTCTGGGAGACATCAACAAGGAGTTTGCATCTGACTTGATCTACATATTGAAGCGCTGTTGAACAGGCAAGATACAACCATTTAAAAGCCAGACAAGTCCAAGTCCTCACGACAATAAGCTAATAATCATCTCTCTGCTTTCTCTTTTCTCCCTGTAATCTCTGTTCCAATAATTCTTTAAAGCTAGAAACGACCATGGTTTCTTTCTTATCCTGTTCTTCCTTTTGAGTTTTCAACATTAATCTCTTTTCTTCAGCAGTAATGACTTGATTTTCCTTTCTCATTCGAACTGCATTCATCCTTCTATGTCTACTACCAGACATTACATATCCAACATCTTCATACTTTGTAATTTGATCAGATTCTAATCCAATTTCACCTCTTCTTGGAATACGTGCTCCTTCTGTTACATATGCTGCCATTGCTGCTCCTTCTCCTCGTAATAGGGCACCACCATAGTCTTTTGGATTATATTTATCTACAGCTTCTGTTAGTGGCTTTGGTCCCACATCGTCGGAGTCGGAATCTGATCCGCCAGTCTCCTTGCCTTTGCCCTTGCTGCTTGTAAGACCTGATTTGTCCGCACCTGCTGTTGACGGGACCAAGCTTGTTCCAGGCAGGCCACCCTTCTCGGCCCACTCATCCTCTTGATCGTTGTGAATCCTTTCGACCGTTCGCGAGCGAGACCTAGAACGCGAATCATCACGATGTTTCGACGAGCGCTTGTTATCTCTGTGTCGTCTTCGCTCCTCCGAATCACTCTTGTCATCCGCATGACGGTGCTTGCTGCTTCTATGTTTTTTACTTTTGCGATCCTTGTCGTCTTCATCTTCTGATTCAGATTCCGTCTCGGAAGAGTATCTCTTCTTCTTATGACGACTGCTGCTTGATTTGTGAGATTTGTGCTTCTTGTCCTTCTTTCGCTTACGTCGGTCACGCTCGTCTTCTGATTCTTCATTCCTGGGTGTCTTTGGGGATGGAGGCCATATCGAGAAATTGGAAGCATCTCGCTCGGCTTGTCGGCTGCCCGAAAGGAGCGTCAGCGGACAGGTACATCTGATGCAGACTGGAGCATGACTTACCTGGCAAAGAAGTCTGCGTTGCCTCCTCCGCCTCCACGGTTGCTTCCATAATTGTTGCGTTGCTGTTGCTGCGGTCGCGAGTCGTACTGCCTGTCAGACCTGCCCTGAGCATAGTCATCCTGACGCCCTAGAGCTCTGTCTGGAGTGAGTCTTCTCCAACTGCTGCCATTGTTACTCCCATTGCTCTGCTGGCGTGCTGCTGCTGCTGCATCGTAGCTTGGACTTGCACGTCGCTCCCTTCTGTCTGGATGCGTAAAGTCGGCTGGTGGAGCGCTGTCGCCAGGGCCATTGAGGTCGCTAGCGTTCACGCGTGAGGATGAGGCAGATGTAGCTTCCATTCTGAATGCTCAATCAGATGCTGTCCTGTCGGTGATGATGCTAGCATGCTTGCTCAAGGATTTCTCGCCGTACACACTGGTGGCAAGCTGTAGGGTGGGCAGCATTACGCTGCATGATCGACGGACTTGGACAGATTCAAGACTGCCGTCACCTGCTATCAAACCTCTGCATCCTTCCACTTCACCCATCCACCAACGAGCACCATCACAGCGACACGACACGGCTGCAGAGCACGTCCATGCCGAATAACCCGAGCTGACCTGTCCTGGCCTCGACTGCTCAACGCGAATGCGGGTCCCCTCTGCGGTCGACTTGAATTATCCTCAAAGTTCGCGATCATCCGCAGGCCGAAAACAACATCTACCACCATAATCCATCTGGCGAACGGGCATGCTGACATCCAAAAGCGCTTTCCAGCTTTTGGACATCGTCTTTGTTGACAAAAACGCGCGTTTCCTTCTGGGTTGCCGAAATCGTTCCTCCAGGATGTGTTTATTTAACAGGCAGGGATCGGACATGCCAACGTTAATTGATCTTCCACTCTCTCCCTGCGCACGCGAAAGCCGCCGTCGTCCAGCCTTGATGAGAGCATTATATTATTTCTGCGAAGCTGTTGCATGGTCGTTCGCGTCTTTCTGGTTCTCGCTAACGCACACTCAATTTCTCGTTACGCTCTTTATCGCCTGGTAGCTAGCTACACAAGCCAGCGATACGCCACACTCGTTAGCAGAAGCCTCAAACACATCCGACTCGAAGGTTCAGACGTGGCTGGCAGTTTTCTGCAGGACGCCAGGCATCCTGAAAAATCAGTACACTTTACACAGAAGCAAGGCATAGGGCTTCACGCCGGAAGACTGCCAACAATAGCCATCAACGCACTTATCAACCAGTCATGCCGACTTCAAAGCCAACAAAGATGCGACGCCACCGCCGTTCAACCTTTTTGGCACGTGTTGCTTTAGCAACCTGCACCTGTATCGCAGCAGTAGAAGCAGGCAGTGAGTCGTATATCAGCTGCAAGGGTCGCGTGCAGTAGGCAAGCGCTGACTTTGTACCTCCGCCCTGCCCTACAGATCGAATTGTCTTTGACTCAATTCGACCTCTTGTCACAACGAGATTAGATCCCATCATCTTCCCGGGATCGATTTCGCAGCATATTGTATGTCTGGTCCTGTGAATGCTTTCAGACACAAGAGCTGACACTTCACATTTACTCTTCTCCCTATCTAGCACCGTGTCATCGGCGGAAACAACTTCAATGCGGTGTATGACCCGAAGGTTTTCCGGAATTCGACCTGCTCATCGATGGCGCCTCAGGCAGACAGTGAGGGAAATGACATACACTTCCCATGTTCTGTAGTATTGATTCCTTCCCTCATCATCGTTCTCAGTGAGCAATTACTGGTAAGTATCTCGAACTTCTAATGTCAGATACGGTCGTCTGTACTGACTGTATGGCATCCCTCCAATACAGGCATCCAACACTTTACAAAGTCATTCTTCAGTCTGATGGATCCAGCAAATATTCTCCAATGTGGGGTCAAACTCGTATATACTATAATTTCCCGACCTTGAAGACAGGTACCGGTCCAGGAACATACGTCGAGCCTTTCCCAGAGAATTTTGAGGTATGTGGCTACAACATCATCGTCTGCATGGGCCCAAACTAAGTATTATGATTGCCTTTAATGCAGATGGTAGCTGGAAATCCTGCTAAAAAGACAGGCGGTGGATATACTCAGGAAGATTTGTCTATCTTCTATTATTGCGAGAGGGACTATAAGAACGGCACAGTCGTAGGGTATTCAACATATGACTTGCCTAAATTCGGCTGCTCCTTTTTGACTACCAAAGTGTGGTGTAAGTTGACTTGACCTTGGTCCGAGCAAGGTTCGAATCAAGAAAAGAGAACTCACACAGGTCCTCTACCGCAGTCCCTTCTTGCTGGAACGGCCAGGCATTCGACTTGACCAACCCATATGCACATGTCAAGTACCCTAATATTGGAGCAGGCTTAACAGGACCGAATTGTAAGCCCATTTCTAGACCAGGATGCAGTGATGCAAGCTAAGCCTCTCCTAGGTCCTGTTGGCTACGAACGCCGGATTCCAAGCATCCTCGTCGAGACTTTCTACTTCGGCTATGGCACAAGCGCGTGGATGGAGTGGTACCAGGGTCCAGGTGATGAATTCGGAGGCAATGGCGATTTGGGACCCACCTATATCTTGGCAAATGGGGACACTACTGGTTACGGTCTACAGTGAGTGACCCGGCTTCGCGAGGGTGGTAGCATGAAGCTGATGCGGGTACCTTGACTTATAGCGCGGACTTTGCAAATGGGTGAGCCACACTGTGTCCACCAAGCGAGAATTCTGCATTGCTCACAAATCTGTTTGTTTCCTGCAGCTGGAATCAAACAGTTCTTCAGCAAGTTGTCACTCAATGTCTGAATACCAACGGTGACTTGGCGGCAAATCTAGCTTGTCCTCCACTAGCACCAAGTTGGAATCAGACTACCGCCAACAACTGTCATTTGTCGACAAACACGAAAGTTCCAGACGAAGTGGTCGGTTGGGACGGTCCTCTCGATGCGCTTCCTGGATGTAGGTGGAAACACTAGAATACAATGATCCTCTCTTAATATTGTTTTTGACGTATACAGGCAATCTACCTTGGGCTTCTGGCACAAAACCTACTTGTGCCGGATACAAAGAACGAAGATGGGCTAATTGGGGACGACTCATTGGGCCGGAGTTGAATGAAGAGCCAACGCTTGCTGAAATTGCAAATGATCCTTTCGGCTTAAACTCAACTACCTCTACTACTATCACAAGCAATCTTCAGACATCTGTCTCCACTTCAACTTCGATGTCGCTAGATACCAATCAAACTACGTTAACGAGCCCTAGCTCTGTCATTTCGGCGCCCACTACCACCATTATTAGCAACGCTTCTCCCACCCTCGTGACCGAGACAGGCGTCACTAGCACCAGCCTGACAAGTGGGGGTGTGTCAGGTACCACAGATGTATCACTCACTCGCGGACAAGATGGCACTACGATCGTCGATACCTCTTCGACGGCAACATCTAGTACGTTGCTCGATAGTACAGACTCGTCAAGTACAGAATTGACGAGTACAGCTGTCGATTCCACCACATCATCCTTGCCTTCCATGTCATCAGAGACCTCCTCCAACATCTTTGGGTCCAGCTCATCTTCCACAGTAACGACGAGTAAAGTTTCGACAACCTCGCAAGCCACGACCACATCGAAAGTTATCACGACTTCGAAACCAGCGACTACCAGCAATACAACCACGAAGGTGACGACAACAAGTAAGGCCACAACCACGAGCAAGCCGGCTTCGACTACAAGCAAAGCTGCAACAACCACTACGAAACCTGCAACCACGACTAGTAAGGTTGCAACCACCACGACGCCCGCAACCACGACTAGTAAGGTTAGCACTACTACTAAACCTGCAACCACGACCAGTAAGGTTACGACCACTACCAAACCTGCCACCACGACTAGCAAAGTCTCAACCACTAGCAAAGTCTCAACCACTAGCAAAGTCTCAACCACTAGCAAGCCGGCCACGACTAGCTTAACAACGAAGGTGGCTACAACCTCGACGACATCCAAGGCATTAACCGCGACCAGCCCGGCGAAGTCGTCCAGCAATATTTTCGCGCCGCCGCCGTCAAGCAGTGCCTCGACAATGTCTTCCAGTACTCCAGCTTCCTCTAGCAACATCTTTGCGCCGCCGCCGAGCAGTGTCTCAATAAGTGTTTCTAGTACTCCAGCTTCCTCCAGCGATATCGTCGCGCCGCCTTCGAGCAGTGCCTCGACAACGTCTTCCAGTACTCCAGCTTCCTCCAGCAATATCTTCGCGCCGCCGTCGAGCAGTGCCTCGACAGTTCTCTCCAGTACTTCGGTATTGGCGCCAGAGGCCAGCACTTCTAGCAGTTCAGTCCCTCCTGTCGCGCCCTCCAGCTCCGTCCCTGTCTTTCTCCCCACTACTTCATCGAAAATAGTGCTAGCACCGGGACGCGGTGCCGCCTTGAAGCCTTCTACGACTTCGAAACTTCCCACCTCTATCCTTGTTCCTGCATCCTCGAGCAGCTCCGAGTCATCTGCCGCTCTCCCACCTCCAATCGCCTCTTCAGCGCCCGAGTTATCTTCGACGGAGCTATTGTTCTCGTCCACGACCGTTGGTCTCGCCATGGGACGCGGTAAGGCCTTGCTCAAATCGTCGACTACCTCAAGCTCACCACAGAGCTCGCTCGTTCAGCGGGACAGTGAAACCTCACCTGCTTTCAGCAGTTCTTTGAACTCACCCTTTGAGAACGAATATTCCATAACATCTTCGGTAAAGCTTAAACCAATGCGGGGCATCGCAACAATGTGAAGTAGAGGATCTTCGTCTGCAGCAACTTCAGAATATGTGTTTCATCTGTATTAGAGTCACTTCGATATTTCTGGTATTCGCTTGGTCGTGCTTGTATACCGCCGTAATCAGCTCCGACATGTTGATGTGCAAAATCATCCTTCTGTAAAGGTGACAGGTGTTCCTTGGGCCGACTAGCCATTCCAGTTAAGAAAGTTGTCTATCTCACTGATACAAAGATCGCCCGTGGCGAAAGCCCTGCCACCAGTGTCAAGCATGCTGTCAAGGCCGATGTCAAGGCCGATGTCATTATTGTCATGATGCCTTCCATAGCTCGATACGCTATGTTGCTGTGTGCCGCCGACCATAACGTCTCCAATATATGCATTGACCTCATGAGCGATTTCTGGCAGATCTGCCCGCACAGATGGGCTAAAGGCGCATTAGCGAGGTGAAGCGGTGGAAGAGCGTAAAATGCGTACACGTATCCGGCCAGGCCATTCGCCACGTACATGAAGACTGTCGAATTTTGTGTGTTTAGAACAGGACGGGACATGGCTGGAGCAGGAGACGCTGCCAAACTCTGTGGCCTGAGGCTTGCATCTCAAGGCGTGTGATCATTCTCCAAGTTGCCATAACACAGGGCAACTTGCAGGATGATAACAAGCCATGAGGTACATGCGTCAGGCCGACAAACGTTGGCAACTTCCTCTGCCAGCAGGGCTAAGACTACTCACAATTCAATGCAGTGACCTTCTCCTGTGTTGTCCAGAACCCATTGTCTTGACCAACTTCTTCAACAGTCGGACATTTGAGAATGCGCCGGAGTCGTTTCATCGACGCGTATGCTAACAGTCCATCGACTACTGCAAACGCACGGGCGTTGTTGTCGATCCTGAAAGGTGAAAGCGTGGTACGCGTGCTTGCGACGAAGTTCTGTTGTAATCGCCGAAACGCTTGCTGTAGCTCTTGGAGCCTCAGGAAGTCCAGCTGGGCTGAGACCTCGCGAACAGTTGCATCCTCTAATTCGTCCATAGCGATGCATAGCATGATAGAGACTGCGAACCGGACTCGCTCAGCACGTGCATGAGGCACATACACGAGGTTTCATCTGCTTACACATGAAGCGGACCATGCTGCTCATTCGAGTGAACTGGGGTGGGACCAAGTCGATGTTTCCATATATTTCTACAAGTTTTCTTTCGTAGACGGCAAGTATGTTGCGCACACGATCCAGCTCTCCTGGAATCTCATTTAAGAATTCTAGATCGATCCTCTGGCGTTTCTTTGCTCTGGTAGAGGTAATCCGGCTGTAGAATGATCTCGCCAGCTGACAAAGAGGTCCGAATATGATATCAAAACCCACACTGGGATCTCCGGGTCTGGTGAGCAAAACTCATGATTAGCTGGAGTCGACTCGGGTGGTCGTGAGGTACGTACACTCCGTTGGCAATGTTGTTGAGGAGCGACGCGGTGTCCGTTTCCATATACAACGCCAAATTCTCAATGTCATCGTCCGTGAAGGCAGGTATCTGACCAGAGATTGCGCTTGCGAACGAGTCGTTGACAATCAGAGATAGAAAAAACGTAGAAATTTGATCCCTCGACAATTGTTCAGCTTCCACTAGGATACGCATGTGCTCTACATATGTCGACTGGAAGCTCCGATAATTGTTGCCATGCCGACCAGTCCTCGCATTCTCTTCTGATGTCAACATCATCAACAGTCGAAGAGCTTCAAGGCCGCGAATCGTTGGCTCGCGAAGTATGCTTTCTGAGTCTACTAATTCAAGTGCTCGCTCTAGTAATAAATCTGTAGCATCTGGTTCACCAGCAGGGACAAGCGACATGTAAAGCATGGAACTGTTCTGCCCGGACTCCACGCGTAACGCAGTTGCAGCTGCAAGGATGCAGAGCAGCTGAACGCCACTTGTCAGTCCGAGGTTTAGTCATACATCTCAAAGGGAAAGGATTGCTCACCCTGTCTACAGGCTCCATCTGTTGTATATTGAAGTTTGTCTGCTGACATATGTTCCACAGTCTTTCAAACTGGCATAAGCGAATGAATCAGTCAATAACGCGTGTGCTATTTATGGACAACTCACATTTGTGGTAGGCACAACAAGCCAGATCTGTTCTTGAAATGTCTGCAGAAGTCTTGGTAAATTGACAAGCTGAATGTCGGCCGAAGCGGATCCTTGCGCAGATTTCACGCGTCGTCCGTTATCAACATCGCGTCCTCCTCTATTTTCGGTCGTCCCGAAAGCCTTTTTGGCTTGCTGAACTCGTTTGGTCTTGCTCGAATTCTCTTTCTTGAAGATAAAGGTGCAAGCAATACTCTTTGCCAGACAATCATCGCATGCCTCTGCACTTTCAGCCTTTTTGCATCTAATCTTGCGCAGCCGCTGTTGGCGGCAATCGGATAAGGCACAGCTCAGCGAGGTACAGGCACGGGCTTCGACCTGAGGCACAGGCAAAAGCAACCTGGCCCCAGACTCAAGCAATAAGTACGTACACATGCATCGCACGAGGAGAAGTTCTTGCGCTTGGTAGATGGCAGTGGCTTTTCGGCGGGTTCTTTGTTGCTGGTGCTCGTCACGCTTGCCGGACGAGATTCGGAGGAAGCTGTTGCTGAGCACGATGGAACGGGTATATCAGTTCTATCATGACTTGATGTGTGATAGGTACTGTGCGTCCACGACATGAGTAAAGGTATGCTTGGCTTCTCTAGATGTTGGGGATGTTTAGAGGAGCTAGATAGATCTCATTGATAAGATCATGCAGGATCAGGGGGCAAGTAGCAGAAGATAGCGGATTTGTGGATTGGAGCACTGTATTGCGTGATACAAAGACGACCAACCGACAACTGTGTACGCCTTCGTGTCACTCATGACCTAGGTTGGCTTCTATGCTGCAGAATACTTGCCCTATAGTAGAAAGATATATTTGCCACCGAAGATTTTCAGCGTATCTCACTCCTGGATCGTCTAATGGTCAAGATACCGCTCTCTCATCGAAAGTGGTCAGCGGTGATCGGGGTTCGATTCCCCGTCCGGGAGTTTTACGAACTGTCGTTTGTTTTTGGCGGATCTGGTGTCTTCCAGAAATGTTTTTCGTTTTTTATTTTTTTTGGTGGCGAAAGTCTTTCTCATCCACACCTGCCACGTGAGGATGTATCACCATGGTAGTAATAGCTACCTCTAGCTACTCGACTTTCTGCCTGGCTACTGTATTTTCCTTCTATTCTTCGCTGTTCCACGCGAGTAGGCTGGACATAAGAGATTTGGATCCGCCCCCGTATCCGCCCTATCAGCGAAAGATATGGCGGTCAGCAGTGTCAATGGCATTATATACAGGTTCAGCTCACCCCGAACATCAAGTAGTGGTTTAAATGATGATAAAGTTCGTATAATTTCGTTCGCTCGTCATAATGTGGTTCTGATCTCGGTAGAATGCTATGATACTTCTTGTAGAAGGCAGGAGTAAGAGAAGAGAACATTTGTGATATACCAAAGTCTGCTTCGTTGTGACCATAGTAGCTTGACATGTCGTAAAGGATAGGGTCTCCAGTATTGCTATCCGTGGAAATGTTGCCGCTCCATAAATCGCCATGCAGAAGGACGGGTTCAGGAGGCGGGCTAAAGTCTGAAAGCAGTTTCGGCACCACCCTATTGATGAATACAGTGATAAGCTTGATTAGAGACACGCAGAAACAATTAGACAAACCTCTCTTGTACCTTGCGGCCTAGCTTGACAATGTCCGAAGCCGAGGATCCCCGCTTCTTCTCAATTTGGTCAAGGATATTACCTAGTCTTCGGTCCCGCCAAAAGATCATCCAGTTTGATCTGGTTATGGTGTTCAGTGGTCTAACATTCAAGCGGCTATAAGTTGCTGATGCTCACTCCCAAGTATTGTCTTGTTCCGTAACGCCACAATGAGTAGGAACCGGGAAACCGAATCCTTTCACATCCTTTAGCTGTTTGTCGGGATTGTGAAGCTCGTTTGCCATTTTATCAGCTAAGCGAACCATTGCATTTCCACCCGCACCACCTAAGTGTATGTAATCCGAAATGAATAGCGCTTTGGTCCCATTATGCTGTGTCTCAAAGATGTGCAGCTTGGGTACCAGACCAGGCGAGGTTTTGCCCATTCTTTTCAAGCCTTCTGCTTCTCCTATCAGCTGTGCGACGTTTCCAGATGCTAGCTTGGCAATGTATGTCTTCCCAGTTTCCGTATTGACAAGCTTATCTCCAGAGAGCTTGAAGCAATCGGCGGATCCGAGACCAGCTCGTACGGCAGCTTCAACCAGTTCTGATCGTGCCATGTTAGGAAACCAGTGTAGAGTGTACTAAGCGAAAGAAGAAGTCAATAAGCTATGGGATGAGTGCGTCAATGATAGTGATCGAGCTTGCGGCTTGTTGCTAAAGCGACAGCACGCACAGCATGGCTCTTGATTGTGCTCTCGCGAATCTACAAGTCGGGACATGCCAACGGAATGGTCACCATGACATCGCAGCAGGACGAGTACTCCGAGGTGCCGCAGCTCATCTATCGCTGGCTGCATGGTGCGTGGCGCGCCTTCGTTGCGAGACAATCGATACTGACGAGTATACTCACGCTACTTTGTGACACAGGCGGACCAGAGCTGGACGATCTGACAGCTGTACCTCTAGCGTCAAGCTCCAATGCCGTTGCTCCCAGCGTGTACCGGTCCTTCACAGATGCAGAAAACAAGCGTCTCGAGAATGCGTGGCAACACCTGGAGCCCGACGAACGTGAAAGAGCGTGGCGGACGAGGAACGCAAAGGCAGGAACGGCCTCTGGGAAAAGCAGTCCTGCTTCTAGTAGACGAGGTTCAGTAGTCCAGGCACGGCGTCCAGACAAGATCAAACCGGATGTCAAAGCTGACAAGTCGGCTGCGCATTCGGAGCCCATTGACAGCGCACTTGAAGACAAGGACGAAGAGGATGATGCGTATGGCGAAGGTTATATAGCTGATCAAGGGCACGAGGACCAGACGCATATCGTCCATGTATCGCAAGATTACCTCTTCAGTGCCGATGTCAAGAACTGGTCGCTCTATCCTGTCTTCTGGAAAGGTTCCCGAATAGGGATATTGCGCGCAACCTGGTTCTACTCAGCCACCAACCTTAGCAAGTTCTACCCTGTCGACCCACTCCTGGCACACTACCTCGAGGAGGCTTATACTACCATCAAGCCTTACGACTCATCCTACGAAGATGAGCTGCGCAGTGCTCTCGAATTCGGACCAGAGGCCGAAGCCAAACTCAAACATAGCATGTCGGATGTCGGTGTAGACGTGATATTTCAAGGCAAATCAAGTGCTCGTATATATGCCAGAAATCTACCGGCGCGGTTATCGAAGTCTTTCTTAACAAGCTTCCTACGGGACAAAGGCCATTCGAGCGGAGGAACCCTGGTGTATCGCGGCTATGATGCCGTGCTTGCCCACAGCCAGAGCGTATCCGGTGCTACCTCGACACATAAATCTCCAAGCAAAGCAAAGGGTGAGGTCGACAAGCTAGCAAGCAAGGCAGCCGATATCAAACAGCAAGCCTCGCTGAAGCTCCAGAAGGACCTCAAGGTGGACGGCCGGGAAGCTGGCTCAAGCGTGAAGGAGTCCGATACTACCAAGAGCAGCGCGCTTGGCAGTCTCTTCGCTTTCAAGAACCGGTTCACGAGCTCGTCTAAATCGGGTGTGGAAACCACCGAGAAAGGGGATAGCAATACTACAGCAGAAGCCATGGACGAAGACAAGAGCACAGAAGATGGCTCTGAGGCCGAGTTGGCTGAGCTAGTGCTGGTCATTCACGGTATAGGACAAAAATTGGCAGTCACCTATGATTCTTTTAATATCGTACATGCTATCAATCAGCTGCGCAAACAATGCAACAAGAAAGTGAGAGACCCTGCGATATCACAACTTGCGGGCAACAAGCGGCTACAGTTCATTCCTCTCCAATGGCGAAGCTCTCTGCAATTCGATGAAATGGAGGAGAAGGAAACGCAAGATCCCACTTATGATAATACGTTCACTTTGGAAGATGTACAGGTTCAAGGCTCAATACCATTCGTGAGAACCTTGGTGTCGGGGGTCGGGATGGACTTGGCTTTCTATCTGTCACATCATCGAGACAAGATGACATCGACAGTGGTCAGAGATGCGAATAGGATTTACCGACTGTTCTGCAAGCGAAATCCAGACTTCAAGGGGAAGGTATCAATCATAGCCCACTCGCTAGGAACCGCACTAGCTACCGACATTCTGTCAAATCAACCAACTCATGTCCCAAAGAATCCATCGCCTCAAGACTTTGACAAGCACTTCGTTTTCGATGTTTCTTCATTGTTCTTCCTGGGGAGTCCGGTAGCGTATATGTTCTTCCTCAATCGAGGTCAACTCATACCTCGAAAAGGGCGGGAACGGACAAAAGACGCTACATCGGACGTAGCACTTGACAAAACGGGCAGATATGGGTGCATGGCCATTGACAATCTTTACAATGTCTACAATATGGTCGATCCGGTCGCGTGTTGTTTGAATGCTTGCGTGGATTCAGAGTATGCCAAGATTGTCAAGCCACAGCCCGTCAGTACCATCACATCAACGCTTTTGTCAGACTACTCTGGCAAAGTAAGCACCTTTCTCGGCAGCATCATGTCAACTTTTGGCTCGTCCTCGACAGCCCAACAGCAGCAGCAAGACCAAAAGGATAAGGCAGAGGAGGAAGAAGAAGAGAATCAATCAGTATTGCAAAGAACCCTGACAGGAGAGGATGCAACTAAAGTTCAACGTCCTAAGACAAAGAGGCAAGCTACGACAGAAATGGACATACGTGAACTCAGGCGCTTTAACAGAGCAGAAGCTCGAATGCTGGGCCTAAATCCCCAAGGAACAGTAGATTTCTATCTGACTCAGGAGGGCTTTAGCGAGTACTATGCCATGCTATTGAGCCATGCCTCGTACTGGTCTGATGCGAGATTCGCCACTTTTGTAAGTCGAGACCACCTAATCTGTTTATATGTATTGCCTAACGCCCCTCTGCAGGTACTTACCCAGTTACTTGCAAGTTCCGAAGCATTGAAGAAGGGTAGAGAAAGGCTAGAAGAAGAAGCTGAGCGAGAAGCCGAAAAAGAGGCCGCTGATGAAGCGAAGGCCAGTCAGTCCAAGTAATGTCTGCGTACATTGCACCAAGCACATAGAATGCATAGATTTGTAGCATAGCATGAATTCGGTGCATTGACGATGTATTATCATGAATTTCTCATACTGTGCTGTCCAGAACAAAGAACTCAGAGAATACTGAGGCCCAGGTTGGCTTCACTCAAGCGTCAGTCAAAGCGTGATCGGCGTAATGGATCCTGCTCAATGACAGCAAAGACGGCAGGCAGCAGCTTAGGATGCCGTTGCCCACCTCTGGGATGGCCCTCCCGGTCAGGCCGACGTCCCCAATGCGGCTCTACCGCTCGCGACGCGATGCAGCCCGCGTGGGCGTGCTGGAGAAGTACAACATCCTGGGCTTCTTAGCATCTGGTACATACGGACGTGTATACAAGGCAATCATCAAGTCTACACAGACTCCTGAGAGACCGACTGGCCAGCTGGTAGCCATCAAGAAGTTCAAGCCTGATAAAGAGAACGACCCTTCTGGACCTGTGTATTCCGGCATTTCGCAAAGCGCCATTCGGGAGATCATGGTGTGTATACTGAAGCGAGAACCCCATACTGCACTGCTTCGCGTGGAACCTGACGCTGCTTCATCTGCAGCTGAATCGAGAACTCTTCCACGATAATATAACTGCGCTGTCCGAAGTCATGCTCGAAGACAGGGCTATCTATATGGTCTTCGAGTACAGCGAGCACGACTTCTTACAGATTATACATCATCACAGCACGAGCCGGACGTCTATAGCATTACCAACGCTCAAGAGCATGCTCTGGCAATTGCTAAATGGCCTAGTCTACTTGCACGACAATTGGGTTATTCACCGAGACCTCAAACCCGCCAATATTCTGGTAACGGCAGATGGAACGGTCAAAATTGCTGACTTGGGTCTGGCAAGGATATATCATTCACCTCTGCAATCCCTTTGGGCCAGTGACAAAGTCGTAGTAACAATCTGGTATCGCCCGCCGGATCTTCTTCTTGGCGCAAGGCACTACACGGTTTCCGTCGACTTGTGGAGTGTTGGATGCATTTTCGGAGAACTCGTAGCAAATAGACCCATGTTCAAAGGCGAAGAAGCAAAACCTGAACCTGCCGGTTCCTCCGCCGCAGCTGCTCTAGGAGCTTTAGGCGGATCAAAGAAAATTGGCGGTGTACCCTTCCAGCGAGACCAGCTTACGAAGATCTTCGAGATCCTTGGCTCACCATCAAAGGCACGCTGTCCTTCTATATTTACTCTACCTGATGGGCCGCAGCTCTCCTCGTTGCAAAACTATCCCACCAACAAACTATATGCTTGGTATTCGGAACGCGCTCCAGCTGGATCAGGAGCAGGAGGTGGAAATAATTCTGGCTTCGATCTCCTGAGTCAACTGCTCTCCTACGATCCAACCACTCGGATATCTGCCAGACGGGCTCTGAGTCATCAGTGGTGGAATGAAGAGCCGAAAGTCCAGGACTGTCGAAGAGCATGGGTCGCGGGTCAATACCCTATGAGAAGAGGTAAGCTACATTTACACTACTAAATAACTTTCCGAGTGCGAGCGTTTGTCTGACTCTCCTTTCTCCCCTACAACTGTAAAGTGACACATGATGACTCCGACCCGAAGCTAAATGCAGCTGCAGCGGCTAACGCACACCTAGCTTCAGCAAGCTTGAGAAGTCAAGGGCAGTCGGCACACAGCGCAGCGCAGATGATGAGACAAACCGCCAGTCAGTCTGCTAGCGTCAATGTAGCACAGAATGCGAGTGCCAACGCTCGAAAGCGGCCTCGTCCATGATACTTGTAGTCTTTAGGGCTCCCTGGACAACTTGAACATGCCCGTAGCGATAAGGTACAACTTGTGGTACTTTTTGCAACGAGTCTTTGTATCATGTATTCGATCAATCTTGCCGCCGCACGTGTAAATCACCTCGTTTAACGGTGTGTCTCTTCCGCTCTAGTCGAACAAAGTAGTGACAAGACTCGCAAGAAGAGCACACTACATTCTGTACTGGCGTCAGCTCGAAAGGTCCTCCGTGCATATCATTGCTCCTCTCGCTCAACAGCCTCGGGCACTCGGTTGTTTGGGAGGACCAGCTCAACCGCCTCAAGCAGGACAGCGCCAAAGAGAAAATATACCCTTCGCAAGCCATACGTAACAACTCGCCGGCTAGCCAGTGCTTGACAGTAGTATCGCATTTGTTGTCTGCGTCTACTCGTCGAAATGGCCAACAGCAAGGGCAAGAGCAGACGCGTCAATGAATCAGACGAAGAGGATGTCGCGCCTGCAACAGCCATGGAAACAGACGGCGAAGAGAGCTCATCACAGCAACGTACCAAAGACAAAGGAAAGGGTAGAGCTACTTCAAGCCAAGCGAACGGCGCTCAGGCGTCTGTGAAGCGCGAAGCGACAGAAGCTGTGGATTCAGACCAGGACGATGATCAACAAGCAAACGATAGCCAGGCGAACGGAGATGCGGATGACAGTGGAGATCCCAATCTCGATAATGAGCAAGGTGAGCAGCCCGTGTCTAGGTGCTTGCTTCGTCCTACAAGCTGACAGGCTGGCTCCATATTCCACAAAATAGATATCAATACAAAACGGTCTATTCGCAAAAAGTACAGGGATTTGACAAAAGGCTTGAATGGTAGGAAAATCCCTGTACATCTAATGTACTGGTTCAATACTAAGGTAGATTGTCTTAGACGACAGAATTCGCGATCCCGATGCTATGACCGCTGGGACACTTAAAGCTGGCCTCGAAAAGGTCAACAAGCTGTTCAAGGGCGTTCAAGCACCAGCCGAAGCTATTCTCGATTCAGACTACCTCCGACTTACGGGTGATCTGGCCATGTATCAAGCAAGGAAGATCAAGATTGGGACCGACTATTTCGACACGGAGGATTTCATCACAAAGTTGAAGAGTACCATCTCGCAGAACCTTCTCCGACAAGTAAATAGAGGAGCAGGTACACAGAGGGGTGCTGCTGGACCTAGTCAACGCTCTCAAGCGGATGCAGAGGAAGACGCGGAATACGATGGAAGCGTCCCCGACCCTTTTGTAGGCTGGGATTTTATTGGAAAGCTAGCTACGAAGCACAGTCTTCGTGTGCCGCCAATCGACTTTATGTGAGTGCCATCAGTCGTACATAGGCTGTCCGCTGACGCGAAACACTGTCAGGCTCGGTCCATTGGCTATACCGCAAAAGAAAAAAGTCCAGAAGAAACAACGCGCTCGTGAGAAATTCGACGATTCCCAGAAAGTTCGACCCAAAGAGGTGAGTCAGTGCCCGTAAGGTTGTCACTTACGCCATGGCTGAATGGCATTACTGCGGTCTAGATTGGAGAAGACGACATCCAACATGATGAGAATCAAACGACTACCCTGGTCAAACAAGTAGCCGATATATTGGAAGCCAAGGGAGGTCCGAATGGCATGAATCTCTTCAAGTTCATCATAAACCCAGAGTCTTACACTCAAACCGTCGAAAACATCTTCTATACATCCTTCCTGATAAAGGAGCGAAGAGCTGCTATAGACTATGATGATGACGACGAGCCTTATATTTGTGAGTATTGCACGCTTCGTATGAGCACCCCAAAGACCGCTAAGCATGTTTTCATCAGACGCATCGCTCCCTCCTGACGAAGAGCAGAAGAAAGAGGCTGACCTCAAGGCAAGGCAGCTCATTTTCGAAATGGACATGCAGATGTGGAAGGTAAGTTGCCAATTGCCTGCGGTGTCGCTGTCGAGGCGGAGCTGATATCTTGCGCTCTCAGGATGCCATTGAAGCATACGACATCACAGAAACGGCAATACCTACTAGGATTTATCAGGAAGTGCAGAAGGGAAAGTGGTACGGTTGATGTATGGTGCAATCTACATGGGTAGTAGCTTAGTTGTTGTACTAAAGCGTAGTAATTGGACAGTCGGGAAAAGGGGGCGCGTTATTAAATGCTGCAAAAGATCATGCTTCATGAGAAGTGTATTGCCTAGTAAAGCAGCCTTGGTCCGTTAAACGCCTTGTCCGAAAAGCTCGCCACAATAAGTCGCGCCTTCATTTGCAATTCGGTCACTCACGCCAGCGCGATTAGGCCTTCTTTACCTTTGCACCACCAACCAAGTTTACTGTGAATGGAGTATGTTTTCGGGTAAGTGGGCTTCGAATAGCCTGCTCACAAGCTGTGCACAAATGCTGATGCTCCTTGATATGAACTCTCGTAGATACGGCTGTAGGTTATACGGCGATCACGTCTACAATCTGGACGGTCCATACTGACCACTCTGCTACAGCCTTGATATGGAAGCCCCCTCCACATGCCATCGAGCGCATTCCTGGATTCGTCAAAGGCTTCTCTAGGCGCTTTGCTCGTACGTGATCACCTCGTAGTCTGCCTCTGGCCACCACGGAAGTGTCGAATGTTATCGCTGATTAGGAAGTGTCGTCGTATCTGATATGCAGAGTCATCAAGTGATCATCGTGGTACACCCGAATCCCCTGGTCGTGTAGTCACTCTCGTTAGAGCGGAAGAATGGCATGCGTTGCCTCATGCCGATGATCTACTGGATGGTGACCTAGTATGGGGAGTCTGCTACAGAATAGACCCGAAGTACTCGCAAGAGGTGAAGGAATACATGGACTACCGCGAAAAAGATGGTTACTCATGTCAAGAAGTAGATATTTTGAGTATCGATGCAGATGGCAGAGAGAGAGTGCGAGTTTCAGGAGTACGTGACACTCGCTCGCGACTGGTCATTAAAAGCTCCAGGCATTGACAATCTTTTCACAGGCACAGGTATATGTCGGAATGAGCAGTAATCCAAGCTTCGTTGGCCCGCAGCCCTTGGATGATCTCGCTGAAATCATTGCATGGAACGTTGGCCGTGAGCATTTGTAGAACTGTGTCGTAGGCGTTCATTCAGCTGATTTACCCACTCCAATCATGTTTCAGCTTCCGGACCCAACGCCGAATATCTCTTCGAGCTTCACAAAGCTGTTGCGGAATTATGCCCCGAGTCGAGGGATCCCTACCTGGATTCTCTGGCCGATAAGGTTTTCAAGCTGAGGGCAGGCAAAGTTGTGAACAATTAGAGGTATTGATAGAGTCGGACAGTTGGTGAGCCAAGTAAAACACAGTATCTACATTTGCATATTATACAACAATCTCAGAAATCGTAAGGGCCCCGGCAAAGCGCCTCGCCCTCTCGATCTAGTCTAGGCGTTTCTTCGAAGAAGCATTTGCAGTAGTAGGGTTGGAAGCTTGCACAGGATGGGCTAACTCCATATCCCGTCCGTTATCAATCGATTGCCCCGACGTTTGAACCTGCTTGTGGAGTGGCTTGAATGTCTTGCTAGCAGAAGAGGCGAATCCGCGTCCTCGTCGACCCGATGAAAATCCTTTGCCAGTGTAGTTGATGGTGTTGGACAGCGGCTGCAACCGCGGCCATGCAACATAGTCTACTCCATGAGCTGTTATGTAATATGTGGCGACCACGAGCACAATGACATCAAGACAGAGAACTATTGAGCTCGCAGAAATGTAACCTGTTGATACCATTCAGCTGGTAAGAAGTGGGGTGGAATGAATGAGAGACGGGGCGACTTACTAGTTGTAAAGACTGGCAAGAAGAAGCGCATCATCAAGAAGAGGAGTGCGATCATAGCAATGTATGGCGTCGTACGCGTGACAAGCGGACGGCGGTCAATGAAAGCTTGATGGCTTTCCTTGCTTGGCTGCCATGTACCGGTCACTAAATCGTAAGCATCTTGTCGGGGCCCATCCAAGAAATTGTTCTTAACATAGCGCATTATCGAATTGATACCATCTTGCATTAAACCTTCATTGGTTCGCCTTCCAGTTCGAGTATAGTCTGTTTTTAATGCACCTGTGCCAGAGTATGCTTTCGAGACGACATCCGCATTGTCAGCCCATACTGCGAAAGTAGATGAAGACAATCAGCTTTGTAACATGCAACACATATCGCGTAAGTCATTTACCATTGCGGTACAGGAACATAAACTCCGCATGCGCATCTAGCGACTCTTTCTCGCCCAGCACTCCCGCTTGACGAAGCTGTTGTGTCAATGCCCACTTCGCAAAAGTAGACTGAACGACATTAGTACGATCCAGTCTGTTTAATTTTCAACTGAAAGTCAGTGGGCATTCGAAAGCAGCATGGCACATGCACTTACGAGTCCATGCAATTTGTGCGAATGACGGAAGTCTGGGTACGTTGAGGACGCGATGAAGAGGTTGATCTGTCGTGGTAGTAATACCTAAGGAAGGGGAATCGACGTCAGCTCAGTGGCAAACCGCAATAGCTATCAATGGAGGTCGTACCCTTGTTGATACAAGTCTTCTTCGAGTCGCTCCAGAAGTAGACTGACTCTGTCGAACCGTAAGCCCTTACATTCGTGATGGAAATCGAAGTATGTGTAGTGAACATGACTATTGTCAAGTTCGGTAATAGCTCTTTCGAAGGCTTCTTTTACGGGTTTTTCGTAGCCCTTTTGGTTCACAAGATTGACTATGTAGACATCGCCATATTCGTTTATGAGCGGCTTCATGTGTCGATCCAGAGAATCAACCTGGCGTATATTCAATGTTGTTCAGTACACAGCGATGTTGAAGCTCCCATCTTGTTACCCGTATAACACTTACAGTTGCGTTGAGATCCATGATGAGCAAGTCAGGTTTATAACGCAGGTTGTTGACTTCCGCCCAGTACAACGGCACGGATCCTCGCACTTGAACGTATGATGCTCTGATATCACCTTTAATAGGTCCCGTTCCCTTGTTATCTCCTCTGTCCAAGATGACGAACTGTTCGGTCTCGTTGAAGTTCGAAACATTGCCTTTCTCGTCAATGCCGCGAGAAAAGTATCGTGTACCTGCACGGTATCGAGCTCTGCGCGATATGACTCCAAATATGAACTCGCGTGTATTGATGGTTGCAACTCTCACAGAGCAGACTAGTTTATCGGTCAGCAATCGTTCAGCAGAGCTCGATAAAAGCATCAAGAAGGATAAAACTTACACCCAAAGATGACAGGAACGATGAATCCTGATATATCACTTGACAGGGTTCGTTTCTGCGCAAGATCGACGAGGCGATGTTGCAGATGCTTGTTCCAGAAGAAGCGGTCATCGGCCTGCCATTTGGATGGTCAACAATATGCAGTGAAACTCAAGCCGAGGTACAGATACATACCCTCTCCCACATTGGACGCGTATCATTGACATCTTGTCTTTGCAAGCGGGATGTGAGGTCTATCCCTCCGTAAGTGTAGTAGAACGGCCCGGAATACAAATGACCCTTGATGAGACTGAGGAGATATGCCTCGTCTGCCTTGTAGGTGCTGAGCTTGTCCGCAAGCTTTTGAGATGGTTGGCGTACAGGAAACATCTTGAAGTCGGTGGCTAGATAGATGTCCGTGTCGAGTATGCGTATTGTCCGCTTTCGCGACGTGATTAAGATGAGGTAGTCATCTGAAGAGTAATTTGGTGTAAGTGTGCGAATATGCGAGTGTACAGCTGACAGCAGGGTAGGCACACTCACTCTCTAGAAGCGATATGATGCCAAAGACACCATAGGCGAGGACGGCTTGATCGTATGAAGTGGGTGGATTGAGGCTGCCTGCAGAGCAAAGAGCATTGTAGTGAGCATTTGATATACTCTCGAAGAGCAAACACAAGGTTCTGCTCCGCCGGGGCTGCGACTTACTCGACGATGTGATCTCGTTACTGCGCCTGTCAATAATCAAGCTGCTCCCGCCGCCGTTGATGCTGAGAGTACCGCCAGATTCTGGGACCAGATGGTAGGCATCTTTCGAGACATATCTACACAGGCCAAGGTTGCATGATCAGTCCTTGAAGCCTCGTCCTGCCACTGCTTGCTTTCAGCGGCTGATTGAACGTGACAATCCACCTACAGCCTGATTGTGTCATAGAGCTGCGTAGACGGTGTCGCCGAAGCAGACACAGACATTGCGACTTCCGGCCTGCGTGCTTTATGTGTCAGGGTGACAAGATAGGCAGGTCGAGTCCGGTATGGATGACGATGTCTTGAGGAAGAAAGACGAAATCCACAAGCCAGGTCGAGGATGGATGTGGCGAGAAAGGCATCATTTTACTTGTATTTTGCTCTACATTTCAATGTTACACATTCACGAACACAGTCATCAGACTACGCAAGACATCTGACCATTTTATACGAGACTGACAGAGACTGAAAACGGATTGAGAATTGACAGCGGACCAAGTAAAACCTTTCATACATGCGCGACTAATTAGCGTGTACGAAAGCGCTGGGTATACGTGTAACTAATCTTTTAATGACTAACACAGTCCGGTCACAGCCTTTCCAGCCTCTGTAAGACCTGATGTGACGCTACCGACTCCTGCGCACCCGACCGCAGCTATATTCCGATAAAAATCAGTATTGGCATACGCAAACCTTCAAGCGACCGTTGCGTTAACTCACCAGCGAAGGCCGAAGCGAAAGCGTCTGCACCGGCAGTGTTAGGTTGAAGGGCTCCGCTGCCTAGCCAGTATTGCTGTGCAACTGAGACACCTTGAGTGGCCACTTGTTTACCAATGGTCTCTAGGTGTGGCACGTAAGTACCTCCTGCGGCAGAAGCAGCAGCCTTTGCCTGCGAGGTGTATGGCGAGTTGTAAAAGAGTGTTGATCCGCTCCACTTGCTCTTGGGCGTAACTGAGGCAATCAAGCAGGTCGCGCCTGCGCCCTTGACTGCTTTACACATTTCACTGAGGTAGCCCTAGAAGATGCACAGAGTCAGCATGGTGTTTCGGCCACTGTGCTTCTAGGCCAAGAAACTCACAAAGTATGTCTTGACAACCTCCTTAGCTCCAGTGCAGCCGGATGTAATAGTGATTGAGCTATCATCGGAACCTGAAGCTGCGCCCAAGCATCCTTCAGCGGTATCTTGAGATGACCCTGCCGGTGTCGAATCATAATGGCCTAGCTGGAAGACTACAATATCGCCAGATTTGACGCTACTGAGAATGGATGGCCAAAGATCCCGGTAGACCGAGCGAGCCGAAGCACTTTTTACGGCGTGGTTGTTAACGGACATGCTTGTGTATTTGTTGGCGAATACTGGGGGCAGTTGAAAACAATAAGTTTCAGGCGGGGAGAAGCGATTGCGAAAGGGCTACTTACATGCACCCCATCCTTGCGAAGTAGTGAGGTCCGCAGCGCTGAAAGCGACCGCTGCATTAGTGTCTGCGACAGGAATATCGCTTGCACTAGGTAGAATGGAGCTTGTGCTGCCGGCGCTAGACGAAGAAGAAGCAGCGGCTCCTCTACCTCGAGCGAGGGCGAGAGTGGCGTTGCCAGTTGCTCTTCGGCCGAGAGCGTTCACGTGATCTTCGTCGACATCCTCAGCGACAGTTGCATTGAAAGCTACATGGTTTCGTTTCGAAGGTTGGGCAGAGGCGGTGGGTAGGGCCTTAGCAGCGCCACGTGCAGCTGCAAGTACCACTTTGGCACTACTTAAAACTGAGGACGACGCAATCGATGTGGACGATGATGATTTAGAGGAGGATGAGGCTGCTTTTTTCGAGGATGACGACGATGAAGAGGTCGTAGAAATAGCCAAAGCTGGCTTCACTGAGCTGGAACTTGTGGAAGAAGCTGAAGCAGTTGGTCTTCCTACAGGTACTCCAAGACCTGCATTGATGGAATCCATGAGATTGGTATATGATGTAGTGGCAGGAACAGCCACAACCGATGGTTTCGGTAGGTTAGCTACCGAACCTCCATTCCACCTTGCTACTGTTTCATCTCCGATTAAATGTAAAGTTGCTCCTCCTCTCTTGACGCGTAGGAATTGATGATGGTTCTGCTTGAGTAATCCATCGTGTGACTGGGCGATAGTCGAACTTGTCGAGGTGAGAAGGAAGAGCACTACCGAGCTCACGAGTGTGGCGTGCATGGTAATTGAGATAGGAAGCGATGTGTGTGATGAAATCTGCCTTGAATTGGCCAGGCGACTGCTTTTCAGCACAGTGAACGATTGTATGTGGGTAGTGAATGTGGTATAGATAGCGCGTAAAGGGGTGAGTCGTTTGATGTGGAAGTAAGAAGAGAAGAGATTGATCCAGCGGAAGGGAAGGGAGACAAATGCAATCAGTGCGCCTTATGGTAAGGCAATGGGTCTCGTCGCTCAGGGAGTACGCTGAGCACGGTATCAGTGTACTTTCTCGGAAGGAGAAGTGATAAAAAGCGAAAATGGTCAATGCTTCCGCACCGCGGGCACATCTTTCGGCAAAGGACCAGAGCCAGATGACGGGTGGGGATCGCCTGTACTACTACACACACCCACGTAAGAGGCTTAATTGGATTCAGTGAATAGTCAAGTGTCAACATGGCCGCTTGCGGAAAGCTCCAACTTTGGCCTTTTCGCTCGAAAAGCAATCGAGTCCCTCCTTCCATATCCGGCTTTGAACAGCGAAGACCGCACCTGTGCCTCTCTCGCGTGCCTGTCGTGGGCCTGTCTGCCAGTGTCTGGCCTTTCGCGTTATTGAGCATTCTATGCTGTTGCATCGGTGGTGTTCGCTGCGCATGGTTGTTGTCAGAAGTACAAAGCTATAGCTTCCGTGATGGCTGGTCGAGCCGACACTCGTCTGACTACACGTTCCCACAGTATTCGATACAAACAACAGAAGGCTACTTCATACAGATCTGCAGCGAATCATCAGTGCCTGGCTCACTAGCTCAATACGCCAGCAGCGGTAGCCTCACCTCTACCATCTAATCTGCCTCGTTTACTGCTCCGGCTGGAACACCCTTGGCGTTACCGTCTTGCCCTTCAGTTTATTCTGTGCGAGATGCGATACAAGTTCAGCCGCAGCAATCGTGCGAATCGTCTGGAGAACTGACGTACCTCCCTCATAGCTATCGCCTGCAGTCGCTTCTCCCGTTCAATCTGGTCTGTCGTGTTCTGTGGCTGAGGGGCTCCTCCATTTCCTGGTGGACTCGACGCAATCTTCTCTGAGCCCAGTGATCCTCCAAGTCTATAGCCTGGTGACTGCATTGGTGATGCAGGTGTCACTGGTCCTGGCGTTCCTGCTGTCGTTGCAGCTGGCGACTGCTGCGCTTGCTGGAGGCTGTTGCCATTGCCCTTACTATTGCCGGGATGCCAGAGTGTCAGCGGTGTACACACCGAACGCGGAACTTGTAACGAAGGCACGCACAAGTGATTCCTTGCGGGCGTGGAGCCACAGGCGCCCATTGTAATGACTGGCAGTGAGTATGCTGTGCTGCACAGGCATCAGAAGAGCCCAGCCAGTCATTCAGCGACGATAGTGAGCGTGATCGAGCGGCAATGTCAGGTAGAGGCAGTCACGTCTGTAAGCGAAGACGCTAGAGTATACAGCGTCGTACACCGCATTATGTAAGCTATTCTTAGTGGTTCAAACTTCCCAGCTTCTCCCTAGGCAAAGTTCGGAAATTCGCGAACCTAATGTCTTGCCGCGAGAACCGCGTTGCAGGCGAACATGTGCCTACATCTACAATTTCCGAAACTGTCCAGATTGACTTTCAGTTGGCTTCATTGTCCATTTACGTTCCATTCAAGTGATACTGTTCATGACATTCCCGTCTCGAACTCTTCCGCTTCTGCGTGTCCTGGATTCTTTACCAATGCTTCAGGAGCAGCTGCATCTTCTGGTCCTGTTTCTATTCCATCCCCATTCGGATCAAGCGGTTCTGTTTTACGTTCTGACATTTCCAATTCTGCGGCTAGCTGTTCGATGTCCTCTTTTGAAAGGTCAGCTAGTGCAGCATCGTCATCTTGCAGTGACGGTGCTGGAGCCTCGTCCAAGCGTAGGAATTGACGCAGCTCGCCGAATTCAACACTGATGTATGCGGTAGATATGATTTAGTCAACGATGGGTGCACCGAGGAAGACTGTCACTTGGAGACCACTCACGCTTCTTCCAGTTGCTCGACAGTACCTGGACAGCTACCATCTACCAGTATGAAAGGCAGCTCGGTTGAACCTCCATTCTTGCGCTTCCATAGCACTTTAGCAGCTTCGTCGCCTAAGCAAGCGATTCAACACAGCCAACGAGTTGGTATGTCAGTATGCCGTCTTGTGTAGTATCCTATAGATGACCTCGGTGGCAAGACTAACTCGCGATATCGTATCGTTGATGCGGTACCTTGTACAGGAAGCGTTCGACTTTTTCCGTGTTGCTTCTGACCTTTGGGTTGGCCAGTATGGATGTGTAGAAGACCTCTATTCTGCTTGTCATTGTGAAGTGGGTTGGGGTGAACATGATAATAATACCATAACAACTTTCATCCTCACAGCTTAGCTTCAACCCGATCAACCTCGTTTCCAGATGTGCCGGTGAGTTCAGCATACCTGCAACACGAGCAGCAGTATAGGCATGGCTGATTGCTGTACCTCCCCACCAAAGTCTGCTCGCAGTCAAATGCGCTGAACCGGTCAGGCTTGCCGACGTGAGTCTGGCTGCATGAAAGACGCCATACCCAGACTGACCTGTTTGCTGTTTTTGATAACACCCTTGGTAGCTGATAACGCGTGAGCTGGAGACCATATCTTGATACAGATCAGGCACAAGATACATAGCTGACGCTACCACCTCAAGGTCCCATACATTCCATCATCAATCAGGCTTCTGATAGCAGGTTGCGGTTAGTCGGTGGCAACTTGAACGCCGGTGCGTCCGCCTGACTCGTGTCAATGCAGGCGAAGCAAGATACTGATGCCGAGATCCTCTCATAGATGGCTTTGGATTAGGGTGGTACTGCGAAGACAGCTCCCTCACTCCCTGCCTTTTCAAGACTCCCTCGCCGGCCTGGGGTGACCGCAACTTGCATCGATTAGCCGAAAAATTACGCTCACAACTCATCTTCGCTCATGTTCGAGCTTCAACTTCTGGTTTGATAAGCGAGCCAAACTGCCATCCATGGTCTTTAGGATGCTTGATGTTCATGCACAACGGCGAAGTAGCCCAATTCAACAAAATGAAGAGAAGACTACAATCTTTCCTAGATGATAGATTCTTTCACCTGCCACTCGGTTCGACAGATAGCGAATGGTGCTTCTCCCTCTTCCTCCAGCATCTCTCCAAACTAGCAGATGTAGACTCTCCGTCTTTCGACTACAAGACCTTGCACAAAGCCACTTTGGCAACAATAGACAGTTTGAATACCTGGGCGGAAGAAGCGGGCGTAACTGAGCCGAGTCTCCTGAACTTCGTAGTCACAGATGGGAAATCTATCGTAGCTACGCGGTATATCAGTTCAGTGACAGATGAAGCCGCTAGTCTGTGGTTCTCGACAGGGACGGTAAGTGCTTCCGGTCTGTTCGCTGTTCACGAGACAATGACTGATAATCTGTCAAACCAGTCTTTCGAGCAATACAAAGAGGGCGGACATTATAGGATGCGAAAGGACGACAAGCGCGAAAATATTGTCGTAAGTCTGTTTCAAGCATACAGAAAGTGTCTGCTAAAAGTACCCTCATCATGTGAATCCTCAGCTCATTGCAAGCGAGCCTCTGACTTTTGAAAAGGCGGATTGGCTGGAGATACCCTGTCAAACATGTGTCGTCGTCACACCACGGTAAGCTCAGAACTACCTTTAGCCTTAGCGAAGTTGGCTTATACTTTCACGGCAGAATGAACGTCCTTCAAATACCCATCCGAGATAAGTATTTCCAACATTCTTTATATCCTCATCGAGATCAAGAGTTCGCATATAGTAAAGGCTATCAATTTTCAAGGCCACTTACGGAAGATAACAATGCAAATGGGCTACTCAGATGACGAATTGCTCACGCAAGAATGTGAGATTCATCTTGTCAGTACAGGCAGCAGTAATTGATTTCAAGCAGTAAATATCGTTTAGCAAGTAGGTAAGCATGCCATCAGTTTATGCAATCTAGGCGGGCCGTAATGTTGTCAACAATACTGGATACATCAACAATCGTAACGATAAGCTAGGTAACATAATATACCGAATAAGGCACGATTCTTAAGCTCGTAGAACGCTAGACATCCTAGCTGCTTTTCTTGCAGCCAGCTTACTCGAAGCTCTCGGGCCTGACGCCTTCGATTCGTGAGCCGACGAGCCTATATCTCTGGAGTCATCCTCCTCCTGCGTTGTCTCAGAGACAGGATTGCCTTTCCTCACTTTCAGACACTCGAGGATATGCTGCCTGTCCGCAGCATCGAAGATGTCTATATTATCCGTAGAAGCGAGCGTTTCGGGCCTAGGTCGTTTTTGAGGCGTACATCCCGTTGGTTTGTTAGCTCGCATACTCTCTACAAGATGCTGACGAAGTTGTGTTCTCGTCTGAATGAGAAGATCGTTACAAGACTCTGCGTAGTCCGTCGAAGTTTGAGAGAACCCTTGCGTCTAGATGGGAAGGAATGTCAGCTTCCCTTCGAAGGCAGAAAAACACTTTGGAAACATACAGTACTGGCTAGTTCATCTAGACCATTTTCAAGATCGTCTGAGCACTCTTTCATGTCGATTTGAAGGTCTCTATAGGTCTCTTGAGTTTCTTCTACGATTCCATCGAACTCAGCGAGAGACTCTGTTCGGTAGGCTGATCTTGCTTCTTCGACTAAGGGACACAGCACGATGAGTATGGACTAGAGAACAGACCCATGACCAGCACTTACATGTTTCGCAGTGCGATTGGAGCGCAGCCACTCTTGTATCCATGTCCATGATCTGCTCCGAGCTAGTGGAGGCAACCGAAGTCTTATGAATTTGAACCGTATCAAGTAACGCAGAGATGCTAGAGCTAGCGATCTGCGAGCATGGACAAGTGGTTAGACACAGATGCGTAGGTCTTTTTGAAAAACGAAGCACTCACCTGCGACGAAGTGCCGGCAGCTTTCCTCACGGTCTCCGTCTTATCCTCGACATTGATCCGATGCAAGGCAGCGTCCTTTTGCAGCTGATCCAAGCTCATTATGCGGCCTTTCCCATTGTCCGCCCTTTCGGCTTGCGCAACATCCAGAGACTCTTGTACACTGCTAACGTGCGTCTTGAGCAACGTATCTTGCGCTTCATTATATTTTGTCAAAGAATCACTGATAGCTGCGATGAGCTCTCCTTGCCATTTCTTCGCATGATCGCGGCGTGAAGAAACCATCTTTGATAGGGCGTCATTCTGAGCTCGCAAGTATGCGTTCTAGACAGGCAGGAATTGGCAATGTTAGACCTACAATTATAGAGCCCTCCGCAAGTCATACGTACCTCGTTCATCAAGCTCTTCTGCTCCTTCTCTCTTCTTTCACGTATGTACTGTTCCTGTGCACCAAGAACAGCTTCCACAGCTTGGGTAAGATTACCAACACTATTACTGAGAGCCAAGTAGGACTCGTCTGCCTCGGACAAGAACTTCGTGCAACCGCCTTCGATGGATGATAGTATGTCTGTATTTGTTTCGCTGGCTACATCTTGCTTGCTGCGGTAATTGTCTAGGAGTTCCTGTGTGCCACTTTCGATGAGCTGTAAGAAGGATTGCAATTGGACGTCTTGGGAGAGGAGGCGCTGCCTTAAGCCTGATGCATTCTCTGTGAGAGAAGCAAGCTGCTCTTCCAAAAATGTGCTATTTGCAGATAAGGCCTGATGACAATGGGAACTCTTAGTACTAGGTCATCTTTCCTTTTGCCGTCCCTCCACGCCCAGCTCACCTGGATATGACGATCTGCTATTTGCTTTACCAGTTGCTCGTGCTTGTCCTTATAGGCAGTATGAGATGCCTTGAATTGCAGCAGATTCTGTAGCAATTTGGCTACAGCATTATCGAGCTGCGCGTGTGCAGTACGGATAGTTTGCTCGTTAGCTTGCTCGACTGATGAAGTTCGATTGATCTTGGCCATCAAGCCCTCGATATCAGTAGTAGCGCCTTCTGCAAAGGATTTCCATGTCTTCCGCTCATTTTCATATGCACTCCGCAGATATTCCTCCTCCGACAGATGATGCTGCGTAGACTGTAATTCTTCTTCAGTTGCTCGCAGGCGCGCACGTTCTTCAACAAGAGCTTCGTTTGCAAGGCGCATCTCTGTTTCACGCTGGTTGAGAACACGCATGGCTTGGTCGAATTGCTCTTGCGTCGTACGACACCGGCTTTGCCAAATATCTTTCTCCTTTCTAGCTTCATTGAGTTCCATTTTTCTAGCTTCGTGCTCCGAACTGATTTCCATCCAAGATTCTTCCGAAAGGAAGATACCATTCATCTCTCTTGCAGCTAGCAAGTCCATCTTTAAGCGTTCAATCTCTTGCGAATACGTCTGCAAGAGTGCAGCCTTCGTCATGCGCGAGTTGACTTCTGGCTTGTTTCGAATTGTCTTTGCTCTTGCGGCATAGTCAAGCGTAGACATCGTCTCCTCTAGGTTGAGGCGAGAAGGTGAAATAGTCGCTATGATACAGGTCTTTGTTCGTCCGCCCAGGGAGTCTTGCAGTAGGCGAGTTAGCTTGGACTCTCTGTGAAAAGCGAAAACTTGTTAGTTCAAGTGTAGATGTGATTCACCATCTCGTGCCACCTACCTGTATGGAACATGCGAGCTCTTCTCCACGAGGGCATTGATCACCCTTCCTAATGTCAACAAGCTCTGGTTGATCATCCCCGCTTCCCGAGCCCGAACCATGACTGCTCCGCTTCTGCCCACATTCTCACTTCCAGCCAGATCTACAAGGTTGAGTTTTCCGACCTTGACGAGATCCTCCCCCTTGCTTGATACTTCCTTCAGTGTAACAGTAATCGAGAAAATCGAATGCGAGCGCGAAGAATGATCGTTGCATTTGGTGCTGGCTTGTTGTCGGCGTTGCGATCCGCGTGTCAGAATCTTGATGCCCGAAGCAGCGTCTTTGATGTACGTCTCCTCAAGACCTTGTACGACTACACCACCCTTTCGAGTCGAGTCCTCGAAGATCTTCAGCTGAGGACTGCTCGAAGCGCTACCGGTTGGGGTGTCATCCGCCTCAGTTGCGCCCTCGGATGCATTTAAGTCTCGCAATTCTTCATTATATAGCTCCAGGAAGGATACTCGCAGGGTAAAGTCGCTATCTTCAAGCATATGAAAGAGCCTATGCAATGTACGAGGGATGATACCTGCTTCGGGAGAGAAGGTACCGAGCGCTGACGGTTTCAGATCGCCTTCCATTGTATATCTAGATACAAGCAGGTAAGCGAACGAGTGACTTTGCAACAATGAAAGCTCTTACGTTTTGCCAGTTCCGGTTTGTCCGTACGCGAATACAGTGCAATTATAGCCCAGTAAGACTTCGTCTAGGATAGGCTGGATGACCTCTGCGTAAAGCATAGCCTGGTCGGCCTGTTCGCCAAAGACATGGTCGAAGTTGTATATCCTTCCAGAGGGGACTTCCGACTGATTCGGAAGGCCAGGTAAAAGTAAAGATGCTGCAGCTGACGTGCTTTGCATCGAACTTGCTGTCTGATTGTCCCGCAAAGCCGAGTGCGCAATCTGTACTTCCTGGCCTCGGGTAGCAGATGTGGCGACGCATAGTTCCGTCGATTCTGCTAGCTCTTTGGTGCTAGGGCCTCTGTTGGATGATGGCAAACATGTAGCGTGAGTAAGGGAAAGATGTCCTGTTTTGTCACGTGTTTTGGAGCCCTCACCTGCAGCGCACGACAACCCTGATGTTGCCAGAGGAGCCTTCCAGAATGCCAGATTGAGAGGTCAAATCCTGAATAGCATCGTTTCCATTGCTTCTACCTCCCAAGCTGCTAGATGACAGAGTCCGAGCATGGCTGCTGTTCATGAGCATTGCAGCAGCAGAGCGGGCTGCCATCGACTGTGGGCGCACGAGACCGCCAGGAGGCCGCATGGAAGCCTTGATATCGTTGATGGCAGCATTATTCGAGGCTCTGAAGGTGGGTATCTCGTTGGGAGAGGCTGCGCTGAGCGGTTTGCGTGGTCCTGCTGCCGCCGGTCTTGCTGTTCGAGTGTTGTTTACCACACCAGTGGCGGACGAGTTGCTTGTACTGCCTATCCTCGACGACGGCCTCGAGGTGCTAAAGGCTGGCCGCTTCGACGCATGACTTCCACCTCCTGCAATAGCATCTGCGCTTCCAGCTGGCCTCTTGCTAGCCATCGTCGCGTGTGGTGAAGAAGTCAAGCTGCGATCATCAACTCGAGCTTGGGAAATTGTACTACCATCATTTCGACTTCCAACTTACTTTCCAACTCTTCAGCATGTTCATTCTCATTGCGTAGCCTTTACGCATATCACTTCAACTATGGACTTCACATCTCTGTACTCTCACGCTGGCCCTAGCTCGACAATCGCGTCTCCGAACGATGCCCTGCTTGCAACTGCAACATTGACACTTCTCGTCCTCCGAGATGCCGAAAGCTTCCAAGTGCTCCAGTCCTGGCGTATGCCTCAAGGTATTACATACTCGCATCTGTCATTCTCACAAGATTCGCGCTATCTTGCGGCCGCATGCACAGACGAGAAGAACGCAGTTGTGCATGTGTACTCGGTCACGCTGGGCGACAAGCCTGCAGCAATCATAACGCCTGGCTCGGAAGGCCTGCAAGGGGTCAAATGGTGGGACAATAATAACTTTGGGAGACGCTGGCTTGCTTGTTGGGCACGACACAATGTGAGTTGCCGTTTCGCCACACCGTAACCCAGCTGTATGCTGAGCGTGTTTACTTTGTGGATATAACAGCTTCGCATAACAATTTGGGACCTCGAAACCTTGCGCCAATATCATATACAATCACCCAAGCGAGGGGGCGAAGCTGGTTAGTCTAATGAGCCAGTATACATGTTTTTGGAGCTGAGCATTGCGCTCTCAGGCTGGGCTATTTCCCCCAGTGAGCCGGACTATGTCGCTGTCCTTGAACGGCATTCTGGCAAGGACCACATCGGTCTTTATGAGCTTGAAAATATGTCGCTTGTCAGAGTAAGCCAGCGACAAACCTGGCAAACATCAGCGTGCATACTGACGTGCCTGTTTTGAATAACAGCACTTTCCGCTGGAGTCCACGGACGCTCATAACCTTTCCTGGTCGCCTTGCGGAAAATATATAGCTGTCTGGGAATCAAGTCTGGAAGTGAGCTGCCTTCACTTTATCTTCAAGATGACCTCAGAACTGACGACCTTCCAGTACGGCCTATATGTCTACTCTCCTACAGGTCGATTAGTAAACCACCACATATTAGAGCAGAAAGACGGACTACTCGGCTTAGGTATCAAGAAGGTAGTCTGGCATCCTTCAGGCCGTTTTATAGCTATTGGAGGATTCGATGACAAGATCAGAATCGTAGCGGATGCTGCGGGATGGCGGACAGTCGCCGAGCTGGAATTACCTGGAGGGATTTTCGGCAATTCGACATCTTCCGGAAGTCTGGTCAGCCGACGCATAGTGAGCTTCTTCAGCCTAGACGAATAACATGACAAGCATCTGAACGAGCATTTCTATTGCAGCACACTTTTAGCGAACCATCGAGCTCCCCTCAAGATCAACAAATACCCTCTGGAATCGCTGCATTCGAGGAGCGGTCACACAGCTCACTTTCTGGCGCACTCACCTACCTTACTGGAGCGACTGCGCCTGGACAACGCAAGGGAGGAGCAAGCTCGCGCTCACACGTCACCAGCAACACCAGTAAAGACCTTGGAGTAGATCATGTGTCGTTCTCTCCTAGCGGTCGATTCTTGGTAGCTACGTCCTCGTCCCCATCATCAAGTAAGACACTGCTTTTGCTCGTACGTTTCTTTCGCTCCTCGCCTGCTTTGCCGTACACTGGCATCCGCCCACGACTATGCTCGATAATCAAGCTCCGTTCACCGATACGGAGACTGGCATGGAGACCTTCTAAAACATTGGATGGGAAAGAGTGTTTAGCTATTGCGACAGGACAGAAGAACATCATAATCTGGAACGAAGAGATGCCTGATCAAACGCATGGCTCCAGTGATGACGAAATGGACGAGGGGGAACAGGATCCAAGCAAAGCGCCTTCGCCCGGCTTGATGGAGGTCATTGGAATACCGTCAAGTACGTCTCGTTCCTCACCAGCTCTAAATGTTTGCTAAACTTCCAAAACGTACTGCAGAGAATGAGTTTACTGCGCTCGATGTGAAATGGTCTGCTAGCGGGACAAATATGATCTTGTCTGGATCTTCGGCCTTCTGTCTAGCCTGGCCTTTGCCTGTGCAAGGTGGTGCGGCTGCTGCCACATGAAGCTCTTAAAGTGGACTTCCTCTATGATTCGTGTTGTTGTGGAAGTGAGGAGGCGTCTGTAATCAAAGACCTAAATTAAATGCCAGCAGCATCTGTGATTTGCGAGTTGCTTGCAAGAGTTCCAGCTGGCTAACGAGCAAAAAAACGTGTTATGATACAAAAGAGACGGCCACGTATCGAAGCATCACGACTTCTCCCACTTTGGCATGCTACCTTCCGCCTCAATCTTCTTTTTCTGTCAGAACGTGATGAGGGGCAATCAGTTTTGTGACCGGCTGCGATCTTCAGCCTAGGTCATAAGCTTACAGCTTCCGCTAATGCCCACGTTTGAACGCTGTAAGGTGGGAGTCTCAGCTCAATGTGATGTAGTCTTCCTCACGGTGCTCCATCGCTACTACTCACGTCGTATCAGGCTTGTAGAGGTAGAGCACTCCGAATAGAGCCATGCCGCCGAACATTCCGTACTGCAGAAGTGAGAGCATAGTCAGCACAAATAAAGCAGTCGGTGTTGTGCGACCAGCCTCACCATGTAAAGGTTCTCCCAGTCCTCCTTTTGGCGTGGTCCAGGCTGCTCGAGGTGATTCGTGTTGTGGAAAGAGCAGGCAATAAAGCAGGCCAAGCGGAAGAGACAATTGTACAAACGTGTCAGATAGCTTCTATGAATACTCTAAGCTGATCCCAACGCACCTTCTCGCCGAAGAGATAGCCAGATGGCTGATTATAGTGAGGCCCGTGACTTGCATGGCGGACTTGGGAAAGAGCTTGAGGAGCTGCTGCTGACCGCCGGGCAGCGAGGCGCACTGGCGCGGCAATTGTCTGCAATGATGAGACTCTCATTGTGAAGGTGGTAGTCGAGTAGCTTGTCGATGGTGCTGCTGCTGTCAAGAGGCAACTCGCAAACGGAAACAACGAGGCTCTCTCGCTCTGCCCGATCAGGCTCGTTTGACGCCTAAATGTGAAGGCAATTCTTCTGCTAAAGCTAGTCTGCATCGTGAGAATCAGGCAATCACCAGTATCCTGGTGTCAGATGCCGCAGTCTATGCGTCCAGTGGCTGCTTCAGAATGAACACAGAATGTAACCATGCTGCCAACTAATGGTCCATCGCAGGTCGAACGAATTGCCGACGCCTCGCACTGAGTCGCGATACATCACAGTAGGGTCAGCAGGCTCCGTCCCAGATCATATGTCGTCAAGTTAGTCGTACACGCTGCAGAATCTTCATCACGGTCTCACCTAGGCGGACGGCAAGGCAGTGCATCATGGACAGACTCGACCTCCCAAATTTCGCAGCAGGTGTACCGGACCAGAAGACTTTGCTTGGATCGTCAAATACTGCTCTACAATGTACCTGGCCTTGTACTTCTACGCATTATCTTTGTTTTGTCTTGGCTACCCACTGCTGCTCACAATCCTTATATCTAACACATCTTTCCCCTAGAATGTCTGGTATCGGACCATCAGGTGAGTCCTCAGCAAGTCATTGACATGCCTCGATGCCGAATTTTGATTGTTTCTTGCAGGATGGAGCTACTCGCTCAGCTTTGCAAGGCGTCTTGTCGCTGTCAAAGACGGACCCGACCCCGAGCGACGACCTGGAGGAAGGAACGGCAATGTCATCATGTAAGGCGAGTACCTTATTACCAGTGAACGGAGCAGTACCTGAAGTTGTGCTTCTAGAGGCTGGATTATTCTTCGTCTAGCACTTGGTGTGATTTATGGCTTGGTGAGTAGACCCGGTCGGCATGGAATTGTCGAAATAGGACTTGATGCGCTGAAGCCCTGTGTTAGCTTTTCGAGTTACTCGGATCCTTCATACTTACGCAGACATCGTGGGATCCATATGATCTGAATACACATCGAAGAGCACAGGCTATCACCTATATCGGATGCATCGGCGGTCTGGTAATGGGTCTCGCATTGATTCTCATAGACACCATAGCAAGTTCAAGGCGTACCTATGCTGACGTCGAGCCAGGTAAGCTACGCTCAAGAGTATATATTACTGATTTTCTAAACAGCGCAACTGAGCCACCCTTTCCCCGCGCTGGTCTGCTCCAAAGGACCACCTTTCAACAGGCCAGCTACAGCCCCCGAGATCCCCAATGCCAGAACAGTCCGCAGTCAAACGGTCCTGAGAATCTTCATCTGGCCAGGCTTGGGAGCTCTCAGTGGAGTTGTTGGTATCCTCATCTGGCACTTGAAGGAGAACGAACGTCCTCGACCTCTTGCCGAACGAAGACTTCCAACAGCAGCCATTGTCCAAGCTATAGGCGCGTAAGTTACACCAGGACATTGAGAGATAAACACTTTGGAGTAGTCTAACGGCAATCTGTCTACAGTGCGATATCGGTATCCGCTCCTTCCTTGTTGCAACTCCTCGTCTTGCTTGGGGGAGGTGGCAGAAGGTAGACAAACTTAGCAGCACACTAATTTCAAGTTGCATTGTACTTCCCCCGCTATTGCGTCCTTCCTAAATGTATGTTGTCCGCATCCTAAGCCTTGCTGTTTCTTATAGTTGTCGCCACACCTAGAAACTCCATTATTCCGGTTCACTGGCTCAGGGATGGGGCCAAAGATATGCTTCAATGTGTATGTCTCTGTTGACTAGTGCATGTAGCTTGTACTTAATTGCCTGTCGTGTTGTTTACGCTTTTCGCCGGTCTTGCCTGATTGCAGAAGCCGAAGGCGTACGCTTCGAGCTTGCTTCTTTCTCTTGACACGCACCCGTCCAAACTCTACACACAATGTCAGCTGTTATAGGTCGATTCGCAGGTGAGCCTGATGATATCAGAACGCACATGCAGTGCTGGGCTTCCTCGCTGACTGCTGTCGCATCTCTGCTCGCGATTTCTCGATATGTCTGCAGTTCCGGCCCTTCTAGGTCTCGCTGTTGCGCAAGCATCGCTGTACGATGTCCCAGGAGGAACGAGAGCCATCATCTTTGACCGTTTCCAAGGTGAGTGATGCACAACGAAGCTGCTCCAGCACGATCCTGCTCTGGGGCTTTGTGCTGACCGTGATCCCCACCTCGTCTCGCCGCTTAGGTGTCAAGGAGCAGGCAATCAGCGAAGGCACACATTTCCTCGTGCCATGGCTACAGCGTGCGATTCTCTACGACGTCCGAATCAAGCCTAGAAACATTAGCACCACGACTGGATCCAAAGGTATGCACTCTTCCCGCACGCTCATCGACGAAAGCTTCTTTGCTGACTTTGTGCCACAACCACTCAGATCTGCAGCAAGTTTCCCTGACGCTTCGTGTCATGTCACGGCCGGACGTCGTGAACCTCCCTACTATCTACAGGACATTAGGTGCAGATTACGATGAGGTATGTCCCTTCTTCGTGCCAGACTGCCAGATCTGCGGTGGCTCGGACTGATCACGATCCTCTACAGCGTGTACTACCTTCAATCGGTAATGAAGTCCTGAAAGCAGTTGTTGCTCAATTCGATGCAGCAGAGCTCATCACTCAAAGAGAGATCGTCAGCAGCAGAATCAGAGAGGATCTCCTAAAGCGAGCGAGGGAGTTCAACATCCTTTTGGAAGATGTCTCCTTGACACATCTGACATTCGGCAAGGAGTTCACTCAAGCCGTCGAGCAAAAGCAGATTGCACAGCAAGGTGAGTTGACAGAACGAGTATATCTGTAACCTTCCACTAATGATTATCCATTCTTTGCAGAGGCCGAGCGAGCCAAGTTCGTCGTCGAGCGATCAGAGCAAGAGAGACAAGCTTCCGTCATTAGAGCAGAGGGTGAAGCTGAAGCAGCTACTATCATCTCGTCCGCTATCGACCGTGCAGGTGAAGGCCTCGTCCAACTTCGAAGAATCGAAGCTGCCAAGGATATCGCTGGGACAATGGCAAAGAACCGCAATGTCACCTACCTGCCAAGCTCGGGTGGTAACATGCTCTACCAGATTCCTCCCCAGTAGACTTGACTGTGTAATTAAAACCGATTCAAGTAATATGTCGTTTAAACATATCACCTCTCAAGCTGTACTGACGTCTATTAAAAGCTGAAATTGAGCTGAAATTCCCCGGCAAGTCTCACCGCGTCAGCTCGGCTGTCGTCTAGCTGTGCACCGCGAAAAGGTAGTGCAGAGAGTACACTCTGTAATCCCATTTACCCGAGCGCGGCTACCAAGATCAGCAGATCTACATCCACAAAGTTGAGGGTCAAGCTGAAGATTGCTGTTACACGCAAAACAGCTAGTCTAGTCGAGCTGGAAGGTGCATCTCCACGGTCACACACCGCACAAAACCGCTCCTCTTTGACTACTTTACATAGTCCAGAGTCAGGGCGCTGTAGCTCGGTCATACTCCTCGACTATTGCTGAAAGAGCGATTTTTGTGTCCGACCATCTCGCGGCGTCGCGCAGTAGGTTGCAGTCAGGGCGCTGTAGCTCGGTGATACGCCTCACGACAAACACTGCAAAAGCGAGCTTTGCTCGACTATCTCGCATAATACACGGTCAGGGCGAAGTAATTCGGTCATTTGCCCTCGACGAGCTGCAAAAGCGAGGTTCGTGGCCGACTATCTCGCATAGCAAACAGTCAGGGCGCATTTGCTCGGACATACGTCTGTCTACAAACTGAAAAGCGAGGTCTATGTCCGACTATCTCGCAAAGCATGCAGTCAGGGCGCAGTAGCTCGGGCATACACACCACGAAAATGCTGTGTAAATGGGCAGGGTCAACTGACCGCTGGCCACCAAGCATAAAAGTTATCGAAAAAGCGGAGGTCCGCCTATGTTTGCCAATTTCAGCACCCAGTATACTTTGTCCTTTCGCCAAATCCGCTGAAACCTTATCAACCGAAAGCCCATCTCAAAACTTTGGTCTCAAATCCGACGGTTCGGGATCGATTCAACCTCTTACATCTGCCATTGCTGACAGTACACTAGCACGTCAGCATTCCAGCACACCTTTGCAAGTCACCATGTCTCATCTTCACAGACACGGGATTTTCTACAGGACTCTAACTCCCCATGGTCGCCCAATATTCCTTCCCCGGGAAAGGCCTGTAGCTCCTGTGAACCGTGCCGATACTCTGTACTCCAGTATCTCTTCATCCAGTAGCTCAAGTGGCACGAACACACCACGAAGGATCCCGATTAGTGCTACGCACTCTCCACAACCTGTAGGTTTACTCGCAAATTTTATAGTACACCGCAACGCCGTTGCTGAGAATATAAACAGATACTGAGGGGGTCAAGCAACGATTGGACCTCGGGTTCTTCAAGTTGCCCATCACCATCTCCCGATTTGGACGGGTGCTACAACTGCAAGAAGGAAAATTGCACTTTATCACGATTCTACCTCAGCTATAAGTTATGGCAAGAGCTGTGTGAGGAATGCTTCGTAAGTGGCCCTTTGCCTGAAAGGTCCCACAACCCGCCCCACTAACGCTGCGCACGCACCCAGAGGGAAAAAAACAGAGGGCCAGCAGTCGCTTCAGGAGTGCGGTAAGTGCCATAAGATGCGCGTGCTGCCGTCCGAACTGCACCGGACCGACGGTGGCCTTTTCGGCCCCTGAAGGGTGACCAAGATTAAAGTCTGTGCCAAGTGTTATCAGGTGAGTGTCCACCACTTTCGAATCATCCGAACCGCTGACATAGATGCTGTCCAGTCAGTTGTCGGAGAGGCTTACCAGATTAAGCTGTACTAAAATCGGTAGACAGGTTTATTCAAGGTACCCTTGTAACCATCTAGATCTACATCTCCATCTGCCTCCGTCCCCTTCTCTTTTTTTTTCACATGTCTGATTTGCCTGTATTCCTCCTATGAAGAAATTCAAAACGTCAGTATTCCAATGCACCCCAACACGGGGTGCACTTGCCTGCATCAGTCGCCCCTCGTGCTCACGTAGAGCACTTTGTCACCTTTGTAAGTGACGAGCGCACAAACACTTGCTGCGTGTGCCTTGCCGCATACTGCAGCATGCGCGACATGGCAAGCTAAACTGCCTATCTATAAGATGGCGTGTCGACTCCTGATGACCAGAAGCACCCTTTAATTGAGAAGGACCATTGTAGAGTTCACGACTGTAATGTTGTCTCAAGTAGCACCATCTGCCTTGATCACGGTATTCGATATTCTAGCAAACGCAGCAAGAATGACGGGCACAAAGGGCTTCTTCAGGAAGTCTGTCCAAGCAGAAGAATACGCCTGCAGCGCCTCATCATTCAGCTATGAATCTGTCTGCGTGGCTTGTTGTTCCGGCCCAATGAGATGAGCATTATAATATTGTGTTGTCGCTGGGGAGAAGAAGGAAGTAAATGACAACGCCTTTCTCCTTACAGTCAACTTGATCTGCATTAAGCATCATTGTTGCCTTCACATCACCTCTTCAGCTAGAGGCAGAACATCACACACTCGACCATGAACACTATCTGTGCATGCCGTTCCGCCAGCCGGGGCATCAGCAGGATGCGTCCAGCAGCGAGCTTCATTCAGCCAGCGGCAATCCAAGCAGCTCGACGGACGCTGCATTCGAGGTCAGCGATGGCAGGAGGGAGCAGCACGGCCATTAGTCCATCCTACAGACTGCGCAGTCTCGCTCCCTCCTTCATTCAAAGTGAGTCCTGCAATACTGGTGCATCTGCCAGTCAGCAGATTGGTCCTTCCGCCACACTACTGACACTTGATTCCTTCCCTTCTCTAGCACGCTCGATGTTTGTGCAGGTGTGTGCACGCATACACATGGTGTTAAGGAGTAGAATACTAACTACTTCTGGCGCTACAGACGGAGACGACACCGAACGAGGATTCACTCAAATTCATCCCCGGCGAACCACTAAGCACGAGCGGGCAGACATATGAATTCCTCTCGTCCCAAGAAGCACGCACATCGCCATTAGCAACAGCACTATTCGATATCCCAGGTGTCAAGATGGTCTTCTTCGGTCCCGACTTTATCAGCGTCAGCAAGACTGAAGATACGCAATGGGCTCTACTCAAGCCTGAAATCTATTCTGTTATCATCGAGCATTTCAGTCAGGGAAAGCAACTGTTCTACGAAGGAAGAGTAGAAGGTGAAGGTCCTGAAGATACAAGAATATTAGATACAGATAGCGAAGTCGTCGCAATGATCAAAGAACTACTCGATACTCGCGTTAGACCGGCAATTCAGGAAGATGGTGGCGATATCGAGTATAAAGGCTTCGATGAAGGAACAGGTCTTGTTACTGTCAGCTTGAAAGGCTCATGCAGAGGATGCGACAGTTCAACAGTCACACTCAAGTCTGGTATTGAGCGCATGCTAATGCATTATGTGAGTCTACCGGTCCTATCTGAAGACTCTCGCGACTTGCCCAAATATATATATTGAGCTTGTTCGCTTTGTCTGCCCATTCCCTCCTCCAGATTCCTGAAGTCAAGGGTGTCGAACAGGTCCTATCGGCAGAAGAATCCGTAGCAGTGGACGAATTTGCCAAATTCGAAGCTCGACTACGGTCAGAAGGAAAGACCGTTGAGATCTAAGCTATACTAGGGCTGGTTTGATAGGTATTCTGACCTTGTACCAATTTATGTAGCATGCCATACCACGTAATGATAGCTTATCTCCAGTGACGCAGCGCATCCGCTCTGGGTGATGTACATTTCTCGAATACGACTCACGTCAGATTTCTGACGCGAATCTACTAAAGTCGGCTGCAAAGCTTTAGGAGCGCAGAAAGGGCAAGCTGTAGCGCAAGAGGACGGAATGGACTGCATTGCTTGAAATATGAAGTACACTATTGGAGATAAAGATTTGTGCGGGCGGAAACTGAGCCAGCCGTGGAGAACAGGATAGAAAACAGGGAGAGGAAAAGAGACCAAGAGAGAAGTTTCAACGATGTCGATAGCCGAAGTCGGCACTTTGATAAAGATACAGAGGAAAGAATGTGTAACAATCTCACTGTAGATGATGCTAATCAAAACATATAACAGAGTACTTGTGACTTAGAGTTTTTTATACCAAGCTACGGAGATGGTGACTCGCACACAGGTCTAATACTGAGAGTATGACGGAGTAAATCGAAGAGATGTGTACAAAACAAAATATGATAGTGTTCTATGCCACAGGCGAAGCGGCAGTTATACCTTCTTCTGCTAATTCTTGTGAAATACCAGCTAATAAAGCAAGGTAGGTAAAAATATATTGTCCAGCATTGGCAACACTTGACATTCTCTGTTCGCGCATTTGATTGACGAGCGACAGGATAGGATCAGTGTGATCTTCAGGTAAGAGTTCTTTGATGCCCAGATGAGCTGATAGATGGCGAGGCGATTCTTGTGATGACGTGCTCCGGATGGGCGATGGTCGCTTGGGTTGTGATTCATCTTGCTCGGTAGAGTCGGTTGGGTGTGCCGTTACAGGCGCATTCTTATCGGCAGTCAAGCTGAGATCTTGCAAAGACAGTGATGAACCCAAATCGGAGCCGGATCGGCGGACTCTAGCGCGAGGTGGCCCGTTGCTGGGGCTGCCGCTTGCTCTAGCATCACGGCGCTCGCGACGATATCGTTCTAATAACGTGTCAACCGCAATGAAGGCTGTCAAAGCAGGATGTATCAGTACAGTCCAGTGGGAACACGCGCTTTGAAGATTGAGGCTTACTCCCTGTTCTTCCGACACCCGCTGAGCAATGTACAAGCACAGGCGGCTCGTCACCAGCGATATCAGCCAAGTCTCTCTGTGCTCGATTCGTCTCCGAGATCAAATCGATGACTACATTTGGATCAGGTGGGATATCGAAATCGGGCCACTTGATATACTGAATATGTCTGACTGTCTTCGGGGGTGTATTAGGTGGATCAGACAATCTCCTAAGTTCGATAGTTCGGCGAACGATAGCCGAATCCAATCTTCGAGAAAGGGATCGTTTGTGACCTTGCATTTGTGATCGTCCAGATGGAGTTTGGATAGAGTAGCGTTTCGTAGAAACACTATCTGAGGCTTGAGACGGGGTCGAAGCGTAGAAAGGTTCTTTAGAGCCGTGATCGCCGCGTGGAGCAGTTTTGGGTTCCGAAGAAGCAGGACTATCGACAGCAGGAACTTCCTCATCTATCGAGAAGAAACCAAAGTCTTTGCAGACTGATTTCTTCATAGCTTCTTCGGAACCTTTCTCTTCAACAAGAGTAACTTGTATATCGCCGTATGTCGCAGTCTGGAAATAATTGCTGCACTTGTCGCGCCCACCCTCTTGCAAAAGTGTAAGCATGACAATGACATGCACGTTTTCTTGGAGGACGAGACGCCAGAAGTGTTCTGTCGTTTGCTCTAGTGGACCCTGTGAAGCGATGTATCGCTTCGAGGTACCACGGAGCTGGATGTGGGAAGCGTTGATGTAATCGCCACACGTAGGTGACATGATGCTGTCCAGTCGGACTCGGGCGTGCTCGTACTGCAAAGTGATTCGAAGGATCAAGTCAGTCTGGGTGTTCTTCGGTCATCGGATAAGCGATGCACATACCGGCCACATATTCTTGTATCGATTCAAATGACCCTTTTCAACTCCAGCAGAAATACTGAAAGGATGATACGTCGTTTTCTCAGGCTCATCCGTCTTCATATCATCTTTACCCTTCTTCTTTTTTTCCTCTATTTTCTTGTTCTCAGTTTCGACTTTCCTCAAATCGACAACGACACTTTGCTGACAATGCCAGTCTAAGACTTTTTGCAATCGTCTTTGTTCAGCTTGCTCGATATCAAAATACTCTTTATGAAGTTTCTCTGCTCTTTCTTTCGGTGGCATGTCGATGAGAGACTTGAGGAAGTCCGGTAAATGGCGAACCAGAGACTCTTGAGTCAACTCAGGTGGAATCTCGAAAGGCGCAACATGCTCTAGAACATGATCTATAGATGCGGACTGTAGGAGATCAAATGGGTCGAGGGTAATGGGCATCAGCTGGCGAGAGGCAGAGAAAACCACGGACACAACCTCACCTCAATATTCTGTCTAATATTATCAAAGAAAGGGTTAGCAGCGGTCTTTCTACCGAACGGTGCTCTACCCGCAGATTTCGCTTTCTCCATTCCAACGCTTCCTGGTAGTCTTCCAACACTGGCATTGTTGTTGTCCAAGCCCATTTGGAAGTGTCCCTTACCCTGTGAAGTAGCGGGTCGACTTGAACTTGACGTGTTCTTTTGTGGACTGTCTCCTGAAGCTGCCTGTGCTGTAGAATTGTACTGGAATGCAGCCATAGGTAAATTCTTAGGTCGAATGATAGAGCATGCACCTCCGGCACTGGTAGATCGAGTCTTGTTCGAAGCAGCAGTACTTGAGGCAGAAGTAGAAGCGCTTAACAGCGCAGTTCGAGATTTGGCAGCTTGAAGGGAGGAAGCCGATGTAGCAGAAGAAGCAAGTCCGGAGGGAGAAGTAGAAGGTCTCATATTTGGCAAATGAAGTTTGCTAGTGTCGAAATTAGGTCCAACAGGTGAAGTTGAACTGCCTCGATCTTTATTTTCTCCCATTGCTGACGTTGAAGATTGTGAAGAAGCGATTGAAGAAGGAAAGAGTGAATCTGAAGAAGTAGTAGATGTGAAAGACGATTGTGAAGATCGACCTTTGCCACCTGGTGCTCTTGGTCCTTGAAGATAATTCTGAAAGTATGCTCCACCTGAGCCATTATTGTTTGATTCAGAGGCGCCGATACCAGTGATGGCAGCTGGGAAAGGCTGTCTAGGAGTTCTCGAATTTTGCAGATCAGACATTTCCGATCCAGCGAGATCATCTGTACTCGACGATTCTTCTTCGACTTCTCCGTCGTTCGTTCCTGACATTTCTTCGTCCTCTTCCTCTTCTTCTTCTTCCTCGTCCTCGTTGAGCAGATCCATATCCACTACTTCCGATAGATCCGCATTTTTGGTAGTGGTAGATTCGGAGTCTGATTCGACATATCGTTGTATAGCGTTCCAACCTCCTTTAATCCAGAAAATATCACCTTCGTAACCTGCTTTCTCAATCTTGGACATGAGGGAATGAGTCATAGATTCTTGAGAAAGCAGTAAAGTCTCTTGATCCAATATCAAGACTTTCGTTCCCTTGCCTTTATTGCCATCAACGGCCAGATCCAAAATCTCATTGAAATGAACTTGATCGCGTCTACTCGATATAGTCTCTGCGATCTTGCTAAGAGCGAAATTGGGTCTTCGGAGTAGGGTTGACGGGACGCAGATATTGATAGAATCTAGAAGACGACCTTGCCCGACGAAAGCAGTATGCGGTCGAAGATCAAGCACTAAAACATCCTCTTTACGTCTATGACGTGATTGTTGTTCACCATTTGACACTGTCAGAGAGAGGATATTCTTCAACTCCTCTCCCACTGATAGAACCTTGAATCTTGGGTTTTGAACGATTTCAGGCCCTTTGCGAGACACAGCAGCTCCACCATTGAAGGCGCGATTGATACCTGTTTTAGCACCAAGGCTTGATGCTCTTGAAGCCATGGAGGCACACGCTCCAGACGGCAATTTACCTGCTAGGCTACCTCCTAAGAAAGGCATGCGAAGGGAAGGTACAGGGCAGGAGCGTTGAGCTAGAGGTGCAGCGGAAGATGAGGATGGTTGGTGAGATTGCAAAAGAGAAGAAGGTGGTTGAATTGGTGACGTGGATGTTCTTGATTGAGTAGCAGTCTTGCTTGTTGGGTTAGACATGTCATTCGACGAGGTCGAGGCTGTCATGGGAAAGCCAGATTGAGAGCTTACATCTCTGACGGTCTTTGTTGAAACGGTACTGCTCGAGCTTGACGAAGAGAGAGTCTTGACGGGCGGTCGAGTTGAAGAGGTACTCGTGGTAGGGTCTGGTTGACTGACGACTTGAGGCGAGTCGGTGAGACGGGCATCGCTGAAATTGGTCGCGCTTCGTTGCAAGGATGCTGCTGCTGGTGACGACGATGCAGAAAGCGACGAAGAATGTGTGGTATTGAAGAATGAAGTCGATGCATTGGCGGCATTGCTGCTCGAAGTTTCTATACTCGCGTCCGTTGACTGTACCGCAGGTGGACTTCTTGGTGACTTGCCCACCCAGGTTGACGAGCTTGAGGGCATCGGGGAGTGACCAGAGGGAAGTACGCGTGTATTGGAGGGTTCATTCGAGCTACTCTTCAAGGAACTACTTTCTTTCTGCCAGCTCGAACCTGCTGCTGCACTCTTGTCGTCGTCAACGACTCCCGAGCTCGAGGCCGAGGCTCGTAGAGGGTGCGCCATCACGCCTGGCGTTTGCGCGCGAGCAAAGAACGATGACGGCGAGCTACCCTGCCGCTTCATGAGAGCCTCTCTGAAGCCTACGTTGCTGCTTGCTCCGGGCTTCGCGTCTCCCCTGGACGTGGTGGTGGTCGTCTTCGTCGCTGCGGCTCCTGCTGCTGACGGAGCAGCAGATGCAGGTGCTGTTGCTGCTGCTGCAGCGGCGCTGTCGGGATTGCCAGCGTCGACACGACGCAAGCTGGGCGAGGGCAGTCTCATCGACGACACGCTGAAGCTGAATGGGTTGGTGTCGCTGCCGGTGGTGTTGCTGGTGCTGGTGCTGCTCGCTTGATGGGGCTGCTCTTCTGCCTTGACTGGCTTCGACGAGCCTGCGGTCGAGGTCTGAAAGTAGTCCATGGCGAGCACTCCGGGCAGGGTGGCTTGTAGAGAGGTGGATGGACAGCGTCTGCTCTATGATACCATGATGTGGGTGTGTGTGGACGTGTGCTGTATGTGGGTGGGTGGGTGGGTTGGTTAAAGTCGAGAAGTCAGCTCGAGGGTGCTGTCATTGTTCTGACTTGCGCCACATTTGCGAATAAGCAGGCAAAGCTGTCGGATTAATGACATTCAAGGTTACTCTCATTACTCACGCCATACCGTACACGCTGAAGCACCGTCCATTCAGAACATATACTTACCGCCGTCTATTCTGCCATTAGCATGGCTGCCAACATGGCCACCTTCAGAGCCGCAATGGACCAGGTCTACGGCCCATTCAACGATGACAACCAAGACACCATCAACGACTGGCACCCACCAGCACTCTCCCCCAAATCAAGCAGGTACCTCTGGACAGACGCATTCGCAGTGATAAATTTCATAACCTTGTCAAAGCTAGCGACGTCACCTCCCGACGCGGAAAGGTGGAAGATATGTGCAAGAAATCTAATTCAAACCGTGCATGACACTTTGGGTAGGACAAGGGATGCAAGCAGGAGATTGAGTGGTGCAACTGATCATGAACCACTTGCTGGTGGACTGAGAATTGGAAAGGACGATGACCAAGGTCCAGATCAGGATGGTCAATACCATCATTACCTGACGTGGGGGACATGCACCTATAGCTTCAGCAATTGTCAGAACGAAGACTAACCCTTCCAGAGCAGGCTATGGATGTTCGCACTCAATCGATATTCGATATACACCAAGGACAAGTCCTACAATGATCTAGCTATCCAACTTGCAAAAGCTATACATCCGTACTTTGTCACGAAAGAAGCTGGCACCTCTCGACCGAAGAGTGGGTATTTATACTTGGGCACAACTTGATTATAACCTCAAAGTCTGATACTGACTGCTGGTACCGCGCTAAAAGTATTTTGGAAGATGTCCACCGACCTACCAAACGGCCCTTTAGTCCAAACAGAAGGTAACCTCGACCCATACGACGGATGTACAGTATATACGCTTCTCCAACGCACGGATGGAGCAACTTCTTCAGTCCTTGAATCTGAAATATCCGTCTACGAGTCGATAATCTCCGACAAGCTCGACACAGATGGGCCTTTTAAAAGTACTGATACGTTAGATGTCGGAATGGCATTATGGGTAGCTCATTTGTTGAAAGATTCACACGAATGGGCACGCAAATTATCACAGTGTGCATTCACCTCATTAAACACTTTACAACGGTCGAGATATTTCGCTTTGTCTACTTTTGAAGATGATATTGAAGCTGGTAAAAGATTGCCTTTTAGAGATTTTGGTACTGCTATGGGTATTAGATGTTATGATTATTCTAAAAGCTCTGCTGTTTGGGAAGGAATCTCGGATATGATTACTCTAGCTTATTCAGACCCCGATACCGGTGTAATGGCAAAGGGAAATGAAGATGAATTGAAGGGCATTAATCTGGTCATGTATGCCGCTGCATTGGAGCCAGGTGGTGAGTCACAATTACGTTCTTGATTGTTCGAATCGTCAAACCAACCAATAGATTCCTACAGCTTTCAAAGATGGTTTCCTTGAAGGCTAGAAGGCCAATATCAACCCATGCTTACGAAGATCCCGTGGAGGGCAACATCGACATGTACGACCATGCGATAAGTTCATGAAGGATCAGATTCTGGAAATGCCTACCAGTCACGGCAAACAAGTGTATTACTATCATATCAAACTAAACATCATACAAACTCATTTCGGCTTCCCTTCACGCCCTCACGTCTCAGTGGAATCTGCAGTGCATTCACAATTCAAAGTATTTCTGGCATGCAATTCATTTCCTCTTGTTGCTTTTTTCGAAGATCTTTTATTTGCGACATCTTGCTTTCCCGACTACGTGACCTTTGCGAGAGTACGGGCTGGGGATTCCGCCCAGCTTTGGAGAAATGCTCCTGATGAACGGTCTCTCGCAAGCATATGGCAAGGTCTGCGAGAAGCATTTACTCAGAGGCGACCTCCCATGGATGTAATGAGGGGAAGCTGCGTATTCTAGATGTTAGCCCATTCCCATTCCGTTAGATTTGTATTTTCTCGTTTACCAGTTTTCAGGCGTTGGGAGTCACTTCACGTTTTTTCACATGTAAACGTAGCCGTTATGCATTTGACTGTGCTCTGGAAGCATACAATTCATCGACCTGCACTTGCTCGACTTTCTTCTATATCCTATCGTCGAGTCTTTCCTCAGAGGTCAGCTTCCGTCCAAGCAGACAAACATGCGGCGCGCCATCCAGCAGGTCGTACGGCGAGGCTATGCGCAGTCCTCGAGGCCCATCCTAGCCCAGCCTATCTCCATACCAAAGCTAGACTCCACCTCGCTCACCCCTCCTACACCTGTCCCGGCCTCGAGTTCTCCCAGTCCCAGCCTTGACGGCGAGTACCAGGCGAGAAGGCGCGAAGTACCGGTATCTTCGACATCCGAAGCACCTTCCATCAAGCTCACACTTCGTACGAGAGCAGTAGATATAGAATCAGATTCACTCGGGTTTGAGAAAGCTTCATTTCCTTATATCTGGTTGAGAGACGTCTGTCAAGGCGATGATTCAGTTGATCAAAGCACGAAACAGAAGATCTTCAAAACTGAAGATATAGACCCGGATGTTAAACCAAGCAATTGCTGGCTTGATGAGAAGACCTACAAGCTTCATATTGAGTGGGATAGACCTTTGAAAGGTAAAGCTAGAAACAAGAAAGAAACGAGCGCCTTTGCTTTGGACTTTCTCCGCGCGCATGCGGATAGAGAGGCTTGGAGAGGATGGTACAGCATTGACGACATGGAAACTTACAAGACGTGGAAGGAGAAGGATATTTGTGAGTTAAGGAGAGGATTTCAAAGTACTGCCGAAATACTGATCCTGCATCATATATAGCCCGGAACCTCCTTACCGTTCCCTATGACAAGCTAATGGAGCAACCAGGCATACTTACACAAGCTGCATCAAGCGCACTCTTTCGTGATGGGTTGGTGCTTTTTAAGGACGTCCCTACAGAGTAAGCTCACTCCAGCTTAAGCGTAATCAAGGTGTCACTGACTTATGTGCATTGTCTATTAGAAACAAGACTCCAGAAGGCTGCTCGCTCGTCACACTAGCTGAAACGCTAGGCCGGACTATACGCACATGGTATGGAGACAAGACTTTCTCCGTGCGTTCTTATGCTGGATCCAAAAACATCGCCTATACGAACCTTCCTCTCGACCTTCACATGGATTTACTACACTTCGAAGATCCACCCCGCTATCAGTTCTTACATGCGCTCCTTCTTCATCCATCGCTAGAGGGCGGTGCTTCCTACTTTGTCGACTCGTACAAGGCAGCTGAGTTACTCAAACAGCAAGACAGAGAAGCCTACGATACACTCTGTCGAGAAAACATCAGCTTTGAATACAAGAATGACGGTCATTGGACATTCTCAGAGAAACCGACGTTCGAGTTCTCAAAGGAAGACCCGGATTTGCTATATGCTGTCAACTATTCTCCCCCGTTCCAAGGTCCACTTCGGTTATACCCCAAGCTAGGGGAAAGATCAGATCCAACTGACCGGATACGAAAAGTTCATTCTGCATTGGCCAAGTATGCTGAGATACTATACGATCCAAGTCTGCGGTTTGAGATTCAAATGAAGGAAGGAGACTGTGTCGCGTTTGATAATAGAAGAGTACTTCATGCGAGAACCGGCTTCCGGTTAACGGATGAGACCGCAAAGGGAGAAGTCAGATGGCTCATGGGCTGCTATGTGGATGATACATCTATAAGGGACAAATATAGGCATTTGCAATCTGAAAGCCCTTGGCGGCCGGATAGGTAGTAGCATTTCATATGTAGACATGTATCAAAGTGTGAATAAAGCAGACAGTAGCAAGACGCAATGCTGAGAAGCATTATAAATTACGTGGGGGAGTCCAATGAGCATGCTTCCATGTGTCCTGCTTCTGCTTGCTTTCCACATTCGAGTGCCACCACATTCGGGCCGCGTCACAAGAGAGGCAGCTTCGACGCTTTCGACTTGCTCCAATCGCCGCATCATCCAGCCAAGTCAACAATCCAAACTACACGATGTCGCACCTTTTTGGATCGGCACAGCTGCCTACGCATCTCCCAGGTCAGACCTGGTCCTCTCGTCCAGCAGTCGACTTCGTGGAATTCCCAGGCGCGAGCTGGTCGTCAGCGGCCAGCCATGAGCCAGTCTCGCACACCCAGCAGCCCATCATGACAGGCACAAGTGTGCTCGGACTCAAGTATGATGGAGGTGTCATGCTCGCTGCCGATAACCTAGGTGAGCCTGCAGCCAACGCACGCCGCTTGCGTAGCCTGCACACGAAGGCGACCTCACCTGCACAAGGCCATTTGAACGCATGCTGATACACGAATACACTACCACAGCATCGTACGGCTCACTCGCTCGATTCGACGACATTCAACGTCTGCATCCCGTTGGAAACTTCACCTGTGTCGGAGCAGGCGGAGATCTATCGGATTATCAACAGCTTCAACACATGCTCGACGGGCTCACAGTCAAGCAATCACAGCTCGATGATGGCCACGAACTACGCACAAGTCAAGTCTTTGAATACCTCACACGAGTCATGTACAACAGGCGAACCAAGATGGACCCTTTGTGGAACTCGTTGCTTGTTGCGGGATGGGAGACTAGTCAAAGCTATGATGGTAAAGAGGTCAAGGATAGTAGCGCACCGTAGGTTGGCTGTCACCACGTTACTTCACACGTACGTCATCTGACCCTGCGTATGTGCAGATTCCTCGCCTACGTTGATCTGCAGGGGACCACCTATTCCGCTCCCAGCATGGCGACAGGCTATGGTTCCATGATTGCATTACCCCTCATGCGTAAGGCACAAGAAGATGCGCCAAATGGACTGCTCAGTGAAGCGGAAGCGGAAGATCTGCTCAAGACTTGCATGAAGGTTCTTTTCTACCGTGACGCTCGTTCCCTGAATAAGGTTCGTTATTGGCCCTCTTTCGCTTCACCTGTTATACCAAACACACTCGCTGACATATACACATCTGACAGTTCCAAATTGCCAAAATCAGCAAGAGTGGAGTCTCAATATCAGACTCGATGTCTGTCGAGACAGACTGGATGGCATTTGCAGGTCTAAGAGGCTATGTAAGTCCGGTCCTTGATTCATTGAGATGACCCCGACTGATTCGTTGTGCTTTCGGCATACAGGGGCCACAAACGAAGTAAAGTGGAAAGTAAGGTGGAGATGTGTTAGCCGCTCAATCAGCGGAACGTGTATACTAGATGCGATGCAATTCAAACTCTCGAAATTTCGATGTATATTGAATCATGGGCTAAGCAATCTGCGCCTCTATTATGCCAACAACATTGTTGCTAGAAGCATAGCTTCACTGAAGTGTCACTGCCTTGTTTGTAAACGAATGTGCATGCTTTCGTGGTGGTCTTCCGTCTGGAACGCTTCTTGGGTCGAAGCGGCGCAAGTGGAGGGGTTCGTGGTCGTCTCTGAACTGGATGGCATGTTTGATATAGTACACAGCTATACATCCTGGTATTGAGGAGCGTAGATGTTGCAGGATATCCAGCAGGGCTCGCCGCATTGCCGCTATTCTTCCTCCGCAGGAAACACACGGCCAAGCCCATAGCCAGCTTCCTTGACGGGTTGGTAAAGCATCCAGGTCAATATCAATCTTCGACGTTGTTCTGCACGAATGCTCGTAGCTTGTTCAAAATATCATCGCGCAGTTCTTGCGGGATAGTGGCTAACGTTTGAAGATATAAGGTCAGCTTGCAGGCGCATTTCACACTCTGAGGATTCAAGCTTACACTTGGCTTGCGGTTCAATAAGAGCAACCATTTCGTTGAGATGGACCTGACCGTCACGCTCTCTAGCTTGTTCTGGTGATTGATGCAGTATGTCGACGTTAGCTCTGATACTCGAGGTGATCTGGGCAAGGCCATAATAGGGTACATTTCGCACTCACCTCTGGCGTAGCTTTTCAAGTTGTCTTCCCACTCTGACTTGTCCAATGACTTTCTAAGATGCTTCATGAGGCGCGCCCATTCACCACTGTTGACGAGCCGCTCTTGAAGCGATTGTGTCAATTGCTCGAGTTCGGCCGACTCGCTAGGTCCAGCATTGACGGCCGCAGTGCCGTGAGCGGGTGTGGATGCAGAGAAGGCGCTCATTTGATAATACGCACTTATATCATGTTGTTGAAGCTTCTTGAGCTTGGTCTTTCACCTTGCCTTTGGTGAGACGAAGGCCAACCCGTCGCTCGACAGGACCTCGCACTTTCTCTTCTTCTTCAATTCGACATCATCGACTATACCAGCATGGACTCTCTGCATGCACCATGTACACCTCTCAAGAAGGCTTATGATTCGTGCTTCAATCACTGGTTCGAAGAATACCTCTCTGTAGCAGCTCCCAAACCTGGGTCTCGCCCTCAATCCACACTTCCGCTGTCTTCGGCAGTCCCACAAGCTTCGACATCAAGCAGCAACGGCTCATTATCATCGCAAAGCTCGATAGCCATCGCAGCCGAAGGACTTTCAAACGAGAACTCGAGCCCTTCAGAAGCTGAAGCGCGGCAAGCCAAGATTAGAGCTAAAGCCGAAGAGTACGAGCAAAAGTGTGGTGATACATGGAGAGCGTATAGGACATGTCTCGAGGTATGCAAGGATATCATGTTCACATCACAGCTCCTCTGACGGCATTGCACATACATCACACGCCAGGTTGGTCTACACGACAAGGATCTCAAGCAATTAATACGCGAAGCACGTGAAGAGTTCCCTCTGAAGCAACCGAAGGAAGTCAATATGGACCCTTAGCATAGATTGATAGCAATCAATACACAAGTATAGCAGACACCGAGATCGCACTAATCACTTCCTCTATCATTCTACGGCTGGCTAACTATACGGTCCACTAGCCATCGTTTTAGACCTGAACTCCCGGACAGCACAATAGGGATCATCTTGGCTGTACTGAAGCCCGGCCCATTTCCACCCCCTCTTATCGGTATTGTGGGCGCTGCAGTCTGCACGTACCTATGCTGCAGAAACAGTGAGGCTACCTCGTAAACTCATCTGGAGGCTTCATATTCTGAACGTTACGCTGTTCGACACCTTTACTTGCGCACACCCCTGCTATGGTCTGACCTTGATGCTGTTCTACTCATCGACAGTAAATGCGGTGTACTCGTTCTGCTGTTCCTGCAAGTGCATCGCCCGCGATGTTACTAGCACATTACGAAGTGACCAGGGCCTTATCTGAAGCCTTTGTAACATTTGAGCACGGAGCAACCTTGCTCTAGAGAAGGAACAATTCGGGCATATGCGAAATCAAGTCATGCGAATATCGCCGTAATTCAGCTATATGTTCTAGAACTTTGGCCACACCTATAGAATGGCACCGCAAATCCTCGAACATGTCTGCGCTGTGCTGTTGTGTCGGACGCGGCCCTACACAAGTGCACAGCTTGCTGCAAACTGGATAGCCTTTGAGCTCTTAGGTAGTACCTTGAAATCTGCTGAACTCTCCCTCTCCCTCTCGCTTCTCTTCTCTCTTTTACTCCTGTCCAATACCCTAACATTTGCCCATCATTAAAGGAAAGACCGTCACCACTGTACACTCGAAACGTCCGAGCGAACACAGCCTAGTTACGTCTGCAGCTGCATTGCCTCGCCTATAGTACAAATACGCTATGCCGGCCAGGTCACTTTTCCGGTCAGTCTTCCTCTTCCAGTAAATCGAATAGTCTTAGCTAGCTGACCTTTTGGCGGTCTGACTTGCATGCCTGTCGTATTCTATCGATAACAGCCCTCCTGCCCGCAATTCTATGGGCCGCGAAAGAAGACCCGCCAGGTTGGTTTTCGACTTCCGTTGAATCAGATTTTCCATCACTTGCTGACCTCTCTGACCTTGATTTCGCTGGCCTACTTCATCTTAGCAGCCCTACTACTGACTCTACTACGCTCTCCAGTAGCCGTGGCAACTCCACGTCTCGTTCCAGGTTGGGCTTTATCATCCAATCCAGGAGCAGTAACACTTCCTTACTCAGTTCAGCCAGTCAAGAGTCCAGGTTGGTCTAATGTCTTCCGACCGATCCGATGTTTTGTTCGCTGATTCGTCATCTGGTATCCCCCTCCCCACGGGGCTCACTTTATCATGGCAGCCCTGGACCCCGCTCTTTGCCGCATGTCGGGATAGAGCATGCTGCTCCACATGCTAGAGTCAGAGCCTGGCTTGCCTCATATTCCAACGAGTACGACTACGTCAATTACGCGAATCATGTCACCCGTAACTCGATCCCCCTGGATCAGTCTCCGTCTGTAAATGCTTCCTCCACATATGCTCCCTCTGATAGTGGTTCGGGAACCACTTACGACGAATTTACTACCAAGGTAGATCCATGGGGGGTAGGCGATAAGCTACTTTTCATGGATGACCACACATCTAGGGTCCAGCAATCAATAGCATTGGCTTTGCATCCGGTAGTATTAAAAACGATGCTCCCATTCTTGCAGCATTTTAACAGAGTTTTTCGCAATCTTTCCTCTTCGACAGGGTCTGGATACGTCCTGCTAGATCCCGGACGAAGAGACTTAATCCAGCTGATAAATGATATGCGCAGCCCCAAGGGAGACGACACCGCAGGAGGCTACCGACGAAATTGTTTGACTAACCTTCAGGTCATCGTGGATTGCTTAGCATTTCAAGGGCGCGGTTGGACACCCTCAGACACACTCTCACGTAAAGTTATAGTGGGATTCTACCTTGCATCACAAGAGTATGGCGAAATGATGTTAGATGTGTGCTCAGGCTGGTTGACCTAGCTCTCCACGCTACGAGTCAGCCCGCCTCAGGTTCCTACTATGTCTCAACATCTGGCAAAATTAGAAATGTCCCTTAGTTATACCAAGACCCAGCTGTTGATTTGGCGTCCGCTACTTAGCGATCTCCCCGTGTAACAAGCACGTTGGTATTGACGCGTGACATTGATGTCCGTAGACTGTCTATGGGCGACTTGCTACGTAACATTCATGCCGGTAATTTCATAGTTTACGAGACCCGATGACTCGACATCCTGAAGATTATATTGAGGTTGCCATGATTTTTGTGGAATATTTGCTTCATCTCTTTCCCTTGGCGATTTGCGGATTTAATCCGGATTTCGCATGCGTGGCATAACGCCTGGTAATTGGCGTAGTATAGGCGGCAAATTACATTCGCAAATTTACATATTCGATAACTTCAGCTGTCCGTTATCCGCAAGCCCAACTCTTGCGAGCGAAGACTACCTACGTGCTTCTCGTAAATTGACGCATCTGAAGCATCTACATGAAGTAGATTCGACAACGTTGCATTGCCCTTTGTTATCCGGACAGCCTGTTCATAGAGTTCCATATCCGCAGCTGATTGCTCATATTGCAGTTCGTTCGAAAGGTTGAGATTTCTGTATTGATCCACATAGCTCGCATATTCCTCTGCTTCGGCGTTATGTACCTTGGGATTGAGAAGCCGCAGGGCGAGACCTTCTGTAGTAGTAATCGAAGGCAGAATCTCCTCATCATCAGATTCTTGCTCATCTTGCTTCGTACTGACAGGCTTCGCGTTTGTAGTGTCACTCGTCAAGTGTGAGGCTCGCTTGTTGTTGACACTCATCCATCGCCGTACTCCTACATTGATCCTACGGAGAGGGGTAAGTATGCGGTACTGTGCTACGCGGGGGAAAGCAACATACCTTGGAGGGTGCGATTGTACTAGAGGTCGCGCTTTAAAAGGGCTCAGGTCGTTGGGATCTGCAACTACCCGATCCGAATGCATGTGCGGATTGTAGCGGGCAGTACTATTGACTTTATAAGCGAAATGGCGTTCGAAATTCGTAACGAGTCTAGGTCGATAGCTGCAGAAAAGGTCAGTTCTATGTGGAAATATTTCACACCGTTCAACCTACTATTCGTTCCAGTAATTATCGTATTCCGTTGCGATCTCTTGCATTGCCGAGGTCAGTTCCTGCTCATCCGGTAGATCTTCCAGATGTTCAGGCATGTACCATTGTCTATAGTCTCTTCGAACGGGCTGTCGCAATTCTTCTTCGTCCTCACTATCGGAGGTTTCTTTCTCGTTAGTGTGCTTGCTCGTATCACCATCTTCACCCTTTTCTGCCGCGAGCTGACTACTTGTAAGCAGGTTTCCCGCATAACCAGCTATAGTGTCTGTATTCGAATCAATTCCGAGGAACAAGTTGATCGAATTTTGCTTGTCTTGATCCAATGCAACATTGGCGTAGAAGCGCTTGATACCCTCGACCATATCTCTAGAATGGGATTGCCACTGGTTGATCTTGCGGTACGTGTTCATCGTGTTAACCAGGTGTGACCCGCCATACTGCAGAGCGATAGTATCTCCGTGACTACAGATTGCTTCGTCAGTCTCATAGATTGTGACATCATTCTGAGGGTCCAGCTTACTCATGATACATCTCTGTTAACAAGTTGGCTGCGTCGCTATCGTATCCCAGATGTGGGTTGCTGACGATGCCGAGGGCATGTAGCTGATGTCCGAAGGCGGCCTTTGCAATGACGAATTGAGCAGCATTCGTACGACTAGTCCACGCAAACTGCATTAGCGAATAGATATACTGAATCAATCGAGTGCACATACTCGAGGCAATCAATACAATTGGTCCGGCAAACTCCGTTCTGCAGTAGTGGCGTTGAGCGATAGCCTGGAGGCGTCTCACTGTAACAGATTTGTGAGATTGAGTATCAAACATTCCTGAGGATGACTCACCTGAGATCCGGGGAGTTTGCCTGCATGCTGTAAGCGGCAGGTTCAGGGCCACTATGAAAGAACTTTGTAGTTTCGAGAACTTCTTCGGCAATATCCTCTAGAACACCAATGACATCCATGGAACGACTAGAGAGGGAGATATAAGCTTTGAAGGAAAGTGCGAACAGCTATTGCAGTGCAAGCTCACTTCTTATAGGCAGCACTCATGTCAAACGGAATGAGCTTGATCTTCTGCGCATCCGGCAAGAACTGATTCAGGTAGTTGATACATTCGATGTAAGGCTCGATGAGCTTAGACTCTCGCGGTTCGTGCTCTCGAGTCTTGATGAGGTTTAGAACGATGATTGGCGTTCCATACCGGCAAAAGAGGTCATCAAAATGTAAAGCTGCTGCAGAATGGTAAGGGTCGACAAGATGCACTGATGGAAAAACCAATTCAGCTGATCACCATTACTCAGCAGTTCTTGCAAACATGCGCACAGTGAATCGGTGGCTTCAAGCTCGAAGTACTGGTGTCCTGTTGCCATGATAGAGGGATGCTGCCACGGTGCTGCACGTAGCTTGTGTATCTTGGGAGGATGTGCCGACCATGCGGAGAATCCATAGGGGCATCGAAGAAAGAAGTCGTAAGGGCTTCATGCACAATTTGCTCGGTCTCTACGTCGTTAGCGACGTTGCCCTGTACCAACGAGACATCAGTCAGGTCGCATATTGTACTAGATCGATCGAGCGCACTTCGTCATTCACGCCTCGTTTGAGAAATCTAGCACCAGCGAAATATCGTGATCTGCGCGCGATGATAGTCACATATACAGTCCTCCCGAAAATTGATACCTCTGCAAGACAATTTAAGGTTTGAGCGTTCCGTATTTGTTTCGATAGATGCAATGCACTTACTTGCTTGATCCACAAAACCATGAACGAGAGGCATAATCCAGCAATTCGAGTCCTTCTTCTCTTTAATCTTAGCGAAGAAAGCTGGACGAAGCAAGAAGTGGTTCCACATGAATCTATCGTTGAAACCCCAAGCTGATTTGATGTCCGGCTCTCGATATATACTATCGGGTTGACTGGGCTCGTGAAATGCATGGTCGGCTACCCAATGTCGCTTGTCACCTGCAGAATCGCGCGGTAGATGGCCAAGACGGCTCGTGGGCCGCGTGAGATTCGTTTGCAAGGTGTTCGTGAGGTCGTAAGAATAGCTGAAGTAAAAGTTTTTTGAGAGGTCGACCTGCTGAAATGCATTGAAGAGTCTATGTTGCGCCAAGTCAGAGTCGACTTAAGCGCTCCAGGCAATTATCAACTTACTTTGTCTCCTCCGACGGCTTCTCTGGTTTGGCGTTGCTACTTATCGGTATGATAAGAGACTCCTCGCAGTGATAGATGTAGTGGCCTCCGATGAGCCCAACGGCAGCGCGCTGCTTGATGAGAATCGCATACCATCCTGCTGTAAATCTGACAAATCCCACGATGCCTGAATTGGCATGTCAGTCACCAGGCAACACCCAGCAAGGAGATAAATCGTACCGTAGAAGTTGGATACGACTGCTTGCAGTCCGCCAACAGTCTTATTCCCATCTCCTATCATTGCAAGGACCTGCTTGCACTCGGCAGGATTATACACCATCTCATCTTCGGTAATATTGAGCTCATGGACGGTATCGGAGGGCGAGTAGTGTCGGTCTATCTTGAGGATGCGATAGCGCTTACTGCCCTGGTCCGAGCCCACAATGTATACGCGCTGCAAGATTGTTTGTCCATCAGCAGTGTTCGCGCCACCAGCACCCCTCCATCAGCTCCGCTCAGCTCACACTCTCAGTCTTGTACAGCGTGTACTTCTCAAGGACAAGCTTATCCTTGGGTGCATTGTGGATTTGGTGTTGCTGCTGCTGCTGCTCGGCTGACTGCTCTGCACCGTCTCCATCACGATGCTGCTCCAGCGACGGCGTGATCGATCCCTTGTCGTCGGTCTCGGTCGTTGCTTGACGCGAGTGCACGTTGATATCATCTGCTGCAGCGCTCTCTGTCTTCGGAGCTGCTTCTTCGTCCTCGTCGTCGGGTCTTGCAGCAATGCCACTTGCTGCAGGCGTTTCGGCGGCCGCAGAAGCCGGCACCGTTTCCGCCATTATGATTGCTCCATTCTGGCTGGACTTGTCGTCCTTGTCTTCATGGCCATTATTGTCACTTCCTTCTGGCTCCTTCAACCGTTCAAGCTCTCCAGCACCATCGCCTGTCGCTTCTCCCGCTGAAGCCATCTAGCTGGCATAGTCACCACGCCATAGCGCGTCTGTCCTGAGTTGACGCAGGAGCAAGGCTTGAAGGCACAAAACAGCACGCAAAGCAAACATGCGAATCCGCAAAGTACCGTCGTCGTACTCCTACGACCAGCTGCAACAATACTTGGAGCGAGTACAATGGCAAGGCGCTGCTCCTCAACCTACACTTGCAGACCTGTATGTTCCTTCCATTTTGCATTGTCGAGGATGTTTAAGGTGGCGAAAGATTGACGGCCGTCCAACCCCGTAGGCGAAGACTCACGAGGCATCACCTCTCTGCGGTGCCATTCTGCAATACTTTCCTCGTATACGAAGAGAAGCCTCCTTCGGTGGACCCGTGAGGCTGTTTATCGCAGAGCAAGTGACACGACCAGAAGCTGATCTTCCCAACTTGCCACCAGACAAGAAATATTTGCGCGAGTAGTGGTGAATAAAGGTGGATGTTTCTGCTTTGGTCAAGTAAGCACCCTCGGATACTGTATACACTGTCTTTCTAACGTGCCTTTTCACAGAACTTGCTATTCCGGGAGATCCTACGCGCAATAGGCTACAAGTACGTCAACTGTAGCTGGCAAATGTGTTTTCAACGCTTCTGATTCTCCAGCTGCAGATGCTACTCAGGAGCAGCTCGTGTCAACGGCGAGCTAGATCCTTTGAAGACGCCTCAGGTGACTAGTTCCTTGTAAACACTGGCTCGCAATTCCGCTGATAGCGACTTGGCTATATCTACAGCTGGGCATTCAAAGCCATATGACCATTTTCGTTACATTCGAAGATTCAATTGATGAACAGAACGACGAGAACCTATATCTTGTTGATGTTGGATTCGGCAGAGCATGTATTCCACAACCTATGCCATTGCGTGAGTGGTCGATTCGAAATCACTTGAGTAAAAGTGTCTGTAGCTGACATTTGTTTCGTTCCCAGGTTCAAGAGAACCGGTTAATGGCTTCCTTCGTGACTGGCACAGACTTACGATGGTCAGGCATCCTCAAACCGTCCTAGAACATGACAGCGATCCTCCTCTCAATGGCTTGACGGCGCCAGAGGGCTATACATATGCCTTGGAATGGCAAGCCCGAAATCCAGATGGTACACCTGAAAAGCCGTGGGCCATCCAGTACATGTTCACAACCGTCGAGCTATATACCGCCGAGTAAGTTGCATCTACGCTAAAGTTTGCAAGCGTAGTCAGCCGGACCGCTGAACAATAACCCCTTTAGCTACGAATCGCTACATTACTACGTCTGTCGTAATCCTCCTTTGTTCACGCGAAACGTTATTCTCTCCCGCTTGATACCGTCGCCACCGTCGGATCTGGGCGCAATGGGAGTCATAACACTTTTCAACAATATCTTCAAGAGACGTTTGCCTGGTCAGCCGGAAGAGAGGATTGACCTCAACACAGAAGAAGAGCGTATCAAAGTTATAAAAGAAGATTTCGGGATAGGTAACCTGCCAGAAAATTGCTACGAGATTATCAAGTCCAAAGGTCTTGCATTGTCGGAAAATGCTCCGAAAGGGCAATCGCCCCGTCCGAACATGTCATAAAGCATTCTCCGGGGGGCTTGCTACACGTCGTCTTGGAACTGCCCGAATCTAGTGCAGTGATACAGCAGTACTTTGTGTAGTTTACAAGTATATAGGCATAGTGACAGGATTGACAGCTGCCGAGATGTCAATTAAACCAGCATTCTCGAGGAAATCTATCGATTGGATCGATATCAGCTGCAAATCAGGTTGAACCGTTTACTCATTTCAGGCTCACCTGTAGGCATTTCAACCACGTGACCTCTAATTTGCGATAGTCGCTGCTTAATATAACCCAATTCCAAATTCTCTTGATTGTGTATATGGCCAACCTTCTTTCCAGCTGGTACCCACTTAGCATAATCATCCCAGGACTTGACGCCCTTAGCTGGGGTACAATGGAAGAGCTCCTGATATACTTCAGCGTTGATTCGAGCGGTCGTATTCCAAGCGTTATGAAACTCATCATCGAGCGGATCCTAGCAGCGAAAGCAAATGAGCAAGATGAGCAAGAGAACCAATCCGTAGTCATTCGCTTACCTCGACAACCTGATCTTCTGGGCTACCGAAATCGTACTCGTTCACATTCCCTACAGGACTCATTGCATGAGTTATTGGCCCAGGACAGTCTTGTGGCGGAATAAGCCCAAGGTGCTGCTTGAAGAGCTGTCTCCTGAATGCCGCTGCGAAACGAGCAGCCATGTATTTCTGGCCATTCATGACGGTCTCGATCAAGTCTGTGTCCTCAATCACAATCGCAATTTCAGAGTCACGGTCGCCCATCTGACTGCGGTCGTTAATGTTGGCAGATCCGATGATGACCTGAAGTGTTAAAGAAGAAGATAAGACCCAAGCGCGCAAAGCGCTTTAATGATCCGTCGGCTTACCTTCTTATCATCGACAATCATAAGCTTCGAGTGAATGTAGAGTTCTTCTGTCACGAAGGCATCCTTTTCTGCAGCTTCGCTACCGAACCAAGCTTCATCGATGACGGTCTTGCCACTCTGTAGTGTATTTCTAGCGATACTACTGGCGATCTGTTGGTATTCGGGTGGAATACAAGATTCCCATAGCATGATAATAGATTCGGCCCGCTTGACATTTGGCGGAAGTGCGAGTGTACTGATATCTTCGTCACCTTTCGCGTCTTTCTTCACATCGGCTGAGGCATTGATGACATCGTCGTACTGTAGAAAGGCAAAGAAGTAAGTCATCATGCAAGAAGGAAGGCGTCTTGTCACGAACCTTCATTGCTTTAAAGCGTATAGTCTGATTGTTCTGCGAGACACGTAGAGAAGTCAGAGAAGTCAGCTAACAAACCTATTGTGCCTGATGTCACTAAAAGGCCTACTCTTTCTTCCAATGATGGGGGCTCGTCACCAATGTTGATTCTTGCATAAGCAGCAAGGGCTTCTCCCCAAAGTACGCCCGATTTTTTCTCCGCTGCTTTCCAAATTTCCTTGTCATATTTGACTGCAATTGTCGTCTCAGCTTAGATCAAGATGCGAAGTCACATCGGATCTCCGTTAAACTCACTTCTATCGTATTGTCTTAGATTGAAGAGGGACACGTAGTCTCTGGGATTGAAGCCAGCCGTTTCAATAAGGCCGAACAAACTTTCCTTTCCTCTGCATAGTGATCTGTATTGAGTATCAAGTATAGCTAAAGTACCTTGAGAAGCTTTCAGATCACCTGGGAAGCAAGGAACTTCTGGAATCATAATCATAACTTTGAATTTTTCACCAGATTGAGCAGCTGAAATAACACGTTGAGCTAATGCCGCGCATATTTGGTTATAGACTTTAGGAGCCTTAGATTCTCCAGGTATCGAAACAAAGAATTGATTCTCGATGTAAATGAAATGGTTCGCCTCTCGAATGAGCTGGATGTATGCGTCTTGAATAGAATGTTCCGTCAACCAGCCACAAGACCAGTCCCCAACCGAGCGGCAAACTTGGACATGCATATTTCCTGTAGGGCGCTCATTCAGATGGACTCTTTGTTGATTGAACTAAAAACGCGAAGTAGGTCAGATTAGTAAAGAGCGGAAGGTGCATAAAGTAAGGCGTACGCGTAAGCCTGATCTAAATCTCGCTGTGTAATCAAGCACAATGTCAGCGGGGGAAATTATTTCAAGATGATGAATGCTGCCCCACCTGTATGAGGATGCCTGAGCATTTGATCATTGAGAGGGTCATCATGCGGCCAATCCAACAGAGGGAAGCGGTCATTGTGTTTGTACTTGAGGTCTCTGACGAAGTTCCACCTTTCAACGAAGAATTGGGCGATATCCATAACTGAAGGTCCAGTGAGCATAGTATGGACATCATGCCAAGGCATTCGACCGAGTTGTGTACGAGCTTGTTCATTTCCTGTCCATGCTTGCACGTTCTCAAAATCTGCTACTCGACTGTTGTTGTAGTCCTGTCCTGGAAAGACCATGGCCGTCATATCGTCGGCGTAGACATCGGCTAGCGGAGCGTTGTGGGTGTCCCAGCGGCCATAGCAGATCTGGTCTCGATAGACTTAGCCCCGCGCAGGGTATATAAGTGGGACACATGACTTACGTCAAGGCCGCCGATGCATGCAATAGCGTTGTCCACGATAACTACTTTTTCGTGATGACTCCAATACATCACTAGAATTGACAAGAGTTGTATAGATGTGAGCTTTAGGACTCGGTAAAGTTGTGATCATGCAGCACATATAATGAGCAGACTCACCGATTTCTCCACCAGAGTGATCTTCAGAAGGTACGGCACGCGTGCGGAAGGTTCAATATTGAGACGTCACTGGGAGTTACCTTTGAAAAGAAAGGTGGCATACCTGGATGCCGGATGACGCTGATATTTTCATGCAACTCTTCCAATGCATGCTTCGTGTACTTGCTGTTCAACGTCATGGTCGTATTCACTTCCTATATAACAATATGGCCAAATTTAGCTGGGAATAACGCTGTGTATGACGATGTTTGTGCCATACTTTGTAAACCTGGACGAAGATCCTGACTCCTTGTTCAGCCTTGCGTTTTAGTATTCTGTCCAGTCTATACGCCTCATACTGGGCAGGAGGTCTTCGTAAGTATAGCCTTAAGAAGGAGATCCGGGTTAGTCTAGGTCTGGATGATAGCCTCTATCCGGTACCTGGACGCACTCTGGAGACAGCCACCAATCGCAAATCCATATCGTGCTTGTTGCTTGTTCGAGTATCTCGGACAGAGCCCAGAAGTAATCCATGCCATCGATATAGAACTTGACGGTGTTGCCCTCTCTCTGTGGGGCGAAGCTTTGGTAGCGATGGCTGTCGAGGATTTCCTGCCTGATCCGGTCAGACTCTTTCTCGTGGTCTTCATCATGGCGATGATTGGGGTTGTAGGTGTACTATTCCCGTTGCAGAGCATTGCAAGCATACAAGTCAGCATGCATCCTGTATGCGCGCGCGTGATCGAGCGAGCACAGCGTGCGTCGAGCTCACAGCAGCAGCGACCTTGAGCCTGGTGAGGTCGCCTTGCAGCTCATCGACCTGATCACCAATCTTCTGCTTGATCTTTCCAAACTTGGCCTTGAGCTTCGACATGACTGCGGATAGTCGTGCTTTGAATTGTCGCGGGACAGAGCGCAGTCATGGTGTATCGTGTGGCGCGGACCTGGCTTTGAAAGCCTTTGTGGGCATGAACGGGATGCGTCATGTTGTAGTCTTTGAGGGCACCTTCAGTTTAGCAGTAGCTTCGTGATGCCGTATAGCTCTTCCAAGAAGGCTGGCTTGTGAAGACTGACCAGCGTCGGACACTATCGTCACGCCCGTCAGAGGAACTGAAGTGGGATATGGGCCTGTCTGGAGACGAGAAGGCACAGCAAGCTCTTCCCCCAAACGCAGCAGCTTCTTGCAGCTTGAACTCGGGATATGAGAGGCGTGCTGTGCTAGCAAAGAATGCACAATGCTCACGCTCATGCCTTTGATCCCATTATCATGCATGTTTGCGCTGTCACATATTCCCGATCAGCCTCTAGCAACCTCGCTATCAGCAGCTTTTTGCGTGTAGAGGCCGTACTCTCTGCCTGAACACCACCTTCAAGCTGATTGTAGGAGAGATACCCAGCCGGGTGAGAAGCTGACCTCACCCGCGCGTCAGCCATGTCCGACACCGACGCGAACGGAGACGCTGAGCCAACGCGGGCCATTGCGACTTCTGCAGCGTCGAGGCAGCAGCAGCAGCAGCAACAGCAGCAACCGGGAGACGCAAGCAACAGCAGCCAGATCAATGCAAGCAGCATTAACCAGTCCAGTAGTGCTGGCACTGGAAGCTTGCCTCGCCAGTACCCAGGCAGGACTTATTACTTTCGCGCAAGAGCTCCTTCAACCAGCGCAGGCAACCAAACTGCAATGAGCTTGACCCAGTCGCATTTCGACATTCGCGAGGGTAAGCAGAGTATTACTTGACTATTGGCGACCTCAAAGCTGTCTATCGGCAGCTGGCGAGTGACGAGCCTACCTGGAATAGCAATTCGCTAATCATTGGCCTTCTACCCTACCTATACTGCATGAAACCTCGGGGTCAATCGTATTTTGAAAACTGGCACTCGACTCGAAACAACAGGCTCAGCAAGGCTCGCGAGTTTAGGACTAGCAGAAGACTTTGAGGATGAAGAGGAGACAGAGTCCGAGGAGCGGGGTAGACAGCTCTTTACTTCGCAATCATGGTCAAATGACGGGCAAGACGCCTTTGCTCGCAGACCTGGTAGCGCGATCAGAGGTCCAAGTGATTCTCCCGAGGCTCTCCCGCTGTCCAGGACACCTATTGTGTCTGGTCAGAATACACCTTCTGGCTTGTCTGTACTCTTACAGAAACATGAAGGCTTTAAAATATCACCTCCAACCAGCGGAAGCAGCGGTTCCACCGTAAAGCTAGCTTCTAGCAACAAGTCAAACGCCACATCTACACACCTTGTAAATGGCGTGATAGAAGAGGAGACATCAAGTGCGACTGCGAGTGGTAGCAGTACGCCTGTGCCCAGCAGCGAAGGCAGTGCTACCGTAGGCCGTCAGACACCAGAAGCCGGAGTCTCGTCTGCGTCTCCACTCAGTTCGACACCTATAAATATGAAAGCCAAGAAGCGAACAAGCGTTGATACATTGAAAGAAAGCCTTTCGGGAGATCAGAAATCGCTCGAGTTAGGACACTCTCTGAAAAGAAAATCTACGCTCGAAACAACGACTGAACAGTCCATGCTAGGCCTTCCTGAAAGTTATAGCGAACGATCACCTTTACTTAGGAACGGACGCAACGGTACGAGTGAACGTCCGAAAAGCACTTCACCAGCCGGTCGTAGATCTTCGCATTCACATCCTGATTCTTACGATACCTTTGGGGACGGCTCACAAAGTCATCCTTATGGCGCCAGTGCGGCAGCACGCTGGACATCGTTCTTCGATAACACAAAAAACAAGCTATTACGTAGGGCACATACTCACGCGGAATCTGCAAAAGCATTGAGCAAGAGATCAGCTTCGGATTTGGCAATTAGCATTTTCTTTGAACCTCTCAAAACGATACCTGCCGTTGTGTTGGGCATATTGATGAACCTCCTCGATGGTGTCTCCTATGGCATGGTATGTCACATATTCCAGAATTGATTTTTAGGTCTGATCGCTGACATATTTGGGGCTACGCAGATCATGTTTCCAGTTTCGTCTCCCGTATTTGCTACGTTCGGGGGCATAGGCGTGTCGATGGTGAGCTCTGTCGTTCCACAGCTGCAGCACGTCAAGCTGAATAATTGCGCTTCGATTTAGTTCTTTGCAAGTTGCTTCGTATCGCAAGTCATATTCAGCGGTCGTAGCATTTTCAAAGGCGGCAAGTGCGTATCGTTTCAGTTGTTCTTACTCCCCTCGGAGTGTAATGGCTAATGTGGTACTCGTAATCGCAGCGGCTCGATGATGATTGAAGCCGTACCTTTCCTACATGTCATAGCCTTCAGTATTTCAGATCGCTTAGGTGGTGTTGAAAACTCGCATGCTGTGATAGCTACCACCATGGTTGCATACGCTTTGTCGTCAATATTGACTGGTAAGCTGTTCTTCGAGAAGTTTGTCTATCAAAATGTGTCTGACACATCGATGTTGCAGGTCTGGCCTTCTTCCTTCTCGGCTACCTTCGGCTCGGCGCTTTCATCGAATTCTTCCCTCGAGTCGTCCTTGTGGGTTGCATCGGTGGTGTCGGTGCCTTTCTCGTCATTACCGGCGTGCAAGTCTGCGCTGGTCTGGAAAATGAACATCTTGACTTTTCTTTCGAGGTTTTCAAGCGCTTCTTCGAACCCAATCTGTTCATGCTTTGGGTAGGGCACAGAACACATATGTTCTGTAGATTCACCAAATGCAAGCTGACCTCGTTTGTTCCCACCAGTTCATTCCGTTAGTCCTTGCTGCGATCATCCGAATCGTCACCTCATCTAGATTCGACCATCCTCTGGTGTTCCCAGCTTTCTTCCTCTTTATTCCAATCGTTTTCTACATTATCGTATTTGCGGCTCATATCCCTATCGATACTTTACGAGAAGGCGGCTGGATTTTCCAGCTTCAAGGTGTTAATACGCCTTGGTACGAATACTTCAAGATGTTCGATTTCAAGGCGACAGACTTCGGCGCGGTACTGCAAACAATGCCTACGCAATTGGCGTTGGTATTCTTCGCCCTACTCCACGTACCCATCAACGTGCCGGCGTTAGCTTTGTCAGTCGGAGAAGACAACGTCGACACGAACACTGAACTTGTCAATCATGGACTTTCGAACTTCCTCTCTGGCTGCCTGGGCACAATTCCCAATTACCTCGTCTATACAAATTCTGTCCTTTTCTACAGGGTAGGGGGCACGACACGTCTCTCTAGCTTTATGCTCGCTTTGGCTACTCTGGTAGTCTTCTTGATTGGACCTTGGGTCATTGGGTATCTTCCTGTAATGATTGTTGGAACGGTGAGTTCTGGCGAAATCACTATGCACAAATCGATTGAACTGACTCCTATCATGCTGCAGCTTATTTATATTCTTGGTTATGATCTCTTGAAAGAGGCTGTATGGGACACATATGGCAGGGTCTCAGGCGTAAGTATCCCTGCGAAATTGGCCGAAATTCCAATGAAACTAACGATTTTCCTGAATTCCAGTTTGATTACACCACCATCTGGATCATTGTAGCTGCTATGACATACTTCGATTTCGTGATTGGTATAGGAGTCGGCAGTAGGTGTCCCAGTTCCTGTTTGACTCGACGGTTTTGCTGACTGCTCGTCCATCGCACATTAGTTGTCGCCGCATGTGTATCTTTCGTGATTGTATCATCACAACGTCAACCTATCCGTGCCATTATGAGTGGCGCTACCGCCAGTTCGACCGTGCGAAGACAGTAAGTTAGGCCATGTATCCATCTTACGACCTGATTCCCAGCTTAAGCGAATATGCTTGTATTGTAACAGTCCACGACAGAGCAACTTTCTCCGTCGAGTCGGTTCCCAAATCAGAATTATCAAGCTTCAATCCTTCCTATTCTTCGGTACAGTCGTCAAAGTAGAAGCTACCATACGTGATCTTCTAGATGCTGCAAATTGGGAAGCGAATCCTATTCGTTTCCTAATTTTAGATTTTAGCCTGGCTAGTGGCGTTGATTTCTCAGCTGCAGAGGCATTCTTACGTATTCAGCGACTGTTGGAAGTACGTGAAGTTGTGCTTGTTCTGTGTGGATGCGACCCGGAGACGCCAGTAGGCAAATCGTTGCGAAATATCGAACTATTCAGGGACAGTCCGGAGGAGCGCGTCCGGGTATTCTCAAATTTGAATGATGCGTTGGAGGTGAGGCCCTACACTATGTTTGTCTATCTACAAGTCGCTGATGCATCGAGTCATCGTTTCCGCCTCCAGCATTGCGAGAATAGTCAATTGAGAAGCCTGTATTCGAAAACGCTCGAGTCGAATATCACACATCATCAGCAAGATATGACGCGGCTTGGCATAGGTAAACGAGGAGTTACTAGTTCCGCATTAGACACTATGCTGACTCTCTATCCACACTCGAACAGACTCGCCGTATCGCTTGGCTGCGCAAGAAAGACCTACAGATCTCGAAGCGTTCTCGCCTCGTCGTGCACATCTTCTTCATGTCGCGAAAGAGACGTTAGTCGGCAAGAAGAGTTCCACGGATGCGACGTCTATTTTTTCGAGCACATCACCCACGCCTACCACTCCAGCCAAAGTTACAAAAACGCAATGGCCAGAACCGGTCAGACTTCTCATGCAAGCGCTGGGCCCTTATGCTCCAGAATTGAAAGAAGACTTTTTCAACCGACTAGTACCATATTTCCGAAAGACTAAAGTAGCTAAAGGGCAAGTTCTATGGCAAATCAATGATATGGCGGATTCTTTCTACGTCTTAGAGACAGGTATCCTAAAAGCCGTTTACAATTTCCCAAATCAGCTATTCGACACCTCAACTCCTTCTGCTGGTAAATCAAGTGGCTGCGATAATGATCTAGTGAATAATCATGCAGTCTCAGAATCAATGCTTCCTGGTACAATAGCAGGAGAAATGACTTTCTTGGCAGGGATTAAACGAAATACTTCTGTTTTCGCGGAGAGAGATTGTATACTTTGGAAAATGAGCACTAAAGATTTGAAGTTATTAGAAGAGAAAGAAGGTCCTGGAATCGCTAGAAGTTTCAGACAGTGTATACTACGCGTTAGTGTTGAGTCTGCGGATGGTAAGCAACTTTTTGTTGGTTTCGAAATATTGACAACAGCCACTGACTGATAATTCTTGTTCTTTGTAGTCTTGCTTGGTCATCTCATATCAGGATGACTACCATTATCAAAATAGAAAACACACCTTGGAGAAGCTCACCTACTCCTTTATCACCATGTCATTGTATATACCCGACGCATATTTCCTTTATTCTTATCGTTCCACATTTAAAGCATTATCGAAATTTGCTGCATCTTAAACACGTAATGCGGTAGTGTCAATGAACATTTCACGAGAATCAACGGGCTCGCGAAATTGTAGCGCACATAATGATTTGAGTATTCCTTTACTGAATTCAATTCTATCGCTTTTATCGCAAAAGACTGACAGCAATAAAACTGACTATCTGTATAAATCAGAACAGACGGGTGCAAGATCGCAGCACATTTTGACAAGCCTGAACCAAGAGCTTTCTTTCTTTCTTTGCCCTTGCTGCTGTGACCTTTGCGAGTGTCGTCTCCAAGCGTGCTTCAACATCCATCACTATTGAGGTACTGCAAAAGTACCTTCGACCTCGATGATATCGTCCTATCAAGTGAAAAGAGACAATCAGTCAGCCTGAAAGTCAACGATAAAGAATAACGTATGATGACGAATATACCTCGTTAAGTCTCGACACTTCGATAATCGTTCTAACAGGGTAAACTGTATCGGAGCTGTTGCCCCATAGTTCGATAGTGACGGCGTTGGCGGTAGGTCTGAATCTGAACATGTCGGTAGTATATATGACGGTCCTCTGTAAATCACAAAGTACACATGCATAAGCACAGTTTGCACCTAACCCGTTTTGGGTATTGATTCCTAGGTGAGAAGCAAGGAGCTAGAAAAGGTTCACTCACTACACAATCTTCAGGAGCAGCTCCAGCAGCAGCAGCTAAACTCAGCATATCTTGATAAGCTTTTTTAATTCTAGTATATCCAGGAAGTGTATTATTAATACTAGGAGCGACATTAGTTTCTACTAATTTTTTAGTTTCTTGATCATAACCTCTTTGTCCTGCTATATAGAGTAAACCTTTATATTTGCTAACGTGTGACCATGGTCCTACGAAATTTTGGTATATATGTATTAGTATAGAAGAGCTAGAATTGGATGACATTGCGAATGGATTGCGCCTTACCGGTAGCTGGGAAATGCCATGAGGGCGCTTTCCAAGTCTCTACACCAAGTTTACTAGTTCCACTGGAAATGACGGAAGGAAAAAAAGTGCAGCTCATCAGCCTGAATACATTTTGACCTATAAATCTTAGCCAAACACGGGCAAAACGGAGATGTACGTACTCGGGAGCAGGATAAACGTTCGCTGTTGTGTTATCTCGCTTTTCAAGTATTACAGAACCGCTGCTTCTTGGAGCCCCTAAAGCTGTTGACGGGAGGTAGCAGAAGGCTAGAATAGCAGGAATGGAAAGTGATAACTTCATTGTCTTGTATGTGCTTTCGTTAGTACCGTGTACTAATACTTCAGTTTACGTCTTGAGTGATAAATGTGTAGCAAGGAAAGATGCAGTAGAGATGGAAGCTGGAAGGAAAGAACCAAGCAAAGGAAATGGGGACAGGTCTCTCAGATGTCATTTGTCTTGCCGGAGGACTTGGTTGCTTTGCGGTATCGTCGGGACGTCCTCCGAAGAATGATTTTAGGAGGGATCTGCACAATGATTGCCTTTTGTAGCTTTCCCGTTGCCAGTACGGAGGGTGCCGAGTATTATAATGGCATCACTCTATGATGATAAGGAAATTGTGGTAGCCCTATCCTGACTCAGCTCCTTCTTATCAGTTGCAATGGGAATTCCAAGATCCGTCAAATAGGTGATACGGCCGGGCTTGGCCGTTGACCTCGTTTGATGTGCTGCAGTTGTGTGCATCATATGCCTCGTACCCGGCGACAGCACCTACAGCTACATGCGTTCCTCTGACTTACTTGTGTTATTATGAGGGCGTTGGTGTCGAGCAAGGGCAGGGTATATGATTCTTATAACAGGATACGAGTTCGGGATAGCCGCGATGATGATCGGGAATTGCCCACCCATGGGAAAGAAAGAAGCTTGAGAAGGATCTTCTTCGAGGAAGCAAGCTTTTCCTCAACTTGCATCCGCGAGCCTGCATAGCCAACCAGCGATGAAGACGTACGCTTTGACTGCTCTCGCCTGCTTGCTGCACGTACTTGCTCTCGGGCAGTGGGAAGCGCAGGCATCGCATGAACGGTAGCAACGAGCTGGAGACGAGAGAGAGAAAGCAGAACCATGAGAGAGTAGACTGACGAGCTGATGCATCTTTTCCAAGTCTCACTCTAATGCTCTCCTTTAGCCAAAGTCTTTCTCCCCCTCCTCCCCTCATTAGTATACATCCTTGCCCTAGTCGCATTCTCGAGCCGTGAAGAGGTCCATCAAAGCAAAGCAACAAGCTGCTTCAGTCGAGTCGTAAGTCGAGACTTCCAAGCATGCTGAGACATCTTCTCGACATCTAATCTCCGAGGTGACCACATCAAGACACTCTCCAACGGCCAACGGGTCACGCCTGTCTCGGACGCACCATCCTTCGATTCGCAATTAAAAGGTGGCGCACGGAGCACTGTCGAGCTGTTCAGGCCAGCACAAGGTCGCTGATGGACAGCAGCAAGAGCAAGACCGTGTGATTGCAAGGAAGACAGACGATACGCCAAGGATACACGTACAGGCAGCTCAGGTGTGGCCCGGATTAGAGGCGAAAACCTGGAGCTCCAGGAATTGAAGACCATCGAATAGCCAAACAAAGCGGGCAGGCCACGCGCTGCACCGGCCCACTTTACACGACACGACACGGGGCACTCTACACGTAACAAGGCGTCACGCTGTCTCGAGGTGATCACAAACTGTAAAGAAGAGAAAAAGGAAGGGCTTGAAGGGTAGCCATGTCCGCATCGACTTTCCACGAACCGGTCCAGCTGTACGACGAGCAGGTTGCACGACTGGCACCTTTTCCTGCTCTACACGATCCACCACCGCGGCAGCGCTCGTCCTCGCTCGCTCATGTCGTCCCTTCGCGGCCTTTGAAGGGCGATCCATCCCGGCCTTACTCTGTCTGGGACGACGAAGCGATGCCTGGCATACTCAGCAGAGTGCTGTCGCGCAGGACATCTCTCGAAGCTGGTGCAATACACAAGGATACAGGCGGCAAGCTCAAGGTCACTGAAAAGGGCAGGGAACGACGACTCTCTGCGGGGAATTGGAGACATCGAAGCCCAAGTTCGGCTGCGAGCGGTGACAGTGGGCAGGGAGGGAGCATTGAGAATGAACGACCACCATCCACGTCTGCGTCTTGCTCAAGCAAGGCAACAGACACAGCGGTCCGACATTCGCCTTCCTCTGTCTCGCCGCATCAACGCCTCACTCCAGCCTCGACCCCGCTGGCCCAGCGCAGAGCATCACCCATGCAGCTAGACGATGTCACAAATTTGAGTAGAGTCCCATCGAGTGGAGCGGAGGAGGAGGACAGCAGTCCATCGCTGTCAGAATCGAGCATCACTCAGCAGAGAGCACGCGCGTATGCTGCTCTGACCGGGAGGGGCAATGGCAATGGTAATCTGATGTCCTGTTCCACCGCCGACCTCGGCACCAATCCTCTGTCACCTTATGAAGGAGATGCAAGGGCGCAAGCTTCCCTATCAACACCCTCACTTCCATCCTATCAGCCTCGCTACCTGCCTCTCCTACCCAGAGACCCGAATGCTCTGTCCAACTCCTCACCCTCACCCGCAACTCAGCTCCGACGTCGAACGACGAGCAGTAACGACGCTCCGATGAATGGCGAGAGCTCGCTCAAAGCGTCTAAGCCGCCTCTCAAGACACCGCGGCGTTCAAGGGTTCAATCAGCAAGTGCCCTCCCACCGCCTGTATCATCCTATACGCCTAGACCAACGCCTGTATTGCGTCAAGAAGCGATATCTTCACAACAACCCACAACCACACCTACATCAACACCAGGAGGGAGAAAGAATAGGAGATCACTTTCACAAGAGAATTCTCTGGTAGCTACTAGAATAGCAAGAGCCTTCTTGATAAGAGAATTAGGTGAAAATGCTATCATTCGCAATAAACTATCATCAGCTACTTCTAGTGTAATGCCAAGTAAGAACTGGACAAACCATGAAAATGAACAGAAGGAGTTATGGTTGGCTCTGCATGATGGTGTTTTACTTTGTCGGTAAGCTAGTTCAATGCGATAGTGTCGAAATGGAAGTGCTGATCCGTGACCGTATGGAATTCGTCATTCACAGACTACTTAACCAGATAGTACCAAATAGTATATCTCACATCGACAAAAGAGACCTGCATTCGGCAAAGAAAGCGAATATAGTTGCTTTCGTTAATACAGCCAGACAACATCTCCCTTTACAACCTCATGAATTCTTCGATGTTGAGAATCTCGTATGTCGCTCTTGTTTTGGCATCTCCGCGTATTGGCATTTATCTGACTCTGAATGCTGTTTTCTTTCTCCGTGTGGTAATTTATCAGTACTCTGGTTCACCATCTGGTTTCGAAAGAGTCTTGCATACTTTGTGCTCAATAGCGGAATATGTAGCCCTGAAGCAACATGGTTTATTCCAAACTTCTATTCTCGATGCTTCTAAATCGGTGGAATCTTTACTTCCACTACCTAAAGAACCTATGTTATGTTTCAGGGCGCCATCACCTAGTCCTCCACTATCTGCTCCTGCAGTCCCGAACTTCGCCGGGAGTAATGTCGCGATGGATATGGAAAGAGCGATGCCGTCAAATCTACTCAGTCCAGTGCAGAATAGGCTGGGTAACCCGACCAGTCCGAACGTCATTCGATTTCCTACGTTGACAAGTGCAAACGGTAACAAGATACGTTCAATAACTACCTCACGGACTACTCCCGGCGGTTCTGTAGTTTCTCCCAGAGCGGATGCCGCGAATGCGAGTGCTAGTCTATCATTTGAAGTCCCTACTCGCTCTATTGAGGAACACACTCCAAGCCAGACGAGTACTACGATTCACCCCAGCAACCCTCCCCGAGCATATCATCATGGCGTGTATGGTAATAATCCCGATAGAAGGATGTGCGAATCAGCAGTAGAGATCATGTCAGTTGTAAAAGAAGGAGATGAAACACCTCAACAATCTCGAAGATCAGCAAGTGACCGTCCTCAAGAACGAAAAGGTGGTATATTAACCTCATCTCCTGAATGTACGCCTACGAAACGGGCTGTTGAAAAAGGCTACCCTGATATTGGACGTGGTACAAGTAGTGCATTCAGCGATTCGGATGCTGCTTCTTCTACTACTACTACGGAACGATTGGCTATGCTGGAATCTGGCTTACCAATGCCTCAAGCTAGAGCTATACGCCTTAGACAATCTATAGGCAGCTCTTCCGGTAGTGGTGGTAATGATATTTTGAAGGGAAACAGCCCAAGACTTGTTAGGAAAAGACAATCGGCGGATAGACCGATACCTGTGCGCTCAAACTCGACTAGTCCAATACCCTCATCTTCAAGCGATATACCGAATGTACCCTTCCCACGGGCTCCACCCCTTCTTGTCAGAGCTAGGACATCAGTAGGACCGGCTGGTGAGGATATCAATGAAGATACGGAAGGATCATCAATTGAAGATGGCGAGGGATCTGATAACAGGAAGGAAAGAACTACCTCTGTCGATCCAAATGAGGAATTTCCTTTTAGACCTCGTCAGCATAAAAGGTGGAATTCAGAGGTACATGAAACACCTGTACCTATATCCCGGTTGCAAGAGAGTCTACAGAGTCGTGCGAGGCATAATAGCTTTATGCCTACGTCTGGTCACGTAACCAATAATGACGATAGACAGCCTTCCCCTAGACATAGTGGGGAGTTGCGTCGTCGTGCTCCGGACAGGCGACAGTCTATGGATCCCTCGAGACAGCGACTTGTCGTCCGAGAACCTGGGAAAATACCAATTACTTATCAGTTAGGCGAATGTATAGGTCGAGGTCAATTTGGCTCTGTATATCGTGCCCTGAACATTCATACCGGTAGCGTAGTCGCTGTCAAACGTATTAGATTGGCGGGTAAAACTGAAGAAGAAGCTAATCAACTGCAAAAAGAAGTTGATTTACTCAAAAGATTATCACATCCTAGTGTCGTCAAGTATGAAGGTCTAGTACGAACGGAACATTACCTTAACATCGTCATGGAATATGTTGAAAATGGGTCACTGCATAATACTCTAGCTGCTTTTGGTATATTACCTGAAGCTCTAGTCGCGAGTTATGTCGTGAAGATTCTGGAGGGGTTAAGCTATCTTCATCGTATGCAGGTATGTTATTTGGAGTCAATAACCTCTTGTCTATTGCTCAGAGTGACGTCTGATACATGGCACGTATATTCGCCAGGTCATTCATCGAGATTTGAAAGCTGCAAACATCCTTACTACTAAAAAGGGAAATATTAAACTTTCGGACTTTGGAGTGTCCCTACAGCTCAGTGCTGTGCAGAGCACAATCGAGAATGCCGATGCTACCGGTACCCCGAATTGGAGTATGTTATTACCTCGCTAAGGTAGCTTATCTTGCAACGCTTACTGACTAGTTTACTCTGCTTCAGTGGCACCCGAAGTTATCAAGCTGGAGAAGGCGACTTACGCAAGTGATATATGGTCATTAGCTTGTACTGTCGTCGAACTTTTGACTGGCAAACCACCCTACGCAAATATGCTAGCTATGACCGCCATGTTCAAGATTGTAGAAGACGATATGCCTCCTTTACCTAAAGGTTGCTCACCGGATTTGCAGGATTTTCTGAGTCTCTGTTTTGCGAAAGATCCTAGACAACGTCCTTCTGCAGAAGCTCTCTTCGAACATGTCTGGCTACGTAAACATTGGAGCAATCATAAACAGACTCTACGCGCTCAAGATAGTATCCCTTTCTTCCGTCGAATCAGTAGTGAATATAGAAGACCCCAATTCGATCAGCAAGACTCTCCTCTTTCTGACACTCTACCGGAGTTGGATCGATCTGTATCGTCACCCTGTCACTCTAGTCTAATGACTGAAGACATCAATGATATGGACTCAATTCGAGATAACGTCACAGTTGTCGATGCGCTCGAATGCAGGTCTCAAGCTGCAAATGGATCGATAAGCAACCTTCCTATCCCTGATATGGATGCCATAAACAGCGAAATGCTTAGACAAGGCAAAGATATAAGTACGCCTCTTGTACCTTCTTCTGACTCGGATGCCTATGTAAGCCAGGGTTTTAGTTGGGTTGTCAGAACCTGTCTAACCTGCTCGTCTGCAGCCATTCCCGCAAGCTGTTCCTACACAACCGCATCCTTTCCAGTCACCTATTTCTCCAAAGCCTGGACCCAATCATTCTTTTGTCAAGACCACCTTTAGTAAACGTCAGTGAATCCACATATTCATGTCTCCCGCCTTCTGACGCGATTCTATATAGCCATCGAATGCAAACTTTGTCACAAGCCCGTCAAGAAGTATGCCGTTTTATGCGAAGACTGTGGACTTATATGCCACGCTTCGTGCAAAGAGTTTGCTCCGATGCCTTGCGATCTAAGATCTCAGCTACTGGGTCTGTCTATACCTCCTAGCTTTGCAGCACAACAGGCTACAAATCAGGCTCTAGGGGTTTCCGTGCCAACTATGGAGCCTTCACCATTGACCTCGCCATCGCAGTTCGCGTTTCACTCAAAATTTGGTATAGGTAAAGGCCGAAGACCAAAAGCCTCGCCCTCTTCTGAAGAAGCGGCTTCTTCAGCTGAAGGTTCGCCTGCTCCCCACAGTCCAGATTCTCCTCGCCGCTCCAACAAAGGCATCGCTCTCTTGCGAAGTCGAACGCAATCTCCCGATGGAGTCGGCTTTCACTACGGTCGTCCACGCCCGGCTTCGTACGCCAGCTCGGGAAGCTTCCCACGATCTCACGAAATGCATCAAGGCAGCATGTCTAGTTCAAATGATTCTCACCCGCTTTCATCATCTTCCATACCAGAAGAAGGACTCGCTGCTTCCCCTCTTCCTGTTCTTTCGCCTTCTCCATTACACCATGAACGTAGGATTGTCTCCGCACCCAATCCTTCACTTAAACCGCCACCGAAACATACACGAAATAAAAGTGCGAAACGCCAGTCTGGAACCGATTGTATAATCTCTTGATGACCGGAGCAGAGGCTTTATATGCCTATCCTTCTCAACAGCGTTGTTATCCCGCCTGCAGCAGGCTTTTCTTCTTTTAAGTCCGACTACCATCTCACGATACTTCAGTCCACAAGGCACTCACAACTGCCGTTCAATATAAGACAATGACCTGATTTATAACATGGACGCCTACGCCTCATGCACCGACGGGTGCTTTTCATTACCGGCCATACTCGCATTTCGACGGAGCCTTGGCCGGGCAGCAGCATGCATACATAATACACGATTCTTTTGGTATGAAGTTCTTTTTCAACTCCCTGTAGCTAGTCATATCCCTTCTTCTTGAACGATCACTATGCAATTATATCCATATGCCATTTGCCACCAAGTGCTAGTACTAGTCGACCTTGTCGAGAGCACCAGGATATTTTGTGCTGGTCATGTCAGAGCTCTTAGCTATTGATTCGGATGGGATGCAGCCAATGTAGCTTGTAACACTTACCAAGGGTCCGAAACTTTTCAATGCTGTGACCGTCAAGTTGCCCGCCGATCTGCGACACTTCCCTCCTTGCTGCAGCACGACCATAGACGCGAGCCAAATCCTGGAGTGTGATATGGCGACGCCGAAGAAAGTACTCGTCATTGGAGCTGGAGCTGGAGGTCTGGTCACCCTGAAGACGCTGCTCGATGCAAGCCAGCAAGATCCAGCGCATCCATTAGATCCGTTGCTTGTGGAAGCAGAGGAGGAGATTGGAGGCACATTTAGGTATGCATTCTCCCCACAGGGACAGGTCTTGCTAGCTTTTCATAGCTAATACCTTCTTCTCCAGATACCGGTATGTCTACAGCACTCGATGCCAGTCTGTCCTTAAATCGCTGATCGTGAGCTGTACGCAGTCGCTATGAGAACGCTGAACTCGTCAGCTCGAGGCAGCTCACTGCTTTCAGTGACTTTCGTATACCCCCAAGCAACAAAGGTGTACATGGAGACCATATCTCCCTCATTGACTATGTCAACTACTTGAAAGTAAGCAATTGCAGCCCCGATGATCGGGCGAGAAGCGTACCGATAAAGCTTTCTTTCACTATCTCTGCAGTCATACGTTGAGAACTTCAAGTTAAACTCTGGTAAAGGATGGGACGGACAACCTGGACGGTTCCGAATGAGCACACGCGTAGTCAAGATCGATAAGCACCCCGCTGGCGGGCATATAGTCACTTTGCAACGAAAGCAGTCTGGTACTATCAGTCGCACGGATTCGGGGGTAGATTTACCCTCCAACAGTCCAACTGAAGAGGCCAGTAGTGAGTACATATTCGTCGCACCTGGCTAGATCCTTCTCTGATAGCGTGCATACGTAGCCTATACCTTACATGCCGATGCAGTAGCCATCTGCAGCGGTTTGCACGTGACGCCCGCTTGGCCCGATATTCCAGGCATCGAATATATTCCAGAGTCACTACACAGCAGCGCATACAAGGGCCGTGAGCAGCTTGTTGGCAAGAGAGTCATGATCCTAGGCTGTGGAGAAACAGCTATGGATCTAGCGTATGAGAGTTGCAAAGCTGGAGCGAAAGAAGTTACACTCTGCTACCGTGGCGGCTACCTATCGTTCCCCAAGGTATTGAACTCGTTTGAAATGTTTGGAGTGAAGTTTGATGGAGAGCTGCCGATCGACGGTCTCATTACAGTAAGCTTCATTTCGGAGCGTCGGCAAAAGTGCATGGCTGACAAGCTCTTGTAGAACTTGTTCGAAACAGCCTACGTTCATCCTTGGGTGAAGCGCTTGCATCTCAGATGGTTTGTATCCGACTTTGTCATCAAGCGAGTCCTATGGTTCATGACGGGTACAATGGCTGGATGCAACCAATGGTGAGCTGACTCCGGGCATGCTTGAATCACTAAGCTGATTCCGGGTTATAGGGTTGGAGAGTTACCGGAAGAACGGCTCGGTAGAGCATACGTCTTGTATGTCACCGATTCGATACTGGTCTAGATGCGTAATGGTTGCTGACTCTTGTGAAATGACAGCTTAAACAAATCACACAAGGCGCAGGCGTTCATCAATAAACCGTACAAGCCGTCCAGAAGATGGCTGTCGATGTTCTCGCAGTACTCCGACCCTAAGGAAGATCTTGATAGCCCTATACACGTGGATGCCGCGCCTTTCCCAGAACGCGTCAACCCAGATGGCAGCGTAGTTTTCGGCAATTCGCGTGATGGCCGCAAGGAAGAAATGATGAAGAAGCGGACTGTCAAGCCCGATTTACTGATTTATGCTACTGGATACAAGCAAAGTTTCGATTGGCTTGGAGAAGGCTATCCTCGTGGTCCAGATCACGTCGACACGCTCGAGATGGTCGATTCAAAGGACACATCACTTTGCTGGGTTGGCCATGTCAGACCTGGTGTTGGCGCTATTCCGCCCATTGCCGAGGAGCAAGCCATGCTTTGGTCCCTTCTGCTTCAAGAGAGGGTACCTGTACCGAAGGATGAGGGCAACTATCGACTTTTGGCTAAAAAGACAGCCCGTATACAGGTGATGCAACCCTAGAAAAGTTATCGGAATGTGCCAGACTGAGGCGTTTTTGCTTGCTTCTACAGTATGGGGTAGATCATTCGACATATTCGCACGCACTTGCAGACGCCTTTGGAGGTGCACCTACTCTAAGGCAGCTATACTCGAATTATGGCTTCAAGATTCTGCTTGCATACTGCTTTGGTGCAGGTGAGGGTCGAGTTATGTCACGAGGTCGTCGAATTCGTCGTGCTGATACGTGTCTCTAGCCTTTACTCCTTTCTATCGACTCGTTGGACCTTTTAAAAGCGAAACTGCCCCAAATATTATCAAGACGGAGATATGTAAGGACTCGCTATTGCTCATTCACAGGGGATGCTTTTGCTGAAGAAGGTTTGTATTCCATTGTAGGGGAAGTCATCTGCCGTCGAGGTCTGCTAGGCAATCTTTTCATGGGCTTGGTGAGCTTCGACAGCCGCAATACCGGTTCTTTGAGGGAGCCACACTAACGCTGCATGTTATGGTAGATCCCAATGATTTTCTATGGTCTTGTATCTGGTATCGCGCTTGTTCTCGAGACAGCATGGAAGGCAGCTCGGGCAGTTGGTCTTAACATTCCCTTGCCAGCAGCATTGCAGGATCACGACGAGGACATGACCAAGGCGAACATGTAGTGCATTAAGAATGTAGCTTACTCGACATTTCATTTGTAGTATGTGAATACGTCATGGCTGTGCGCAAATTGCTTGTGTCAAGCCCGCGTGTCTTGCTGTTCACTTGACCGAAGCTGCGTCCGGATCCAGTAACTGGTCAATAGGTGACAGGTCTAAACCGTGCTCCCTTGCGAAAGTCCGGAAGCTGTTTGGAAGAGGTGCTTGAGCTATAATTTGCTCCATTTTCCCGCTTTTCTGCCATGTCTGTGTGCATCAAACGCACTGGATTAGCCTCAATGCAGCAGAATCACGCATGAACATCAAGCTTGCCTGAAATTGTAACTCGAGACAATGCAAGAGATGTCCATCAACCTTTTCACCTTCGTAGCCATACTTGAAATCGCCAACAATTGGTGCATTTACTATCTGAGAGCAGACAAGGCGTAGTTGATGCTTGCGGCCAGTTAGGGGATTCATTTGGAATATAGCGAAACGTTCGTTTGATGACAGTATCTGGAGTACTGTACTTGCAGCTTTGCTGCCGTCTGCGTTGGCCGACGCTGCTGTTTCTATTTGGAGTAGTTTCATATATTACTTAGAGAACTTTTGATAGCTTCACTGCGCGAGACGCACCTAGTCTAGGACCCATTTCGGTATATCTGATCTGGCAGTCTATTTTCACTGGGGTCGTAGCAGCACCCTTCCACTTGGACGGCATACGGCCTGTGTCCACAATGGCAAGGTATGTCTTCTTGACGGTGTTGTTGTGAAATTGTTTCGAAAGGACACGCGCTGCTTGGGGTGTCTTTGCAAGCAGTAAAGCTCCGGACGTATTCTGTCGTGGGTCATGGTGTTAGGAGGGAAGGGAGAGCTAAACATCAGCTGAAACCTCGGTTGATGCGCTTTTTAGGTTGTCAGCGTACAGCGTCCAGTCGATGTACGGTATGCAGAGGCTTTTCGGTTCCTGCATATGCCCGACATGCTGTATCATCAAGGAAAAATATTAAGGAGGAAGTGGTTGGCCTTGGCTATCACCGGTAGACTCAATCTGGTCTTGCAGTGGTGGTCACGATTCGCGCACCTTTCAGCAGGCGATGCCAGTTCTTCCCAAGCTCCGAGTGAGGAGTGCCCTGTATCGCACATCCGACCGGCTTGGAGATGCAGAGCTGCTTCGCATCCTGGTACAGAACCTTGAATGCCTGTTGCATGGATCAGATGCGTGCAAAGGCAAGTCCGCGATGGCGTTATAAGCGGCGCCTTATTCATGTTCATGCTTCCAGAACAGCTGTCGAACGCCAGCGCGAACACGGTATCAGTCTTCCTAGGTATACTGCCTTTCGTTTGGAGAGAACGTTTCAAACACCCATCTCTGCAGCTCTTACCGTCCCAGCCTGCTACGATCACGTCAAGCACGACCATAACCACGGTGCTCCTTCAAGAAGCTGCCAAAACAGCAGGACGCTGACTATAAGCAGGCTGACGTTCTTGGTAGCTATTGAATTCCAATCTGATATGACTAACGTCGCTGTGTATTGCATCTTACGGTGTATCAGCTCTGTCGCCGCTGCTCCACCAATTCTGCAACCTGTCTGGCACTTTAATCATGACACGCTGATGGTTGGCCAACATTCACTACACGTTCAAGCAGGCAATTCAATGACTGGCAAACCTGTCGCCATCGCAGAGCTCACCTTCAGCTTCATTGATACTGCCGGCGAGTGCCGCGCGCTTTTCTTGCTCCAGTGGCGAAACCGGCTTTCTGCGTGCATCTTGGTGCCTTCTTCCTCGATGACTTCATATAAAAGGTTCCGGCACCACCAGATTCACCCGAATAGGAAGGAAGCTACAATCGAAACGACGTCTAGGTGCTGGAAAGCTTATGCCGGGACACATGCTCGCAGCCTATCTGACCTGGTCGGTCCAGTCAAAGTCATAGAGTTTCCCGCTCATCATTACCGGGAAGGCAAAGAGATTGAAGAACATTGGCACAAGAGCTTTCTTTTCTGGCTTCTGCTTGCACCAACAGGTATTCCTTCGTATAACTCAGTAACCCAACCTTCCTCTATTTCATAGCAAGTCAACATGCTATTCAAGGCCTCTGCCATTCTCGCACTCGGAGCTTCGGCTGCCTTGGCCTCTCCCCTTCAACGGGTCAAGAGACAAGATACCACAACAGTTGCTGCTTCTACAGATACTGCAGCAACTTCGACTGTTGCTGAATCTACCGCGACCTCGACTGCCGAATCTACTGCAGCCGACTCTTCCGCCGTCTCTAGCTCTGCGGCCGAGACTACTGCCCAAACCTCGGTTGAAGCTACAGCAACGGATTCCGCTGCCTCGTCTTCCGTCGCTTCAGCTATCTCGAGCGTCGCTGCTTCCAGTGGAGCCTCTGCTGCTCCCAACACCACAACACGTAAGTGACGCAGGTCTAGTCTCGCATGAGCTTTGTAACCACTTCTGACACTATTTCGATTATTCCTGCAGCCGCAAATGATACATCGTCAGCCGAGTTCGCCTTCGGCTGCCCCGAGGGATACTCCTTGACATACGTGTAAGTTCCTTTTGCGCGGAGTATGCCCTCGCGTAGGTACAACTTGTGCTGATTCCATATTCTCGCAGCATTGGCACGTCCACCTACCCCGATGTAGACATCGAAGAAGCCAGCTCAGTCCTTAGCAACTGGACTGGAGCTGTACCCCCTCCCATCATGCTTCTTTCAAGCGAAGGTGAAGGTGTCGGCGCCACCCGAGAATGGGAAGTCATGAACATTACCGTCATGGAGACCCTCACGAACCAGACCGGTAAGTGGCGAACTTGGTGCCTTTCTGCCCTTCAATGACTGACATACTTTCCATGCTATGCAGATTCCATGAACGGCACACTCGTTCAGAACTGGAACATCACCATGCCAATCAACGTTACCGAGTCCCTCGTCATTGCCAATGCTACCAGCGACTTGACCCTCTTCACCAACTCCACCAGCAACGACACTTCGGTGCAGCTTTTCGTCAACTTCTGCGTCAATGATCAGCCAGCCGGTCTCGACCTCTATGCTGAGCTCGTCACCGCATACTTGACTGGTCTCAATGACCTTTTCTCCGGCAGCAACTCCACAATGGGCGGAAACTCCACAACTGCCGCTGGTGGTGCAGCCACGTCTGCCGCATCAACCACCGCCGCTGAATCCACTACTTCAGGAGAATCCACATCGTCCATGGCTTCCGATGCTTCTTCCACTGCTTCCGATGCTTCCTCCACCGCATCCGGAGTCACCGACACTGTAGCATCTGGTGCCTCCTCCGTCGGATCCGCAGGCGTCAGCGGTGCCTCTTCTGTAGCTTCGGAAGCTATCAGTGGAGTCACTGGTGCTGTCGGTGCCGCTACTTCTGCTATCGCAGGTGCTATCCCCACTCGACTTGTAAGCGATTTCACCACGCAGTCTCAATTCGCTGTATCTTCCGCTGATCGCCCTGATGATTACAGTAAATACAAAGCACGGGTGATCTGCCATTCATACGACCCAGAGTAAAAACGCGACCTCATCACATAAATCGACCAAAAGTACTATTTACCTAGATTTCTTTCTTTCTCCTTCTGATTTTCAGACAGTTGCCATATAAATCACATGTGCAAGCTTGTAGCTTTTAGAACAACTTTACGCCGGCAAGGCGCTGCGCCTCAGTCCTGCGCTCGTGTGAACCGACAATAATACTTGATTCTGTCAGATACATATATTCTGAAGATCTCTCTTTATTGCCAGAGAAGCAAGCGTTGTGTCTCCGCATCAGTTCATGTGGATGTACAGGTGCGCTGGCTTGCATGGTGTGCATGGCCGATAAATACTATACATCTTACGACGAAGAAATCTTTGTCTCATGCCCGAGGTATAGCGAGACAATATACTAACTTCTACAATTGGACCGGTCTATAACTTGGACCGACGCTTTTCATTCACTGAGATAGGAAGCGTGAGAGCCATCTGTGTCGAGACAGCTAAACAGAATTGATCTTTTCTCCAATCTTTCGACAGATTGGTTCCCTTCTCGCGAAGTTCGCAAGGTGCAGTCCATACCTCTACCGAATTATCATGCCTTCCATCTTGCATGAAGTTACCATATGCATAGAGACCAACTGTGCGTTTCGCGTAACTGCCCGGTATTTTCGGGATCTTGAACTTGAAGTCTATCGCCATGACCATAGTTGGAAACCAGCTTATTCCAGGCTTTTGTTTCTTGGGCAGCATTTCAGGTAGGTTTCTGAACATGTCTGCGAAGAAGGCCCTGTAAGTCCAAACCAGACACGGTCAGTATTTGCGATTTACTAGCAAATAGCGAGCAGGATTCTTTCTTACAAGCTAGACGGTGTCAACTCGTCAGATTCATCCGCTAAACTAACCCAGCCTGCCCATTCGGCACCACCTCTTCCATCCTTCTGTCTTTGCTTCAGACCACGAGCAACTTGATCCCACTGTTCACTCCATCGCATACGATTCTTAAAGGTGAATTTCTGGTAGACGGGTGAGATCTTGCTTTTATTGGGAGGGACTTCAATTGGCATGACACGGGCATAAGGTGACGGCGAGACAATAGTAAGATTGTCAGGTGTAGGTAACTTCCGTTGTGAAGGATCGGTAGGTGCCTCTTGTAATGTTGTGAAGATCAGATGGGTCATAATCCGGACTTGTCCATCTTGGATCATGTTCGCAGTGATATTTGAAAACCCTCGCCCAATCTTGAGGTCCTTTATGTGTATTTCGAATGGTTTCGGCAATGCAGACCGAACGAAGTGGGCTGTACAATGACAGATGTCTTTATGTGAGGTGCTAGACTGGTACTTGGTAGCGGCATCGAGCACAAGACCCAGAGCGTACCCTTGAAGATAGAAGACATTTCATCAGTATTTGATACACCTTTATGCTTCTGCTTTCTCTGTTTACCTCCATGAGGGATCCTGTTTGTTAGAACCAGTATACAGATCCCGATCACCTCAGCGAAACAGCTGGACATGCAAGTCGAACAAAGCAGACGTACGCCTGGATAGTCCACTCAGGATCAACATCGCCAGAGTATACAGTCGAGTCCTTGTCCTTGCGATTGTACCTTGTCTGTAGCGCTTGGAGTAACGGCGCCATTTTGAGGAGGATTGAGGTTAGACCGGAGCAGAAGAACGCCGAAGGACCGGGCAAAAGATACGAAGATGGGCAAGCAAAGTAACTTAGATAGAGTGAAGTGTGCATTTATAATGTTTATTGGTTCTTTTACTGTTATGAGGACAAGCAGTCTGACTTGTGATGGTACCAACAACAACGCACTGAGAAAGCCACCTATACTAAACACCGCAAAACCGTACTGCAAAGGTACGCAGACTTAGCAATGCTTTGCCTACTACTATTGCTTATGCTTGCCCTCCTTCTTCTTCAGCTTGCCTTCAGGTCTGGGGATCTTTCTTTCCCTATTCTTATTCTTCACATTCGCATGCGTGAAGAAATTCTCTGCCTTCTTCTTGTTGGTCTTCATACGCGGTTCTTTGGCTTGTCTTTTGACCTTCTTGCCTTCATCTTCATCGGATGCATTATCGTCGGCCTGTCGCTTCTTAGCTGGCGAAGAGGATGTAGCTGATTGTGCTCCCACGAGATCTTCCCAAACTACAGATTCATCATTGTCGTCATCACTATCATCGTCACTCGCTTCGCCTGACACTTCGGCACCTGCAGGAGCTTCAAGATCGTTGTCAATGACTTCAGGCGCCTCTTGGCCATCGGCAGTGATACCGGTCCATTCTTCAGCAATCTCGAAGTCGCCCGGTTGAGCATTGACTTTGTCCGAGTCGTCTTCGATGAAACGTTGCCTGTTGACGATTTGATGAAGAGGTTGAATGACACCAGGAACACGGCCAGTACCGAATGCCTTTTCGTCTGCCTTGTTCCACGTTGGCTCCTTGGCCTCTGTCGTTGCCTTGACTTCTGCTAATTCTGCCTCGGTCAACCTCGAGCTCTCGGGTGGTCGTACAAAGTAAGGTATCCGTCCGCGGACTGCAAAGAAAGTCGGGAATCAGAACATGGTCCATAAACTAGCGTAAAATAGCAAGGACTCACTCCAGTCGTTCAACACCATGATAGCTACAGTGTTCAGGTGCGCCTCGCCACCCTTTCCGAGCTTTCCTCTCTTCTGAGCAAGCATGGTCAGGAAATCTTCCGAGTCTGTCCACCCCTCAACTCCATATGTCCTTGTAATGTATTCAGGGCGAACACGGGAGAGTAGAACGGGTATATTGTCGGCAGGAGCGGATAGATGCTCGACACGGACGACACCCTTCAGTACCTTCTGAGATTCTGTGTCTTTGCTGCTGGGTGGGACAATACCAGGGCAATCGATAAGGTAAATACGCTTCATGAGAGCAATGTATTGCCAGACTTTCGTCTCCCCCGGGATAGGAGCGACTTTGCAGACCTTCTTAGACTTGATAGTATTGATAATACTGCTCTTGCCGACATTGGGATAGCCAATGAAACCGACACTGATTTGCTTCTTTTCGGACATAAGATTGGAGAATTGGCGGAGGAGTTGAATGAGAGAACCTTTACCGAAAGAGTTGTTGATAGAAGCGTGGAAAGCGATGGTGGGGTGAGTTTTCGAGAGATGTTTAACCCAACGAGCCTGTCCACGATGGATACAAAGTAGACATGATCAACTGTCAGCATCGTGCCCAGAAACTGAGCAGATAGAGCATTGCATAGTAGAGGGGAAAAGGGTAAAAATTGAGGGGTGAAATATACGCCTCCTAACTATGAAGACCGTACGGCATTGCCAGGACTTTTTGAAGGTCCAAATACGGCTTTCAACTCAGGGAGGCCTTCCTTTAATTACGGGGAAGTTGGTTTTTTCTTCCATGACTGTAACGGTTCGTTCCGCCACTGATAAAAAGGCTTTTTTACACGGAAGTCGAGCGCCTCGCACATTTCGCTACCTCCAATGGAGATAGTTAATCTAATGCGAAACATCCGATAAGCCTTGTCTGGCGCTCCACACTGCCAGCCCCGGAGGACAAACAGGCTCGGCAAGTAGACATGCGGTTGACCTGACTAGTCATGGTGTTTAACAAGTTAAACAATGCGGCTGCAACCTGCGTGCCGCCAGCAATGTCACTCGGAGAGGGGGAAGAACGGGATGTAGGGAGAAAGACAAGCGAAGTGAAGGGAAGAAGAAGGTATAGAAGGGGAATGTAGCGAAAGACCGGAAATGACTCACGGCTACCCATCCTGGGACTAAATCAACCTTGTTTAGGATGTAGATGATCTTCTTTGTCTTCTTCTCCTTGGCTAGGTATGTTTCCACGGAGTGACATCGAGTACCGATAGGATCACGGGCGTCAAGGACATGAAGGAGGATATCGGAGGAGTCGATGACCTTGTATAGCTCGCCCCATATACGTTTACTGGTACCGGCAGCGAGAATGTAATCGGCAGGTGCATCGTTGGCTTCTTCGGCGTCACGCTCAGCCCGCTGCTGATCGTTCATTTCGTCGTTGCCGAGATTCTCAAAGTCAAGCTTCGATGTCGATGCAACGGGTGCGTCGTCATCTTCACCTGCTTCATCGTGGTTTACGAGACCGACAGGCTTGTTTGCCTTAGCAGTCAAAGCATATGCGGCAAGTTCGTCGAAGCTGCCGACATCCATCTTAGGCTTTTTGCGCTGAGCCTTTGCACCGAAGGTGTCGGAGAAAGGTTCTGCTGTAGCTAGATCGGAGCGTATTTTCTGTGAGGAGAGAGAGAGGTCAGCTAGGCGAGGGATGCATGCAAAGACATCCCTGCTCACCTTGGTCGAATCCTGCAGCAAACTCATGGGAAGCTTGTTCTGCTTGAGGACGACGGAGTATGGATCTGCCTGCTTTGCAGCGAGGGAATCTCGGAAGTGTGTGAGAGCATCTTGTGAGATGACTCTTGTGTTGCCTGGAGAGGTAGACGAAGACAGAAGAAGGGTCAGTGCGAGGGTTCGAAAATTTCCATTCAAGCAGAAATCTGCCAGACAGGAAACAGAGCCGACTCACCGAACCAGCGACGGTCAGCTTGGATGCGGCCAGGCTCAGCATCTTTGCTCTGGAAGGGAGCAGCCTTGATGACCTTGCCGTCCTTGTCTCGTGTAGGCCCACCGGTCTCGGTGAGCATGCTGAGCATCTTGTTCTTTTTCTCATCCTGGCGGTAGAAATTGCCATACTTGTGGATGGAAGACCCAGAGCGGGTCTTCTTGGCCTCTGGCTTGACCTTCTTCGCCATGGTGCTACAACAGAGACTTCAATGGAAGATGGGAGGGTGACCAGCGCCGAGGTGCGGTGAGAGCAGAGCCAACCTGAGCAATCTGAAAATTTTCGGATTTGCCTGCAACGTTTGGTGGCAAAGTTGGTATGGCGTAAAGTGGAGCTGTGAGGACGTCCCAACGAGCATGCGAAATGTGGTCTGCTGCAGAATACCACTGACTCCTTCACTGCTCGCCTACCTTCTCAGGCTACCTTGCGGCTGTTGTAGGCAAACGGAAGGAACAAAGAACTGATCGAGAAAGACAAGATATATTTCAACTGGAAGGCCAGCACAATGACATGAAAATGATACCTTAGAATCTCGCAAAGTCGCAACGTCCATCTCTCCACTTGACGTAGAATACAATGACAGGCTGGACCACGCATATTTTCGATATGATATGCCACCTGCGCACGCAAGACGACAGCGGCTAACCTAATCCTGGAGTGGAAGCATCAGAGACCATAGTTGCTTTGCCAGCATTTTTATCTGCATTTTCAAGAGACCCTCCAACAGCAGGCGGGGGCGCCGTGTCATTTCCCAGATGGACCATATAGCCCTGAATCAAGAACGCGTCGCCCACATCAGCAGTTTCACACTGATAAAGCGCATGGTATCCATGATTACTGTTGTCAAGATGTTGATCTTCAGCAATAGGTCCTTATTATACTCATCACGATTATGTGATTCACTCACTGTGCTAGTTCAGCGAAATAATCGAGTACATGATCTTCAGTGACATTCGGCCCAACCTTCGGATATCTTTCCTGGAACGGGTGCGGAGTAGCGCCAGGATGGAGACAGATTCCAGGGTCCAATGGCTCGCCCTTCATGTAGATAGGGAAGTGTTCGGGGTCGAAAGGCGCCAGCTGCAGATGTTCCCCATGTTCGCCCTCATCTGAATAATCTTCATACTCTTCACCAGGATACAAATCTTCAGCTTGGTCTGCGCCGGCAGCATTTAGCTTGGAGACATCAGCTCCATATGGCGTTATAGGTTCGGCCATGCTGACGACTACAGGATCGGATCCTTTGATGGCCGTTCTTGGTCCTTCAGCTAGTGCAGGTGAGTTCTGAGCAGATTGGCCGCCTCTCCTTGCTGCAGCCAGGCCAAATGCAGGCGAGGCAATCTTGCTTTGTAAAGAAGCTGCCTTCACTGAACTTGCCTTGCTGGTGTTCGACTTGGCTGGTGAAGAAACTTTAGGAGTGGCGAATGCGACAAGCGGAGTTGCCGCAGTCTTCGCTGGGCTCGCTGTTCCCCATGCATCTTGAGCTTTGTTTGAAGCTGTAGAAGGCGATCTGGCTGCCGGTGAGGCGACTACTGCCAAACCCCAAGCGTCTTCTACTTGAGCTGCCGGTGATCCCACAGGCGAGCCATTCTTGACTGAGGGTGCGGGCGACCCCCATGCATCCGTCGTTTCTGAGGCCGTGGGACGGGAAGGCAGATCGGCCTTCACCGAAGCACTGCCGGATACTTTAGGAGATCCCCACGCGTCTCTGCTCACTGATCTTGACGATTTATCAGGCGAAGCTGTTTTCATCGAGGCATGTGCAGGCGATCCCCTCGCGTCCTCGACCAATGAAGACGTAGACTTGTTACCAGGCGGAGTTGTCTTGACCGGTGAGGTGCCCCATGCATCCATATCCGCTGCAGGAGTAGCGACCTTAGGCGTGGGAAGTGGTGTAGCCGTCTTGGGTGTTGCAGCAGGAGTAGCAGATTTCGGTGACAAGACCGGAGTAGCGATCTTCGACATTGCAGCAGGGGTAGGCATCTTCGGAGTGGCCGCCGGAGTAGGAATCTTAGATGCAGTAGCTTTAGGTGTGCCCCAGGGGGAGGCTGCCTTTGGAGGTGCTGATCTGGCAGGACTAGCGACTAGTGCTGGCGACCTACTCAGAAGAGGGCTTTCTTCCTGCGCCTCAAAAGGAGTTGCAGCTTTTGGAGTAGAGTGGATGGATGGCATGATGCTTGCGGCCATGCATCTTGCGACCTGCGGGGTGGCATTTGATACCGGGAGTGATGCCGCTCTTGCTTCGGAATGCATGCTAGATGCCCTCGGCGAAAGTGGCGTTACCATCGAAGCTGCTTTATCTGCATAGACAGATGCAAGCTTAGGCGTAGCCACTGGTGTCTGGACTGGTGACCACGCAGCGGTGGGACTGGCCGTTTTATTTGAATATTTAGCTGGCGAAGCGGGAGAGGCTATAGATGGCGCTCTAGAAGGAAGTCGAGACACAGCCTTTGGGGAAGCATGCTTAGAGCTTGGTGCTTTTACCGAGACAGATTTATACGACGGTGAGGCTACAGATCTCCGGCTCTGAGGAGAGCCCCAGACGTCGTGAGCTTGAGCGCTTGCTTCACCTGTCGCTGGATCAGAATCGATGTTGGCAGCTTCTTCGAAAGGATCTCTGGCAGGAGAGTCCCAAGGATCACCAGGTTGTGCAACTGAACCGTTAGGGGGACTTGGTAGGGAAGCCAGTACAGGCGAAGCCGCAACAAAGTCTGCTGGCGGAGTCGGCAGGGGAGACCAGACCTGCTTGAAAGCCCTTTCAGCTTCAGCCATTTCTCTGGCTTGTACTTGAGCTGCCTCTTCTATTTCAGCTGCGAATTTCTCCCTCTCTCCCTGTTGGGTACGAAGAAGGGCATAGGTTTCTTCATTAGCACGCTTTTGCGCTTCGACCATTGTTTGCTCATTCTCTGCCCGCACCAGTGCTTCTTCAGCTTCTACTATGGCCTGCCGTTCTCGCTCCAGTTCCGCTTCTTCAGCCGCTAGATCCTCCTCCACCTGCTGCTTCTTCAGTAAGTCAGCAGCAGCTGCCATCGTCGCAGCTGCCGAAGGATGGGCAACGGACGTCCTTCCAGGCGTCGCACTAGGAGGACTGGGAAGGCGCGAAGTCCTGCTACTGTGATGATCAATAACGGTATATGTCGGACCAGGGGTTGCAGAAGAGTTTTGCCCTCCTCTGCCTTTGCCCTTCCAGGGGGACTCTGACGGTTCCCGTGTGATGTCGTTTGACGTGTTCGGGAAGGGGTAGCTTGGTTCAAAGTCTTGCGTCGGAGGCGGCGAGAGAACTTGATCGACGACAATTGTCGGTACACTTGGAGCGGGCGTTGAAGCGAAATGGGGAGGGCGACTTGCAATATCGGGTGGTAGATGCAGGTCGAAACCATAGGGTTGGAAGAGGTTAATAAGCTGCTGACCTCTGACATGATCCGCTTCTTGAATGACAGTTGCAAGGAATCGACTTTGGACTGCGTGATTCGGAAAGCTTCGGAGATGTTGGACCTGAGCTTCGGGTTTCGCCTGAAGGAAGCGTTCCACGAGGTCGCGTTCTTGTTCAGTGCATTGGTGTCTAATTCTAGCTTCGTTCAAGAGCGGTTCAACTGTCCCAGACATTGGAATTTCCAAGGGATTCTCTCCACGCCGAATGCTTTCTTCCACTTGACGGAGTGCTTGCTGTAGGATCTCGGGATCATTATTCACCCGTGACATATCCAGACCTTTGATACTGGCATAAGGGTGCTGGGTGAGAAGCATCTCAAGCCTATTAAGCTCCTGTTCCTGCCTGTGTATTCTTTCTCGCCTGTCACTGTCAGCACGCTCCTTTTCGAGCGTCTCTTGCAGCAAGCGGGCCGAGTGTCGAGCAGCTTGTGGACGTCGAATGTTCTCTTCCACAAGCTGTAAAACGTGCGGTAGGAGGTTCGGCTCGTCTTGGATCCTGTGAAGATCGAGTCCGGGTATAGCGGCTCGAGGGTTAGACCTGAGCAGATCTTCGAGATAGTTAAGCTGTTGCTCAGCAGCTAGGATTTCCTCCATACTTCGAACTTCTTGAAGTTGGCGGCGCTTGTGAGCAATCTCTGCATCGTGTGCTCGCTGACTTGCCTCCCGAGAAGCCTTTATCCGAGCCTCCTCTTGGTCCTTCCTCTCTCGGTAGACTTGCGCGTGAGTCAAAGCTTGTGCTCTTTCATCCGCCAATGCCTTTTTCTCCAGTTCAAGCTTGCGAGCCTTTTCCATTTCTGCTTGCTGAGCGAGCTTTATCTGTTGCGCATCGCGTAATTGTTGTTCTCGGAAAGCTCGCACGTACTCAGCTTTGTAGTATTGACTTCTAGGATCTAGTCTCGGGTCATTAGGTTGTATGCGAAAATTTACGGCAGCACTGGTGCTTTGAGCACGTTTTGGGTTTCTGCTGGGGGCGTTATGGAATTTGGGAAGGCCGGTATTGCCTAAAGTCTCATGTCCTGGGCGCACTCCACGCTGCTGCAGTGAATGAGCTGCGATAGCTCGAACACCAGCTGATCTTCCAGCATTGAAAGCATTATCTTCAAGAAGCACGTTCCCATCCTCCAAGTTCAGGTGCGCACTAGAGCAGGACATCAGCTTACTTGTCTTACACTGCTACCTTCTTCTATTGTCTTACTATGGGTCAACAGCTCGCTGATCGTTTAGCCCTCTTGAGCGGCCATCCAGCGTTCGGGCTCGCCTCAAGGCTAAATCCTGAGCAGAGTCAAGCATTTCATCGCCTACACCGAAAGCGTTGCTTGCGCTATCATCGAACATTTCGGCCTCGCCCCAATCTTCGAAAGCTGGTTGGGTGTGCAGGTTCTCTCTGCCGTAGTAGGCAGCATACGGATCAGCAGCCTGCATGGCGTGCGAAGGCGGTGTCAGCTATTGAAAGTAGACGGAGAATGTAAGCACCCACCGGTCGCGTAATTTGAATTGCCAAACCTTTCTCGCGGATGCGCTTTTGGATTTCTTCAACTTCTTTCCGATGCTCTTCACGTCGCTCCAGTTCCTGGAGTGGCATACAAGGTCAGAAGAAGAGGTAGGTTTAGCAACATCGTATTTGACTTGCCAGCTTTTGTAGAATGAGCTGTTGAGCCTTGATTTCCAATCTAGCAAGCTCTTCCTGTTCAGCCAGACTAAGACCTTTACTATCAGACTTTTTTCCATCTTCAATTGCTTTCATCTTCTTCTCCGCCTCTTCTTCTGTGATTTTTCGATCTATCAAGTCTCGTAAGACCTTTATGGTATCTGCGTCATCTCCACCTTTGGCGCGCACCTCGTTCAACAAGGTAGTCAGAGCTCGAGTACGCTTCTCATCATGAAGTTTCTGATTGCCTAGAGCTTTCCGAGCTTGATCCAGCGCAATGAGTTCTTGGGTGGGCGCTTCCCATGATCTGGCTGATACAGCATTTAGGCCGAGAACCACGTTGTTGAATAAGGAGGAGACTTTGAGACCTTTGGGCCGTTGCAGCGCAAGAGCAAGTCTTTGAGGCGTAGGAGGGACCGCCTTGGACTCTTTGTTACGTATAGAAGACGAGTTCCTTGTATCCGGCGGCTTCGGCTTCTTCAGCGCCTCTTCTGCCCTTGCTTTCTCTGCCTCGGCAGCCAGTCTACGTGCTCTGGCCTCAGCGAGAGCGATTCGAGCAGCAGCAACGCTAGGAGGCTCTGACGTAGCTCGAGGAACCGCTTGTTGATTAGGACCTGCAGTCGTATTCCGCTGTCGCTGTTCGTGCAGAGCTCGAAGGTTTGGAAATGCGCCTTCACTGTGGCGGTCAGAGGACTGTCGAACAAACAAGACGGGAGCAACGATTGTGAGATTCGAGCAACTAGATACGGTATAATTTGTGTTGCAGCTTACGTTTATAAGCTCAGCTAGTTGAGTATATGCTTCGCTCGCCTTTTGCTGTGGGCGCTGCGTTCTGGAATCCATTGCAGCAGGCATACTGGAGGACCGAGCGTGTGATTAACGAGGATTGCCGGTGGTGTGGAAGCAGAGTAGGGTGTACCAGCGTCAAGAAGCAGATCCCAGCTTCAAAGTCGTTGTGTCTGACTCTTTGGCTCTTCGAACAGCTGATTTGGCAGCTTGTCTGTTGTACGGGGCGCTTGCTTCTTGCTGCAGTGGCCAGATGTATAGACGGCTCCCAGAACGGGGGCATGTAGCCTACGACGGACTGAGGAGATAAAGCGATCTCATGGTAGAAGATGGGTAAGAAAAGCAAAGAAGGTCAGTTTCTCAGCCGTTCTCATGGATCAAGTCTTCCTGAGCCATCATGCGGCGCGCTGCCAAAGCTTTGTCCCGGCTTCTTCGGGTCCATGCCAGCTCTGGCTTGCCAGCACAAAAGCTTGTCAACGCAGTTGATTCTCGAGGTGGCTTCTACTAGCCATCATATTTCAAGCAGCCTTTCGGTGCAGATTGAAGCAGCTGCAGATGCAGGTGCGGGCAACGTGACGAGGCAAGTCCGATCAAAATGGCATGTATGATATATAAGCATTGTAAAGCGTTATTCCTGTAATCGTTATATCTATGCTGTCTGAATAGCCCTATTGACAATCATGCTTGTGACAGATGCTCCGTCAAACCTGTACAAGTTACCACCTACATAAGCGGCATTAATTTGACTATATCGCCAGCAGCCACTACGTCTCCTAAAGGCGTAGTAACCAAGCTGAGATTGACGACTCCATCCCCGGCCATCATAGCCGCTTTCTCAGCTACTCCTTCCACTGCAGTGAGCCTTTGTAAAGCCACATCGAAGTGTACAGCAGCGGGAGCGATAGCTTCTACAGGGCCCAGCATAGCGACGACAGAGAAACCGATGATTTGCTATCAACGCAAAAGGCCGGATCAATAGGTGCTCGCTTCGTTCTATCCTTGGTTCACAGACTTACTGGACCGACAGAAACAGGGATTTTGTTGACGAAACTTGGAGCGACAGGCATTCCTGCTGGACCCATCACGGCAGGCAGGGGCATAGGTCCCATGAGAGGAGCTGGAGCTATCATGGGAGCCATTGCAGCCATCGGTGGCGGCATCACACGCGGTATTGCTGCTATAGGTGGCATCATACCCATTGCTGGATTGACCATAGACATTGGGAAAGTCGAAGGCCGCGGAACTAAGACGGCAACGATATTGACGTTAGTCAATAACTGTAACACGAGACTTGCTATCGATCCTCAGCTCACCATACGCAGGGATCGTCGATAATGCAGCTAAGTCATTGTTCAAGGCGCCCATCATCATAAGTTCGGGTCCCCAATTAGCGGGACCATGTTTCGAGACCATTTCATGGTTCATGGAAGTCCATAGCATTGTATAGATCGTTGTACATCACTGTGTCGTCGCCGGGCGGAAAGGGCTTTTATATCAGACCCCGTAAATTGTCATATGACAGCTAGCAATGCAAACGCTCACACTGCTGCAATGTCTTCCAGCTTTCTTTTGCGTGATGCGAGTTCTCCCTATCGATTACGTATTGAGCCTCCGCCATCTGACGAGGACGAGATTTAGCCTGCCTGTGAGTGAAAGGCAGACGTTCAAATGGAATTGTCAGTCAAAGTATGAAAGCGATAGGGAGCTGTCATGAATCACTAACCATGGTCTAGCAGTGACTAAGTCCCATGGGCGGCGCGGCATTGATATGTGCTTTCGCTTGACCTAGCAGACGAGCTCAGGACTCTTGCTCTATTCTGTGTGTATTGTTTGCGGAGGTAGCGATGGTCGATAGAATACCTTGAAGTTTGCTTTTATTGAGCATGCGGCTTTATAGAAGAAATAAAAAGGGTTGAAGTCGAAGTTTGGTTTCTTTCCTTTGTACCACTCCTCTTGCCTTCCGCAATCGCCCAAAGCTGTCGGAATATTCCAGCGTAAAGCTAGGACAAATAGCGAGTCCATTGTTCAGTTGTATTTGAATAAGTGAATATATCCTGTCGTGCCCTTGCCCCTGTCAAACACAACCGCTTGATAGTCTGAGATTGCCGACTATTCGTTGTCCGAGGGAAGATCGAGCATATCGAATGTATCATCGTGATCATCGAGCTTGTTCTCTTCATCATCTTCATCATCGTCTTCTTCGTCGCCTTCGTCGCCGTCTTCTCCATCCTGGCCGTCTTTACCTGCTGTTCCAGCGAGGCCGTTTATACCTTGACCTGCGGTGCCACTTGTGGAAGCGCCGTTCATATCGCCTGTTGCGGGTTTACCAGTTGCACCACTCGCTTTTCTTGACCTCTTCCTTGCAGGTTCCTTGCTTTGTAGCTGCAATCATGAACAAAGGGGGGTAAATAAGCGGGTCACGTTTTGCAAAGCCCGCAAGGGCGGCAAAGTAGAAGGAAATGACGATCCTCACCTCGCGATACTTTGCGAGATAGATGAGTAAAACTTCCGACATTTCATCAAATCCTAATGTCTTGAGAGCGTTCAATATGTCGTCTCCTGTTATTGTCTTGCGTTTCTCGCTGGTCGCTCGGTCGGCTGCTTCGGAAGTGATGAAGCTAATGAATTCGCTTGTTGCTTCTTGTATGCATTCTGGAGTGGACGGGTGCAATGGAATGGTCAGTGGGGCATCAAACATGATAACTGTGGTCATGCGATTGTATCTACCCTTTGCATCTTTCGAGATCTTTGAACTGTCCGGTAACGATCTCTTCATGAGACTGTCAACATTACGAGAATGGAAGATCATCAGCTGAGCAAAGAGACAGCCGCAATCGTCTCACAGGCGCACCGCTGGATGTTGTTGATGGGCAGGAACCTGTCCTGCTCTCTATAGCCATAGACTTCTTCCTCTGTAATGGGCAGACTCTCCTGCGCTTGCTGCTGCTGCTGTGGCTCGCCGGCATTCCCACCATCTGCCTGGTTCGCACCTGCCGGCGCGAGCTGGCGGGACATCTGGATGCTCAGAGTATTGGGTGATGCGAGCCTGAAGGGAGCTCGTGGGTATATAACGACGATGCTTGCTTGTTGATAGCGAAAAAGCAGAGCCGCAACTGATCTGATCAATTCGCCCCAGCGCCTGCAGCTTGATCGGATTCTCAAAGTGCCGGACCTCGGAACAAGTCGCGGATGGTCGCAGTATGCATTGCATGCGTTAGTCTAGGTGTGCAGTGTACTGCGATGAAGATCCGCTGTCGGTGTACTCTCTCGAAAGGCTATCAGAATTTGACCCATTTTTGGACGCCAAGCGCGAGCGGCCACACTTCGTATGCAGTCGTTCGTGACACACCATAACATTAGAGTGATATTTGGAGGCGCTTCAGCGCTGGCACCTCAACAAGGCAATACAATACAAGGAGATCATACTGGTCTGCAGACGGGATTAGGCACTGCCACCGCATTCACTTGTCCTTCCTTGTGCCACCATAGTACTCCGGATATGATGTTCGGTAACTAGTTCCATCGGCAGGAACGTCAGAGCTGCAACCTTCAATTGCGAGAAGAGCACCTACCCTAAAGCATATTGACCAATGTAAGTTGCGAGAACTTGATGTAAGCCTCGGAGCACCACGCTCGGCATCCAGAAAGGCGGCGTGAGAACGATATCTGCATCCCAAAGAAAGACGAGCCTGGATAATTCAAAGCACGCTAACTCAGAGTCATGATAGTGGCACTTATACGATAGCAAAAGCTTACAGTTGAAACAAGGAGGGCGGCAGACCCTCCCTCTCACAATCCGACAGATAACCAGCAAAGTTCCTCAAGAACCCTTCATCTAATCCATTCTTGATGCCTTGAGGTTTGACCCACACCCGCATCATGACATCTTCTTCAGTCGAGGCATGAACCCAGAAGGTATGCCTAGCTCCTGGAGGTATCGATACTGTTCCTCCCTCTTTGGTAAGAGCTAATTGCTGACCGTTCAGGACGAGTCCGAGCGTGCCTGAGAGGACTTCAAAGTGCTCTGATTGATGCAAATGGATGTGTCTGGTAAGATAAAAACAAACATACATGAGAAACTGCCTGGGCCTTGTGTAGATAATCGATAGCAGTATAAGGCCTACAGTGGCGGACCTGATTTGCCTTGTCGCACATGCTCGTGAGCTACGAAATGCGTCTCCTGGACGGCATCTACTAGTTCTCCATCTTTCTCCAGCTGTAGGAACTCATACCGTATCGATCCACGCGGTGCTTCTATGACTGCTTGATTCGCAGTGTGAGTTCGCAGTGTAGGACGTGGGGACAGCCAGAGCTGCCAAGTGGACATTGCAATGAGCGGTACGTCCCAGCAGCGGACGAGAGCTCAGTAATTTGATAGTGTCAGATGATTAGTGTTTGACGTTTGCTGTGCTTGCAGCCTTCTTGCGCATTGGTACGCGGCAGAGGTGGACGCTCGATGAAGCAGAGACCGATGTGATGGGGAGCTGCACTTCAGTCACTAGGATCCAGAAAGTCCACCTGCAGGGTATTCTCGTCCTGTGTCCTCTATCAACGCTTCTCAGTTGCACCTCTATCAACCTCTTCTTCCATCTCGACCATGCTTTCTTCTCTTCTTTGCATCAATCGACATTGTTTACGCGTGAGCAGCACCTCCGCCACGACGTTCTCGCCCAAGCTGGTCCTACTACACAGCGGCGCATCTGTACACGCAAGAGGGACTGCCTTGTCTGCGCTGAGGGTCCTCGCGCGCATGAGCAAGAAGAGCATCCCAAGCAGCTCCTCGTCGTCGTCTCGTCCAAGTGGAAGCACCATCGTCGCGCGCAGTAGCAAGAAGAACGAAGCACAACTACCAACGGAGAGGCAGAAGACGCTCAATAGATTCCTAGGACTACCTCTAGAACAGAGGCAAACAAGAGTAGACTCTCTGTTCCGCAAACAGGCTACTTCTTCTACTACCGTAGCCGCTGCAGCCAGATCGTTCACCTCTTCCACAGGCACCGCGTCTGAAGCTCGACAAGTCATGGAGATCGATGGCTCTTCGGATGTAGAGGAGGTCAACACAATCAGCAAGACGAACGGTACGTTTGTTCTTGTATCTTTGTGTTCTCCATACTCCAGCTGACGAGCTGCACAGGCAAAAAGAGACGCGTCGTAGCCAGCTCAGACGAAGAAAGTGATGATGCTTCAGTGACCGTCTCCGCGAAGACAGCACCTGCACCATCATCGTCCAAAACAACCGACAAGGATGAGAAGGAGATAGTTGAAGCAGCTAAGCCTGTAAACGGCAGTGTCGAGAAGCCTAATAGCAAGGAGAAACCAAAGGATACCACGAATGTGGATGGTCACGTTGACAAGAAGCCCAAGAAGGAGGGTAAGCATTTATCTGCATAGAAAGCGAGTGTGCATGTCAAGCTAGTACTTACGTTTGGAAAGAACAGAGGGGTCAAGCAAGACAAAGCCAGCGCCGAAAATCGCTTCTATATTCGCCGCACCTTCCAAGAAAGCTAGTACCTCAACATCAAAGACAGAATCATCAATAAAAGTGGACAAGAAGAAAGTAGACAAGGGCAAAGCCAAAGCCGATGACACTGAAGACATTGAAAGTACGTCATCCGCCGCAAAGGTCGTCAAGGAGAAGACTACCTCAGCTGCAAATAGTGATGAGGGTGGTGAAATTAGCGGTGTTGATGAAAATGGCAACGAAGAGGCTGATGATTCAGCTCTGGAGAGTGAGGAAGAGCAAGAACAGGCTGCAAAACTGTAGGCTCACGTGTCACCTCTCATTCTTGATGTAGCTGACTTACTCTACCTTTTGTGACATCACAGGGCCGAGATTTTTACCAAGAAAGTCGCAGGCAGTAGTAAAGGCAAGTATGGTAAAGGAATAGACTGGAAGACTGGTGACCCGTAAGTATTTCAACACGCTTCGTTTCAAAGCGAGATTGCCATACGAATCGACGACCATGCTAAGCTCCGATTTTTGGCGCTTCTTGCAGTGTACCGTACGCTGCACTTGCAGAAGTATTCGAAAGAATCGACAGTACAACCAAGCGTTTGGAAATTGCAGCTTATCTCACTACTTTCCTCACTTCCGTTATTGAACGTACACCTGGCGATCTTATCAAAGTTATTTACCTATGTATCAACCGAGTCAGTCCATTATCTACCAGTAATGTACTCGTGAATCTGACTGATGCTAATGTCCGTGATGATGGTGTGTATTCTAGATTGCGCCTGATTACGAAGGCCTCGAGCTCGGTATTGGTGAAGGAATGCTCAAGAAAGCTATCGCGCAAGCTACTGGAGTCAACGTCGCACATATCAATGCGGAGTACAAAAAAGCGGGTGATTTAGGTTTGGTGGCAATGGTGAGCTTTTCCATCGTATGTCAACCTTTCTCTGCTGAAGCAAGGACTTTTGATGCTTCACAGAACTCCCGAGCTACTCAAGCTACACTGTTCAAACCTAAACCTCTAACAGTCAACCACGTCTTCAACAAGCTCCGTGAAATCGCAAAAACATCCGGTGCTTCTTCACAAACTAAAAAAGTAGGCTCTATTAACGGTCTTTTAGCAGCTTGTCAAGGTCAAGAAGCCAAATTTATCATCCGATCATGCGAAGGTAAACTTCGTATTGGATTAGCTGAACAAACCGTTCTCGGTTCATTGGCACACGCTACAGTCTACGCTAGACATGCGAGAGATAGTAAGAAGACTGTATCAAGTGAGAAATTGGTGAAAGAATTAGAAGATGCTTCAAAGACATTGAAAACGGTTTTCTCGGAATGTCCTAATTATGACTTAGTTATTCCACCTTTATTAGAAGGAGGCACAGACTTATTAAGGGAGAAAATTAGAATTACACCTGGCATTCCATTAAAACCTATGCTTGCTAAACCAACAAAAGCAATTTCAGAAGTTTTAGATAGATTTGAAGGAAAGAAATTTACTTGCGAATACAAGTATGATGGTGAAAGAGCTCAAGTGCATTATTCAAGTGGGAAATTATCTGTTTTCTCGAGAAATTCAGAGGATATGAGCGTTAAATATCCTGACTTAATCGAACATATGCAGAAGGTGGGTTTTATTTTCTTCATCTCCAATGTCCTCGAATGTAGACCCTTGTGTGATGAGAGACTGACGGAAGGAATCGATTTATGTTATCTTTGCAGTGCATTAAACCAAATACCGAATCTTTCGTACTAGATGCAGAAGCAGTAGCATGGGATAAAGATGAAAACAAAATTCTACCTTTCCAAGAATTGAGTAAGAGAAAGAGGAAAGATGTAAAAGCGGAAGATATTAAAGTAAAAGTACATATTTTCGCTTTTGATTTACTTTATTTGAATGGCGAGGTATGTCTACTACAGAATCTTCTTTTATTTCACTGTTTGAAATGGAGCTGACCGTTCTTTCTCTGCTTGTTATTCAATTTAGTCACTGCTTAAAAAGGATCTAGAGCATCGAAGAATACTTCTCAGAGAACATTTCACTCCTGTAGAGGGCCAATTCGCGTTCGCTAAAAGCAGAGATATCTATGCTGTTGAAGAAATCCAAGCTTTCTTAGATGAGAGTATTAAAGACTCATGCGAGGGATTGATGGTTAAAATGATGGAAGGTGAAGACGCTACTTACGAACCTAGTCGTCGTTCTATGAATTGGTTGAAGGTGAGTTGCATTTCACGTTTTTCTAGTTAAATAGTTTTGATATGAGACTGACTGCATCCTCAACCTGTCGAAGCTCAAGAAAGACTACCTAGCAGGAGTAGGTGATTCCTTTGACCTAGTAGTAATAGGAGGCTATCACGGACGAGGTAAAAGAACGTCAGTCTATGGAGCTTTCCTCTTAGCATGTTATGATCCAGAATCAGAAACATATCAAGCAATCACGAAGATAGGAACAGGTTTCTCAGAAGAAGTTTTAGAATCACATTATCAATTTTTGAAACCTCTAGAATTAACACAGAAAAAACCATATTTTGATTTAGGTGATTCTAAACCTGATGTTTTCTTTGAACCTAAAGTCGTTTGGGAAGTTCTTGCGGCGGATCTAAGTTTAAGTCCTGTTTATAGCGCTGCTAAAGGAATTGTGAGTAGCTTCTCTCCTTTTCCCTTACTTCCGCGCGGTTCAAATCAGGTATATGCAGGGGCTGACATTGCATTCTCATGTGATTGATAGATCGAAGCAAGAGGTATCTCATTACGATTCCCTCGTTTCATTCGAATTCGAGATGATAAAGACCCAGATGATGCTTCCAATTCTGAGTTTGTAAGTCGAGGTTTTTTTTGCATACCAGCTCGTTGTTGCCTCACAGTTCGGCTGGCTACGAGGAACTACATGAAAAAGTGGAATGTATACCTGACCTTTAGTCCCTCGTTCTTGTGTAGGTCGCTGAAGCTTATCAAAGACAAGTTGCAGCTAGTGGAGGTGGTGGTAAAGGCAAGAAAAAGGGAGGTGGTGATGATGGAGGAGGAGGTGATGGATTCTGGTAGACGGCTGCTGTTACACGCTACGGTACCCTCGATATCTGAAAAACAGACGCAAAGTCAGCGAATGCACTTCTAATAGAAGGGATTCGGTGTGCATGGCTAGCGGGAGAGTGGAAATGCTACTTTGACCTCCTTCTTACGATTAATGTTGTAGAAAAAATATGCAACAACTTCTAATACAGTATCAAAAGCTATAAAGCATTTCTTGTCGTGCAAAAATTAGACAAGAAGCCGGTTCGATTTCTGATCCTTCCCGGTTAGCTCGCGTCTTTCAGCATCTCTTTTTCTGTTGTATAGATTTGAATACGGTAGTTGGAGGCTGAATGCGATTAGGTGCTTTTTCCTGCAATACCCATAGGGTCTATAATGCTGCCTGTAAGTTGCTATATCGTTTCGTCAGGTCAATTCCCCGCGAGAATAAACTCCGTCTTATCCATATAACTGGTATGCTTATAATGTGCAAGAAGGTTCAGTTCCTTATGCATTGACGTGGTCGAGCTTTATCCTGTCTTTGCCGTCCGAGAGGCGCTCCTCGGATAGATATGAGATTCTGGAGCCCCACGTTATATTCGATCATTTTTTGACAGGGCTTGGTATTTTGGCGGAGGCAGTTGCCTAAGACCTAAGTTCTTGCAGAGAAAGCATACAGACAGTCGCATCTGAGCCAACAGGAATGGCGAAGAGTGGTAGTTCTGACAATCTGAAAAGGTTCAATGTCTATCTTGTCGCCGTTATTCTAATTAGCCTGCTGGGAGTCGGAAAGTTGGACGAAAGTATCTTACGCAACTCTCCAAGTGGCGTGAACGTCACATGAGAGTCATGATGTGTAGATGTAGAGAGCGAGGGGCCTGCCATGACAAGAGCGCACGTCAGTAGGAGTGATCTAGATCGAATAGGAGTGCGAGATTGGAGTATTTAATGGGGTTGTCTTGAGTTGCTTCTCTTTCTTCCCTCACTACATACCCTCAGGAAGCCACTCACAACCCATCCTATAAACAACCAACAACACCCACACTCACAATGGAAGGTATCAAGCAGAAGTTGAAGTCCTGCAAGTGCAACACAGAGATGAAGAACCCTCAAGGCCAGCAGGTGCGTCCTTCTTCTCCGTCTCCACTTGTCGGATAATGTTCGGGCTGACGTTGGTCTCATTCTCTAGGACTGCGGTGCTTGCGGAACTGGTGTCGAGTGCACCTGCAAGGTGAGTGCAGAATGCAGTGTGACCCTTCATCGGCCCTTGTTTGTCGCCTTCCGTCCCGACCGTCCGCCTCTGATACGTCGACTCTATTCCTCCCCGTCGATCTATTAGATCAACAAGTGCAAGTGCGCTTCATGCCCCAGTGAGCTTCTTGATCTTGATATGCCTCGCATTTCGACATGTTCTCAATGTTGTCCCTGTCATCTTCCCAGACGCCCGCAAGAAGACCAAGGAAGGCGGTGACGCTACTTCGAGCTCTTCCTCCTCCGACGACGAGGCCAGAACCCGAAGAACCACCGCTGGCAACACTGCTCTTTAAGCGGTAGCTTGTGGACGAGATGAAAGTCTTGATCAGGCAGATATTTCAACCTGCAAATCGAAGATAATCCCCCTCTAAGGAAATGGAATTTATTATCGGTCTGTTGGACTAGCTGGAGGAAGAGACCATCTTATTTCGAATGTCACCATGTAGCTTTTCTCTCCCTCTCTTCACCTTGAAATTGAAAGAAGATGATTTCGTTGTCGAATACATAAGACGCTTCACTTGACGGGGTGCGCTCTCACACGAATGCTTGATATGATTTCTGTTTGAAAGTCTCTTTGCTCCATGTCTTGCTTGCTTGCTTTGCCGACGCGAGTTCACATTGAGCAGCAGGACGGCCCAGTAGACTAGCTGCTGTTGTGGGTATATATTTCCTTGGAAAAGAGAAGAGCAGAGCAGAGCGTCAACTTATGGTGATGCTGTCCTGCCGAGGTTGTATCACTCTTGCGCCATCGTGTCGCCACTATTAACCTCGTCGACCATCCTCGCGGGTATCCTCGATGGTTGCTTGCGTTGTGTCATCCACTTTGATATCGAATGGCAGAAGATACATGCAAACATGGCATCGATGACAATGAACGGTGACAAGCTGTCCACTCTCGGCAACTCGCTCTTCTCAGTATGCCCCAGTCTTTCGAAAGGCAGAGCGTAGCTTCCTGCAGACGCAATCGACAGAAGCAACAATGACAAACGCAACACAGCAGCAAAAGCAACAGCAACAAAAACAGGCAGCAGCACCACTCAAGCTTACCTCGTATAGCCACTCAATCAGCTGAATTGCCATTTACAAGGTGCTTCACTTCTTTTATGCTCTTCAACTCGAGCGCGTATCTACTGGAATTGAAAGTACGGTAGATGCCGAGAAAGTCCTCAAGTTAAGCCAATATTATGTTGAAGGCGTGTGTCTCTGCCAGTCTGAAAGGGTCGCATTGTCCAACTTCAGTGCCGTCATTGCTTTTTGTCCACTACGATGGCCCAAACGCGAAAGGTCGTCACATGGGAGTCATCGCTTTGGAAGGTGGTTGGACATGACAAGAGTTCCACGTCAATTTCGTACGACGCTGATCTGGATCGAATAGAAGGGCAGAGCTTGCGTATTTAATGCCGGTACTTGCTGGCTTGCTTCTCTCTTCTCTTCTCCTCCTTCAACACCACGCAGAACAATCCACCCACCCTATAAACCACCACCACAACTCTCACACAATGGACACCATCAAGCAGAACTTAACCAAGATAAGCTCATGCAAGTGCTCAAGAGAGAAAACCAATGCTCAGGGCCAGAGAGTGAGTCGATGCAGTCACTCCTTTGTCGTCCTCCACTCGTTAGACGGGGGTTGCTGAATTGAATGCTGACCATTGCATTTCCGTCTTGCAGGACTGCGATGCTTGCAAAATTGGACCCGGATGCACTTGCAAGGTGAGTTGAAGAGATCCTAGTCACGATGCTCGCTTCCTTGCTTGTCGTCCCTCCCTCTCGTTCCTCATTCACGTCTGACGCGTCGACTGCTGTTCCTCTTACTCGATGACTATCGTGCTCTCGCGCTATCAGATCAACAAGTGCAAGTGCGCTTCCTGCCCCAGTGAGCTTTTTCCCATCTTCATTTTTCTCACCCCGACGCGTCGTTCCTAACGTCGGCTTTGCATTCTCGCAGACGCCCGCAAGAAAACCAAGGAAGGCGGTGACGCTTCCTCCAGCTCTTCCTCCTCCGACGATGAGACTAGAGTTGGACGAACTGCTGGCCCCACTGGTACCACCGGCACCACGGGTACCACCACCACCGCTCTCTAAGCTGAAGCAAGTGGTCAAGGTGAAAGTCTTTACCAACTAGCTATAAATCGACCTGAAGTCTCAGATAATCCATCTTTAAGGAGGTGGGAATACATTATCGGTCTTTTTAAGTGTTGAATTGGATTAGCTGGGGAAAAGACCATCTTAATGCAAATCACAAATGTAGCTTTTCTCTCTCTGTCTTCCAAGTTCTTTGAAGCAGATGACCTCGTTGTTGGAACTCTTAAAGTCGCTTTAGTCCATGGCGCACTCTGCAGAAACATGATGCTTCTGCAGGATCCTTTTGAATCCGCTTTGCTCCATGTTCATGTCCTGTCCTGTACGCTCGCTACCGGTGGCGAGTTGCAAAGTGAGAGGCGGCGGAGAGACAGTGAGCAGCAGTAAGATGGGACTGCTATCCTGAATACGAATATGTGTAGAGGAGGTGCAAGGCAGGTTGAGAAAAGCAGAGTTGTCCTCTCTTGCGCCATCGTGTCGCCACCAAACTCGTCAAGCAGCCTCGCGGGTATCCTCGACGATTTACTTGCTTGCTTTGTTATCATCCATCATTGATTGACAATTACCACGCAGATGGCAGAGTGCATACGCAGACATGGCATCCAAGACGGCGAATGGTGACAAGGATCCACCCTCGACACTCGCGCTCTTCAGTACAATCCTCCAGAAAGCAGAGAATGACTTTCTGCAATCCCAATCGACGACAAACAACGCGACACAGCAACAGCAACAGCAGCAACAAGCAACAGCACGAGCTAAACTATTTCATATAACTACTCAATTAGCTAAACTTAACCTACAAGATGATCTACTTGTTTCATCGTCGTCGTCTTCTAAAGCGAGCATTGAAAATGGAAGTAGATTATGGGAGTTGATACTGGATTTCATGAATAGATATCCTGATTATGCTTTATACAAGAGTATCATTCAAGAACCTCCTACAGTTACTGCTGCACGTCATGACCATGTAGAAGAAGAAGAAACAACAACAGAAGAAATGTCGATTTGGTTGTTACCGCGTTTATTACGCTGCATGATACTTTTAAACACTACTACAGTGCACGCGACGAGTCATGGTAATCGAGCTCTAGAAACAACAACACCCAATGAGAGAGTGGTAGAACAAGATATGCTACTACACAAAGGTGAAGCATGGGTAAAACAAGTTATTTCTGATCAATTGAGATTGTTCTACCATCGTGAAGAAGGTGGATTGAAGAAGAGGAGGGAATGGGTCACAGTATTGATTAAATTGGCTCAGGGTATGCTTGATGTCCTGCCCTTATTCACTCCGAGGAATTCTACCTTACTAATGGCCTACATTGTCCCTTCTCCGTGTACTCAGATGCCACATCTCTCGCAATTCCAGGCTCCGATACTATCTTCCCAAGCAAGCTATATATCTTTCAAGATAAGCACAACATAGCAACTAGACCAACTGTGAAAACAGGAGGTGCAGATGTTTTCTTCGCTCAAGATGGTCAAAATTCTTCCTCGAAAAATGATAGACGACCCCTTTATATTACAATCGATGATAAATTTCAAGCTGATATATTAAGACTATCTATTATACGGATTCTCATTTCTACAATTGCAATTTCGGAACAATGGATTTATGATTTCGTACCAGAGGTTTTAGAATTGATTATCGGTCAAGAAGAAGATTGGACTTTACCACATCTAACTCCTTCATCTTTGCATTCGGCGAATCGAGTGAAAACGAAAGAAGCTTTCAGAGGTAGAATGGAGGGTATTCGACAGCGAGTGGGCTGTACCAAGGACGTTTATAAGCTTTGTGAAAAAGTACCATTACCTCAAGCTTCATTACGAGCTATACTATTACGCGTAATACATCTCTTCCTCTCACCACAACTACCGCAATATCGGCAGGAAGAGCTTGCAAACATGCAAGATGGAGAAGGAGAATCCTCATCCTCAATCGCACGACTCGAAGAAGCATTGACACAAATTGTATTGTCGCTTTATGGAGCTTGTAAGCGGGGAAACCGAAGAGGTTACTTTGAAATGGCAGATATAGCGAGAAGATACAGAAGATCATTCATCGATATCTTACGGTCTGAACAAGAAATCCTCGAGCAAAAAAAATCAAATTCTATAGCGGTAGAGCGCGATGGTCAAGATAACAGAGACGTCAACATCATCCAGCCGGGAATGACGATTGAAAATATCACAGACAGGCAGTGTTTCTGTCTGATTATGCTTTCAATTGCTGAAGATGCTCCTGCTTCTACATTTACAATGACGAGTACTTCGTCAATTTCAAATACAGTCTTACGAGATATTACCAATATTCAACGAGAGCAGGAAACGGAAAGAATGAGGCATACCAATCAAAAATCTGTATATAGCTTCGATGCGAGCGATGCTAGTGATATACTCGAGGTACTCTGGTCTTACAAGACTGGCCCTGCCTCACGACATAACGCTTCAGAGGGAGACGTGCATAGTATACTACCAGTGATCATTGAGAAACTTATCCCACGATGTGAGGGAGATATAGCTTACCGAGTGGATGAGATTGTGCCTTCAGATCGCAACGGAAGCAAGAGGAAGACCGCCCCGGACGATGAGAATCATCAAGAGAATGAGAATTCAGTGAGGCGTAAGAGTGACATAGCGAAGATGCAAGTAGCAATATTGAAGGAGGCGTTCTCGTTTCAATCTACATCTGCCGTTCATGCTTCAGAACCCCTACAGTGGAAGGAGGTGGTAGCCGACTTTCTCTCGAAGCAAGATTTGGCGTTGCAAGAGAATCATTTTCAAGCTATTGAAGCATTAGCCTGCAGTGCCAATATGGATATCCTAGATGAGAATGCGCATGGAAGGACAACTTGCTCGCTTTGTCAAAGACAATTTACTATGGGGGATCTACCCTCTCGGAATTCGGAAGATTTAGATACATCATCGTCCAATCTCTTATCAAGTATGAAGAACTCCTTTTCCAAGATGGACACCATCTCCTCAACCACTCGTACATCATTCTGGCGAGCTTTCAGTGCAGTATTGATTCATTCAGGTGAACAACCACACTCCCTATATGCATGGCTAGATCTGGTATCGCAAGATTTGAAACATCAGAATAGATTAGTGAGATTATCAGCTGGTTACGCAGGGAATATGATCATTACGGAATTATTCAGACATGACCATGCTTTGAATTCAAATGGCCAATTGTCGAACTACTTTAACATGCTGGAAAATGGTCTGAAATACTCGAAACCGCCTGTGAAATTGACGACTACTACCGTCATTTCTGATATGATACGGTATGTTGACGTTGCTTCGGCCTTTCTCTGTGCTTATAACTGACCCTTTCACCTTCGATAGGATCGGCTCAGGCGCTATATTAGGCAAAGTTCTTTCACTGGGAGTCATTGCCCTAGCGGCTCAAGGTCAATTGCGAGCAATCTTTACAGCTCAATTAGACAATGTCTTCAAAAGCCGCGAAGTATCACCGTACAAGTTCTTTTCTCCATACCTACATCAACTATGTCCTATCATAGCAAGACATCTCGACTCCTCATTTGCACTCTTATACACATTGACCGATCTACTAAGAACAACAGTACAATCATTTCTCCAAACACCAGATATAGCAAGAATTTTCTTATCGGAAGCAATTCTATCTAAAAGAGAAGATGTTATACAAATCCTAGCTGAATCTATGGAAATTTCAACCGCTGAATTATTAGTTTTAAATGCAGATATCTGTTTCGCACCTTTATATTTCCTAAGTAGTTCTAAATTTGAAGAATGTAGATCTTTTTATATGGGTATATTACAATCTCAATCTTTTAAAACTACTTTCCAGCAATTGTTAGAAGGTGATTTACCCGCTGTTTTATTGGAGGTTCTGATAAGAGCAGATCCAGAAAACGCACGGCAGGTGAGCAAAGATATTTTCAATTTATTTCCTCTTAGCGTCTTCGTATTGCCTTGCTGATTGTTGTGATGTGCTTTTTCCAGCTCGACTCCATTATCCAACGGATATTCAAGGATCTTAATGGTGGACATTATCTAAGCCTGAAAGACGCCACTGCACTTCTAGGTCGCTCTGGCACAATTCTAGCTGTGTTTGGACGTGCCGGTGATTCATTGAGAGGCATGTATGGCAAGAAAAATTCAGAAGAGCGTGCTTTACTTTTGCAAGGTATGGAGATCCTTGTGTCTCGTGTTGGACAGCTCGTTTCTGGAGCAGCTCCTCAGGTAAGTGCCGACAATAAATCCCAAGGGTCAATTGAAAGAACTAATTAACATATCCACAGATCATGACTATACTACAAACGTCATTCAAAGACCGCGAAATCCGCTTACCGGCTCTTCGACTGTGGAAAAGGTTCTTGGAGACACTGAGAATAGAAGAAGTCAAGCCTTTGATTGCACAGACGACAGCAGTTTTCATCCAAGCCTGGCCTGATCTCTCACTGAGCGAGAAGGCTCTCGTCAAATCGATCCTGCAGTACTTCCTTGTCGATCAATACAAAAATCTGGAAGATGCTCTTACAGGTATAGCGGACATGTCAAGCATTCCGGAACTCGATAGTTACCAGAAGCGCCTCCTTACCAGAAGACAAGGACAATCTGCCGAAGAGCGCATCAAAGCTTATTTGACTCGGTTAGATACGGTCAATGAAGCGACCCTTGTACAGACGCTTCGTGAGCTATTGCAACATCTCAAATGCGAGTCAGCAAATATACAGAAGCTGGCGGCTGGGTCCTCGTTCTCTCCTCTGCTGGGGGAAACTATCCATACGCTTCTCTCTACGGCAATTCGAAGCTCAGAAGCGAAGTCGCCAGCAAGAGCGCTAGCACTGCAATGTCTGGGCGTTCTTGGAGCTTTAGATCCAGATAGGATGACTTTCCCACCTGAAGAATCTGCCTTCGTAATTGAGCATGATCTCCGTAATCCAGATGAATGTATGAGATTCGCCATCTACACGGTCGACAAAGTACTTCTCCGTGTGCTGCGTACTACCAACGACCCGCAACAACAGACCGCCCTCTATCTGGCCATACAAGGTCTTGCTGCGGTTTGTGGTTTTAACGAATCTCTGCGATCTGGCAATACTTTCAAACAGGGCATCGATGCAGGGATTCGTATGCGCTGGAATGCATTACCAAGGCACGTTCAAGATGTCGTGGAGCCATTGATCTCGGCTTCTATCAAGGTAGAAAGCTCGGTCAAGGCGGAAAAGCCGGAATATCCACTCTACAGTAACAGAACGTCATATAGGGAATGGCTGCAGACATGGACATCAGATTTAATTGATCATCTGGTGCAAGGAAACTCTAGCGTTACCCTTCCTCATAGTCCAGCAAAACTCTTTGGACCCTTGCGAGCTGCAGTACGAAGGGGACACGACCTTACCGTCCCGCATTACATTCTACCATTCTTGGTATTCTTTACGATCACCTCTGGTAACACCACACAGACTGCCAACATCAGTCAAGAAATTCAGACTGTCCTTCAAGATCAGATAAGTCCGTCAAAAGAACTGCCAATGCCACCCGATTCGAGATCTCTTTGCGCTCAGGTGCGTAAAACATTTTTCTTTTGGGGCGAAGCGACAACTTACTGACCACATTATATCACACGCCAGGCTGTCTTCGAGCTTATGGATCGGCTGAACACCTGGAGACGTGCGCGGCTAGTACTTGTATCTAAGCGTTTTAGAAGACGAGAATCAGACAACGAGATCCAGGGTCATCTTTTCTATACTAAGAAGATAGACTCACTATTTCAGTCCCTCCCTCAGAACATGGTAGCTGATGCCGCGTTCAATGCTAAAAGTCACGCGAGAGCTTTACTCAATTACGAACGGATTCTCTATGGGTTCGGCTCGAAGCAACCCTCTAGTCAGCTGCAGAACTACTATGAGCGGCTACATAACATCTATGCCGAGCTCAACGAGCCCGATGGCATGGAAGGGGTGTCAGTTTCGATTATCTCGCCAAGTCTGGAACATCAGATCCGAGAACACGAAATGACAGGCAGGTGGACGTCCGCTCAGAGTTGCTGGGAAGTGCAACTACAGCTTCAGCCAGACAATCCAGCATCTCATCTGGGTCTTCTTCGCTGCTTGCGAAATCTGGGACATTACGGTAAGACTAGTCTTCTGCGAGTAATAGCAACTCGCTGATTCCGCCTACACAGATTCCCTCAAGACGCATATCGCAGGTCTGCAAGTCAAGCATGCCAACTGGCAGAATGAACTGTCGCCGTACGAGCTGGAAAGCGCTCTCATTTCGGGCGACATAGCAGCCATATCTTCAGCACTCGAGCAGGCGAATCCTGCCTGTCCAGAGGCTGCCTTCGCACGCGTAGTTCTTGCATCGAAGGAGTCGCCGGGCAGCTCACACGCCACTGCTTTCCTCGAGGCAGCTGAATCCCTTGGCTCCACTATCACTACGGCCAGCAAGGATTCGTATCATCGTTTCTACGATACTGTAGTCAAGCTGCATATGCTACATGAGATCGAGACGTTGTTCACTCAGTCTACTGTTGGAGGGGCAGCTCATCGGCGACAATCCAAGGCGGATCAAGCAGACTTTGCAGCTCGTCTTGAGCTCACTTCTCCAGCTTTCAATACAAGAGAAGCTATATTGAATATGCGCAGGAATACGTATCGCTTATGGTGAGTTGATCGCCGGTATGAGCCGCAGCTGGAGAGCGCTTACACACGTCTTCTGCAGCGGTGCTGAAGAGCATACCAACGATATCGGACCATTGTGGCTCGTAACCTCCAAAATCGCCATCAAAGCACAACACCTTCAGACAGCATACAGCGCCATCCTACAGGCTAACCAATTGAAAGCAGATTTTGCTTTTATGCAATCAGCCAAACTTTACCATGCGAACAATCAGCTACATCGTGCCCTGCAAGAGATCGAGCAAGGCTTGAAGTTGTTGGGTGCTCTGGATGCAAGCTCGTCCAATAAGCTCAATTACGACCCATCCATGCTGAAGAAGCTGGCCAAGGCAACTTTGCGAAGCGCTCGTTGGATGCAAGAAACCGGGCGTTTTGAACACGCTGAGATAATGGCCCGGTACTCCCGGGCGATCAAATTGAGTCCAGAGTAAGCACATTCAAGGGGGTATGTTGATACACATTGACGTCCTCTTCGCCAACAGATGGGAAGCAGCCTACTATCGCATGGGTCAGTATGCCGACGACATGGTCCAAGCCAGTCCACCGTTCGAGAAAAAGCCGGCTGCCGATGGACGCGCAGCAAAGACGAAGTGAGCATGTGCATTGCACGCGTTTGGAGCCCACAACTGACGCAGAGCTCTCGACCTGTAGTGAAATCCTGCTCAGTTGCATGGAAATATGCGTACACTTTTTCTCACGAGCACTCAGATTTGGCGCAAAGTACATTTACCAAGCCCTCCCTCGTATGGTTACGATTTGGCTCGATATGGGAGCATGGCCGGACATTGCTGTCCTCCCAATAGAAGCCATCGTGCCAGGCACAGCCGGCGCAGCAGCCAACAATCCAAAGTGCGTGACAATCCGATTATTCCCTGCCCATCCCCTCTGGATACTGACTCCGCCTTGTGTAGAATGCGAAAAATCGAACAGTTGAAGCAAAATCAATTACCAGCTATAAAGTCTGCGGTATCTATGTTTGAGAAGATATATGGGCATATCAGACGTTCTCTCGATAAGCTCCCGCCATATATGGTAAGCGATCAGGTGCCGCTCGTAACCTGAAGTGTACTGATACGAGTTGTTGCGACACTGTAGTGGCTGTCGGTCCTACCGCAACTGGTTTCTCGGGTCAATCACGAGAGTACAGCAGTATATGCACAGCTTGTCTACTTGATCGAGCGGGTTATACAACACTATCCACAACAAGCCATCTGGACAATGCTTGGTGTGCTCTACTCCGTCAATAATGCGCGAAGAGACCGCTGTACGCAAATACTCAAGCGAGCTCAGGCGAGCCCGGCGTCTGCTGCTAATCAAGCCTTGACCGCGACTGTTCGTACTTTGCAAGAGCTTGTCAGATGCTTCCTCGAGATGGCTGCAATGAAAGTCGAAGGCTCGGGTACGCTGAGCATGGCGCAAACCTTCCCTGCTCTCAAGGCGATGGTGCCATGTGACATTATCATTCCCCTGCAGAATGCAATGACGATAACGCTTCCCACAGATGAGAAAGTCTTCGCTCATAAACCTTTCCCATCGGATCTCGTCACCTTCCAAGGCTTCAAGGATGAGGTCGATATTATGTCATCTGTCGCGAAGCCGAGAAAAATTGTAATCATAGGTTCGGATGGTAGATCCTATCGATTCTTGTGCAAGCCTCTGGACGATCTACGGAAGGACAACCGGTTTAACGAGTGCACGGCGCTCATTGGAAAGCTTTTGATGAAGGATCCAGAGGCGAGAAAGCGTGGATTGGGTAAGCACGCGCCCAGCGGATTGGCGCACAAGTGCATGCTCTGATGATCTTGTTTCTTTTCTTTCAACATGCATTCAGGCATTCGAGGATATGCAGTGATACCGCTGTCCGAGCAATGTGGGCTCATTGAATGGGTGCCGGACACGCAAGGCATTCGGCATCTCTTCATATCCTGCTATGAACCGCGAGGAATATCGGTTTGGGTGGGTGCCAATTTCGAGAATAAAGACTGTTTCGCTCGGCATTAACAATAATGAATGTTCAAATTCTTCCACATCTGCAGAATGATCATCTCAAGAAGGTCTACGAAACGCTCAAGACGGCACAGAAGAACGATCTCGCCAAATGTGGGAAAGCATTCACGGAGGAAATCCTCCCCACTGTGCCACCTATCTTCCATGAATGGTTTATGAGCAATTTTCCCGAACCTACCGCTTGGTTCAAAGCTAGGACAAATTATGGGAGGACTGCTGCTGTCATGTCGATGGTTGGCTTTGTGCTGGGGTTAGTGACCATAGCAAAGTTCCTTTCGACGCGTGCTGATGCGGAGTCCCTGTTCATACAGTCTTGGCGACCGACACGGAGAGAATATACTGATTGACTCCACGAATGGCGATGTCGTGCATGTCGATTTCAATTGTCTTTTTGGAATGGTGAGAATAACCTTGATGAGCTAGATGTCAATGCACTTCAATTATGCTGAGACCTTCTATGAACGTTTACGTTTTCTAATCAACAACAGGGTCAAGTTCACTTCGACATTGCAGAAAAAGTCCCTTTCCGACTTACGCAGAACGTAATCGATGGCTTCGGTATAACGGGGGTAGAAGGAGTTTTCAGACGATGTTGCGAGATTACACTTCGTATATTACGAGAGAACCGGAACTCCCTCATCAGTGTATTAGAATCTTTCGTTCACGATCCCTTGCTGGATCTACAATTGACAAGAGGTGGGAAAGTAGAAGTGAGTTTCACTCCTTCAATCATGAACCATCGTATTCACTGCTAACTCTCTTTGGCTTTCACCCCTGATTTTACGGTACACGTTTGACTATAATAACAGCGGAAGAACATAGGAGCAGCACGCAACGAGACGAAAGAACAAAAGGCACGAAGAGAAGAAGAACAAAGAAAGTCAGAAGCTAGAAATGCATTAGCAATAATTTCAAATAAATTAAAAGGAACTCAATCGACTACTTTCCCACAAGAAAATAACGCAAGCGCGGATAACGTCGTTTCGGTTGAAATGACTGTTGAGACTTTGTTTAAGGAAGCTACGGATCCTAAGAACTTGGTGAGTGCCGTGCTTGAGGTGGTGATTTGGCGGGTTTGCCACATCACGGTCGGATGGTGGCACTTTGGGATTTTTCGATACTGACACCTCAATACCTTCTATGCAAACAGGGAGGAATGTACTGCGGCTGGGCAAGCTGGCTTTAGCGCTAAACCATGAAAAGCCATGTCCAAAGCCAGCAAGACCTCAAATTTCAGATTTCGAGTGTCGACAAAATATCGATTTCGACGGAAATTGAAGATCGGGCAGGGCAAGTATACAGAAGCGTTCTCGTGTACAAGCTACGCGAGTGGGACGTTGTACTACCGCACAGGCTGCCTGCAAGGTATCCCTCCAAATACTCAAAGTTTTCCGAGGCCATAAGGCGCAAGTCGCCACCAGCTTCGACAAAAGTCGATAGAACATACTATACGCAGGTGAGGAGCGATTGTAGATTCTACAATATTCGAAGTGAGACTCCCGCTCACTGGCACTTGCTCCGTCGTAAAGCGCAAGACTGTATGTGGCCCCCGAGATTCGACATCAATGTAGCTCTAGTGCAATAGCAAGTGCAAAACGAAAGTCATGTTGTTGTAGAACCAAATTCTGAATTGCATTGCACAAACAAAACACTGGCTCTTAATACACTAGTAGGCAGATCATATCGCAACCTTCATTAAAGGATCACCTTACCGAGGAGTCTCTGCCACCTGATTCGCGACATTTGCGAATCAGGGGGCAGAGACTCCTCGGTAAGGTGATCCTTTAATGAAGGGATGCGATGTGATCTGCCGCAAGGAACAATATTTCAAACGCCGTCTGACCGGACTTACACAACACGAGAACAATATATCACTATAGGAAGGAAAGGGTGAATACGAAAGTCAGCACAGGATACATGATGGAATAGGAGATGTAGAGGTAGAGAGAGGTAAATAATGGGGACTGCTATCAGCACGTAAATTAAAATCTTCTGAAACTCTCCTCTCTTCGTCCCACGACTCCTCCGAAATATCTCCCTTAAATTGAGATTATCTACTCAAGAAGAGCTACATAAGGAAAGAATAGAAGGAATTTCACCAAGGTAGGAGGAAGTGGAGTTCAAAGATAAAATAGAAAAAGAGCTACCATATCGCATAGATATCTCTACTTAGTCTCCCGAAGTCCAAACTCCAAACACTCTGACCTTCAGAAGGGAAGACATCTAACCCACCCTTTCACATTTCCCAAATCTCCCTCCCATTCAAATCAAATCGCTTCCCAAACAAAGACATGATAATCGGGTGCAGCCTTTCTCACGTTTTTGTCCAAGTCACAACCCAATCTAAGAGGGAAAGGAAATGAAAGAGAAATGCTAATCGAGATGGGAAAGATGCCTTTTTAAACCTTCTTTCGGAATAGAGCTAAGAATGAGGACGATAATAAGGAAGAAGAAAGCAAAAGATATCAAAGCACTAGCATTCTCTATTCCGATTTTCCTTGTTCCCCAAATCCTCTTGCCTCGACTCTTGCCTTCTCCTCCCATAATGCAAACTTTTCCTTCGCAGAAGATCTCCAGAAGATATTCAAAGAGGAAACAGAAGTAAAAAGTGGAGTGTTCCGTTTTTTCATAGAATGGATTTAACGAAAAGGTTTCATCGGTTGCAAGGGTGGGAATGGTAGGAAGGGTGGGGTACGACGTGTGGGAAGAGATTGCAGATGCTCACGTTACAAATAGATCAGCCAGGCGTGACGGTGTATGCTACAAGAGGGGATACAAGCTAAATAGGAAGGATAGTCAGTACAAAGTGCAGGTAGAGGGAGCAATGGGAGAAGGAGGGATGGAAAAGGGCGCTTTCAGAATAGGTAAGCTTGGTAGGGGTTTATCTGCATCTTCCAACCCCGCTCGAGGTGGAATCAGTAGCAGAACTGTAATAATGTATAAACTGTAACATCATCTAGATGGGGGAGAGAGTGGAGTGTTTTGTGTGATAGGAGGGATAGATGGAAAAGAGTGAAGAATTATGCTTACCGTCAGAGGTGAGCCGCAGCTTGCAGAGGCGTTGTGAGAAAGTCGGAACAACAGCAAGAGGCCTATAGAGGGAGTCAGCGAAATGTCGCGGAGCGTGGGATGAGGTATAGAGAGACGTGAGAGGTGCGAGTCTCTCAGTTGGTGATGCATGTTTAAACGAGCATTCCCCAGGCTGGCCGAAGCCCTCCCTTCGCGGGGTCTCAAATGATTGATTCGTGTTATCTACAGCGTTTGCTGCAAGTGTCATCTACGAGAGTAGTAGTCGGATGGATGGAGTAGAGTAGAGGGTGTGGGTGGAAGAGTCTTTCTAGTAGGTCACTTACAAGGTGCAAACTCGGTCAACGAGGGCAGCGAGACCGGCAGGCGAGAGCAGAAGGACGGTGCGACGACATGACTCTGTCGGGTGCGGATGCTTGCTGCATGTAGTGTCTCTCGTGTCGAATGCTTGCGGTCGACTGTTTGGAAGAGAAGAGAGCCGCGTCTGCTTGAAATTTGCAGTAAAGTAGGCCATCGACAGAGGCAATCGAGGAATACAACGATAGACGACGGTCGAGCGAGGTGAAGCAGCAGCATAGCAGCATTGGAGATGCAGGATACGCTGTCCATGCTGCCATCACACCCGTCTGCCATGCTGAGTCAGCTGGCTTTCTGTCCTCGTCGCCGCCGCCGTCGAAGCTCGCTGCCTGGCCTACTTCTCGCTTCTCGCACCTCTGCAGCTATCCAACCGACAAGCACGCACGCTCGACGGCGAACAAGACCGACTGCTTGAACCTACTGCGCGCACTATACAGCGCTCGCTCTAGTCTGCCAGCCTCGTCAGGCTAACTTCAGGAGCATCAAGCCGAGAAGAAGCTCGCTCGCTCGATTCGACAGCGGACCGCCATCATGTCTTGGAGATGTGAGTATACCCAGCAGGACAGACTATCACTCGCCAACAAGCTGACTCGTCATGCTTCCACAGCCAACTCGCAGCGCACTGGTGCCAATGATGCACCTCTCGCCGGCATGAGAAGATGGGGAGGCGGCGAAGGTGGACCTCCCCAGCACCAGCAGCAGCAGTATCAGCAGCAACCACCTCCACCTCCTCAGCAGCAATATCAAGGCGGCGGTGGTGGTGGTGGATATGATCCATACCCCCAGCGTGGCACATCCACCTACCAGTCCAACGGAGCTGGCGGGGGTATGCCACCACCACCTCCAATGCAATCAAGCGCAGCCAGCAATGAGCCACGCAAGAGAAAGTCAAGATGGGGCGACGAGAACGACAAGATTGATGTCGCTGGTATGCCCACTGCCATCGCTGGTGGTGTATCCGGCAAGGATCTAGAGGCATATGCCATGCATGTCCGACTTGAGGAAATCACTCGCAAGCTAAGAAGCGGCGATGTCGTCCCTCCTGACAGAGAGAGATCTCCTTCACCTCCACCCACCTACGACCATCACGGTCGAAGAACCAACACTCGCGAGATCAGATACCGTAAGAAGCTCGAAGATGAACGCAACAAGCTCGTCGAAAGACAGATGCGGTCCGATCCCAACTACAAACCTCCTACCGAGTATCTCATGCAAAAGCGAATGTCAGGAAGACCAACAGAAAAGATCTACCTCCCAGCTAAAGAGTTTCCTGAAATTAAATGGATCGGTCTTATCCTAGGACCGCGTGGTAACTCGCTCAAAAAGATGGAGCAGGATACAGGAGCGAAAATTGTCATCCGAGGTAAAGGTTCGACAAAGGAAGGTAAAGGCAACTACGGAACACGTTCTCATGATGAAGAGGATGAACTGCATTGCATGGTTACCGGAGACACGCAGGAGAAAGTAGATGCATGTGCCAAGTTGATCAATCGAGTTATTGCAACAGCAGCGTCAACACCAGATGAACAGAACGATCATAAGCGACAGCAACTACGAGAACTAGCCATGTTAAACGGAACACTTCGAGATGATGAGAATCAACCATGTCAAAATTGCGGTAAATTAGGACATCGTAAATGGGATTGTCCAGAGCAAAAGAACTTTACTGCAAATGTAGTATGCAGGAATTGTGGAAATATGGGACATATGGCTAGAGATTGTATTGCACACAGAGATAAAGGTAGAACTGGTGGTGTTAATCCTACTACTCCTCAATTCGATTCAGAATATTCGGCTCTTATGGCTGAATTAGGTGAAGCTCCTCCTCCTTCGGCTTCTGGTGGCCCTCCCCCTCCTCAACACCACAATGGACCACCTGGATACGGAGCTGGATCACCCATGACTGCTCAAGCTCCTCAACTGGCTCCTGGTATGGGCCCCGATGGTCGTCCTCTTCCACCATGGCGTATTGCCTCAAACTGGTGAGCTCAAATCTGTCTTATTTCTATGTTTATAGAGCATTTTGCTGACACCTCGTCCCCTCGTAGGCACCCCCCTCAACCTCCCAACAATGACAGAAGAGGTGGAGATAGAGGCGGCCAAGGTCAAGGGTTCCAGGGTGGCACTTATCAGCCTCAATACGCAGGAGGATACGCGCAAGCTGCTCAAGCTGCTGGGTACAATGCACAGCCTGGTGGCTACGACTACGCTGCTGCTGGTCAATACAATTATGGAGGTGCACCACCACAGCCTGCTTATGGCGGAGCGCCAGCACAAAGCTACGATCAAGGATATGGTGGATACTAAATGTTGGCCGGGCCAATCAAGATATGCTTTATTTCACCACAGAATCAAAGCACCCAAAGTCAGAACATGCGCAAAGACAGTCTTTTTGTTTCTTTCTCTTGGATACTGAAGGAAGGGTTCAGACAAAACATGGATGGGAGGGGGGCAAACGAAAAAATCGAACTAACCAAACTAACTATTTTTCACGGGATAAACAAAAGCTACAATATCTTTAGTGCCTCTTGTAGAAATGTCTCTTTTCTTTCCATTCTTATTTAGGGATCTTTTTACTTATTATTTTCAGTTCTTTGTACGATTAGTCTACTAACCCTCTACTAACGTGCTATTTTACACAATGCCAATCGTCAAAAGTCTCAATTATTTGATAGTCTTTGCAATTTCTCAACTTGCGAAATAAGACTTGAAGCAGGTATGCCCTTCTAGTGCTGCTCCAGCTGAGGCGCATTGTGCTGCCTATTGCCTTCTTATTCGCCACTGTCGCCCTCCTTGTGTTCTCACGCCAACTTGCGGGTGTATCGAGTGGTACTCACCTGCCTGCTCAAGAGCCACTACTTGGATCACTGACGTGACTGGAGGTCGAGATCCTTGCTGTGTGGTCTGTTATACCACTTAATACAGAAGCCGATCGCGCCAGCCATACCCTCACGTTTTTTTGAATGCCTGCCTGGCTTCACTTGACTGATGACTGCAACAGGACTGCACATACGACCGAGCCAGATGCATGCTTAGAACACTCTTGCACACGACCGCGCCGCTTCTACGAGGTCTTCACCTTCCAACTCGTTTGCTCACACCATCAAGAAGGCATACATTGAAGCCGATCAACCTGCAACTCTCAGAACGGTATTCATTCAGCACTTCACCGCATCTGCATAAAGCAAGGTCAAGAATCATGGCTTCTCCGGTGATATTAGAGCCTCCTGTGCATAGAGGAATGACATTCGAAACTTTCGATAAAGATGCTTTGAAATTGAAGATTGATGTGCTAGCTGCAAGGGTACCTACTGCTCAGGTTGGGAAAGTCAAGAAGGAGTTATCTAGGTAAGCTAGATCCGCTACGATACCCGGAATAAATCATACTTACTGTTGCCTTTTGACTCGCTGATTGCCAAATAGCTCCGTCTTGACCATTCCGAGAGTCGCTTCTATAGTTGCAGATCCGGAATCCAACGACACGAAGCTCTTGCTTCTAAATAAAGCGACAAATGGTGAGCCCGTGATTGAATCTAAAACAGTCAAATTACTCGCTGAAGCTTTCCTTTTAGATGAGCTGCCTGCAGAAGCGAAGGAAATATTGGGGAAACATGGAGTTACGACAATCGGCCATCATATTACATTAGACTATACTTATTGGAACGCGAGTGAGCAACTAAGATAGACAAGGATGTTTCCTTCTTTTACTAATATAGATGGATCAGACCAAATCTTGCGGGCAATTTTGCCTGAAGAGCTACTCGAGGATTTGCCATCGTCTTTCACAATAGTTGGACATATAGGTAAGGCAAAGCTCTCAAAAACTAGACGAATTTAGACACTGATGCATGGTCAAGTAGCACACTTCAATCTTCGAGAGGAGTACCTAGCCTATAAAGAGCTTATAGGGCAAGTCGTATTAGACAAGAATCCGACACTCGAAACAGTAGTGAACAAGCTCGACTCGATAGACAACGAGTTCCGATTCTTCCAGATGGAAGTATTAGCGGGCAAACCTGACTTTCAAGTAACAACGTCGGAAAATGGTTGTTTATTCACATTCGACTTTAGCAAAGTCTACTGGAATTCGAGATTACAAACGGAACATACTAGATTAGTAGATTCTTTCGACACTCAGGATGTCATTGCAGATGGATTCGCGGGTGTTGGGCCATTTGCTGTTCCTGCTGCTGCTAAGAGGGGCTGTCTCGGCGTGCTGGCGAACGATCTCAACCCAATGAGCGCATCGAGCCTGCGGGAGAACGTCAAGCTGAACAAGGTACGTTCTTACACGGGACACATCCTTCACTACAACAGCTGACCTTGAACTGGCCCCATCAGGTGGAGGACATCGTACGGTGTTACAATATGGATGGCCGACATTTCTTCCGACAAGCCGTTCAAGAGCTATATGAAAAGCCTTTTCCTGGCCGCAGCGGGCCACGGATATCAGCTAGCAAAGCTGCAAAGCTGGCAAGACACGAGCGAGGGAAGAAGAGAGATCAAGAGACTGATATGCAAGTGGATATATCCCAGTCAGGCGGTAAAGCACCCTCAAAGGAGGTCGAGCAGCAATCACCACCAGGTCGATTCGCTGATCATTTCATAATGAACTTACCAGCGTCAGCTATTGATATGCTCGATGCGTTCGACAGCCTCTATACTCCTCTAGTGACTGGATCCGAAGAACAGCGAATTGCATTCATGAGAGATCTCGAAGTATATTCTAAGCGCAAAAGTACAGGCGAGTGGGACGGAGAACTGCGTCTGCCTATGGTGCATTGCTACTGCTTTACAAAAGAAGTAGACGACTTTGAATCCGATATTTGCAAGGTAGGTCTCTGATCGTAGCAAGCGTAACGCGTATATATGCTGATCTTGCTCTACTTCTCAGCGCGCTACCGCCTCGCTCGGTTATCCCGTCTCAAACAAACTTCTAGACTATAGTCTGTCACTCGTTCGGTCTGTAGCGCCCAAGAAGGACATGTATCGTCTGTCCTTCCGACTTCCAAAGGAAGTGGCATTCAAAGGGGCAATACCAAAGCTGCAGTAATAAGTCGGCAAGAAAACTCAAGTAGCGACAGGTGTCTTCATCGAGCCTTACGGAGACAAGCTTTTATTATTGACTTAGAAGAAGGATACGTACATCTGTTGTTGTTTACATATGCTAAGATTTACTAATATGGATTATGGAAATGGGTAACCTGTAATATGTAAGCGTTATTCGTCTGGGGATTCTAACAAAAGAAGCGTGATGTACTAAAGTGGGCGTTGCCTATTCTATGTCTGTGGGATGGTATGTTATAAAACATGGACTAGCAAAGCTACATGAGAGGAAAAGGCAGGCGAGATAATAGAAAAGATTGTCCGTGTTTTCAATTCGATGTACTTGCTGCCTATCAATAAGCTCTAGCCTTTCCCTTGCCCTTCTCCGCGAATCCCGCGTCTTGCCATCCTCGCTCGGAGCGGCTTAGCTGATGTCGAATACGAGCGTACTCGTCACCACCTTCATCAGAAGATACATCATCTTCCGGGCCTGGTCTAGTAGACCATTCTCCGACGCCAGCACCAGAGGTGACACCGGCATCGCTATAGTCATGAACATTATGGTTCGTTTGAAGGGCACTTGTTGATTCTTTCAGAATACCTGGGTAAGCTGAGCCATTCGGAGCAGTGAATTGAGGAGCAGGTGCACGCGGTATGTTGGCTGGAGGACCACTGTTTTCATATCGGGCTTCGGTGAGTTTCGTATCATCAGCCAGACGAACGGACTTGCGTCTAGCGACCCCGCCCGGGCCACTTCCAACGGAAAGGATGGAAGAGGGTCGAGGCGCACTGAGGGCAGACGAGGTCTTGACGGCCGGTCTGAGTTGTCCAGTCGAAGAGGAAGGAGGGCCTAGAAGATTGGGTGTAGTAGCCGAGGGCCTGAGAGTAGAAGCAGTAGCAGGAGCTTGAAGTAAATTTCCGTTGACATTACTAGAAGTGCTGCTTTTCTTGATTGTTTTCTTCTTCTTCAGAGGCTGTCCAGGAACACCGAGAGCGCTTCCACTTGGCGAAGGTGCTAAATTAGGAGTCATACTTCCCGTTGGCGAAGAGGGTGAGAGATTCGCGCTTGCAGAAGGATTCTTGGCGCTAGGTAGAGGCATGTTCATAACGCGCGAAGACTGCGAAGGAGGAGCGACAACGCTCATCAGGCTTGGAGTCTCTCTTGTGACTCTTTGAGCTGGATTCTGATTTGCCAATGTGTTCGATCTAGTGCTGGTCATTGTGTTTGATCTACTCAGGGTTGGTGTTGATCGACCCAAGTTTGGTGTAGAAGATGAGACGATCATCATGGTACCGGGTAGACCGGATGTTGCGGGCTTAAGGTTGTTCGCTACAGTTGTAGTAGTTGGACCAGTAGCAGATACCTTTTTCTTCTTCTTGACTGTTCCAGCAGGCTGAAGTGCGGTAGTTTGCGAAACGGGTGACATGCCAGCAGAAGTTAGACCCGTAGAAGCATTGGTGGCCGTCTTCTTTTTCTTAACAGTACCAGTCTTGCTAGTTCTAGGAGCTCCTACATCCGACATAGCTTTCTTTCGATCCGTACCAGCAGAGCTGAAGGTATTGGAGTTGACTGCAGCTCTGATAGCAGCTTCAGTCTGACGGTCAATACCAACATCACTGAGGGCAGAACCACCACCAAGAACTCTACCTCTTCCAGCAGCGTTATTTTGGACTTTGATCAAAGTTCTAGGATCAGGAGCATCACTATCGGAATCTTCCATGATGCGAGATTTTCTATCTTTCTTCTTGCTACTCCCACCGCCCCAAATAGACGAATTACGATCTCCACGAGTGCCTCTACTCTTTGGTGAACCAAGGATAGAATCATCATCGTCGTCGTCGTCACCGTATTTTCTGCCTGACTGAACGTCACGTTTCTTGAATAAACCTCCGATACTACCGAAGAAACCACCAGAAGAAGATTTATGATGACCTTCGTGACGATTCTTGTCTTTTGATCTCTTGTCACCGCCTCTAACGGTAGAGGTACCAGCGTCACTTCTCGAGTAATAAGCACTATCCCTTGCAGAGTTTTTCTTGAGAACGCGCCTTTCGCCCCTACCATCTGAAGTAGCAGATTCACTCTCGTTGCTGAGAGTCCTTCCATGTGAAGGCCTGCCTGGTGTAGAGGTCGTTCGTCTTCTATTATTGCTTTTCAAGGCACCAACCTCGTCAACAGCTTCATCGTCACTGTCAGCATTAGCTCGAGTAGCTTGATAGCCTTTCAGGCCAGTAGCCGAAGGAAGCAACAAAGTAGCTTCGGGTGCGTTCTTCTTCTTGTACGAATCCAAAGTGAAAGTGCCGGCGGATGGGATAGCAATGGGGGCGGTAGCAGCATCGTAAGGAGGTATAGTGGTAGTAGTGAGGGTAGAGAAGCGTTTCATCCGATCTTCGGGTGTCTCTCTGTAAGGAGATGCTGTTCTCGTTGGTACACCAGGTTGCTGCTGTTGTGCTGGAACAGGAGCCTGTGACTGCACTGGGGTTGAGGAAACCCTTCTTCCAGCGGCAGGAGCAGCTTGTTGAATAGCATCGTGGGACTGCTGCTGATACTGACCCTGGGGTTGATGCATTTGTCTCTCATCCGCTTGCTTCTGAGCCATCAGCTGTCTAGCCTTCTGCTGTGCTAGTTCTCTCGGAGTGAGGGGCTTATTAACATGAACCTGGTACAATTTGGGATCTAGCTCGTGGCCCCTTTCATCTTCACTACTGCCACCGCCTTCTTCCTCATCTTCTTGAGCTCTGTTATTCTGTCCATTTCCATTGCCGCGAAAGTGTTGATGATGGGTAGGCTGGGAGCGTGCTGGTATACCCTCACCAGAAGCCATTTCTTCTTCGTGAGAGACTTCAGCGATAGGTGGATTGACGACACTTCTTCTGTTGGAACCATTCATAGTGTTGTCATTCATGCTAGCGCTGCGATGTAATGAGCCATTATCGCGCACGCCTCCTAGTGCAGTATCACCCTCGTCATCACTGAAGTCCGCAGGAATGCCTGCTGCTCGTCGAGCTACCTGAGAAGCTGAATGAGATGGAGCTATGACTGATCCTTCAGGTGATTGAAATGTATCTAGGCGATTGTTGGACTGGCGCGAGGGCGTGTGAGCAAGCTGAGTCGGCGGAGGTGCCTGAGGTCGAAGTCTTAGATCGGCTGGAGGATAAAAAAATGAAATATCGGTCAGCATGAATGTCTCCTTTGCCAAAAGCTGTGCCGGATGGAGACGACACTCACTCATGCTTCCATTAGGCTGATTATCAGGTTCCAATGAGTCCAAGATATCAATTGCTCTTTCAGCAGTATCTCTCCAGGTATCAGCCAATTGAGCCATAGCTCTCATTCTCATCCTCAAAGCTTCTCTGAATATTCTCCTCTTGACGCCTACTAAAGCTCTTTCTTCTGCTTTGAGTGTAGACTCGCATGCTGCTAGTTCTGCTCGCGCTTCCTCTAGCTTTGCAGTGTGCGCTTCGAAAGCGGTGTCGGAAGTTGGCGGCTTCTTGTTGTTTAGCTTGACGAGCTGTACTTGTAGTATTGTTGTGTGCGTAAGGCAATTATTGTAAGGTTATGGATGGTGTTGCGCCCGTGTCGTTGGGGTAGAAATAGGCGCGTCAGATGGCGGGTAGGCAAGGGCAAGCGGGTGACGCAGCGACGAGAAAGCGAAGAGAGAGCGAGCGGAAGAGAGGAGGGAATCAGCACATGTACAAAGGCTGAGCAACCAAGCTTCACGAGCACAACAACATACCCTGCTGACGAAAATATCTCTGTCCCTGAGAATCACTCTGATCTCAGCTTCTCTGGCTGCAACATCTTTCAGTGACGATCTGTAGTTGTTGAGGGCCATGAGATAGGTGCGTTGAGCGTCGAAGGTTTCGTCGAAGAGTTCGCATACTCTGTTGCTTGCAGTGAGGACATCGGCTGCAAAAGAGATGGGATGGCGCACACATGTCAGTTTCCAGCTTCCCGCGATTAGCTGACCGCCCAGGATCAAAGACTCACGAGAGTCCCCCGTGTCTGCAGCAGCCCAGCCATTCAAGGCATTGTTCGCGTTCTCGCATGTCTGGGTGTACGACTTGAAGCTGTCTGCGACTTCCTTCTCGCACTTGACGAGCGAGAGCAGCAGTCTTGAATCGAAAGGTGTGTGGCTTTTGTTGCCGCCAACCATGCTGGCGGGATAGCTGTTGTTGGAGCGTGTTCGTGGACTACTCTATCTAGTGTTGCTATGATGGAATAGCTGACCCAAACACCTTCATCCGATGCTTTCCTTGTGTCAGTCCGCCGTCAAGCCACTTGAGCGCGAGATTCTGTCTGTGACATCCTGCTTCGATCAGCCACTCTTCCAGCTCTTTTGGAAACGTGCCTGGACTGGGATTCAGCAAAGGCACAGGACTGGCACACAAGTCAGAATGCTGGCACTCGTCCATCTCTACTCCACTTGCTGCCAGCCAGAATCGAGCGTTCGCTGGGAAAAGCTACAAGCTCGTGATGCGGGGCAAAAATAGCCCATCAAGCCTCATCAAGGAAGAAAGTTGCAGAAGCTGTAAATATGCTAGTATTGCTTTCAAGCATGGAACTAGACAACACCTTCTCAGAAACCTGACTTAAGGCACCTATGCCACGCACAAGATCGTTTACTTTGACGGGCTCTATCTACGGATCTACCTAGCCCTGAATACCCATATAGTCGTGTTTTCAAGGTCACAAATTCGTTCATGTACGTTGAGAGCCTGTTCGACAGGCTAGAGGTGAGTGATGGCATGGTTCTGGTATTGACCTTCAGGGCCATCGTTGCTTTGGTTTGTCTCGGTTACCGGGCGTAGATGTTATATGATGCAGCCGAGCGGACGAGGTCGTATCTTCGCATGCTCCTGTCCTTAGAGTTCAACAAAAAGACATCTACAGCGTGTTCACGTGTTGGGCTTGTGGTTTGGTTCGATTTTAGCTAGATTCCTCAAATGTTCTTCAGATAGCACAGCTATCGAAATGATTCCGACTGATCAGAAAGAAGGAGCTTATTCATCTTATTTGTTGTCTTGCGTTGACGACTCTCTGTCTAGCAGGAGCGACATCTACAAATCGGTTGTCAATCCGTCAGTCAGTCACCATTTACCTAGCTACCTAGCCGAAGTGGACTCACGAGATTTGGAAAGTCCCTTGCTTGAAGAAACCATTTCAGGGCTACTACCGATATATCCCTCATCATCATCTTGTCTTTTTCCCACTGCGTAATGACCAAGAATGCCCGCGTAGGCATCGTCTTCACTACCAGGTGAAGAGACTCCTTCTGACAGAGTACGATTATTCCCTTGCGCGACTATGACACTATCATAATGGCCCGTTTCAGGTACTTCGATTGTATCATTGATATCTTCAGCATGACTAGCTAAATCATTCATAGCTTTATGTCTACTCCAACCAAATTTCATTCTCTGGCTATGAGGATATTGACCTTTTGCGAGACCAATACCAGCTAAATTATTAACGCTCTCACTAGAAGGAGAAGCTACCATTCCTCTTCTGGGAGGTTTCATAGGTACTGCCATGTTAACGTGAATAAAACCACCATGAGAATGACTGGAGACCGATGATTCATCTTCTGTTGAGTGCCCATCCATTGATAGACTAGGTCTACTAACGCAAGAAGATTGGTTCGAACTGTAGCTTGTCATACTGCTATTACTGCCGTATGAAGTGGCGCTTGATAGAGTAGTATGACTGGCATGACTACTGCTACCCTGTGTGAAATTTCCAGTAGTAGACGAGGAAACAGCAGAACTGGCACTAGATCTAGAAGGATCGTAACCTTCATAATCACCTTCAGTACTATACTGACTAGCAAGAGTAGTATCGGTTTCTTGTCTTCTCCTAATCTGAGCTTGATTGAAATCCCTAGCTTTGGGTGTAGGAACGGAGGATGAAGATTCTGAAAAAGCCATCGACTTGGCTGAAGTTGGGGGATGCGCATATTGAGAGGATGAAGGTAAGGGTAAAAGAGTCATATCGAGCGCACTAGGCGGTCGTTGGACGATTCCTCTGGTTCCGAAAGATCTAGGAGGCATTGCTATCCTATTCAAAGAGGGAGTATCGAGAGGTGAGACAGCGCGTTCCGTCAAAGGTGAGAGACGAGTTCTCCCTTGCTGTTTAGTCCTATGAGGTCTTAAATCGAATTCATATCCCGTCCTCTCAGCTGACTCTGTAGGAGGAGGCGGAGGGTTACGTGCAGGTGGTGATGGAACAGAAGCCTGCAATGCGCGCTGTACGGGCGCTGGACAAATCGCGGCCGGCAGAGGTGGAAGTGGCGAGGTAGGTGCGGGCGAGCGTGCCGGCGGGAGAACCATACGCTGATTGGGAGGAGGTGCTCTCGAGAGCGCAGGCGATATCTGTCCATTGTGCATTCCGCTAGGCAAATTCGATGATGTTCTAGGGGGTGAAGGAAGAGGCGAGGCAGGAGGAGGTCCAATAGCTGACACACTGTCAGGACTATATCTACCACTTGCCGACGTGGAAGAAGGCACAAGCAGGTGCATTGGTTTCTTGTTGCGGTTTGTGCTCTTGCTCCCATCAGGGAGGAAAGGGTCCAATACAGAAGCATCAGAATTACTTCTTGCCGTTCGAGATTCAGGTTGTCGCTGTTGAAGGGGAGTTGTCCAAGTCGTTTGAGCTGTATGTTTCGCATTAAGATGGAAGTTACCAGTACTTCCCTGCAATACCAGCTGACCTTGCCTTTTCTGATGGTTTCCAGGATGTCCAACCGCTGTACGAGCTTGAGCTAACAATCTCTCTTTCGCATCCGCTAAGTTTTCCTTTTCAACGACCTCTACCTCATTCTCCTTACCGAAGTTCTCAACAATACCCAACCTAGCAAGCTGATTAGCTCTTTTCTGACTTCCTCCCTCGCCTAAAGAATTAGAACAATAGGGTGCTTTCAAATTCGAGAAACAACTTTCATCGTAGACTGCAGGACGAGGGTTCCTCGTGATCGTAGACGTTGTTGAATGAAGTGGGAAGAAAGTGCTCGCATCTCCAACTGACATTGAGCGTTTGCGTCTGTGTTGAGCTGCTATTGGATCACGATGCGATCCTGCAATAGGTGGACCGTGATGGACGGGTGTCGGAGTACCATGTTGATGTGGTGTTTGACTGCGTTCTACAGATGGCGCAGCACGAGAAGGAAGGGGAGAAGGAAAGTATGTTGACATTCCCATGATCGTTTCCATTTCTGGAACAGCAGGTGCGCTGGAACAGTCCTTCGACGAGCTGTCGCCCTTTTTTCCTCCTCCAAACAAGCCAAATTTCTTCTTTGTCTTTCCGGGTGCAATGATGGTAGCAGGTGAAATGGCTCTTGCTAGTTCTTCTAATTGTTCCCTCGATGCTGTACCTGGGACTGCCGTTCGCGTGCTATTCGACACTATCGCCGCTGAATGAGGAGGCGATATACTGTCGCCGGTACGAGCGCTAGCGCTTGAAGTACATCTCGACATGTCAACATTGAAGTGTTTGGAGCTTGACGAGAATGTCGAAGATGAGGACGGTAGAGGTGTATTAGGAGAAGCCTTTCGAGCGAGAAGAAGTAGATCAACTACTTCGTCTCGAAGGCTAGCTGCGTCTGAAGCTGATGAAGCAGTGCGATGGCGTGGTTGTGTCGCGTTGGAAGACATGGGAGAAGGACTAGAGAGCGTCTCTTCTTCTTCTCCAACAGTGTGCATCATTCGCTTGGACATCGAGGAGGAGGGTGCCTTTACAACAGAGGGCAACAGTCGCGTAACGTTAGCAATTTTCATCGGAGAAGGACAGGCTCAGTCCTGACATAGACTCACCGTTGGAACGTTTCGCCCCCGGCCTAGGCTTGACTGTCCAGAAGAAGTGCCAACGCTCAACCCAAGTCCAGTAGTCTTCTGCTGATGGCCGCCCTGTTGTCTCTCTTCCATGTTTATCCTCTGATCAACAAGGTTTAGCATCCCATTGATGCTGAATCTAGCCAAGTCAAGATTACTAGCTCTACTTTTACCATCACCAAGATTCAACTTCTGCAACTCTACTATTGGCATTGCACTTGGTACATCAGCGAATTGTTCGGCTGCTTGTTGTGGAAATTGAGCTTTCTTCTGTTCGATTGTTTTATTGGTTTTTGAACGTGCTTTCTTGTTGTTATCTGCACTGGCATACTGCCCTTCCTTCAGATAGCCAGTCCAAGGCGATGCGTTGCTGCTACTGGAAGGGCTTGCGCTTGTGTTTGAAGGTAGTGGACTTCGCGAACGCGTGTGTTCAAGCGAGGAATTCGGGCTTGGGGTGCCGCTTTTTGGATTCGAGTCAAGTTGACGTTGCTCGATGCCGAGAAGAGCGTTGGATGGATCGTAGCGAGTCTGCTGGTGCTGGTGCTGTTCGGACTGTGCAGGAACAGCAGGGGAAGGAGAGCGACGAAAGAGGCCCATTGCAGCTGAATGCTCGAGGCGACTGACGCGATATGAGGGGAGAAGCGTGTATAGATGGTGATTATGCTAGTGATCTAGCAAGTAATAACGAGGTTTGCGTGTAAATAATGTCGTGTAATAACTGCTTTCGTGGTTGTAGTCGTAAAATAGGTCGTGTTCCAGGGGTTACTGTGTCTCTTCAAGAATCCATGAATACTGCTTTACCACGGAGATTGATGAAGCAGACGCGATGGTCTGATACTATTATCCTTGTGAGGTGTGTTCGCGTGCGTGTATATGAATCCAGCCAGTGACTTGTTGAGCTGACTAGCAGGCTGCTTGGATGTTCGTGGCTGCTGCTGTAGGCTTTGTTCGACGCAGTATGACACGCTCGGAGGCGTGACTGTGATGAAGCCGACGCAGGCGGGCGAGCAAGCAAGCTGCCAGAGCGTTGCTGAATACGGTTTCTTGGGCAGTGGTAGTCTTGACTTTGTTGTTCCGTGGACGGTGAAAAGCCAAAATGCGAAGGACGCTGTGTTGCGTACAGAACAAGTGACCCGCAACAAGAAGGTGAAAGCCTAGACTGGATGAGACAGTACTGTGCTACCTAGAGCAGTGCGACGATAGTGCAGGGTATTGCCAGTCCCTATGAACGTGTTAACTGCATTCCTATATGCACCGGCATGGTGTGGTGCTGTGACTGTTCTCGCCTGAGCTGCGGTGGCGCTTTACGAAGGCATGCAATTGCTGACATGAGATTCGGATGGAATGCAAGCTGACGACTGGAGACCCTGCTGTTCGTCTATACATATCATATCCAAGATGCTGTGCACGAAATGCTCCTGAAGACACGTTCTCTCTGTCTGGACTGTGGTGCGCGAGCCACTCGAGAGCTTTGAATGATGCACGCGATTGACTGATAATTATAATGATACGAATCACGAAATACAGTAGCAGTATGTAGAAACAAGAACGCTCTCAACCTTCTATCAGGGGAAAGAAGCTTTCGCTATTCCAGTGCATCGAATAACCATAGCACTCACGACCAAGTATACACGCTTCCCGACGGCCGTCATATAGGATTCGCCTTCTATGGCGATCTGACTTCTAAGCGGTCTGTAATCTATCTCCATGGCCTGCCTGGTAGTAGAGTAGAAGCTACCGAATGGTCCAAAGCTGCATCTCACCTCGGCGTGCGTATCATCGCGCTCGATAGACCAGGGTATGGCCTTTCCACTCTCCATCCCGGTCGCACACTCTCACAATATCCAGAAGACGTACTTTCTCTGATCAACCACCTTAACGTGGACTCCTTCTCTGTGGCTGGTGTATCGGGGGGAGGTCCTTATGTCCTTTCCTGCGCCGCGTCTATGCCGAGTGCGCGACTGAAGAGCGCAGGTATAGTCGCTGGCCTTGCACCACCTGATATCTCGCCCAAAGGTGGCGATATAGGACCAAAGACAACACGATATATGTTTCGCTACTTTCCAAATCTTATTGCTCAGTTATCAGATTCACGGGTCGGTAAACTGGCTCGTATGGACGATCCGATACCAATGCAAGATATGTGGTATAGTGGTTTCAAGGACTACAAAGGAATAGATCAAGATATAATATCAAGTAGAGAATATTCTAAGTTCATGGGAAATCTATTTAGACAAGCATTCAGACAAGGATGGAAAGGCTTTGCTGAAGATGGTAAACTACTCCATCGGACATGGGATTTCAAGCTTGAGGATGTCGAACATGGGCAAGTAGGATTTTACTACGGCGACAACGACGTTCATACTCCTCCTCATATGGGACGGGAGATGCAGAAACGCGTGCAGGGCAGCAGGTATACGGAGTACAAGGATGCAACTCACTTGAATCTAGTGCACGTGCATGGGAAGGCGATATTGGAAAATATAGCAGAGCATCTATGACAAGCCAGGGAAGTGTACTACAGTTCTGAATCATGTAGCTAACCTTTGACTAGTAGTTAGGTCGTATTCTCAGTGTAAACAGTAATGAGAACCTTCTTCTCGCCACTGATTTAAGCAGGCCGATCATCAACTTGTCGAATTTCAATTCGCATTTCCAGTCTCATAACATCTTGACTTTGGCAACAGCAGGACAGTATCCAGTCTGCGCATTTGCCATGTCTTCATCATACAGGGCAGGACGTGCTCTTCTTTCTCTCCCTCGAGCTGGTCCGAGCCAAGTTTCAGCTCCATCGGCGGCGATAGGAAAAAGTTCACAGCGAGCATTGAGCAGTCATGCAAGTACGCATCAAGGCATCTGTACATGCTCGAATAACGCTACAAGCTCAATAGCAACTTCAAGATGGTCTGCGTCGCATGTCTCTCGCAGTTTACAAAGCAGGAGATCTCTCGTCACTTCGTCAAGATTGAGGTACCCTGCTCCTGCTTCAACTACAGCAGCTGCAACAGCAGCAGACAAAGAACTCCCTAAATTGACAGACAGTGATAAGCAGAGATTGCGACAGTTGAGGAATGTCGGTATCTCCGCTCATATTGATAGGTGTGTATCTGTCTCGATGTTCCTCCATTGTCTTTAGCGAGAAAATAGGACAGTCAGACTGACATATAGTATATTGCTTTCTATGCGAATCCCTTGAACGCGCCAATTTCAACCACATTACTATGACCTAAATCCAAACCGACGTAATATGGCCTTTGCAATACTAGTGGGAAAACAACACTCACAGAAAGAATTCTATTCTATACTGGACGTATAAAAGCCATTCACGAAGTAAGAGGTAGAGATTCGGTTGGAGCAAAAATGGATAGTATGGAATTAGAAAGAGAAAAGGGAATCACCATCCAATCAGCTGCTACTTTCTGTGATTGGAATGTAGGAGAGGGTAAAGGTGTTGCTGGTGAAGGTGGTCCTTATAATATCAATATCATCGATACGCCAGGTGAATCTGAATTTATCAGGTCTGAGATTATACGCAGAAGTACTCACCTTTTCCTTTTACTAGGTCACGTCGATTTCACTATAGAAGTCGAAAGAGCTCTTCGCGTACTAGACGGAGCTGTGCTCGTCCTGTGTGCAGTTGCAGGAGTACAATCCCAAACGATAACTGTAGATCGACAAATGCGTCGATATAATGTTCCTCGGATATCGTTCATTAACAAGATGGACAGAGCAGGAGCAAACCCTTGGCGTGTAATTGACCAGCTCCGCAAAAAGCTGAAGATGAACGCAGCCGCTATTCAGATACCCATTGGGTCTGAGAGTGAATTCAGTGGTGTTATCGATCTGGTCAGAATGAAGGCTATTCGTAATGAAGGCGAGAAGGGGTGAGTCACGTCCTGCAACTCTACCGAATGGAAAGCTGACGCAACTAGTGATATCAATCAGAGTCAAGATCGTGGAAACCGATGAAATCCCAGCTGAGCTAGCTGAGCTTGTCCAAGAGAAGCGCAACGAGCTTATCGAATGTGTCGCCGATGCGGATGACGAGCTAGCCGACCTCTATCTGGCTGAAGAACCCATCTCGACCGAACAGTTGGCGAATGCTATCCGCCGTGCCACAATCTCGCTCAAATTCTCACCCGTATGTATGGGCTCAGCACTTGCAAACAAGACCGTTCAGCCCGCTCTCGATGCGGTGTGCACATACCTACCCAATCCATCTGAAGTTGACTCGACAGCTTTCGACTATTCGAAGCCTGAAGAACCACCATTCCCTCTCGTCCCAAGCACAGATAACACCCCTCTAGTAGGACTAGCATTCAAGCTTGAAGAAGGTCGATTCGGTCAATTGACATATATGAGAGTATATCAAGGTAGTCTAAAGAAAGGAAGTGTAATTACGAACGCTCGAACTGGTAAAAGAGTCAAAGTACCTAGATTAGTTCGAATGCATTCTGATGAGATGGAAGATGTTGATACCATCAATGCTGGTGAGATTTGTGCTATGTTCGGTGTGGAGTGCTCGACTGGAGATACATTCACGGATGGTACCGTGCCTTACTCGATGGTAAGTTTCTATCCCTCTCGTCCGTGTCTCCATCTTTACTCACTTCCTTGCTATCCTGGCACAGAGCTCTATGTTTGTCCCAGAGCCAGTCATTTCTCTTTCTATTCGTCCAAAAGGACAAGAATCGCCCAACTTCTCTCGAGCACTCAACAAGTTCCAAAAGGAAGATCCTACATTCCGAGTACATGTCGACGCCGATTCCAATGAGACAATTATATCAGGAATGGGAGAACTTCACCTTGAAGTGTACGTTGAACGCATGAAGCGAGAATACAACGTGCCTTGCGCTACTGGTAAACCACGTGTTGCATTCCGAGAGACAATAACCGAGCCAGCTTCTTTCGTATATGTGCACAAGAAGCAGACAGGTGGTGCTGGTCAATATGCCAAAGTCATGGGCAGAATAGAACCGATGGAAATGGATTCAGAAACTGGCAAAGATACAGCATTCGAATCTCAAGTTATCGGAGGAAATATCCCACAGGCATATATTCCTGCAGTTCAGAAAGGTTTCCAAGACGGTCTTGACCGGGGTCCACTGACTGGACATACTGTCACTGGTGTCAAGTTCATCCTGGAAGATGGAGCAGCACACGCTGTTGATTCGTCCGAATTGGCTTTCAGATTGGCTGGACAAGGCGCTTTCAAGGAAGCGTTTGCCAAAGCTGGATCGGTAGTCCTTGAGCCTATCATGAAAGTGGAGATTGTCGCTCCTATCGAGTTCCAAGGTTCCGTAATCGGCGGAATCAATCAAAGAAAAGGAACAATTCTCGACTCTGAAGCTCGAGATGATGAATTTACTCTTCTCGCTGAAGTATCACTCAACGATATGTTCGGATGTAAGTTTGTTTCACATGGCTTATACTTGGCGTCTCTATACATACTGATTACTCCACGAACTTGCAGACTCCTCGCAGCTGCGTGGCATGACTCAAGGAAAGGGCGAGTTCACGATGGAATACCTCAGACATTCTGCTGTCATGCCTAATATCCAGAAAGAGTAAGTCACACTGGTTCTACACAGGAAAGAGCCTACGTATTGATCTTTCTTGATTTGCAGCATGATGAACGACTATACCAAGCTTCGCAAGAGCACATAAAGCACCATATACGAGAAGAAGTCATGGCTCGCGCAGACTCCACGAACCTGGTATTAGAAACTTAGATGCAATTGTCTTGTCTTACCCTCAGTCAAGCAGTGAGGTATAGTCCTTGGTTTCTGTACAAGTCTTGCTGTATCATAGGCAAATCTAAGTTCTCGAGAATCCAACCCAATTCATTAACAGGAATATGAAAGTGCTACGAGGGCCCTCGCTATGGCTACATGACAGCACAACAGGTACGGGGCCGGGTATGCACTACTGTAATCTATACACCAACGTGAGATCTGGACTACATGGCGCGGCCGGAGTACAGATCAAGCATCTGATCAAAACTCTTCGAAGTACGCGATGCAGTGTCCGCCATTTCACCCTCCCAAGCAGCTTGATCTGGACGCGAGCGTGTCGAAATAAAGCTTTCTTTTCTAGACGACTCGCCTGAATCGATACCCAAAGGTGACCAAGGTCGGTAAGCTTTATCTGACATATCCAAGGCTTCGTGTACCGAATCACGTTGGGAAGACTGCCTGTTTGAATGTGTGCTTTGGTAAGAGATACCTTCCTCACTAAAAGGATTGAGCGGTGCGGCGTGACCCTCTTGAGAATATAGAGACAATGAGGAAGTGGATTTTCGCCTATTTACGGGTGTGACTGGAGTGGTGGGGTTTATGGTACTGTGTCCGCTAGGAACTGGTGTAACACCAATTCGGCTAAAGTCAATGCTCAAAGCGCGAGTCTCTGTCTCGAATTCGAATGGATTGCCGCCCTCATCATTTGAAGTCACCGAGGTCGATGAATACCGTTTAGGACTTGCGCTATAATAACGCGGGATAGAGTATGCACTAGATCTACGGAACGGATTGTTCGATGCGAGGGGTTTCAAGGTGGGCTGGCCGAGCATGAGATTGCTCATATTGGCTCCTTGTTGGTTTGGAATTGGGAAGCGGTTAGCTAGTTCTGCCAGGACGGGCGACGGTTCTCCTGCTGGCGCTACCTCAAAAGACAAGCTTTCTCTGCCACGCGTACTGGAAGGGCGCTGTTGTGTGCTATACGAGTAAAGTGGATGCAAGTGATTTCCAGATAATGCGGAAGAAGCTCGCGAACTTGTTTGACTTGCGTTCCCTAGCAAATTCGCTCGAGAGCTAGCGGGTGTAGGAGCTATGATGGAAATACGGGGATCGTGCGGTACCACCATACTTCCTGACGCACTGGCCGTAGGCGAAGGCGGTCTCGCGGGTGCAAAGATCGACCAGGTAAGCTTGGACCGGCCAGTAGAAACTAGCAGGTTCGGCAGGAGAACTGGAGGCGACAAATTCACAGCTTGGGTGCTTTCGTCTTCTATGCTCATCTTCTCGCCAGCCGTAGCTGGCCAATCACCATCTGTGCCATTCCAAGAGTAGTCAGAGTGACTACGACTGTGCCGCATAACATTTGTTTGCTGTATCAAGACTGTAGAGTTCAGATGTTCAGTTCGCATTCTTCTGATTCTGCACGGAGTAGGCTACTCACACTCTCGACGTTTAGCAATCTTAGCGCGCCTACGCCAGAAGTGGACAGCTAGCAATACGATTCCTACGGCAGCAAGTACGCCGATGACCAAGCCCGCCTTCCCGCCGCCATCCATGCCGCTTTGACCTTCGTCTCCATTCGACTCTGCTGAATTCGCTGGTGTTGATTTTCCAGTGATAGAGGCAGTATTCAGGGTTTCGCCCGGAGAGGCCCGCTGAGACGCAGATGATGCACTTGAAGCCGAAGAAGGAGAAAAAGGGGCCTCCGACTGCGCATATGCCTGATCAGTGCCCTTTACATGTCGCTCAGCTTCGTCACCAGCAATTTGGGAGCTAGTAGCATCGACTGCGGCTGGGATGGACGCAGCCGCTTGGGTACTTTCCAGGGCCGTGTTCTCAATTACAACTTCGGTCGTGGTATCGACATTCGACGGTTGCAGTGCGGTACTGCGGATGATAGTGGTCCAAGTATCTGCCGGTAGCGATGTTCTTCTAGAGGTCACGGGAATCGACGGCGTTGGCGTGAGATTACTCGTTCTGGTTCTTCTTGTAGTGGTCGGCGGATCAGGATTGGGCACCACTCGAGTAGGCGTACTGGTCGGGGAAGTGTCTTCGACTACATCAGCATCTGTAGTAGTTTTAGTATCTCCTGCATCTCTGGGGCCTTCGGGCGTTGTAGTAGTTGTTGTACTTGAGGCATCAGTTGGAACTGGGTAAGATGGTAGAGAGGTATTGGAGCATCCACGACAAGAACTACAATCAGCGGAGGCTGACGAGCAGGGACATCGTGCGTACCAGGATCCAATGGCGCTGGTGTGGTCTCCTCGATAGCGGACATGGCATACGCAGGGGTGGGCGGATGGATGAGAGCAACGTATCGGTCAGCGGTCAGCCATACCGTACCGTATCACTCGATTCGAACAAGAGGCTTTCTTCGCAGTTCGTAGCTTTACCCTTTGAAAACCTTTGAAAAGAGCTGCTCGTTTGGTTGCTGGATGAGCGATGCAGGTTGACTGAAAGGTGGAAAGCGTCGGACATGACGCGCCGTCAGGAGACACTTAGCCAGAAGCTACGCCTTCCGTACTCTCGGTTTGATAGGGGCAATGTTGCAGCCCTCTCTCGGTTGAAAGGTGTTGGAAAGCTTCCGCCCATTTCTTGCAACTTGCGGGCAAGTACGCGAGCTGAAGTCCCTGCAGCTCGCAATGCTGCCATTGAGGCGCTCCACGCAGTAACAGCATGCCTTTTCAGCGTTGCCGTTGAGAGGTTTGCGCTATGATGTGCCCATGCTCGTCGGTCCAATGTTCGTACAGCAGCAACCGACGGTACATACGTACACCTCGATTAACCTCAAAGGCAAGTTCGCCACCACCTCTGGCGGACCTTGGATCTTTCTGATATTTCATAGTGCTTCCTTACGGCATACTAGCTGTACACGTTTCCAGGCACAGATGTGGATACATTGCGCAGTATGTAACACACTTCGAAAACGATTATAGAAAAAGAAACTCCCTTGGCTTTTGTATGGTCTTCCCATGCAGGGGATACCACCTACACCTACCAAAACAAAAACCCTACTCCAAAACTGCATTTCCCCAAGCAAAACAATAGAACCAGCCCGATGTCTCACTCCCAAGGGTAATTGACTTTTTCCGTAGTTGAATGACCTTCACTCGATATTCTTTCCTGTTGAGCTTTCTCACCTACGATTGTCGTCTTTTCTTTAACGAAAGCAGGCGGAGGATAAGCGCATTCGAGCCCCGAATTGAGTATCGACGTTTCTGCAGCCAATTTAGCGGCTCCTCGCTCTTCACTGAGAGTGAGATCGCTTTCATTCTGATCTCCATCAGGGGTGACTGTCATAGTGCCGGTAGAGTTATTCCTGCTCGGCCTTCGTAAGCTGTTATAAAGGAAATTCGCGAAAATAATATTGTTGATAACTGTCCAAGGCCATGCGAAAATGTCATTTTTAAATTCTTCCCACATCCAGCCTGGAGTGGCTCCCTTGTGATATAAGACACCGAGGGCAATCTACCGAGCAGGGGGGATCGGAGAGTTTGTATCGGATGCTGGCGAACTGGACCAGGCAGGCTTCTATTTATTCACTTACAGGAAAGTATGTGCAAAGCACAAGTACGAGCGGTACCGATGATTGTAGATTCCTGAGTAACCTCTTCAAGGTATGTCCATCATCTTCTATTCTAGCGGAAACCTTGCGTGTTGGAGATACTTGTCCTGGTGATGAAGAGGCTCTGTTAAGTTGTGCTCCGCGTCCGGGTAGAGCAGATTTGTGTGGTGAGGTTCTTTGTTGACCTTCTTGACCGGCTTTGAATGACCACTCAAACTGATGTGATTCATGAAGAAGGCGCGAGCTCTCTCTAGCGCCTGATGAGCATGATGAAAAGATCGTATCAGTCAGGCGGTTCAATGCTGAACGGCCATTGCCTCCCACTCACTTCTACGAAGGATCTGAATGACCCAAAGACCAACGATGCACATAGTGCAGAAGAAGATGCAGTACACCATGCCTAACAGACATATGCCTTTCCGTTGTTCAATGGTTATAGGCACATTGTAAGAAAGGATTGCTTGTAGGGATTGCATTTGAATGAGCATGTTGGGAGTCATACGCAATGGTTCCGCGATGACTGTGTTTAGCAATGGTAGAACTTCGGTGCCAGCTCTGAAATTCTTCCTTTCTGCTACGACAATCTTGACGCCCTGCGACTATTTGTAGGTTCGACGGTAGGTATGAGTTATAGACGATCAGACTGGCTCAGAAAGAAGCAGGTTGTAGCATGGAATGGACTGACCACGAGGATTCCCACCCATACCAGTGGGAATGTAACAAAGGCAACATTGTATAGCGGTATCCAGGCTCGTTTGGCGACCTTTGAACGCGACTTGCTAGCGAAGAGTAAGATTGCAGCGTTGAGATGAGAGAAAGTGAATGCCAATGCACTGAAGCAAGCGCCTGTGAGGATGGGAACGTAAAGCACTGTTGCCAGTGTGCGGTCGCCATCGTTAAAGTAGCCGATGTAGATGATTCCTTGACGAATGGATCCGAGAACAGCTGCGGCAGAAGGATATCAGCTTGATCCGACAGCATGAAGTCGATGTCAGCTGATGCTCAGATGGATCCTCACCTATTATCACTTGGAAAAACGCATACGCAGGCAGTGCCTGTACGCTTATCATGCTACCTCGAGCAGTCTTCTGTATCTGAATGATCTTCATGCTCTTCCCACCGCGATAGCATTCTCTGGACCATAGTAACAGGTAGAGAGTACTCTGAATGAACAGGCTGCTCACGCGAGGGAGTTTGTTGTCAGCGCGATGCAGACTGCTGCCGCGCGAAGAGGGAGGCTCTCTTACAGGACGTGAAGGGCCAGCAGGACAATGATGCGCAGTCGATAGCTTGGAGGTGCCCGTGTGAGCAGACGATTGACTGTGATGGATGCAACGGTACCATCAGTCGAGGGTTGCGACGGACGCGTACAGTAGTATCAACGTCAAACACTCTCACCAAGCTCGTTTCTCGCGTCGACCAAGGCGTCCATGTTTGAAGCTATCGCAGACGCTGCTGTGGACAAGGATGTTTTCTCACTAAGTCGTGCCTATATCATCGTTCAAGGTAAGAGAGCTGACGAGACGAGGACGAACGAAGCAGTTGCAGCAGGCGCACTACTGTACAATTCGCCAAAGACTTCCGTGCGATATCAAGGCTCCCAGGCACGGCTTTCCTGCCCGAGGAACTCTAGCGGCATTCGACCGAGTTTGAAAGAAAAGTCTACCAAGGTTGCAGACATGCCAGAGGATCATTCGGTTTCACAGATAGAGTCGGTGGGGGGATCACGGGCGAGAGGTGCGTTAGGATACGGTAGAACGCTGTGGGCCCCGCTTTCCTTCTTGTACGGTGCATGTCACTGTCTGCGGTGCAGCAGAGTACCGTAGCATGTCTTTGTGTTTCAGTCTTCCCAGCCTGACACTGACAAGCATGCATGCATCTAGCAAAGCGAGGGACCTGAAGGAGCATGCCTGCGACAGTCATCTTGCAGTTGTGCTTTCCAAGTAGCTGGTGTGTGCGACCACCCCAATTCTGTCAGCCTGCCTGCCTGCCAGCTTTCAAGGCTCCTGTTTGGCTCTGCCCGGCATCGTCACCACCCCGAACGAAGCATGCGCACGTTATCCTGTTCCACAAGAGACGCGTGCTCAGTCGCCGCGGGGATGTTGTACCCCGTAACGCGTAATCCTGAATGGTACAGTAGGCAGGTGGAGTCCGTCCACTATATCACTTGGACTTCCATTGAGGTTGCTTTCGCGCCTGTCCTTCTTCCCTGGGCCCGATCATGGCATCTCTGGAACACTTGCCTATGCGGCTCACAGCGAAAGGCTGAGCATACCCAACAAAGCCGCAATGTTCGACATCCACTCCAGTTGCTCTGGACTAGGACTACTAATAAGAACTTCAGCCTGGATTTGCAATTGACTTCGATGTACTATAACTTATAAGTGCGCAGGTTACCGGTTAGATTCAGGCTGACGGAACCACCTAATCGCTAACTATATCGCTAGGAGTAGCATCAGGTGAATGCGAGTTTTCTAGGCTTCCTTCATAGCAAGCTACGACACATGGCCAATGACCAATTAGGAAACTAATGATGTTGGTAAATTCCTGTTCTATCTGTGGCCGGACTTTCATGGGACTATCAGACATCATGTCCATGAGAAACTCGCTTCCGAAGGTTGTTCGCGGGCATGACTCAGGCGTTATAATCCATTTATACCGGCTTGGAAGGAGTATATGCAATCTTACGTAGCTCTAAGCTCTCTTGTGCAGGTAGGAAGCCCATTTGCGACTCGTACGCTCATCGGTAAAGCAAGCCGCACGTGATCTGCTAAGAGATCCTGACACTACACAAATGAGACACCCATTCAGGAATAGATAAAGTGAGAGTAGAAAGAGCTATGGCTAATCATGCTCATATATGGTTTTTGGATGAGTTAAGTGCCGGACAGCCTATCTCATGCATCACCGGAAATTCAGGTTTGGCAAAACCTACAACCCTGGAAGCTCCAAGTGGTTAAGGCTTTCTTGGAAAGACTCAATTTCCGAAAGACATCGTAAGTGCTTGTTATGACGGACATGAGAATTTATTGTATCAAGAAACATCTGTATGGTAGCTTTGCACTTCTCAATTGATTGTTTTAGTTTCCTCTGTGAGGATCTGGTTAATTCTGTACTTCTCCGAATAGTGGGGCTTCCGGGAGCAAGCTATTCGGGTCATAGATCTAGTAAAGTGGTTTTATATATATAGTCAGATTCTCATCTGCTTATCTTTGGCTTAAGACGAGGTTGGGAAATACGGCTGCAGCCGTGGCCGCAGCAAGCCAGCAACTTAGCCTTGCTTTGCCTCCGAATTACAAAGTCTCGAGTACGGCATCTCCAAGCATTACTGTTGGAATTAGATACCTGACTGGAATGTTTAGATGCTACAATGCCTTCCCACACTCCTCTAATTTGAAAGGAGTGAAACGATATGCTAACCAGTCGACGCCTTTTCGCCTCTTCAATCACGTGATCAGATCAGACTCGGAACTCATGAAGAGAACAACGCAACGCTGTTGGAGTGGGTGGATATTACCAGCTACAATCATGCGTTTGAACTCTTCGAACCTAACAGTGGCCTAAGAGCTTGTCACGCCCACTGCCGCAATGTCGCACAAGAAACAGAAGTATGTATAGCAGTGAACTTTGTTAGAACCCACTGGAATCGCAAGCAAAGGTGATTCTTGATTAGACTGATGACCAGATTTCATCAAAATGGGAACCTTATTTCATCCATGTCTTTGCAATCTGTATACCCTTCTAGCTGCAAGAATCAGCGCGGCCTTCCTGGTGTCAGTTTGTGGACGCAGTATCTTTACGAAACCAAGCTTAAACCAGACGAATGTTTCTATTTCTGCAGATATCTAGCTTGAACGTTTTTCGACTGCTCTACTTGGGCATAGGAGTAGCTTTAACCTTCTCGTACGCAGCTTGCACCTCAGGTTGCTTCTGGAAGTTCTCTAACCATTTCTGAATCATTGGGTAAGGCTCAATGGAGACACCAGCCCAGCCATGCTGTCGAACCCAAGGTTCAAAGTGGCAGTCTACGGCTGTAATTCCTTCTGGTAGGATGCTCTTGCCTTCGCTCTTCTTTAGCTGTCCCTCGAGGACGCTGTAGCATCGGTCTGTCTGGGCAGAATATCGGTCTAGGGCATCTTGATTCTTGCTGGAGTGGTAGTGTCGGAACTGTGGTGTGATATAACAAGAAACACAGTATCAGTCGGATGTATCGATTGCATCTCGAGCAAAAGTATAGAAAGACCTACCCAGTTGGTCTGACCAGTGAAAGGACCTAATGTCGACAGAAGGAAGTATTCCCACTTTTCAAAATCGACAATAGCCTGTTCTGATGTACCACGAGGGCCAATCTTATTATCCTTGTCGTAGACTCGTCGAATGTAATTCATGATAGCTCCAGACTCCCATGAAACGACTCCAGTATTGGGATCTTCCAGCGCAGCTGCCGAGTGGCGGCAAAAAAGGATGCCGGGTCAGCTTGAATAACAGGCAAGAGTGGAAGCTCGGGAGCAAAGAGGTGAAGTTATGTGATAGACTCACGAACACGACCATTCTCGTTGATTTTCAAGAAAGCTGTTCCTTTGACTCCCGTCTCTGCATCATCGCCAAAGTTCCACATCTTTATCGTGTATGGGACCTTCAAGTACTCGCATGCAATTGCGATCTTGATGGGGTTAGGCCCAGTAGAGTGGGCGTGCAGTGTTAATGGCTGCATTTTGTGTTGGCTTGTTTGTTCTGTGCGGTGGATAGGAAAGAGAGAATGCGAAATGCAAAATGCCGGGAAGTTAACTTTTTGTTGTCACGGAACGTGGCGAAAAGTAGTCGCTTATTCACGGAATATTACAGTTACCGGGGAATGACATTGGATATTAGACGTCATAAGATGAAATATGCATTCTATACATGTTACCGCTACTGTACCATCGCAATGCTACCACTTTTGACGGTCTCTTCGAAAAGCTATACGCGCACTTGAAGCTTGCGCTCGCTTACCTCTGTACCGACCTTCGATCATCGACTTCATCTCCGCGACACCACCACGATGAACCACACTTCGTACACTGACCGCTTGACAGGCCCGCAGAGAGTATGCACGCTGCTGGATTGCCTGCTCAATAGGTCCGATGCTGATGGCGCGCTCTAGGAATTCGTCGAACTCGCCAGAAGACATTACGAGCATGACCTGACCACATCGGACAGAGAGCTGCTCGAGAAAGCGGGCAGCAAGGTCGGGATCTATACTACCGTTGGAGCCTCTATCGGACTGGGCGTCGGACTGTTCCTCAGTCTGAGAATCAGAAGAGCTGGATACCAGTTCTACAATGCTGCAAAGAAGGCGGAGAGACCGGTGGCGGTTCAGTTCAAGGACGGACATACAGGTAAGACAACGTCTAGCTTAATACAAAGGGTGTCAAGCCATTGATGCCAATGGTCTGACTCCTATCACAGTGCCCTTCCCTGCCATCGATGCAAGCGAGTTCTTCAAGCCGTATGTCTTGCCACTGCCTTTGCTCTATCATCCCGTCAACTGACAGTGAAGCTATCGTTCCTACAGATCTCCAGTTGGACAGTTCCTGCTAGCCTCTTTCTTCAGCATTGCTGGGTTCTTTGTCGGCGGTGGTGAGCACGCTTTACAATTATGGAAGTCCTCGATGGTCTCTAGACTGACGTGACTTCTCCCATGCTCCATTTGACACTCCAGAACTCGGCCTGATGACAGGCACATTCTCAGCGAATAGACTCCTCACACGAGATCCATTCATTAGATCTAGAATTGAGGATGCTTTCACAGCCTATCGAATCGACGCGCTTAGAAAGAGTGCTGATCTCTTGGAAAAGGCACACCCTAAGGGAGACAAGGTGATTTGAAAAAGGCTGGGAACAAAAGTGAATCGCTAGCGAGATCACAAGCCTGCAGTTATTGGGTGTTGTCACAATACATAGCAATACATGTAATAACATTGTGCTACAAGCTATCCATGCAGCACGCGTATTCATGATCATGCTTTCGAGGCCACCCAGCTTGCTTCTGCTCCACAAACACAAACGCTCTTCAGACACATACAAAACGTCGCCGGGCGGGACGTGAACGAGGGATGAGTGGCAGGCCATCGTCTTCGCTCGGGGATCGCTCCTTCGTGGCCTCGACACCGTCTTTAATTCCTCGCAGAACGTCCTTTGGCGGCTCAGCGTTGTCGAGAAGCACAGGTGAGAAGAGACGCAGTGCTCTGAGGCGCATCAGGATTGGAAACACAGTCTCACAATATGTCATTGCGTATTGATCCCAGGCCCTTCTGCTTCGCTCAGCGCCCTCAATCCGTCTGGTCTGCCCACGCCTGGAGGTGCAACGCCGTCCACCGCCGCCGTCAACAGGACCTTGAAGCGGACTTCGAACCAAGCAGGTCTGCCAACACCAGGTCCAGCATTCAAGCGGTCCAGTACTCCATCAGTTCCATCAACACCATCGAACAAACTCGCTTCACTGCGTCATGATCTCGAAACTACATCCTCTGCTACAGCACTCCAACGACAGCTCAACTCTTCACAGCGCGAGAATGGTCAGCTTATGCGTGAGCTTGGAGCGATGCAAGAAAGAATAAAGCAATTAGAAAAGGAAAGAGCGATATTGATGAGCAGAGAGGAAAAGTTCACATCGAGGGATACAGAGAAGGATTCGCAACGCGAGGAAGAGAGACGCACTCTCATATCAAGCTTGGGAGAATTCAGACAGCGCTATGCTGTCCTCGAGGATGAGAATGACACCCTAAGAAACGACTACAATCGTATGAAGCATGAACACGAATTGATGACGGATGAGAGAGATAATGCCGTCAAGCAGATGGAAGTCTTGCAGGAAGAGCTTCAGAATTTAGATGAAGAGAACCGAAATCTCAAGACAAGCGAGGAGGACCTTAAAAATGCGAATGAACGCTTGCGAGATCTAGAGAAGCAATTGCAAGAACGTCCATCTCCCTCAACCCCTGGACGACAGACACCAGACGTGCCTGTCTCGGATGTCCTTCGTAAAGAGCTACATCATCAAGTTCAGCATCTTCGAACATTAGAGCAGAACAACGCACGTCTGACGAAGGAGCTAGCTGTTCTCAAGAAGGACAGAGCAAATGTGGAATTACTGAAAGAAGAGAAACTATCTTTGGAGAGCAAAGTCCGACGTATGGACGCATTACGGCGGACTCTCGCAGACACCGAAGGTGAAGTTGCGATATTACAAAGAGAAAGAGACGAATGGGCAATTTATCTGAAGAGTTCACAAAATGAGACTGGAGAGGAGAAGTTCGAATCGCCAGCTCAATTGGCTAGGTCGCTTGCAAGTGCAAAGATTGAGATTGCCTCTCTAGAAGAAAAACTCGAGTCCTCAGGTGCAAACTTAAAACTTCGCGATGACCTTATGCAGAAATTAGAAGCGAGAGTACAAGAGTTAGGGACTGAAATTTTGCCCAAGTGGAAGGGAGAGACGGAAACTTTACGCAGACGATTGGAGAATCTCGAACGTATGCGAAATCTAGATCAAAAAGAACTCGGAATGCTACGGGAGCAGATTCAGTCTTATGCAATTGAGGAAAGCCAGCTTATGGCCTCAACTTCTTCACGCGATGGCGACATAAAGCCCAATCTTACGGCATACGATGACCAGAAGACGCTTCAGATTCGTCACCTTCAAGAACTCCTAGAAGCCCAGAAATCAGAGTCTGCGAAAGTTGCCAAAGAACTGGATCAGGCGTTGGCCCAGCTTCAACAGGCAAGAAGCGGGGATATCAGCGCATCAGGCGAGCACACGGCTAAGCAAGAAAGCCTACGTCAGACGTTATCAGAACAGATAGCCAGGAATGAGGGATTGCAAGAATGTAAGTCTACTTAAAAACCTGAGGGAAAACAGTTTCCAAGTCATGCTCCCTCGAAACTCACGAAATATTGATTAGCTTTACGTCTCACTCAGAAGGATCTAGCAGAAATGCAAAACGAGCTTGAATCGCTAGATATACAAGTAGATACACTCAAGCACGCACTCGGACGAGGTGAATACAATCCAGAAACTACGAAAGTCCTGTCTTTTCGTGAAAACCCTGCGGATCTGGATCTGGCGATACGAACGGAAACGCTGGACAGACTAAAAGAAGAGAATCGAATATTGCTCGAGAAACTGGAAGAAGCGGAGAAACAAGCACAGCATGTTCCAGCGCATCATTCTGCCGCAGTCGAATCAGGACTGTCCGTGCCATCGCATGACGTCGATACGATCCCCAAGCAAACTTATCTCAATCTACAAGCCGAGAATGAAGAACTGCAAGCAAAGGTTGATCAGGGCGAAAAGGCTCGGAATCGCTTAAGAGAGGTATTCCAGAAGACTGCACGAGAACTACGCGAAGCTTGCAAGTCATTACTTGGTTACACTGTCGAACCTGTAGAGAACGGCCGTATGAAGCTTACGACAGTCTTTGGAGGAAGTAATTACCAGCTGGTCTTTGGACCTGGTCAGAGCTCTGTCAAAGGTCAGCCTGGTAAACTTCAGCTTGTTGGCGGTAATGAAGCATTCATTACGAGCCCGAGGGTGCAGCAAGGACTGCATTTCTGGGTTGCAGAGAGGGGATGTTTGCCTGGCTTCTTGGCCAGCATGACTATGGAGTTGTACGAGGAGTCAACGAGAGGCAGAACAGTCGGTTATACAGAAGGATAGGTCAGAATTAATGGTAGTCAGGGTTGAATGTTGTTGTAATAGGAGGTGTGGCAAGCCGGAATTCAACGCGACGCTGTTCAGGAAATGTTGCAAAGTCATATTACAATCAATCGCTAAGCTCCCTCGGCTTCAGGATCGTAACGTTTCGCTACATCCCATAAACCTTGCTGTTCACCCAAGAACTCTTTGGCCATCGCGTCTGATGGACAAGCTTTCGGCCGAAAGCCACGGAAGTGTCTTTCCTTCAATTGACCTTCCCACACTAGATAGCAATAGTTCTCCGCTAAATTGTGAACCTCTTCAGCCTCTCCTTCCGGCTCTGGCACGCCCAGTCCTGCTGTCGGTTCAGCACTTTCTGGAGGGGGAGTCGCTGCAGTAGTTTCCGCTTTCGCCGCTGATGCCTCCGTCCACTGGATTCGGTTTGTCATCAAATGAATGTATTGTCGAATACCCTTCTGCCCTCCTTCAACATAGACAAGCTGGAATTTAGGATTGAAGATCAAGACACCAGAAAGACCATTTTGATCTGCATTCTTCCGGACTTTGAACTTGTGACCTCCATCTGAGACGTAGCGTATCTTGAAGACAGCAGCATAGATTCCTTTAGATTCGTCCTGCTCCTTTTTCTTCTCGAGCTTCTCCTTTCGCTGTTCTTCGGTAAGTTTACGTTCTTCGTTCGCCTTGTCGTGACCGACTGAGCGTGCCATCATCTCCTTCCTGACCCGTGCTTCAACCTTGGTCGGATCTTGAACAGCCTCTTGAGTTAGTACGCGGTACATATTCGAGATCTTGACTGTAGATTAGGAAGCAAGGCAAGAAGAAATGTAAGCCTTTCTATCATGATATCGTTTTTTATAAAGCAACTCACCCTTGTCCGGTGGTGGTGGAGCTAGACCCATACGAATCCGATCTTGCTGGTCCTTGTGTTCAGCAGCACGCCTGTTTCTCCGTAGTTTCTTCATTTCCTTCTTCGTCAAGAACAGTGGTTTGGGCGCTTGTTGATGCTTGTCGCCAGGCGCGGGGATAGGTATCGGATGCTGTATCAAAGCCGAGACAGATGAAAGATCCAAAGCAGAGAGAATATGCCTCATAGCCTTCTCATCGACATTATCGATATCGATAGTATCCGGAATATCGTTATATGTCTTGTTTGGCAAATATGCCGAGTCCCACCACTCAACGTCAGGTGGTGCTGGTCTCTTGATGAGCGCTCCACTCTCGATTTCATCCTGTAATCCAGCCTTCATTGACGCTTTTGCGATTCTAGCTTTTAATTCCTCCAGCTTTTGCTCCTGTCGCATCTGTTCCGCTAACCTGGTGTATTTGCCTTTTTGATTGAACTTCAAACGCTTATTTGTACTGCGCTCTTTCGGTAAGAACTCGGTTGTTATGCTTCGGTCATAGTACGGATTGACTCCAGGAGGGAATGAAGGACCAGCTCCAGGGGTACCCTCTTTCGAAGACGAAGCTGCGGCTGCCCCATACTTTGGTCGAGCCATTGGCACATTTTGCTTAACATTGGCTTTGATAGTCGCAAACTTAGGCGCCATAGGCTTGTATCTGTCTTTTCCTGTTCTTGCTGTGTAGACATCGTTCTGTGCTAGAAGAGGATGAATGCCAGAAGATTGCCCAGGTGATGGCGCACGATCTTCAAGCGCAGCTCCAGCTTTACCAGTGGCCTGCAGAAAGAACGTCAGCTCAGGTATAACTCCACTTTCGCCCTGCAAGTGGAAATATGACTCACGAGGTATGGATTGGCAGATCTAGCAGCTCTAGCTTTCATCGCTTCAATCTTCTTTCTCGCTTCTGCAATAGCAGCAGCATGGGAGCCAGAAGCAGGGGGCGGTGGTGGTGTTGAGGTCTCATGCTTAACACTAGGTGGTGCTTGACTAGCTGAAGCCGCTGCTGGTGCGGGCGCCGCAGCCGAAGGTCCTGGCGCGCCAGTCTTGAATGCAGCTAACTTGGCTGCGATTTTGGCTCTTGCGGCTGCGATGGCATCTGCTGCGGCCTGCGACAAGTAGACATAGTCAATTAGTATTGCAATACTATTTTATCCTTGTGAGCGTTGCTGCTACTCACGCCCGAGGGTGGCCTTTGAGTCACGACTGGAGCGTTGGCGATGCTTTCCAGGTCGCCTTTTGGAGGCAGGAATGATGGTTGTGCCTGTGCGACAAGCCAGAATCAGTTTGTCGTATCTACATGCGGACTATGTGAACTGTTGCTTACCGCTCCAGCGCTGTCGTTGGCAAGCCAGTGGGCATAAATCAAGCAGGTCAGCTATCCATCTTGATTTCTGTACAGACATGCTTGACCGCACTCACACTCGAGGCTTCTTTGCAGACGGCGAATCCTGCTGCTCGGGCTCGTTGAGCGACCGTTTCCTCCGTTCCGCAGACATGGCCAGTCCAGTTCTTCCTGAATTGGTAGATGGTTACAAGGAAGAAGGCCGTGCTGTGCTGCCCGTCGACCACGCCATGGCTTTCGCAAGTGGCAAGATTTGGAAACAAGAACGACCATTGCAAGTAGACAGCGTAGGTAACGAGCGCACGAGGGATTCGGTTCTGGGATCTTTCGACTATGTTGGACAGTTGCTCTTGTTGAAATCCTAAACTAACAGACGGAACTTTGAAACTACCGACAACAGAAATTATGAAGTGCGAAAAAGGTACTGTTTCTTAAACTCGACATATGGTCGTTATGATTTACTGATTTGGACAAATTTGTATGCTTTTGAGACAGGGTATTAAAAAAATCAAGTTTGGCTGGTGGTATAAATAGAGGTGCTATTGGATGTGAGGATGGAAGATGAGGGTGGCTTGCAAAGAAGGGCCTCAGGGGAATCACCATCGACGAGGCACCAGTGAACCTTCACATATACCTCGTTGACGATGTCTAGTGAGTGCATCACCTCGAGCGAAGCCCTTTCCACTGTGGGTAGAGAGACCAAAGAAAGACTGTCAGCAAAGAATTCCCTTCCCAGATGGCTATTCGACTTACCAGATGCACTGGAATGGCTTAGAGCCAGAGTGTATGCGAACATGTCTTGTAAGGTCATGGGATCTGACGAAGGAGGCGCCACTATCAAAACAAAACAAAAAAGGTCAGAAAAAGTGCGTGAAATCCACATAGTCTGAGATAATGACTGAGCTCACCAAGAATCATACGGACAAGCAAAAGGCTTATCTTCCAAATGAGTCTGAATATGAGATTCGACCGCTGATTTTCTAGGGAATTCTTTTTCACAACCAGGTATCGAACAAATATACATTCTTTGAGGCTTTCCTTTTTTCGTTTGTTTTGATCCTGTACCAACTTGATAAAAGGTAGCTAACATATCTTTTGATACTCCTCCTTGTGGTTTTAAATAACCTGTATCTGGATCAGGTGATAAACATCCTCCAGGTGTAGTACCAGAGCTTTCTGCATTACTTGGATTAGGCGAAGCAGCAGATAGGTATTGAGTTGGAAATGCAGGAACGGGTGGTGCGCGCGGAGATACTTGGAAAACACCTTGATGAGCAGCTTGTAGATTAGGAAGGGAAGTTTTAGGTTTAGGACCTGGACGAAGTCTAGCTGGGTTGGGATTGACGAGCGGTAGTAATACAGCAGCTACGGCATTATTATTATTATTGTTGGCGAAGTTAGGATCGATCTTCCCCCCGCTATGGATGCTGTTGGCACGTTTGCGTGGAGGAGGTCTATCATAGTCATCGTTAGGACAGTATTCGTCATCTTCATCGTCTTGCTCCGATGATCCATCACCATACTGAGTATATCCATATTGATTCTGCTGTACGTGTTGGTTCTCTTCATCACTATTATCGTCTCCGTATTGATCGTCTCTGCCTCGTTTGAGAGAAGGTTTCCTAGGAGAAGGAGAAGTGATGCCGAAAGCTTCATTGAATCCATTAGAAGCATCGGAATACATAGCATTCAAATCAGGAGCACTTTGCATGCCTCTCAATCTTCTAGGCGAAGACATTATTCTTCCATTATTCGCTTGCACGTGTTGTTGATTATGTTGGATTTGTTGATGATGATTAGAATAATGACCACCTCCACCATAATGGGCAGATTGAGGACTCAACATTCCTAAATCTTGTTGATTCTGATGTTGATGATTGTCAAGATCTTGCAATGAAGGATCAATATTAGGAAGTAAATTCTGCATATTTGATTGTTGTTGATAAGGGGCCCACGAGGTCGAAGGAGCAGGAGAAGTCATAGCATTATGCTGAGGACTCATAGGAGGGCTTGATATACCGAGCGCTATTTGTCCCTGATGCTGATGTTGCTGTTGTTGCAAGTTCGGCGAGAACATTTGTTGCTGCTGATGAGAAGGTGAGTAAGTATTCTGCATATTCAATCTAGGTTGAGGAGTTGTCGATCCATCTCTATTAGGCACTACTTGAGTACCTAATAAACTAGCTAAAGCTTGATCTATAGATTGTTGTTGATTTTCATCTTGAACAGAGGAAAAATAAGGTGATGCTGGAGGAGGAATACCAAATAACAAAGCTTGATCATCTGAGAAAACGCTTGAATGCGTAGAAGCGGCTGAATGAGGAGGTGGAGAAAGCAATCCATGATTTGAATTATTACTACCATTATTTGAAGAATGTGAGTCTTGGTGTTGGTGTTGATGTGGGGAAGGTAGCCCAAGCACCGATGAGAAATCGATAGCGTTACCATTGTACCCATTATTGATATTGAATTGATCAAGTATATCTTGATTGCTATCTGATAACGCTTGACCTCCAAATTGTTCAAGTGAGAATTCAAAACTAGGCATATGAGGAGGTAGGTTCGATAAACCTCTTTGACTACTATCCGTATTGAATTCAAATGGATTCTTGATAGGTGAAAAATAAGGTCTATTATTATTATCATCTTCTTGTTGTTCATGTCGATATGGGCTCAAAGCTTGACCTACTCCAGATTGTACTTGATGTTGCATATTTGAAAGATTCTGAAAAGATTGCATTTGAGAACCTTGTTGGGGTGAGGTTATAATAGCAGTTGAATGATGGGAATGCGGGCTAACCATATTAGCAGATATAGGAGGTGTTAAAGGCATTTCATGAGCTTGTCTAGCCATTTTAATAGGTATCATTTTCCCTCTGTTGTTATTGTTTCCAGTTTCAGCGGTACTGCTAGTACCATATTGTCCATCTGCAGTTTTAACAGTTAAAGATTTTTTATTCCTAGCTGCTGCTGATTTTCCAGCAGGTGAATTAGGAGCAACGTATTGAATGAATGGTTTGTTCAAATTTGTGAATGCTTTTCTGGTATGTGCTGACGTTGTAGGTGTTGGAATTGGTTCAGATTCAGATTTCGACATTGGATAAGAAGAAGTTGATGCTGTCACATCTCTTGAATTCTTTACTCCTCTTCCTAACGTGACTGTTGGTAATTGATCTGGGTATGGCAAGAAGGCAGCATTGGCTCCTTCTCCAGTGTTTCCTGACCTGTCATTGTTCGACCTATTACCATTGTTATTATTGGCATTGGAAGGATCCTCAGAAGCACTACGCTGTATTGGTCTCCCGTATATTCTCATTCCACCATAATCCATCTCGTTGAATGTAGCTGCAGTAGCACTGTGGGATTGGTTTGAAATTTCATTGATATTGCTCCTCTTGCTTTTGAGGGATCTACCAGTGGAGGTAGAAGTGGAAGCCTGAGGAACGGAAGCAGGGGCAGATTGCAGTCTCTGCATGCTCGTAGATGATAGACTGCTGGAATTGTCGTTCATGTATTGGTGAGTATTGCCCTGCATAGGCTGTGGCATTGGGGGAAGCGGGGTATGCAATTCCAAACACTGTGGATCTTGTTGTTGCTGACTGCTGCTATGATTCGGCTTGAGAGGACTAGAGCCTAAAGAATGGTGGTTGTTGAGGTTACTTCCTGATGAGGATGCTGTTGGCTTTAATACCGAGTACGCGGGTGAAGCATTCGAATTGTTATTATTATTATGTCTGAAGCTGCCCATGGGAGAGGTGAGGTAACCCCCAATTCCACCTATTCCACTAAGGTGAGATTTAAGTTTCTTGATGGTACTGGGCTGTGGGGAACCTAGTAAAGCATTTCCAATGCCACTCATCGCCGATGCCGAATTGTCATTTTCATTGCTTCCACCTCGATTTGCGAGATGAGAGGTAGCATAATCTTGGCGAGGTGAGGAAGAAGCAGTGTTTCGTTGAATAGTCTGCAAGAGTGGATTGTTTGAAGTTGATGATATTTGATAGCTTGGATCAGAGAAGAGTTCTGCTGAGAGTCCATAGTCGTTGATGTCGAATGTCGAGCTGTATCCTATATTCGTGCTTCCCGGCTCAAAGGCGAGATCTTCAAAGTGATTGTCGGAATACATATTGACTATGAATATAAGTGGGTCAGTATTGTGTGAGTATAGCTTGCTGCTTCATCCTACCTAGGTCCGTCTATCGCTGCAGTCTTTTGCTCGAGTCCTCTGATAAACAAAGGCCAGCGGGGTTGTTGCCTGCTCTTTGCTGGCTTGTATGGGACACTCGAGCCTTGATGTCACTCCTCACTGACAATTGAAGCACTACCGTGTGGATGGTGAATGCAGGTGTATTGTGCACTGAATGTGTCCTATCTCTCTGCTTGTTGTTGAAGCGTCGTCTTCCTCGATTGCCTGTTGTCGGTCGTGTTTGCTATCCGCCCGAGGCAAGTAGGTCCAGCCAGTAAACACGAGTGGGAACAGACTATGTTGATGTGAACGAGTGTGGGTGTTCCTGCTACTACGACCACTGTCCTGTCCTATGCCTCGTTAGCATTCGTATTAATTGATGCTCTCTCAAAAAGCAGTCGCGCAGAATAATACTCCCGTCTCGCTGTTTATTGTCTGCGTCGATTGCGTTCCAGGCCGTCGCCAATATACGCAGCTCGCAATGCACGCATGTCTGGAGACAGAGTTGGCTATAATGTCATCGTGTTGTGCGTGCAGACGAGTGCTGAATCGCAGTAGTGCCCTCTGTGTTGGATCCGATGATTAAGCTGCAAAGGTCGACTGTGGATTGTCACGGACGATCTACTATAACATCGAGCATGCTAGAGCAACACAGTCTAGACATCCAGACATAGCCGAGTGCGCCGCGAAAGGCTCTTGTCTTGCCATAACCGTGTGATTTTACTCCAGTTGCTGTGGCTGCAGGTGGACTCAGCTTCAAGGTCCTGACGGTCCAGGACATGCACCACCACATCGACTCTCTCCCCACTCACCACGTCAGCCAAAGTGACCATCTTCCACCCAATCACAAGACATTCGCTGTATCGACCATGCCCCGACTCACACTCTTCGGAAGCAGGGACGCTCCATGGCGGACGGACGCCTGGCGGGCGGTCGATGATCGCGTCAGAGGCGGAAGCAGTCAGAGGTGGGCGACGGTACAGTAATGGGCAACAGCAGCATGTACTCTAGTGCTGATTGTTACCTCCCAATCAGCCATCTCGTCGCCGTCGAGCGCATGGACAGATCTACATTCGCCAACTTTTATGGTGGGTGCCGAGGCTATATCACTGAATGCGACAGCTTGCAGTGCAACTGCATACTGATGTAGATATCTCCTTCTCCTCATACAGGCAGCCTAGGTACTGTCACCCCGCTCCATCGACAACTGCGTCGAATCCAACTTACCTGTCCATCATCTCTCCGCAGACATCAAGACATTAGGAGGAGCAGGATTCGCATCTCAGTCTCATACACACGCATACGATCTCTCTAAATTCCACGGGCTAGAAATAACAATTCAACCATCTGCATATCGTCCTTGCAAGGTATTCCATTTGAATATCAAGACTGAATTGCCTGATAGGAGGAAGGATTATAGGAATACAAGTGTAGTTGTATATGAATATGAATTCGACGCCAGTGATACTATGATGAGCACTACTTCCAGCAGCTCTCTATCAGAGAAGGGGTACAGTGAAGAAAACAGCAAGCAGGATCAAGATGGGATAGCAGGCAAGGGGAAAACGAAAACATTCAAAGCTAATTGGGAGGATTTCAAACCAACTTATCGAGGTAGACCAGTCCCATCTAACGAAGCGAAAGAATTGAATCCAGCCGAGATAAAGGAAATTTCAATAATGTGTAGATCAAATGTGCGTACTATTTCTCTTCTTACATTGCAAGTCAACCAGCTAACCATCTTTCATGCCTACCTGTTGTGCAGTTCGGACAGCAAGAAGGGGACTTCAACCTTTTCATTTCAGATATAACGGCATTTACAAAAGCTAAAACATCATTGCGGCCTTTTGTTGTGTTATTCAACGCTTGGCAATACCTCAAGAATTGGTTTATGAATATATTCGGTCTACGCAAGGGAGGAGGGCGAGGATTTATCCGTTTATAAAGTCTACATTCGTGCTGTGCTTGCCTAGCCAATACATCCAAAACTGATTTTCATGACTATACTGTAGCATACAAAGTCAAGCGAGTGAAGCGAGTGAAGCCTGTTCTATCGTGTCTAACAAGCTGACAGACATCTCCTGATAATTTACTCGCTGTCATGACCCTCAATGAGATCAGCCCAGTCTTCAGCGCTAGCGAATGCAGGTAGATGCTTAAGTTTTTGCTTCTTATTCTTTGACACCTTCTTTCCGCCTGCCGAAGTTGGTATCTTGATATTATCGCCGAGAATTATATCATCATCGCTTCCGATTAAGTCATCTTCATCTTCATCGAATGTAGGTACGTCGTTCATTTCATCATCATTATCTGGGAAGAAAGAAGGCATATCTTCATCTTCACCTAGATCTGAATTATCTCCTCCTTCCTCTTCTGCTGCATCCGAAGCTTCGTCATCTTCTTCACCTGCTAAAATAGCATCCATAGCTGCATCTTGATCTTCCTCAGAATCGGAATAAGCGAATTCACCAGCACTGATATCGTCATCGTCATCTTCGGAACCAGCAGCCCCAGTCGCAGCGGCACCGCCGTCCTCTGAACCTGAATCGTCTTCCATGAGATCCGCATCCCCAACTGCAGGTGGCATAGATGCTTGCATAGCTTTCCAAACTTCATCTTCATCCATATCACTCTGATCCTCCTCACCATCATCTTCCATATCAGATTGATTAGGTATAATATCAGCAGCTTCAGCATCATCATCTCCAATACTAATATCATCATCATCAGAATCGATATCACTATCATCCCCATCATCTTTGCCACTACGTTTCCTCTTATTCTTGTTCTGTTTATCTCTTACGTTTTCTTCATCTACCAGTTTTTGACTGAAATATCTGTGGAAGAACAATTGGTCTACTGGAATATCACTTTGATCTTTCTTTGCGAAAATTTCATTATTTAATGGTACTTCTGATGTTATGGTAGGTGCTGATGCTCCTTTACGCATTAAAACTAATCCACTAACATCTTTTCCTTTGCCTCCTGGTTTCATCGCATTACCATTATCACCTGGTAATGCCTTCTTTGGATTCCTATACACGAATCGATCTAAGAAGTGGGAAAGTGTATGAAGTTCAAGATCGGGTTTCGTAGTTATGTTTTGACCGTATAATAATTGAGAAGCGTGTAATGCAACTGAAGGATGATAATGCGACAAAAGAGGTTCAATCTCCCATAAACAGGTATTTTGAGCATTTGCATATTGAGGTTCACGCTTTCTCCCATCGTAATGGTACGATGAGTTCGGAAGAACTTTCTTGGCATCTTCTGTTTTGATTTCTGCATCGTTTTCCTTTTCATCACCTGATTCTGGCGCATCTTTGAATACTTCGATATCATCTTCGTGATCCTCTGGCTCAGCGAACATGCTTCTCAGGCCTGGCGTGACGTTAAAGAGCTAGTATAGGAGGTTAGCGAAGTTGACACTAGCCTGTATCCGTTTGGACTGTAGGACTGTAAGACTCACCTCTCCCAGAAGATATAGTGCACCACAAACGAAAGGTGGTTGATGATAAGCTAATATCTGGATGAGTCTCTTTACAAAAGCAGCGACTCTTTTACTAGAAGTATCCGCTTTCATAGCTTTGAATAGCAAATTCAGATACATAGCCTGTTTACTGCTCTCTGCTAAGCGAGGATCGAGCAAAGTATCGTATAGAACGCGATAGAAACGGTCGGAAACACTTTGCTGTCGTGAAGAGACTTGGAAGATGAGCATGAGTGCTTGGATACCGACGTTGAATGTACCAGTGTGAATAATGCGGAAGAGTGTATCGATTCGAGCGTGTAGACTGAAAAGTCGCAGAGAAGAAGTCAGCAATTGTTCTTGTTCTTGAAAGGAATACCGATGGAATGACTTACACGTTGCCCTCGAGTTCAGAGTAAGGGAAAGCGCGGTTGACACCGGTTAGAACGGCAGCCATAAGTTTGCTCTCAGATTCCAGAGCTTGTTGAGATCTAACTACTTTTCGACGATCCTGTCTTGATAGGTGAGCAAATTTATCATCTTCTTTCTTTCCTTTGCCCTTTTTCTCATCTCGTCTTTTCTTTCGATCTTTCAACTCCGCTTGTTTAGGGAGTGAGTCTGCTTCACCTTCGTTGGTTTCATATGTTCCTAGCAGATCTTGGAACACGCTGAAGTAAGTCTCTAGAAGCTTATTTGCGACTGACTTGTCTTGGTCACTTCGTGATAGCATTATCTGATTGAGAGTAATGATGCCGTAGTATCGGGAGTGATCGCTACTTCGCATACCAGCGGCATGCGAGTGACCTGGCGTTGACGCTGCTGGACCTTTGCCTTTGTGACCTCCTTTACCGCCTTTTCCGCCTGATTGTGCATGTGAAGCATTCGAAGCGGCATTGACAGTAGAAGGCTTCAATACCAATGCAGCCACTTCACGCACGATAATGCCTTTCATCATCGGATGTGATTGTATCACTTGCAAGACGTGATGTGATGTTCTCGAAGAAACACTCTTGTCTGAATCAGCTAGCTTGTCAATGAGCAGTCGAAGCAAATTTTGTTCTTGTTCCGGCTTGCCAGATAGCAGACTTGCTACGAAGCCTGTCATTTGTGTTCGCACGAACGGTAGTGGATCGTGAAGAAGTCCCTCGATGACTTGTAAAAGACCGAAATACCATTTCTTGAGCCAGTCTTCGAAAGCCCAAATCACTAGATGTTCATCACCTGGCATTTTCCCGTTCTTCTTCAATCCTGACCTTTGAGCTTGAGCTATTCGACGCAGATCTTGTTCGCTAAACCATTTGAGCTTTCGGTCAGGTAGACCAGCTGAGCTTGTGCCTGCTGAACCTCCTTGTAGCCAATCTACAATAGCACGAATAGCTCTGACGGCTTGATCGCGCGACTTCTTCTTAGTCAATCCTAATAGCTGGTTGAGATATGAAGTTGTATGAACGGGTGATGAAGAGGAGAGAAGGATGAGCGCAGAAAGCTTATCGGTTTCTGTACCGCTTGTAAGAATAGTTTTGATGAAAGCTCGGTCGGAGGTGGATAGCGTGCTTGTTGTGTTGAGGGGATTGCCCTTGCCTTTAGCATCTGAGGTGAGCGAACCAGCAAAGGTCTCGCCCAGATCTTCCAGTAACTTTGTAGCTCTGGTCTGCATACGTTCAATGTCTTTGCTTGATGGCATGGGCGTCTCTTCATCCTCCAATTCAGGTAGTTCAGGGAGGTCCATGTCGTACCATCGAGGATGGGGATCAAGAAGCTATGACACGACAGAACGGACGTAAGAAGCCGGGCGTATACTTTGATGAGTGAAAGTGCTTACCATTCCACTCTTGCTAATCGGCACAGCTGTCTGGGCTTGTGAGCTAGGACCAGCCTTCGGCCCGGGCTCTACAGTTTTCGCTACTATGGCAGCTTTTGTTGGTTTTGGCGCTTCCTCCTCTTCCTCCTCCTCGTCCTCCTCCTCAGACACTTCGTCTTCTTCAATCACGTGTTCTGAAGCTTGGTCTTCAGCGCTTTCTTCTTCGTCTTCGTCGTCTTCCTCTGACTCCTCTTCCTCTTGTTCATCTTCTGAAGCAATAGTTTCTATGTTGAAAGCTTTCAGATCGCCCAGCGTGGCCATAAAGCTCTTCAAGTCTTTTGCTAGTTTTTTCTGTTCGCATAGTGTAATTGAATACCGGATCAGTTAGACCTGCGGTGCCTACGATTGAGGGACGAGATAAAAGTTACATACATCGTCAACTGTTGTATCAGCTGCTTGTTCGGCCTCTTCATTATCTGAGTCTATATCCTTGAGCATTTCGAAATCCTCCTCAGTGCCACCAAGGCTTTTAATTTCTCGAAGTAGGATAGCATTCTCATCCAAGTCTGCGTCATCAGAGGCAGCATCTTCGACAATCGAGGTATCTCCTTTGTTCTTGCCCTTCTTATCGGACTTATCCTTCTTCTTACTGCTCTTGTCTGCAGGTTTACTCGTGATAGTCGAATTTTCGGATGAAGGTCCAGCTTTTGGCTTCAGCGGTGCATCGCCGTTCGTCTTGGGCTTTACAGCGTCGGAAGCAGCCTTGGACTTCTTGCTGTCCTTGTCTGTCCTGTGCTCTTTTCCTGCTGCTTTCGCAGCCTTGTCCTTCGCCATTCTGATATTGTCTTTGCGAAGTTGTCGTCTGGAGAAGCGGGCGTGATCGACTCGAGCTCGCGACGTTCAAAGTCAGTGCTTGCGGTCAAAGGCAACAGAAGCTGAATCGGGTAACTACCATAGGCGCAGTCAGAGGCCGCGAACGCCTCGTTGCTCTTCGGGTAGAGTCGCCATGCATTGTTAGAAGACGTCGCCACTGATCGGTACACCGGGACATCCATATATCACTGAGGCTTCTTTCTCTCACTCTTGCCCACAGGGCATACCGGGATGGCACTAGTGTCGCAGCCTGCATATATCGACGTGCAAGTGGTGTAACGAACTGTCTATATTGCACAGGCGCGGGCCTTCTTCTGGTCAAGGGGCCTGTTTACAACGAGTACCTGATGAACAACACCCATGCTATAACAATCATGCTGGTAAGCAATGCTAAGCCAATCCTATTTGCTAATCTAGCCGGTTTTCTGCCCACGAGCTCGGGCAGTTCCTCACTGTCTTCAAGACGTTTCCTCTTTCGCTCGCTCATAGTGAGAATTCCTCCGAGGTACCTAGAACCCGTATAATGTTAGCTTGGGTATCGCACAACTCACATAGGGCTCTTCGAGAAGAAGGACATCAAGACTTACCTCCTATCCAGTACCCCGTAGAAGAGACCCAAGCAGAACTCCAGCCCTTTCCAAGCAATAAAGAAAGCAATAACTCGCTCATACGTCTTTCCTGGCGTAATGTCCTGCAACCTTCCAGCTATCATATCCACAGTCACGCTACCACAGTTGTTGAATGCTTTCCAGATTCCAAAGACCAGCCCTAGTTCCAGCTGAGAAGGCACCATGAGAGGAATAGAAGCGATGAAAGGAAGAGCGTTGAAAGCTTGGGCTAGAGAAGCTATAATCATGACTCCCAAAGCATTGACAGTAGTGTAGCCGATTAAAGAGTAAACGAGAACCCAAAGAGCACTAGTGAATGAAACGACTAGCATTCTGTTGCCGAAGAGATCGAAGAAGCCGCCTAGTACCGGACAGAGGATGATAGGGATGATCTGCTGCATTGAGCTCGTATAACCAGCTGTCTGAGCTGTCGATCCTCGAGTCTCGGAGATGATGTCGGCACTCAGACCGTTGAAACCGCCCACTACGCCAGATTGCATGATTTGGGTACAGACGACCAGCCAGAAGAATCGAGGAACGCGAAGGAGAGCTCGGAAATCTGGTAGTGCAGGATGTCGAGACCTTCCTGTCTTCTTGAGCGTACTGGAATCTGAGTCTGCCACCTTGATAGAGGTGGTATTGTCACTGGCGAGAAGACTGGCTCGCTGTCGACCATTTGGCATTCTCGTCCATTCAGGAAGGCTCCATGCCCACCATACATAAAGTATATTCTGAACGAGATTCACGAGACATAGGATAGCTGGGATCCAAAGTGCCCATCCCCAAAAAGATGACGCATCTCTCATTGGAATAGCAGCTGCTCGAGCGGCGAGAACGATGAGCTTGCCTGCGAAAACGCACCAGGTCCAATTAACGTTGGATCTGAAAACAACTGCGAAGGCCTCTTGATACAGTCGACCTACCGAAAGAAATGTCGATACCGTATACGAAACCCAAGCCTTTCTTCCGGAACCAGTGTGCTAAGATCTAAGTTGAGAGAGGGCTGTCAAGCGCTATACACGGCACAAACGCGACAAGGAAACACGGAGATAGATCTGCCTACCTTTGATGTACATGTTTCAATGACTGTGCTTCCCAACCCAAGAACGATCCTACCCGTCATTACGAGCTTGAAGGAATCTGAGTTTGTACCAGCTGCTGAGATGACTGAACCGATAAAGATGAAAATTGAACAGACGAGAGAGCCCCTATCAACAACGGAGAGAAGCAAAGCATCAGTATCGTTGGGTTGTAGCTTGCTAAGGAACCCGAAAGGAGAGCACTTACCATTCTACTCCGTAATAATCTAAGCCATAACCGCCAATGATGGGCAGGATGGTATTGACAAGTGAACTAGCTGATGAAATAGCTCCATACTGGATCCAAGCATAGAGGCGTCAACTCGTTGCGTACTTGTTGATGTATGTCTTGTGGAAAGACAGTATCAGACTCACCTGTGCATTATCTATGTCTAGTTTCCTAATAAGCGTAGATTTGAGTGGGCCCAGGGTATTTTCACTAAAGGATGAACCGGCTATGATGTGTTTGCATTCGCTTTTAGGTTACTTTCACTACTGTTGACAAAGGGCCAACGTTGTAACCTAAGCTTACCGGACAGGAAGACACCAAGTACCAATGCTGTTGCTTTCCATCTCCAAGGAAAGTCTTGAGGTGTACTCTCAACCGAATTGGATTCACCAAGTCCTTTCTCATCATCAATTAATTCCTTCTCGTTGAGCTTGCTGTTATTCCCCGCCTCTGTAGAGGTTGTGGTGGTGAGTTGTCGCGACAAAACAGGCACAATGTCCAACTCTTTCGACATATTTTAAGATTTCAGTTCTCAGAGACTGCAGGTGAGGAAGCAAGAGAAAGAAGTACATCCAGTAAGCGCAGCACCCTCTTCCTTCTGATCTGATAAAAATTTCATTCGGGTGCATGGTAAAATGCCTCAACATCCCGCAATCAGATCAAATCTAATCAGTTCGGTCCCTTGCTTTTACTAGTCCGAAGACTGGCCCGCGCGGAGCTCGGGATGTGACATTGTCTTGTCATTTCGCCTACTACCGTAGGACAAGGGGTGGACCTTGTTCACAATAATACTGCGACTCTATGCATCACACTCTGACTGTCCATCTTTGATCAAAATTTCCCGTCTTCTAAATCCGCAAAATGTCGGGACATTTCTTTCAGCTGTGATGTTGGACGTTGAATCTAACGCAAGTGATTCGGATCGAGGATACGTATGGAATAAGTAGTGAAGATTTCCCCCAAACGGCTGGTTCTGCAGCTCGCTCTTGTATCAAGACTTTCAAGAGATTGTGGCTGTTCTGAGGTGGAGATTGAGAAAGTGCACAAAGCCAGAAGGTAGGTAGGGCGTGTAGAGGTACGAAATGGACAGACGTGGCCGGATGGCACAGGCGACTTCTGCTCGGTATCGCTCATCTTCCAGGACAAAAGCAGTCTATCTGACAGCGCGGGGCTCCATGTTGGCCTTGACAGCTCGCACGTGCCAAGTGATCGGGCCACTAAGTGACGATTTCCCATTGCGTAAGGCAAGGTGAAAGCTATCCGGCGCAGACTAGACACGATAAGACAAGAGTTGCATAACCGTTGCTTGTGTTTGATACTTTCGTCGAGAAGTAGGACGCAGGGTTCACCATAATGATCCTTCCTACGCCAATTTACGCGAGTGCATACGCCGGCGTGCTTGCCCTGCTCTTTGCACAGGCTATCGTGGGACAAGCTCAAGAAGGCAATAATGGCATCGTAGATCCTGGAGGTGACACCGCAGACATCTCGGCACTCCATGATGGGTACTTTTCGTACGTCGCGGAAATGGACAGTGCAGCTTCGGTCAGACAGGCGAAGGAGACGCTTTCGTGGGCTACTGTGGGGTCCATTCACTCGTGGGCTAGCAAAGGATCCAGCTGGACGGGCGTGCAGGCGACAGGACAGGTGTCTTCCGAGGTGAGTCTGATGCTGCTAATCTCATTTGTATGCAGTGCGAACGCTGAACCTCCAGGCCCGGTCCAGGCTGAGGCCTCACCCACTCTGGCGAGCCAGGCGGAAGTGGAGCCTGTAAGCACGCACACAGCAACACCAGCAACAGCTTCCGAATCTACACCATCATCGAATAAGAGTCTCGCTATCGGACTGGGAGTCGGTATACCACTCGCACTGCTGGCAATCTTATCGGTAATTGACACTCGTCCTGGGAACCAATTTCCCGATTAGGCTGATCCCGGCCTATCATTCTGTCTCACAGGTCGTCGGTATCCTCATATACAAGAAGAGACAATCTACAAAGAAAGACTTTGAGAAACGTACCGCAAAGCTCAGAATTATGTCGTGCGTCAGGATGGCATTCTTTTCCTTATCTTTGGCGGTCAAAGCGCCTCTCGGATGACACTCACCACACAATCTATACTGACGCTGTTCAACCCTGCAGACAAACAGCCGTGTAGGTACCCATGGCTTGCTTTAAAGTGCAAAGAGTGTAGACTGTCTTGTAGTCGTTGAGAGACCAGCTCATATTTTGAGAGCAGGACTCAAACATGGATCCAGGGCCCCACGGTGCACAAAATAAAATTGCATTGCGAAAGGGGAGATATATTATACAGGCGACAAGGTACTTTCAGCAGTTTGCAAATGAACTACTGCGGCAGAGAATGTATCACTAAGAAAATCAATACACAAATACCACCTTTGTACACATATTGTTTCAATTAATTCCAATGGCGAGTCCATCTCTAGATTATTATCCTGTATCGAATTGACTGCAAGAGGCGAAAGTATGATTTGTACACTCATCGAGCCATGACTGCTGTGCCACTGTTTCATGGTCTTTTAGTTCGATCTTCTAACCTCGTCAAGCTGTTAGTAAAATCATTGCTCGGAGAATTTCGAAAAGAACTTCAATTTCAAGTTTCAAAGCAGCCTGCGCAAAGGGCAAATGAGAAGAAGAAGCATGATGTAGAACTTGCGTCCCATATTGTCCATTTTCTACACTACCGTGTTGTCTAAGTACATAGATTAAATGCCCCTTATAAACTACTAATCCCTAGAATCATCCATTCATAAACACCTTCAACTGTCTACGCTTCAGGTACCTCTAAGCAATTCTCATCGATACCAACTAAGCAATCCTCCCATAGATCACTCAACATCTCATTTCTAGTGAGTGATTTAGCTTCTTCAGAAGGTGATTGGAAGAAAGCTACAATTTGTCTTTTTTCTAGTCTATCTTCTTCTATTGTTTCGGATGTTGAGGAGGAAGCAGAGGGAGCTTCGAAGAATGCTATCATCTGTCTTTTTACTTTTTCATCGCTTGTTGAAGCTGAACCGACATCTACTTTGACTTTGACGCGCTTCGTAACTGCGCCTGATGAAGTACATGCGGCATAGAATGTTTGTCCTCTTGCAACAGCAATTAAGACATCATCATCTACAGGAATAGTGCATGTTGCTTTCAAGTTGCTTTTCGAGTCTACTTCTTTGCCATTTACGTATGGAATGTAAGAATCGTTTCCTGTTGGTGCTAGTGTGACTGTTTCATCTCCCGTAGTTAACGCATCGATGGGTAGAGTGAATGTGAATGTGAGAAGGGTAGCATCATCCTCTTCTTCTTCATCCCCGATAACTGTTCCAGTGCCATTATGTACGATATTGACATTGATTCCAGTCTGTGCTGGTTTGATGCTTGTTGAAGTCGCAGTCTTAGTCTCGATAAGAGTAAAATTCTGAAGGACATCTCCGCCGACGACATTTACTTTGATGCTAGCAGATGGTGCACCTGGATGAGGGCCTACTCTCTTCTTAAGCCGTTGCTCTTCGATGACGTTTACTTTGATGGTCGCAGAAGGTGCGCCTGGATGAGCGACTACTCTCTTTTTCAATTGTTGCTTTTGTGTACTTGATGCGGCTGCTTGTACCAATTCTCTCTTAGATAGACCTGATGGCAGGGTCACGTTCGAAGCTGAGACCCATGAGGATGTTGGCTCAGACGCAGGAGCAGAGGATGAAGGAGGAACACCATTGTTCGCCGAGAACATGGAATAACCACCTCCGATGTTGGCTGCTTTGGCTGCATCTGCACTTGCTTCATCTTCTTGTTCGACAGATGTGCCGTTTCTTGACGCTGCTAGTTTAACTTGGGCTTGCTTGAGTGCTAGTTTTGGATTCAGTTTGATAAAGTGCGCTGATGGAGTAGCGAAGTGAGGCTCCTTTGAGCTGCAACGGAAAGGGAAAGGACATGGCACGTGAGCTTTGACACGAAGATTAGAAAATGAGCAAGACAAGGCGAATGACTCACTTGACTGGAGAAGCGACTTCGCTGCGTTTCACAGCAGTATCCTTCTGTCTGGCTAATCTAGCGCGCGCCGTCTGAGTAGTAGGGGATCCTGCTCGCTTGACTGCATTGGCTCTTCTTGCTAATTGCCCATAGCTTCCTCGTGCTGGCAGTGCTAGTGCCGAAGTAGCTTGTTGGAGGGTGAGCAGAGCGAGGAAAAGGTTGAAGAGTGATTGCGTGTCGGAGAGCATCATGGTAGAGTCTCTTGGGGGTGCCTAGGTATGAGTGTCGAGACTGCTTGAGCTGGTGTGCTGAATAGTGCGATGATGAGATGAGGGAACAGAGACAAGGAACAGCACCCTCATCCAGGTCCGTTTTGAAGCTGTTCCTTGTCCCTCATATGTCCTGCTAGCCATCCTGCTCGTTCCTTCTTCATGCTTGCTTGCCTGCCTGCCAATTGCTTGAAGTGCAGGAAAGCTGCCTCTTGTGGCCCATGCAGGCAAAATGGCGGGTCGATCACGCAGCCATTCAGGACAGAGAGGCAGGCAAGAGGCACAGGCACGGTCAATGTCGCTTGTTGACAGTCTCCTTAAGTAGAAGGCGGGTACAGGACTGCTTGCAGCCGTTACTTCCTCAATGACGAGAGTGCCCATGTAACTTGTACAAAGCCTGCGAGTCTTCCAGGCCATCGCTTGAGAGCCTCGGCAAGTCACGTGTTTTTGCGATCGAATTTTGGCTGCCGGGACTGAGGTGGCGTGCGAAGGTCGAGGATATTCGCCATATTCAAGCATCAATAGCTCGTCATCTGGATGGGTGACACACTTTTGCGTGTTTTAACTGTATGTACGAGGCTGACATACGTTTCGTATGCACGATAGCGATGGCATATCCACTCTACACTCGCCTTATCGGCTACATGCTAAGTTACCGTCGGCATCTGTCTGTGCCAAAGAAAGATTCACCCACCACACTACCGTATCCATTTGGGATCAGAATTATATTTGCAATCTGAGCTCGTGCTGACTAGACTTCCTGCTGGGAACTTTCGGCATCGTATTGCATGCGGACTAGTTGGCGGACGGGCGACAAGGTCGAGCATAGCATTGACTAGCATACTCTGCTCTGCTCTGTTCTTGCTTGCACATTCTCCAATGCATCGCTGTTGAAGCATTTCGACATGGCACGAGCACCGGTGGTCGCGCAAAGTGGGCTGTCATCAGGACTCGGCAGGAACAATGACTCCGACGTCGAAGCAAGCACGCTCTCATCAAAGAGCAGAGTAGGAGAACACCTGGATGAGAAGAGCAACAACGCAACAACTGTATCTGAAAAGCAAGATCATCATGAGAAACCCATAATGCCGCGCGCAAAGAGGGTCATTTCTTTCGATGATCAAACCTCGCGTTTGTCGCGTTCAAAGCTTGTCATCGTGTAAGCTAGATGGCTGTCATTCTCTTAAATGCGAAGATAACTGTCCACTCACTCGTTTTACTTATGTTTTGCCAGCTTCCTTGGTCTCTCATTCACCATCTTCCTCTCTCTCGCCGATCAGGTCACAGTGGCCACTGCCGAGCCAGTCATCGGCAGAGCGTTGGAAGCAGGAGAGTCGATAGCATGGGTTGGTACATCTTATTTGTGAGTTGGTCTGCTCGTGCAATGGCATCCGATGCTTTTTCCTGACTTCGTTTCTACTCCTAGAATCGCAAATACTTCCTGTCAACTCATATACGGTCGATTAAGTGATATCTGTACGCCAGTTCAGAGGCTCTTTCCGTATCTATACAGCTTGACTAATCATTCCGTTTGTGATTTCCCAGTTGGGCGAAAGTTATGCCTCCTAGTAGCAATAGGTCTCCTAGTCTTTGGCAATTTAATATGTGGATTCTCAAATTCTCCAGCTATGCTATACGTTTTCAGATCAATAGCAGGCATGGGGGGTGGTGGAATGACGAATTTAAGTATGGTTATTGTTTCTGATGTTGTTTCATTGGAGGAGAGAGGTGGGTATTTCTACTCAAGTGATAAGTCTGTTTCTAATCTGTCGATTCATCTAGGTAAATGGCAAGGAATTCTTAGTGCTGGTGCAGCAGCTGGATCCGCAGCAGTAAGTTATAAAAGCCCTAGTGGCATCCATATGGCAGCTGACATATCGTTCTTCCTATCAGGGTCCGTTCATTGGTGCAGCCCTCAGTCAGAACGTCAGTTGGCGCTGGACATTCTGGTAGGTCGCTTTTCCTTTCTCCAAGTATGATATAAGAACCAAAGACTGATGAAGTTGGTCATGATATCTTCAGGATCATGTGTCCATGCGGAGTTGTCTGTGCGGTAGTTATATTTTTCTGTCTCCCCCTTACTCCAGTAACCGGTTCAGCACGTCAAAAGCTCAAGAAAGTAGATTATTACGGAGCTGTACTTTCACTAGCAGCGAATATTTTCATTCTCATTCCTATATCCTCGGGTGGTACAACTTACGCCTGGTCCTCACCTACCGTTATCGTCCTCCTTATAATCGGAATTATAACTGCAGTCGCATTCATTATAGTAGAATGGAAAGTAGCTCCTTTACCGGTTATGCCTTTAAGATTATGGACGTACAGAACAACCGCGATAACATTAGGGACTACATTCTTTATAGGAATGATATATTTCTCGAATCTATTCTTCTTACCTATTTATTTCCAAGTGTTAAGAGGAATGTCACCTATAAAATCAGCCTCTTTCCTACTTTCCCTATTATTAGTTCAAGTGTGTTCTTCTTTATTAGCTGGCGTTATCACCCCATACACAAAGAAAGTCTTACCTCAAGTCAGGGTTGGTTTCTTTATTTGGACTATTGGTGCTGGATTACAAAGTACTTTCAACAGGACAACCAGTTACGCAAAGGTAGTCGGTTTCTTGATATTCCAAGGTTTTGGAGTAGGATGTACACTACAAACGACACTAGTAGCTGCGCAAGCTGGTGCTCCAAATAAGGATAGAGCATGTGTTACAGGTACCAGAAATTGTCTAAGATTTATGGGTGGAGCATTCGGGTTAGCGATCTGTAATGCGATATTGAATAATGTCGTCAAAGCAAATTTACCACCTGGAATACCTGAAGATGTTAGGCATGTCATTATCCATCAAATCTCACCCAATCTCCCCAGCGATCTCGATCCTGCTATGGTTGATGCGATTTTCGACGTCTACCAGGACGCTCTACATTATATCTTCATCTTCTTTATTCCCGTGGCTGGCGCAGCTTTCGTAAGTGCAGAGTTCACGTCAAGACTGTCACTTGTCGACGATGGCAGTGTGCTAAGCTAAGCTTTCGTTTGTTTAATTAATGCAGTTACTCAGTCTGATTACGAAAGAAAACCCATTGGATCGTGAATATATAGATCCCAAACAGCAGAAGCTGGAAGAAAGTCAAGCATCCTCAAGCAATTAGCAGTCTGAATTGGAGGCTGGCCAAGCATCAGCTCGAACGCTAACTGCAGGCGAGGGCAAATCATAGCAATGGAAGTGTTGATATTTAGGTGCCTCGAGTAGAAGTAGCCTTCCCAGTATTCGTTGTTGTATCATTATCGCGGTTTCCAGTGTAGACTCCCGCATCATTATGTAATTTGTGCAGTACATTCGACAGTCGGCATTTTCTGGTTTGGTAGTGACAGCAGCATTCTTTGTCTTCACAAGTAGGTTCCAATAGCGGGCGTTCCGGTAGCGTGCCAAGTAACCCAACCGGAATGTAGCAAGTGTAAGATGAAGACAGAAGCGTCTGTTTAGGTTTATGCGCGTTTCGCGTGGGATGCCAAAAAGAGAATGCTGATCATTACGCCGCCTGCATCTTCAAAATCTCATGAAAGCGATGACAACCGGTACAGAAAGCGCACGACAGCGAATACACGTAGAGTATGCCGAGGTATTGTTTCCATTTACTGTATGGTGTGAAATAAAAGAAAACAGTGTCAGCTATATGTCACATGGCGCACTGCAAACGATACCCGTGTATTGTAGCAGCGGAAGATGTAACGCACGAAAACAAGAGCGGCACCCTTCGTCTTCTTGTCACCACCGAGCTCGAAGTGCTTGCATCGCTTGAGCGATAGCTGGGCCTTGTATTTGCATGCTGTGCACTCTAATCGGAGAACGACCTTCTTTGTTGTCTTTGCCTCTGTGGGTGCACAATTGGATGAAACCATCAGCTTCTCGTTCTCCGCATCATCACCAACGACTCTGTCTATCCTGCAGATAGCTGCGCCCGAATAAAGTCTCTACGCACTCTTGTGGAAAACGGGCTTGGTTTGACCTCCGTAACCGGACTGCTTTCGGTCATAACGACGCTTTCCTTGAGCGAATAGCGAAGCTTTTCCGGTCTTGTACTGTGTGACCTTGTGTGGTGTATGCTTTCGGCACTTCTTGCCCTTGCAGTATGTGTTTCGGACCTGTTACGATTCAACAATTGTATGCAATTCACGACAATCAGCGATTGTTCCCGAGCCCTGTGTCCACTGATCTCCATCTATCCTGATAGCGAGAGAAAGCAAGCGAACCTTGGGGATGTTGACCATCTTGAAGCTGTGCGTAGGTAGACAGGTAGGTAGGTGGTCGATGATAGGTGCGATGAATTGACTTGTCAGCTGCTGCCTTCGCCAACTCTCGATTGCGGGCGCTGGATTGTACTGCAGAGAAGCAAGGAAAGAACAGCACGCGGGTCAGCACAGCGCACCGCACCAGCAGCACGGCCTCATGCGCGACACAGGCATGCACTCACCTCACTCCTTTTGTTGCTCTTGAGCGTTGGCTGGTGTATCGACACTCCTCAGGCGCATTGCCTTGCCTTGCCTCTCGAAGCGCGACCGGGGGAAGGCTCAGCTTTCTTCCGCAGATCCGCGGATTTGAGATGATCGAAAAGGACAGCAAAAAATCGGAAAAATATGAAATTGGTGCAATCTCAATAACGTCAATTTATTGGGGGAAATCCATTAGCATCGCAGTCGTAGCCAACCAGTGGTGCGTTCGCGGGAGAGTCAGTACGAGCTCGCGACTTCGAAAGTTTCGGACGATTTAAAATTAGCCACACTTAGGTAGCTCTGCTGCTGTGATTGGCCTGGTATTGGAACATTGAGTCACTACTACGACTAGACGACTACTGCACACTGCCCTGACTACTAGCTTGACTATTCTGACGCATGCGCATAATATCCAACAACTGCTGTTGATTCGCCTGAAGATTCGGAAGGACCTGGGGAGCACCTTGCATGCCCGCCTGCATGGCTGACGGGTATCCACCGGGCATTGGCATTCCTGGTGATCCCGCTCGCATTTGACTCAGCTGCGCAAGTAAAGCTTGTTGTTGCGCAGGTGTCATTTGAGGATTGCCATTCTGGTGTTGTTGCAGCTGCAGCTGGATCTGATGGGGCGACAGCTGCTGGAGCGCGTTCGGCGGTTGGGGTGACTGCGAAAGGCCTGTTGCAGGCGAGCCATTCTGCTGCATAGAGAATTGCATACCAGGGAGCAAGTTGACTTGCATAGGCGGCGAGGATCCCGATACATTCATCATAGGAGGCTGCTGCTGCCCGTTCATCATCATCTGCTGCTGCGGGTGCTGACCTGACTGACTAGGTGGGCGTGGCACTTGATGCTGTTGGGACATTGATCTTGCCCTTTCGCCAAGCTGCTGCGGCATAGGCGGCGGAGGCATTTGCATACCGGGCATGATTTGAGGTGGACCCATCGGAATACGTTGCTGAGCTTGTTGACCTGGAATGCCTGGTCCGTTCGGTAGCATATTTGGCGGCATCGCACCAGGCGGTAATTGTTGCATTTGAGACTGACAAATCCGAAGAATTGCCCGACATCAATAAAAGCTTGTTCTCTTTGGTTCGGAAAACACAAACAGTCAAAGCTAGTGTATACTTACACCTCCGGGCATAGGCTGTCCTGTTATTCCCTGTGGTATTGGGCCACGAGGCTGACCACCTTGTTGCTGAGCATGGGCTTGAGCCTGCGCTTGTGCGTGAGCCTGCGCCTGAGCTTGCATCTGCTGTTGTGCTATGGCAGCAGCTTGCGCTTGTTGATACATCTTCGCTTGTTCACGTTTCCGTATTTCCTCGAGCTGCTGCCTTTCTCGCTCAGCTTTCAGTCTAGATAGGTCAAGAGCTGTCAAGCCGGGATGCATAGGTTGGTTATGCGATTCATGAGCATTGAGATTGATCTTGCGGATAGGCGGTTGCATATCTTGAAAGGCCGAGATCCGGTCATTAGTAAACATCCCCAAAAAGCAAGCCGTGTCCGTAACTCACTATTCTTTTGCATTAACTCGCGTTTCCGCTGAACCTTCTTGGTCGCTTCTATAATACTCATATGCCTGATCTGCGCTCTGCTTAACTCGGGTCTCTTGACGGGTACTGAAGCTGAAGTAGAAGAAGCCAATGTCGCACTTGCAGATCTCTTCTCCTTCTTCTGTGGAATATTGGCTTGAGGTTGAGCTTGCTGTTGATCCATCTGTCCAGCTACTGGTTGACCGTTTGCCTCTGCAGTCGTAGCTTGTGCAGTGGTAGGTGGTAATGCAGTCGCTGCGCTCGCCTGGCCCGTCGCCGGTGTAGGAAGAGGTGCATATTTCTTGTGCCAGTGATCGTAGCAGTCCCAAGGTAAGCGTTCATCGCATTTGATTCTGTGCGTAGCGTCATTGAAGACACTAGCTATGAGGTCCCAGTTGAAGGAATATTGTCGAGCGAAGATAAACAGCTGTTTGTCCTCTTCTGGGGTCCAGTCCATCGCAGCTGCTCTCGCCTCTGCATTAGCAGGTGGTAATGGTGTGAAGCGCTTGTTGCCTGTATCCTTCACTCGCATGCCTTGTGTGAATGCTAATTCTGCAACACAATGCTATCCGTCAGCACCTACTACTTCAGCAGTATATAACAGAAACTCACCAGAAGCTGAGCCGAACATCTCTGTAAGCATATCTCTGCCTTCATCCCCTGCAACATCTGTCAAGTCTCCCCAAGCTCCAGATGCCCTTCTCTTTTTAGAGGGTTGTAGAGTACTGACAAGAATAGGTTTCCTTTGTAATAAATGCGAGGGATTTGTGATACGAGTGAAATTAGGGTTAGATTCATCTATTCTTCTGTTCTGCCGCGAATCTGTCGACGGTTCGGCAGGTGGACCATATGTCATAAGTTCTTGGAAGAGCTCATTCGTCAGGTCGTACGTTGGTACATCTTGATATGCCTCTGGTAAGCCTGCTTGACTTAGATCAAATACTGTGGTATTGAATGAGAGGTCAAAGACAGGTGCTCGGGCTTTCAACAGCTGATGTTGATACTTTTTGAACCTTGGTTCGGCCGTATTGGTGGCCACGCCTGGCAGTATTGCCACATCTGTGACGGCAGGTGTCTTTATCGTGTCAATGTCCTTCTTCTCATCTTCTATCGAAGGATTCGCTGTTTCCCTGGCTTCGTTTGCATCTTGCTTGGGTTGCACTTCACCATTGGGGAATACTGAAAGGGAGGTATCCGCTGCGCCTTCCTGCGAGTTGGGTATCATAAAAGTTGACATATCCACATCTTCAAGTTCCGAAGTTGCATTCGTCGCTTCCGCCCGAAGCGGTAAGAAGGTAGGTGGTTTCACACTTATTTGCAGTGCTGACCTTTCCTCTTCCGTCTTCGCTCTATGATATGCTTTTACAGCCCTGACAACTTCGTACGCAGTAGCGACTTTCCATCTCCTCTCTTGCTTGAAGTCTGTAGCCATCCAAGTCATTTCTTCTAACAAATAGTCCCAATGAGCTTTATGTGTCGCAGGAGGTCTTTGTTTCCTAAATTGTCTAAGAGACCAAGTTTTCTCCGCTTTTAATTGTTCTATACGTTCCATAGCACGTTGAGACTGCATTTCCGATATAACGGTATGCCAATCTGCAGTAGAGAGTATTTTCCCTCCAGTACGTGATTTATCAGGCGGTGGTGCACCTGCTCCTACTAAACTGCGTATCGAGCTATGTACAGCTTTCGAAACGCCAAGCTTATATAAATCAGCCGAAGTCGCTAGTGAACTCGCCAATTGTGGATTATGTTGCGCTGCTACACGATCTCGAGCTTTCTTTTTCGCTAGACCGCCTACGTTCATTCGGTTCTTGAGCAAATAGTCAGGTAGGGGTGGTAGTTCTGGTGGATATGGGACTGGGAAAGATTTCAAGGGGAGAGCATCGGAATCCTCCATGCTCGTAGGTTGTGTTTTAGCTTTCTTGGCCTTTGTCGGTGGTTGCGAGCCTTCATTGTCTGCTGATGTTGAGGCATTCGCTGTAGCTGGTGGGCTTGAAGTAGAAGCTTCTTGTGATGTTGTTGATTGGTATAGAGTGAGAGGAAAGGATATATCACCTTGCTTCATAGGCGGGGTGGAAGCTGAAAAGCTAGGCGAATGGAAAGTAACTGGGAAAGGGGAGACGAGCGAATGCTGTCTCTTATGGGAAGCCGTACTCGAAGCACCATCTCTTATAGGCGAAGTGAATGGATTATGTTGTCCGTCAACGGCCATCCCGTTACCACTTGGGGTTCTATTTCTGCCACCACCACCTTCGCCTCCTGTACTTCCTGCAGCAACATGCTTTCGGTATTCTGGCTTAATGAGTTCTCGCTCGACAGCTGCCACTTCTTCTGACATGTCTAACATGGTGCTGTCTCGACGGGTAGGTGATGGAGGAGGGGTAGGTTTGAGAGGCGGTAATTCTAGAGGTATCTGCCCGGCGACCCTGCATGTGGACCAACGCAAATGACATATCATTGTATTTGTTGACAGGAGAGGGAAGTATGAGTGAAGATGTGCGTCAGTCGGACGCTCTGCGGAAGACTGGTAGGCTGTCATCCATGTGCCACCATTCGAGACATACCGAGGTTCGCGGATCCATCTTTCAATAAAAGCAGCAGTCTTCTCCTGCAGGGCTGTTTGCTGAGCAAGGTCTAACGAGAAGCCAGTAGGGTCTGATCCTGCTCCGTATTGTGCTGCTTTTTCCTTGTCCGTGAGGAGAAAGTATAGTTCTTTCAGCAAGGCGGCTCGCTCGGGCATGAGTGCTCTGTGGAAATGGTGCGCAATGCAAGTCAATAAGGGGCTTGACGGGTGTACTGACAGCAGGCAGTCAAGCCTAGACACATGTCTGTCAGTGTGACCAGCCTGCACTCACTCCATGGCGTTCCGGCGCTGCTGAATGGCCTCTTCGCGCAGCTGAGCCAGCGTCTTTGTCTGCGTGCATGGATGAGCGAGATCACCGCGAGAACAGCAGTCAGCGGGTGCGCTGGAAACGCACACAGCAAGCGCAAGCAGACTCACCCCAAAGGCTTCGTCCCTGTCGGCCACGTCGCCCGTCCCTATCATGGCCGCTGGCGTGTCCTGCTCGCCTGGCATGGCCTCGCTTGCTGGCTGCGCGCTGGCTGGCGCAGGCGGAGGAGCGCGAGCCATGGAAGGCAGCTGTTGCAGACGCAGGACCGCAGAGGCAGCTACGAAGGACTGCCTTGCCCACGCCGGGTGCCCGCTGCTGCTGACTGCACTGTGCCTGCGTGCGTCGTCGTGCTCGTCTCGCCGCTGTCCTCCGGGCGTTCGCTCTTCTCTCTCTTGCCCAATTCCTGCGTCCTCGTCGAGCCCGTCTCTTCGCAGACTTCAAGTTTGGCGCGGTTGGCCGGAACAAACGCTCGCTGCAAACGACAAACGCGACGGGACTGATTATATAATATATCGCTAACATTGCTCATTACATGGGGTATCGACAGCTATGCTCTCCTAGTCACACACAATCCCAATATGCAGCTATCCTGAACGCCGGACCCGCCGACGTGCACAACGTGACAGCGCTGATCGAAGGGTTAATCAGCTATCGCATGATTCCTCTACCGCCTGCGCTGAGCAGGACTACTTCAATGAGTACTGTTTCTGCAGTAGCGTCCACAGCTTTGCTGCACTCTCCTCATCCCACTTCGTTCCACTATCATCGACTAGGGTCTTCAGAGCTAGCTCTCGAATAGGATCTGTTCTTGGCAATACTGTAAAGCGCTGATATGCTCTCTGCCGCAGTAACATCAAGGATACATCGATGGTCTCCAGGATGTACGAGCTATGTGAATCCCTATACAATATTTCCCCATGAGACAAGATCCTGTTCGATGCGCACCAAGTTTTTGGATTGATGAGGTTTGATCCCTTGCGCGTTGGATCCCAGAAGTCTGCAGCTTTGCGCTCATGAAGATACTTCCTTATATCTCTATCCGTCTTCCGCAAATCGCGCCGTTTGGGATAGAGGCTGCTGACTAACTCGAACATAGCTTTATACAGATGTGCCGGAGTCCTGTCACTTTTGTCGAAGCACTCCCTTTTGACGTGATTGATATCACAGACGACTTTCCCGATTTCCCTTATCTGCTGGTTTATGATGTTCTTCAGATTTTCGTCGAGTACTTTCTCTTTTTCATCGAATGCTTCTTTCGACATTCTATTCCGCAACACAGACCGACTCGAGAAGGCACGCGAGGGTGTTGACAGGCAGGCTGAAACTTGAGGGGGTCTTTTCAAAGACGAGGTGCGCAATGACAGAATGCTGCCTTGACTGCATTTACTTGTTTTTATCAGCTCGGTTCGGTCTTGAATAAGATTTCGGCTCGAAGCGCAGTCTAGCTTACAGGAAAAACGTAGGTGTACCTTTCCATCCTTGAGAAGTCACATAAGACTTTGTAAGCTGAGTCGTTCTTGCAATATTGACCTCTCGAAAAGCAGGCGCGATCGGTCCACGCCCAGCAAGTGCTTTGGAAGCACGCGAGAAAAGCTGTCTCGTCCACATTTTTCGAGAATGAATACCAAACACGAATGAAGAGAAGGGAACCTTCCAAACAGACGTCAAAGAAGTATAAGAGCTCGTCAGGAGCATTACTCTTATTGAAGCCTTATTCAAACACTCTCCTACCGCATCCAACAAAAAGCGTTTCAAGCAAAGCAATCGAATGGAAAGTGGATTGCTAGTGTGCCGAAGCGCCCAAAACACCCTCAGCACAGTCAGGCACCCATACTGAAGATGCGGGACGCGGTGGGCGGCTTGAACATATAAGATGCTTTTGGACAGACAAGTAAGATAGGCATGCAGTCCAAAGCAATACCATGCCGAAGATCCCTCAAATTCCAAAGGTAGCTCATTTCATAACCCTTATCAACACGGAGAATAACTGAAACGCTATATGCACAACTTACTTCTAGCATGTACACTGCTTTCTCTGATAACCGCAACCACGTGATCGATAGCCATTTGCACGTAGAAAAGCAGGAAGCAGGTTGGACAATCCTGCACCAAAAGCTCGGTAAGGCAGGCAATACATTGAAGTGAAGGTCCGTGACAGCAAGTTGCAAATGCCCTTTGCCCTTTTTTCTTGTTGGACAGGTCGTGCGCCTCTTTTTACCTTCAAAGCTTCAAACAATAAGGCTTTAAAAGCTGAATACCCCGGAAAGTCGCCACCATTCCTATGTATGCCTGGAGGGCGATCAAAGCACGCTGCTTCCCGAGTCCGTTAGAGGCTCCTAGGGTGGGTCTGAGCGATAAGATACATGAAAGTACCCTGTTTTGCTCTCAAAATTGTCTCTACGTCACATTCGACTTCGACAAAGATGTTGCATCGATCAGGTGCTGACGAGCCTAGTCGCCGGCTGTGGCGATTACAGGCTTTGTCATGTCTAAGATGTGAATCTTTCAGAGTCAGTGAATCGTCTAGACGACTCTGAAAAGCTTGAATTATTCGCTTTGCCTTTGATCCTGCGGTTCGATTGTATTGTCGAGGAGAGGTATATACACGATAATCGGTACACAGATGGTCGTTCTAGTGAATTACAGCTTTGCACGAGGTCGACCAGCCTCTGGCAAACGTAGCTCAGGGTGGTTTACGAAATAGTCGAGCGATGTCGGGTTCAGCATCCCGCTGCAGCAAGGAGAAGGTCAGTACAATCTGCTGCTAATTCTGCAGGCCGCTCGACATACCTTGTATTCACAGATGATGGAGCGGCTCCATTAATGACTTTTTTGACAGCTACCTCAACACGTTTACCGTTCACCGTATACTGGCAAGAAGAGGCGTTAGGAAAGTCAACAAGCAGGTCGTGGCGTACAAAGCGCTAACAGGAATGTCCATGCAGACAAGAATTTTCGCAGGCACATGCCTACGGGACAGTCGGTCCTTGATAGCTTCTTGTATACGCTTCACAAGTTCTGGAGAAAGGGAATCCCCTTGTAATGGCTTGACGAATAGAACAACGCGCTCGTCTCCGTCACCCAACTTCTGTCCCACTGCTATGCAGTCGTCAACACTGAGAAATAAAAGGTTAGAATGGCCCATGAGTCATGCTCGTAAATGGTGGTACTCACGCGTCCTTCATTTCTTCCACGACAGCATACAGCTCAGCTGAACCGAAGCGCACGCCCTGTGGATTGAGCACGCCATCCGATCTTCCTAGCATGTGTATACCACGCGTCTTCGGATTAATTACCACTAAAAGGATGGGTCAGAAGAGATCTTCGGGAAATTGACAGAGGGACCTACTATAGTCTGCTTGATACCATACTGTCTTATTAGGGAAATGGTTGAAATACGTATCGCGCAAACGGGTCTTGTTCTCATCGTCACCCAGGAAGCCGAGTGGCATATTTGGCAACGGCTTCGTAATCACCAGATCGCCCTCGACACCGTCAGGACACCGCTCGCCTGCATCATTCCAGCATTCAATAGCCACCCCTAGCTCAGGACATTGCAGTTCGCCAGCATGAATAGGAATGACCGGATTTGCACCAATAAAAGCGGCACAGACGTCTGTTCCGCCTGAGCCATTGTGGATGAAGATGTCCTTAATATTATTCCTGATAAAATCGTATAGATCTGGTTTGACCGGTGATCCAGTCAACAAGCTTGTGTTGTAGTACTTGAGTTTGTGTGTATCCTTAGGCTTGATGTTCTCTAGTTGCAATATTTGAAGATAGCGAGGCGACACGTTGAAGGCGGTTACACTAATGGAAATGAGAGTCAAGATTCAGTAACGTGTCTGCAGCAGATTATAGGAAAGGAGACTCACTCATATTCATCTACGAAGTCAAAGAGAGACGTTTTGTGGGGATAGAATGGGCTTCCATCGTAAGTCACAATAGTTAATCCGCATAAAAGCGTGTTTACCCTGCGGCCGCAAAGCAGAATCAAAGACATCAGTAAAAGGACATGCAGTTTCCGACGTTAAGTGATGTACATGTGATTCCACATCATCCAGGCGGTGGTGGTGACCTGCAGCTGGACATCCTCCGGCCCAAGATTTCCATGTAAGGGAGCTGATTTCTTCGAGTTCAAAATCATTCCAAACTGATTATGTACAATAGCTTTCGGTTTGCCAGTAGTACCACTTGAGAAAAGTATCCAAAGAGGAGTGTTTGCGGGACCCCGCAAGAAATGAACTTCCTTGGCACTTCTGTCGAGGAAGTCCGGATATGCTGTAACGGACTTGATGTCTTCGAAGGCTGGAAGAGCACCTTTCGGTCTTCGATCCTTTTCTAACTGGCCGACCATGATAATATGCTCTAGCCCAACTTCTACAAGCGGTCCTATAATCTTCTTTAGCTTGCTGATAACTTCGACTTCCTTTCCAGTAGCTTGGTACTTGTCACAGGTCAAGAGGACTCTAGGTTGGACCTAGATGGAAACGAGTCAGGCTCGCGAATCTCTAGAACGCACACATGACCTTATTCACCTGATGAAAGCGCTCGAGAATGGCCGTCAAACCAAATTCCGGCGGTGAAGAAGTCCATATAGCACCAAGCGACGAGGTCGCCAGGACCAGCACAACAGCCTCTAAGGTAAACATAACTTATCAGACGAGTGTAATCTGTCAAATATGAACGACTCACCAGGGTTATTCGGTATTAATGCTGCCACTCTGTCCCCAGATTTTACTCCCAATTTCTTCAGGCCTGCAGCTGCCTGAGCTACTTCGATATATAGCTGATCATAAGTCAAGCTTCTTAGAAAGCTGCTCTGCATGCGCTGACTGGGTGAAGCTTGCGGGTTTGGCTCTTTGCATCCTACTATCGCAAGCTTCGTGGTTGATCGAGCACTCCGATGCGAAAGCAGTGCATTTTCGGCCCAATTTACTTTGGCATTGCGGGCCATATTGGACGCTTCATGCATTGGAACTGTAGCGTCAATGAGCTGTAGAGACGTCGATAAATTGCTTCAGTTCTGTTGATAGAATAGCAGCCGGAAGACGACTCACCGGCTGAGCGCCCTTATCACCAATGATTCCGCCAAAGTCCCATAGAGCGTTGTAGAAGTCATTGATGGTCCCCGGTGTATCTATGCTCCACTGATGGACCGACCAAAAGTCGCCTTCCTTGAAATCAAGCTTGTATCGTGAGTTGACAAAGCGTCGAAAGCCGTCCATGTTCGAGGCCCGAATCGCCTCTGGCGGCGGTGTCCAGAATGGGCTCGTCATGCTGGCCGCTTCGAGCTCTTCTGAGGTTGCAAGCAAGGTATACGAGTACTACGCAGTATATCTTTCAGGAAAGATTCAAAGACGACTTGCCGGCTATCATAGACGGACGGAAGTCACGGAACCGGCGTCTTGCCACTCTCGCCGCCCCACTGCGGCCCCACATTTCGCCGCGATTTTGCTGGAGAAGACGTGGGGGCGCAGGGTATATAGAGCGATTATTGCATTGCAGATAGGAAACACTCCTTCACTCAGTACTGTGATAAGGCTAAAAGCTACAGGTGTTCAGCGACACTGTGACCTGGGTAGGGATAAAATTACATGCGGACAGGGATGGGCGCACTGCACATTTGCATATCGAGATAATGAATGAAACGGTGGGAGAAAAGAAAACCGTAAATAAACCTGTGACTACTCCAGAAGACGTTCAACCTGATCCGATAATTTACTTGATGTTAACAACGCGAGATCATAAGCTTCCTCCATGCGTTCGATGATGACACCTTTGAGATCCGAGACTGTAAATTGCGATGTGTACTGATTAAATGCGGTAATCCATTCGACTGTAGAAAAATGGATGGTGTTGTGTTCTACATATTCACGAATTTGAGATTCGAGTGACTCCTAGTCTAGCTCGGGAATAGTAGCCAAACTGACCACAGCTGCGAGCGCTCCGAGTGCAAATACACTGGTATATCTGGCGGCTGCGCGCCAAGGGAGGCCCTTCTTGGGTCGGAGCTCGAGTTCATTTGGCGGAACGTTGACCAGGCTTTCTCCTATACCTTTGACAACCTCCATATCATCGGTCACCAACATGACGTCGTGAGTTCTCTTCTTTGTGATTAGCACGCTTTCTGTGCCTTGATTCTCAGCTTCCATCACTGCATCTCTGTATTTGATGACCGTTTGAACCGCCATCGAGACCTTGGAAGGAACTTCGGCTTGTACCCCAGCATCTCTCATAGGTTTCTTGAATTTCTTGGCTTGAAGAACATTGACAGTTGAGCTGAGGGTGGGCTCGCTTATGAGCAAGTCGGAAGCTCGAGTGAAGCCTGGCTGAGTCTCTGTCTGAGAGAGCTGGGTGGGTAACAAGCGCTCTATACCTGGAATGTCTTCCGAGGATTGTGATATCTCAGACTCTTGGCTATCCACCGCATCGAGTCGCACTTTCTTGAGCAAAGGTTCGTCATCCGTAGAAGTGTTTGAGGATGCAGGAGCCTGGTCGCGGTGTCTAGTGGATCTGTAAGGGGCAGATGGCGGCGGAGTGGGTTCAGGGTCGAAAATTTGGCTAGAATCTTCAGACACTTCGTCTTCTTCGGAATCCTGATCATTTCTGTCCTGTAATTTGAGGTCATCTTCCTGATCACTTTCGTCCTCGCTTCCGTCGCCGTCTTCCCCTTCATCGCTTTCGATGACCATCCTTCTTCTAGAAACGACCTCATCGTCCTCATCTTCCTCGTCCTCCTCTTCGACTTCTTCCTCATCAAATTCTTCCTCCGAGGCATACTCATTTTCGTCTTCTTCCATCTCTACTTCTTCTTCGTCGCTATCCTCTTCCTGCGCAATGAGTGGGAATCCACACCTAGCAACTGCCTCACTTTCAATCGCTGCACTGGACAGGGGAGAGCTACTTTCATGTAAACCCTCTTCAACATCTTCGTTGTAATTATCTGCTACTTTATCTTTCTCGTCTTCGCTGTCAGTTTCAGGGATCTTCATAGATCGGTTTGTATTTGCCGGTCCTACATCATCCTCATGATCGCTTGAGGGGTTCTCGCCTTCATCTTCCTCACCTTCGTCAGAACCATGGAGTTGTGGCGATGTAGGCATGCAGAGGTAATCCTCTGTTCGGTGAGTCTGCTCAGCTGCTGCCGGTTCAGGAGAGGATGGAATAGGAAGGGGAGACCGAGCGGCGTCAGAGCCGGATTCAGAACCGGAGATCACGATAGGTGTAGGTCTCTTGGCTGGCTTGCTAAGTGCTTCTTGGGTACAAGAGATGTACTGCTGTTCAGGAGACTGGGAACTACGCTTTCTGTTCTTCATAAATTGATCTAATCGCTCCTTTAGTTCGGGAGAAGATGATTGTCGCCCAGAGGAAGACTTGCGCTGGGATTTGTATCCACCATCCGAGTTTAGAGCATTCAAATCAGACGCGTCTTGACCACCTTCAGCTTGTTCATCTTCTTCGTCATCTGTGAACAGTTGCTCTTGAGTTTGGAGGGCGTATTTGCGAGAAGCTGCGGCTGGAACAGCAGGGAGAGCAGATCTTGGATTGGCTTTGCGGTCCGGAGCGATGGAGACCTTGAGGATGAGAGGCTCGTAATTTACTGCAGTCTTATTCTCGTTTGCTCGGGTAACGGTCTTGCCTAGGATAAGTTGATCACCGTCGAGAAGCTGTTGTGTAGAGAGCAAATTGTTAGAAGGAGTGAATCTCAATCAAAGCGAGAACAATATCGCACATACTCGAGTTGGCAGTGGTCCCACGGCAATCTGGCGCGGGGACCGTTGGACTATGGTGCCATGAGTCGACTTGTCGTCTGTAATGAAAATGGACTGAAGCAGGCAGAATGTGTGAAGGTGAGCAACGTTGTGGCGATAGGGCGATAAGAAGGGGCGTCCGAGCTCCCTTCTCCGAAGGCTGGCGAAATGGAAGCAACTCACGCCGTCTTTCTGCCAGGTGAGGGTAGCATGGCTCCGAGAAAGCACTTGGTTTCTGTATTGTTATATCTGTATCAGTATGGAAGTGGTGGTTATACGGCGGTCTGCTCGAGCTCACCTGAAAAGCGCATTGTCGCTGGCGGGTGTCTCGCCGCCTGTCAGGATAAGGCGGACAGCGATGCATGTCAGCGCAGCTGTTGCCGCACTCGAGCGAGCTACGCACCTGATCTCGAAGACCTGCCAATGACAATAGCCGCTCCCTCTCGCCTGTGCGGTGACTGCAGTCAGCGTTGTATCGCTGACACCTCGCACGCCGTCCCCGCGTATAGTGGCAAGCTGAACACACCTCGAGAACGACTTGGAAGCCTCGGTGTCGTCGTGGGACGAGACAGTGAGCGTCAGAGTGACCAATGGAGCAGGATTGATATGCTTCATAGTCGTTATAGGCTGCTGTTGGGCGTGTGGTGGTGGTGCGCCGGCGCGGTGACTGGCGGTGGCGTGATGCTGCTGCTGACCCAGTCGGTGATGCAGCAGTTGACGAAGCAGCATACACCACTGCCGTATGCAGAGTATCTGTTGGATGTAATATTGCGTGCTATTCAGTGTTCTAACGGCTTGGTCGTGTGCGGTATACTTGGTCAGCGTCAGAGCAAGGCGGGCCTCGTTGAGGCTTATCTGGCTGCGCGCTCTCTCTCTTCCACCACCGCCTTTGAGCTTGCACTCATGCTTGTCACGTCAAGGGGAGGAAGCTATGCGCAATCATTGAATGGATAAGTAGAACATAATACTGCTGTCGTTGGTTCGCCCGTCGCTGTGCGCGGCCTGGATGCATGACCTCCCATTCACCGGCAAAAGACACCCTATGAGAGGAATCGATAACTACGTTGGCAATCAGCAAAGCACGGCATCGACAGGATAGAGTCAGGAATCTACTCGCGAGCGTTCTTCAAACAACATTCCTACATCCGTCCTCACATTCTCTGTCTAGTGCCCGGCTCGTCGATGTTTTCAACTTCAAGGGTGAAATAACAAACGGACCGTCTTCACCAGGTCCAACTGCATTCCCTGGCTTGTTTGAAGAATGGTCCAACACACTGCACTGAGAGATTTTCGGAACTATAAATCTGACCACTGACCTGGCTACGCTTCCTTTCTTCCCTCATCCATCACAAAGTTTCAAGGGCTCCCCCTCTCATCGACATCCTCATTCACTCCATCTTCTCTTCACTACAGCTTCCACCAAACCACCAACCACCAACCAGCAATCATTGTCTTTAGCAAAATGATCTTCACAAAGTCAGTCATCGCTATCGTCTCTCTGGTCGCTACCGTCTCAAGTGTATCGGCAGGACCAGCACGTCTCACAAAGCGCGACTTTTTCTGCGATGTCAAGAATGTTCACTGCTGCGAAGAAGTTCTCTCGAATAAAGAGGCAGGAGAAGCACTTGGAGGTCTGCTCAATGTTCCGGCTAGTATAATTGGGAATGTTGGACTCGGATGCTCGGTAAGCCTTACTTTTGGGGTTGGAAGACTGAGATGACACCCGGTGAAATGACTGACGATGGTAGCGCCCTGATATCACTCCTGTTATCCAGCCTATTGGACTTGCTAGCCTTGGTTCTTGCGCCAAGAGTACTCCAGTATGCTGCTCACAGGTTTATCAGGACGGTGTAAGTGATCTCCTCCAGCTTCCAGCAAAGCGACTTTCAACCTAATGCGCCCTTATGCACCCAGCTCATCAACATCGGCTGCTCTCCTTTGAGTGCTCTGTAGACCTCCTTAGCCCAGAACGTCTTTGACGAAGTACCAAAGTAGCTTAACCTAGACTCTCATATTTCACACTCCATACCTTCTCGAGCAGCATTTTTATGTCAATCCACTCTGCTCTGCGTCTTTCTAATGTAATCTCAGAAACAATATACAGTCTGCTATCCTATACCCAATTATCATTAAGCACATAAGCAATACAATTTAGTTTCAAATCCACGTGTGATGCTGCCCATTCTTAATCTGATAACAATCTTCAATCATAATTGTCCTCGCTGTACTGCCATGTTAACGTGGAAATCGCCTTGTACTATCATAGGCTGGCTATGGCCAGAGCACCTGAAACCCGACATGTCTCGCTGGAAGGCAATTGAATAGAAGTCGCAAAGCCCTTTCATCCGAATCTTCCATTGTTTGTCCTGGTTTGCCTGGTTTGCCTATTCGCATCAGGGCTGAAGGCGTACTGCTGCTAGTGTATCTTACTTGATACAACTACCGACTCTTACGTAAGAAGGCATCCCAAAGCATCGTATGCGTTCCCAATCTCGACTCCCTCCTGGCCCATTGCATACTAACGCGCATCGTTTCAGGGCCTCAGGCTGCAGAACTACGGCCCTACGCGCCTGGCATCTACAAGAACGTAGGCAGCATAACAGCATGAGTGCGACCGACGGTAGCTAGCCGTTTAAGGATATCACAGCTGATCTTTTCTGGCTGTAGTCCTCTCTAGGCTTTGCATCTGGCAGCAAGGCTTGGAGAATTATTGTACTCAAATGGCCGTGATCAGGACTCCTGACAAGAACAACGTCGACGAACGATGCGAAGAACCACTCACCTCTTATCGCTCGTCAGTCGACAAATAACATATCCTCGGCTTGAGGAACGCACTGCTACACATAGAAAACACGAACGACTGTAGCCTTCTCTCGCCCAAGGCTTCCACATCTCCAATCGATCAGAAATACTGCATTACGCATACTCAGAAAGCATCATACACACGCGCATTCGAAGGTGCTCATATAAAAAAGGAATTAAGCCATTAATGCTGTCAGGTAGAATCTCACTCAATGCTTCACAATAGACGTACACGCAATCTATTCAGGTTTCGTGGAGCAGTCGAGCTCGAGGTGATCATCCACTACTTGGACAAGATCAATGAACTAGGCTTCGTCACTGATAGTCGGTGCCAGCGGAAACTTCATATCTTCTGAAGATGCTGCTGGAGCAGCTGTCTTCCTGGTCAGCCCTGGCGATCTTCTCCAGTGGAGTCGCTTGTCCTGAAGTGGTGCCCACTAGAAACTCTGTGGGGCCCATTACACGCGCCAATTATGGAGCCTTTGATAAGAGCAGTAAGAAGGATAGCAAACGCTACGTATGAGTAAAGAAAACGAATATGCAGACTGATACTGTCGGCACTAATGGCATTGTTTCAGCTTCAATCTCGTAATCACATAGCTTCGGCAGCGAAGGTATAGCTTGACAACCTCCCGAAGATCGATCGCATCTGTTAAGCTGAAACTTGTCCTTTTCCTCGCGTGCTCAACGTATCGACGTACCCAAGCGTGCCGAGGATAAGGAGGAGAGACACATCATCCAACAAATTAAATGCGTCTACAAAGCTACTGTACATGCAAAACATACCGCCTCGGGCGCTTTCTTGACAAGACCTGTTGCCTAGAGCGACGCGAGGTCGATTGTTTAGCACTGTTTTAGAACAGGGTCCAGCGCTAACACTGGAAATTACTCAGACCACTCGCTAGCAGGCATATCCTTAATGACAGCTTTGCAATTCAGACAAGTGCTCCTTCTTCCTCTTCCATCTACGTCAACTGGTTAACACATCTCGACGAACCAATTTTCTTGACTGGACTGGTGTCCGGATATCGCAAAGAATGACTCTCTTCCGCCAGAGCCGAGGTGGCCTGAAATCGAGCAGGAAGACATCCCCTGCAATCGGCACAAACGATACCGAAACGACCGACCAGACTGCAAGCACTTCAGGCGAACAGTCTAACTGCACACCAAGATATCATGTCCCTTCAAGAGGACATTCTACAAATTCTACTTCTTCAAACGACTCGACGAGTTCCTCATCCATCGCTGCGAGCAGCATGAGTGTTTGCGCTATAAATGGTCCTATAGGCTTGCAGGGGGTTATGAATACCGTTCACCACCAAGTAGCTGCCAGAGGTCAGTGCGAATCTTTCTCCTGCGCGTCCAGTGACATCGTCATGGAAGCTGATAGCTCCGTGATTTTCCACAGCGCACCCTTCAGCATCTCCGGATTCCTTGCCACCAGATTCACGTGAGAATAACTTACAGCTTCCTTGTTCCGTGCAGATCATTGAGCCGTATCTCACATCTGAAATAGACTCTTCGCATATCTTTCACCCGAATTCTTCTCAGAGACCGCAGCTCGTCGAGCCTGCTCCTCCGGAAGTTGGGAACGATTCAGTGCTACCGCAGCTATCAAGATTTGGGCGTATTCTTCCTTCCACTCTCGAATTCCGAGCGCATGGCGCTATTATTCCCTGTTTAGCTTACGGTGAGATCCTATATTCTGCTACTTAACGCGCCTTTGTATGTTTATAGTCTTCTCAATCGCAGGCACACCTCGACCTCCGATGGCAAGTGAAGACTACGGATCACCGCCTCCATATGAAGCGATATTTGGACGACCTCAAACGCACGATGCAGTTTTTGCGACATCAAATAAACGATCTACCATAGCGTGAGGTGGGCTTGCTGCCAATACAACACAACCACATACCTTTTCACCTCACTTAATTCACGATACCCGCCTTGCCACACTCAATTAGCGGACGAAACTCACCATAGACCATTGTTCAACAAAGATGACAACTACAATCGCAAGGTTTTCACGTTATATCCTCATGCAAATCGTTTTTAGCATTGCCCTCGTTGTTTCTGTAGCATATGTTAGGCATTCGTATAGCCTGTAGACATTGATTAGAGGCCTTCTCGACAGGTCGAATGAGCATTGATAAAACCAACAGGATTCGGAAAAACCGAGATACCCATTGCCATTCGGTGCCGAGCGATAGCAAGAGCTGATTCGGATGGATCGTTGAAAATGACAGATCTATCGTGATAGCCTGAGAAACGCTGTCTTATCATAGAGGGCTAGACAGCTTGCAGTGATGTTGCATACGTTATTTCCTCGTTTTACAGCTTCGTCCGCATAGTGCTAGTCATGTTCGAGCTTAAACTCAAGGCTGTACTGCACGCTGCATACAATGGAGCGGAGCTTCCCAGCTATCTATATTTCAGTAAGCCAATTTACGCGTACCCGCAACTTGAAGCGCGCCCTTCCGACTTTTGAACCAAGACATCCAGCTGGGAATTCGCCTTCCCTGCCTCTACGTTAGTGTTCTGATACGAAGTAGCAAGCATCTTGCGCCGCCGAAGATAGCGGCTATCCATGAAGTGGCAACGTTTCAACGTGGAATTGTGTCAGCTGGCAGTAGTGGCTGGAACGTGAATGCACAACTACTAAGAGTAGCTTGGATGTCGCGACTCAGCGCTCTCCACCCTAGGCACTTTCAACCATTCCTCCCTGCCTGTACATGCTATGACTAAGCTATAATCACGCCAGTGGGGTCTGAGCATTTATGTGGTTCAAAAAAAAGCTGCGTAACATGCGCGCACACTTTCGTCATAGAGTTGGTGCAAGTATCCGACATAGGGAGACTTTGCATTAACGCGAGATGACTTGGGCAGACTCGCAGCTCTACTAGCCGCCGCCTGTCTCCGAGGAACCGCCCTCTTGACCTTATGCCCTTCTCCGAAAAGCAATATCCGGCTTGCAGCACAAAGGCAATCGGCCCGGGCATCTGCACGGCGCGAGATTATTCTTGACCACGACGCTTTTACGCATCTCTCAGGTTCAAAAGCCTCAGTGTCTGTCTATCGAAAGTGCTCTATCCTACGAAGCTTGACCTCCTGATATCAACATATCAGCCGACATGACTGGCGGCGTCCTCCGAGCGCTGCATCGAAGGCATGACCATGCGAGTCAAACGCAAAAACTTGCCGCCACCAACTTGAACAACAACGTGAGCTCATTGTCGCACAACAATCCGACTGGCATCGGTGCAGCACCTACGGCAGGCTGTGCCACTGCAGATGGTTCACTGTCGCCAGCATCTCGTACGCTTTGTCGTTCCTGGTTTTGCGGTGCATATACATGTCTTTAACTGACTCAAAAACCGTTACATCACTATTTCCATTCTCGCGCTTCGCATTTTATCTAAAAAATATGCAGCTGAACATCCAGTGCTAGGATTAGCCCAAACTCAAACAGCTCCGTTGGCTACATCATCTGGAAATGCTTCAACATCATCAACACCATCAATATCTCCTCCTATCATATCACCTGGTTTGCCACCCGTACCAGCAGCTCCAAGATCATCTCATAGTTTTACCCTACTCCCTCACAAGAAGAGACATAGCTTGAGCTTGAGGTCTCAGAGCATTGCGTCTAGTGGTGAGCAGGGTAAAGACCTCTTTACGCCGGCTTCACTGCAGCTGACCTGTGTCAATATTCGAAGACCCTCGAACCAGATCTTCCTCTGCTGCAACTCCAAGAGGTGCCTCGACCACAGATACATGCAGCATGCCAAGTTCTCCAGGTCTATCCTCACTTCCTGTGATGCAACGCTTTCCGTCCCGAGTCGAGCTGAGAGCTCAGTATGATCGCAATGGTCAACTCGTTCGAGCCGTTGAAGAATTTTACGACCATGATGCTACTTTGCCATGCCTCGCATATGGTGCGTATCGGTATCGTCGAAATGTCTCTAGAGATCCTCACACCTCTGTCTGCAGGTACGCCCCCTGGGCCGGTCGGTAGTGATGCATTTGGATGTCCTCCTCCATACGCATAAAGCCGTTATTCTCCGCGAGAATGGCGGGAACGACCCCAACGGAATTTTCCGCATTACTCTCCTATATGGACACGAACACTACCAGTAGACTTCAAGCAGTATCGTTCATATTGGATTGCTTATAACAGGTCTGGCGAACGGTCTGACTGTAGTCATACACCATCAAGATATCATATGCAAGAATTTACAACAGGGACTTTTTACGAATTCGACTACTTTGGACGACTCAACTGCCTTGACATTTATATCATTTTTCTGTAGCATACGTTAGGCAAGCGTAGAGCCAGGGGAGTGCAGCAGGTTGAATGAACACTTCCAGGATTCGATCCCAGTCGGACACTCGAGGGCGATGTTCGTGAATGTCACCTTGTCATTTTGAGTCAGACAGCTTGGCAGGCCTTGGTCGACCATAAAGGGCTCCGAGGCTGTACTAAGCACTATTGAGCGGATCTTCTCCACTCTTTGTATTTTGGCACCCAACCTACGCGTGCCCGCAGGGCCGCAATCATGCTCTTCCGAAGTTCCGACAGGGTCCTCAAGCTATATGCTCGCTTCGCTCCTTCGATGCAGTAGAACTCTGAAACGAGGGAGCAAGTTCCAAGTCACCTTGCACTGCAAATTGTAGTGCCTTGCGGGGTATACGTTGGAACGTGAAAATGCGGTAGCTGATGATGACTGACATGTGTCTCCGCAACTAAGGGTAATCTGGACATTCTGACTCTGACTCAGCTCTATCCGGACTAGGAGCACATACTGCCTGCCCATGCAGTGACTGCCCTCTAGTCACCCCTGTGGGGTCTGAGCATGTATAGTGGGCATTGAGCAACAAGAGAAGGTGGGTAAGAGGCCCGCCTACTTCCGTCAAGGCGGTGGAAGGCGTTTCGGACATAAGGGCGACCCTGTAAAATGAGATGAAGAGGGGGCGCAGCCACACCTTTACTACCACCTTCTCTTCTTATTGAGGATAACTTTCTTGATCTTCTGCTTCTTGATCTTATGCCCTTCTAGATCTCCGAGAGATAAAGCTATAATCTATCAATATCCGGCTTGCACGAGAGCAATCGGGCCGAGATTCTAAACCACGGCAATTTTACGCGTCCGTAGGTTCAAGAGCCCCAGTGTCCGTCTATTGGGAAGACAAATACCCTCCGAAGCTTGAACTTCTTGTATTAAGCTATCAACCGACATGTCTGCCGGCGTCTTGCGAGGTTTGCATCGAGAGCACGAACATGCTGGCCAAGCGCAGAAACTTTCCGCCACCAACCTAAACAATAACGTGAGCTCGCTCACGAATAGTAGCTCGGCTGGCACGGTCGCAGCTTCTACTGTAGGCAGTACACCTATAGATGGTATGCAATCTTCGCCGCCTCGTATGCTCTGAGCTTCCTCGTTATTATGTGCATTGCTGACTCAAAGTATTGTTACATCACTATACCTAATCTCGCCTTTCGAACCCTTCCGGAAAATATGCAGCTGTAAGCACGGTGCCGAGATCAGCACCAAGTCAAACTTCTTCCTCAAGTGCATCATCTACCTCATCGGTCTCCTCCATCGCCTCACCTGGATTGCCACCCATGCCTGGAGGTCATAGATCTCCTAAATTGTCCTTCAATTTTAACCTACTCCCTCACAAGAGGAGACCTAGCATACGCGCGAGATCGCAGAGCGCACCCAAAGGTGAGCATGCTGTTGGTCGGAACGCTGAGCCTGGGCTGACTCGTCTAATCAAGACTCTCGCACCAAACCCGCCTCTACTGCAACTCCAAGGGAGAGCACGAGTGCAGATGCATGTAACATGCCAAGTACCCCACCTCTATATGACCTTTCTATGATACGGAGGTTTCCCTCCCAGATCGAGCTCAGAGCTCAGTATGGTCGCAGTGGTCAACGGGTTCGAGATTTTGAAGAATGTTACGACTATCAAGCCACCATACCATGCCTCGCATATGGTGCGTACAGTACTTCAGAAGTGCGGGAAATCGATATGTTCACACCTTCACCTGCAGGCACTCCCCCTGGGCCGGTAGGTAGCGAAGCTTTTGGTGGCCCTCCTCCATACGCATAAATCCGAGAGGGGTGGGCAGCGACCAAATGATTATTCGCAGCATCCTTGAGTGTAGTGACCAAGACAATGAGTAGGTCTTAAGCAGTGTCGCTTGCATAGGGTAGTTCGAGAAGCCTTCGAATTCACTTTTGTTGGATTAGATCAGTACATGTGTAGCCTTAGATTAATGACCGGAGAGATTTCGTAAACTGCAAAGGAATATGTTTGTCTTGTGTCGTAAGCATACATCGTATTATCAGCATGGGTGTGCTTTAGGCATGTGGATTTTCAAGAGTGATTCGAACACTTGTTCGGTGATTCAGTCACCTTGTCACACTAATTTCCCGAAGTTGCGCATTAGGGCACTCTTGGATGAGATATGTCCTATATAGGCTTGCGGACATGTTAAACGCTTATGGGTACCACTACTGCCATCCTGTGATTTATGATGATTTTTCTATTGATTCCATTTCCTCAAACCTTTCCTCCCAAAATGATCGAGAATTTCAGCTCGCCTGGATTTCTTCCGTCTCGAGCCTGCCTCGACTTTGCAGATGTGGCTCAGGCTCGCGAGGAAGGCAGGGCTGTCTACACACCGACACTTCGTTCAGTAAAGCTACTCGACGAGGTAAGCAGCATTATCGCGACATCCTCTTCGTCTGCAACGTACTTACCGTCTCTCCCATCTCTCAGGTATCCTTCAAAATGGTGAGCGCATGAGTGCTGGTCTCGAGGAGCACGTCAAGCTGCAGTTCAGGTCGAGTCGCGGAGGATAGTTAATTCAGACAGCAAGAGAAGACGACTACGAAGACCGACTGCAGCATGGCGTGACGCAGCCGAGATGGAGACATGATGAGACGAGCAGGCAGACCCAGGATACTGATTACTCGAACCCGCTTCGTTATGCAAACAGACCAAGAAACGTAGAAATGGAGGACGAAACAAGAAGGGCCGCGGCCACAACTCATTCTTGAGATGCTCCAACTGCTCTCGATGTGTCCCCAAGGACAAGGCAATCAAGCGGTACGCCCTCCTCGCTCGGAGCTGTGGACCGTTTTTGGAGTTGTACTGATTGCGTGTATCGTATCAAACAGATTCTCAATCAGAAACATGGTCGAGGCCGCTGCCATCCGTGACATCTCAGATGCCTCTGTCTACCAGGGTGCGTCTTCCTGTTGATGCACTTGCACTGCTTCTGTCGGACATTCTGCTCACGCTTCGACTACATTTCGCAGAATACGTCCTACCCAAGCTTTACATCCGAGTCGTCTACTGCGTTTCGTGCGCTATCCACGCACACGTTGTCCGTGTTAGATCTCGAGAAGGCCGACGCAACCGTGCTCCTCCCCCACGCGTGCGCTTCAACAAGGGTGAGTCTTGATATCTGTCCCTCTACGCACTTTCAAAGCGCGAGCTAAACGTGCAATTCCCTGTCATTCACAGATGGAAAGAAGATCGCCCCAACCGTCCAGAACGCCGTTCAGCAAGCTGCCCGCGTGTAAAACCACTCTTTAGTAATGAGGACTAGTAGATCACAAGAGTCGCGCTGCCATGGTATGGGTTGTGAAGATTAGCGATAGTCGGAGCAATTCAAAGCGTTTTTACTTGACGACCATAAGACCTTTCATACTTGCTTCGGTGTTCGTGGTATACGAGGACATTGCGCTTATCTGACAAAACGAAGTGCAGATCCATCAAAATGTCGTTCGATTCCCTTCAACTACATACACGGCTGCTACCAGGCTTAGCTCTCAAGCTTCGCTTCGAACGGGTAGTACAAAAGTATGGACGAGTCAGGTCAAAGCCATCGCTTCATGCTCAGCTTGCGTACTATGCGTCGCTTAAAGAACTTGGCTCTCCTCATTTCATCGTCCTCCTCTTCAGCAGCGCTCTCCTGCATGTCTGCTACTGACTGCTTGCCCTCCTTCTTCCTGTTATCCTTCTCCTGGTCACCATTCTTGCTAAGTGGTTCTCTTTCTTTCTTCGGCTCCTTCTCCTTCTTCTTCTTCTTTTTGTCACCCGGAGTTTTGCCCGCCTTGCCGTCTTTACTCGTCGAGGCTGACCCGTCACCATCATCTTCTTCCGGATCAGGCGTATCTACGTTTCCGATGGCAGCTTGATAGGAAGGTGGATGTGCTGATACACGTGGCGGAGTACCAACATTACCTAGAGAACAAACTCTTCAGTATGCGCCGTATGAGATGCTTTGCAGTAGTAATGTTGCTCGACTGACCTGAAGCGGCGTTTGCCAAATCAGGCAAAGCATTGCGCCTCTGTAGCTTGGCAGGTCGCTTCTGTGCGTGTTCCATGTGCTTGCCAGCGGCCATTGCCTCCCAGCAGTCTGGCGACATCTGTGCGTGTTCGTTTGCGTATTCTGCAGACTGCTTCGGATCCTTGCCTTGGGAAGCGCTCATAGTATCCACCGGCGCGGTAGCTGGAAGATCAGGCGCTTCGTCGCCATGTCCCTCATCACGCTTGTGGTGATGTTCACGACTGTGACCCTTCCAATGAACATGAATGTGCTCGTTCTTATCCCCGTCGTGCTTATGCTCAGGCGAGTAGGCTTGCTGACGCCGCATCGCAGGACGCCCGCCTGGACTTGCGAAAGCCATTGACCTGTGATAATGGTCCCCATTGTCTACAGGTTTACGGTTTTCGTCTTTCTTATGCACCCGATGAGCTTTAGAGTGTAATGCAGGCTGTGCTGAAGGAGTCTTTGGGAGGGGTACTGGTAGATCAGGCGCAGGCGAGATTGTGACAGGATCCTCCTCTGGCTCTGTTTCAGGAGTAGGCTCCGGTTGAGCAGGCATATTTTCAGAATTGTCTTCAGCTGGATCATCTTCATGTTCCTCCTCATCATCCTGCCGCTTCTTCATACTTCGAGTCTGGGAACCGACGGCGACATCGTGATGCTGTCGTTTCGCTACTGAGGCGACTACAGGATCGTCCTCCAGCCTCTCGTCTGGATCTTGCGGCTCTTGAACGTGAGGAACACCGTGACTACGCTTATTTGCTGTGCCGAGTGGCGCTTTCGAGTCCCCTAGCACAAGTTGAGGGCCTTCGGCACCCCCAGAGACGCTGGGGACTGACTTGTCCGCATTATTGGGCACTGGTGTACCAGGAGAAGTAGTCGCAGAGTGGAAACTGCCGGGGGAACCGGGGGCTTGATAAGATGATACGTAGTCATGTAAGTAGCTGCTGACATCCGGTACCATAGGATTAAGCAATGTACCTGACTGATTTTCGGCCCCGTCACCTGATTCATCGGACTTTGATCTTTTCTCCATGCGGCTATTGTCTTCGTCTCGAGGTTCGGAAGCAGAGGTGGTGGAGGTGGCTTCTGGCGCTTCCACCTCGGTATTTCTCGAGTCCCTCACGCCATTTTCTCTGTACTCCGCAGTTTTGACGCCCCATGCTGCGTATGCAGTTGCAGGGGGTGGAATGGCCGACATATCTGCTGCTCCTGAAACCTTGTCAATGTCACTCTGCCTTGCCGACGCATTTGCTTCTGCCATCTTGACGCCCCACGAAGTAAAGGCAGGTATGGGAGGAGGGAGATGCTCTGCATCCATAGGCCAGGGCCATCCACTAGTTGTTTGATACCAGCCTTCTGTTTTGGAGGGATTAAGCTTTGCGAAAACCTTGACTTGTGCGTCTACTGTAGGTGCAGGGGTGATCATTGCAGCAGACGCCGTAGGATCGACAGATATTGCAGTAGTCTGATCTGTAGGTATACCCCACGACGATGGATTTGTCACAGTGGCTGGGTCGCCAGTAGTACTCTGAGCATTGTCGTTAGCCTCCGGATTGTCGCCCTCTGCTTTACTGACAGGCGTAGCCACTGGGATTGCTTCGGCTCCGGAAGTTTGCTTGTCGGAAGCATTAAACTTGCTTTCAGAGGAAGCACCCTCGGCTGTCGGTTGGGGTAGAGCCAACTTGTTGTTGTACAAGCCTCCACCGAAAACTTGAGCCGTGTCTCCGAAGGCATTGTTGGAAGCAGCAGACTTGATCTGATCAACGGGAGGATTCGGCCAGCCGACTGGCGCGCCGGCACGCTCTGCGGAAGTAGAAAGCCTCTGGTTCTGAGTTAGGACCAGTTTCTCGAGTTGAGCGATCTGCTTTGCTTGAGATAGAGGGAGTTGTTGCAGAGCTTGAGGATCGGATAAGGCGGCCAGCGCACCTTGCGCAACGGGAGGAGCAGATGTGAGACTATTGAGAGGTCCGTTGGTGAGACCCGAAAGAGGTGAGTTGCCTGCTAGTCCAGTAACGGCACCGGTTGCTCCGCCAAGCCCTAGCCCTTGTAGCTGAGTCTGGACACCGTCAACAGCACTTAGTGGTGAGCTGACGACGTTGGTGGCACTTCCAAGACCGAGCGATGATAGTTGTGCGGGCGAGAGACTATTCAAGGCGGCGATACCGTTGGGTGTACTGAGTATATTCGATAAGATGGAAGGATCGAGCGTGGGGAGAGTGGATCCGGCATTTGGAACTGCGTCGCTTAGAGCTCCGAGACCAAGACCAGATAATTGCCCTTCAAGCTGGCTTTGAACGCCATTGACGGGAGCTAAGGCACCTCCTGCAAGGCCAGTCAAGCTTGAGAGACCGAGCCCGTCGAGCTGGTTCTGTATATCGAGTGGAGATTGGTTTGATGCATCGCCATTACCAGAGTTTGGCCCGACCACGTTGAGTTGAGAGAGTGCTTGACCTTGAATACCCTTTGCTGTGGTGATGACATTGCCGACTGTGCTTCCGAGAGGTTCTGGTAGGCCGAGACCTTTGACTGTGCCTTGTACAGAGTCCTCGAGACCATTGACAGTTCCTAAGACGCTCTTGGCAACACCATTGACTGCTCCGAGACCGAGACCGTTAAGTGTACCCTGTACACTTGATTCGAGACCACTAGCGGTGCCGAGAACGCCATTGACAGGACCACCGAGTTGACCGAGACCAAGACCAGTGAGACCCGTCTGCACTTGCCCTTGATAGCCAGCCATTTCGCCGGACGGTGGAGCGCCTCCTCCTAAGCTTCCCAAAAGATCGGCTCGCTTGACCTTGTCTGCGTTTGAGAAGTGACAAAAGAGAGAGAGAGAGGAGAATGGGGAAGACAGCGGCGAGTATCATATAAGTCAGTTAGGTATGACCAAGGCTGGGAGGGGGGAAGAAGAGTGGGCAACTCACCCTCTTGGATCTGCTGCTTCTCTTTAGCGTGCTTTCCGCTACTCCTTCGCTGACCGCCTCGCAGTGAAGCTCGTCTGGCAAAGCTTCCAATGTCCGCTGCTCTCGGAGAAAGACTCTCATTGGGCTGTGGTGTTGTCATAGTATCGGCGCCTGTCGCCTGACCAGAACCAGCTGGGAAGGGAGCAGCGGAAATGCTTGGTGACGAAGCTGCTACCGCTAGAGCGGAAAGGACGATGGGATTGAACTTCATGATGTCTCACTGTAGCCTAAAGTAGTGATATCGGAATGACTTGACTTGTTGAGCTTGTGGCTTAGAGTAGGTAGTAGGAGGCTGGCTGCGAGTAAATTGGATGTTGGGAGGCACGGCAGAAGCTAGGTTTCCAGAACCTAGCTGAACGTATACGAGTTTCGAAAGCGTAGAGCACCAGGCTGTTTCACTTGTTTGAGCGTTCGTATGGAGGGCAATGACACGTTAGCGAGAGGAAGACTGCATCAGCCCTGTATCCTTTGGGTTGCGCCCAGCTGGAAAAAGATGCAGGCCGTTCGGTATTGCAATCGCGACTGGGTCCCGAGAAGCGAAAGAGGCGGGTCGCAAGACACGGCGAGAAAGATGAACATATCGTACGTGTGTGCGATGACTAGACTAGTCTTGGAGAGGTGCCTTTGGGTATATATCTCGCGATTTGACTCTGGTCTTGTTGGAAGACTGCAAGACGTGCGACCCGACGGCCACCGCAGAAGCAGGACGCAGGCTTGGTGGAAGATTTGAACGATGTAAATCAATGACTTGCTTCATCTTTAAGGCCGCCTGGAGGTGCTGCAGGAAGCGCGAGACCTATTCTGGACTCTAGTAGTTGATAGCTACAAGCTGGACTGACTGGTCACAGGAAGCAGGAACGAAGACCCGGCATGATTAGGGCAATGTTTAGAGCAGGATCAGCGTCCAGTATGTAATTGATGATTCAGCAGGAGATCTTCGCTTTTGATGTATGGGTACAAAGCTGAGCTTTGCAAACCTCGTTGCTTTTGCTTCTCTGCACCACCATCGCCACGACTAACAGCAGCCACCACCTGTCCGCCCTTCTTGTGACATTGAGCTGCCATACTCGTCTGGAGGACAACATACGTCCCACGCAAGGTCTGCTGAAGCTCTCGCAGCTGAGCCTGCAGTTCAGCCCAGTGGATACCTGTCAATTGCGCGCTCATTGTAGCGTACACCTGCATAGCACCGTCAAACGAAGGACCTGTCGCCCGAACGTGACAACCGCAAGGTACCTACAAGACATCACATAGCAACATATACGCGGGTGTACACTTGTCTAGGCCTCTCTATCTAGCAGCGACTACAGCCATTGCAGCACTACAACCGCGCTGGTGTAACGGTACGGAGAACCCAATCGAGGTGCAAAGATCTATCAAGCAGCTCGACGCCTCACATTTCTCAGCAACAAGGACCACTCTGTCTACACGACAGACCTCCAGCGAGCCATGTCGGCAGCTGGATCTGGCGCTGGCGAGGGCGTCGTCCTCGACGCGGACGCACCTGCATCGAATCTCGATGACGGGCACAGACCGGTCACCCAGCTGCAGCAAGGCAATTCGCTGAACCAAGGCTTCAGCGAGCTCTCTATCGCCGACGAAAGCCTTACACCTGAAGCTGGCCCTTCCATGCCTCGCAAGTCAGCGCATCCTGCAGAGTTTGTCTCGTCAGATCAACCCGACGCACGCAACGGTCGCACACCGCAATTCAGGGACGACAGACAGACGAGCGCAGGCATGAACGATAGCTATGATATGTGTAACATTGGAGAGCTACAGTCGAACACGTCAAGTTCTGCTAATGCACTAGAGGACGGTGATGAAAGAACGGAATCGGCATCTCAGCTGTCAAGTGAAAATGATGCACATTTGCAAGACACCCAGTATGCACAGCCTAGAAGGGTAGACTCTGCGAAGGACAAAGCCGCACCATCGACATCTCCAACTCGAATATCCAACGGGGGTGGTCAGAGGTCACCTACAAGAGATTCCAATAGCCCTCTACCTACACCCAACTCTGAAGAAATAACATCTTTACGGATGTCAGGTCGCAGCTCTCTATCTGCCGACCCCTACCGCGATTCATCGTCTTCAGAATCAGATCAAGACGTATTTCAACAAGATATGCAACCATCATCTACGCGGCCCTCGACCTCACAGTCTACTCGAGTACCCTCAAGTCTGTCGCATGATCCTTTGCATAATGGGGAGAGGTTGGTGGACGAGGGAAACAATACCTTCCAACCTATTCCTATAGTAGAGTTGGCTCTACACGAAGTCAAGCAGAACGCCCTTCAATACTGCATCCAAGGGGAGTCTGTCTCGAATTCACGTCCGAAAGATGCTAGCACCCGAGCTCAAGGCGGCCATGTCACATTGGAAAGTCAGGGAGATCCATTCGTAGTACACGCTTCTACCTCACGTCATCCTGCAGAACAGGTGCAACAAGCCCACTCTCCGCTCGCTAGAGCCGAGCTTCGACAAGAGCGCGGCGACGGATTCGCCGAGGCGACAATGTCGTCCAGTCCTACGCCCAACCGAGGCGACCTTTTTCGTACAGCTGACCAGAATACGACAGGCACACTCAATTCTACAGCTGTGCCTCGCTTGTCAATACAAAAGACTATAGGTGACCCCAATACTGCGGCAGGTACCGGTGACGATACTTCCTCATCTTCGATAGGCTATCGAAAACTGTCTGCAGACTCGAACTCCCCACTCGCCATCGCATCATCAACAACATCTGCCCGTCCCTCTAATGGTCATGGCTCATCTTCTAATTCTCAAACAAGTCAATCCGTCTTTGCGCAACAGCAAGCGGCTCCGCCATTCTCACAAACGGTTCCACCGACGGGAAGCGATTCAAGAAGATCCCCAGACCAGTCCAGATCCTTGAGCTCGCGCGGAAAGGACAAGGAAAGAATTTCAACCATTGCCAATGGAAAAGATCGAGAAAGGTCATCGCGGCGGCAGCTTGGTGAATGGACTCTTGGTAAAACTCTTGGTGCGGGTAGTATGGGCAAAGTGAAGCTGGGCGTCAGTACTGTAACAGGCGACAAGGTCAGTAGTATTTGTAAAGATCGTCCTGCCGAGGAAAGAGCTGATCTTCGTCTCTTTATAGTTCGCCATTAAGATTATCCCTCGCTTCACATCGACAGCGGCAGCCCAGCAACAACTTGCAGCTCAAGCTGCCTCCACGCGCGATCATGACAAGCACGATGCAGAAGGGAAAGGACGCTCCGCCGAACTATCGCGTAAAACAAGCAACAATCAAAAGAAAAGCTCTGCTGGTCAAATCGATGCCATTGGCGGTGAAAACAAAGACCCAAACCAGTCATTCCTAGCAAAGGCGCATACGAAGGATCTATCCAAAGAAGTGCGAACGATACGAGAAGCATCAATTGTACTATTGTTGCATCACCCCTACGTTGCAGGCATGAAGAGCATGCTGGTCTACCCACATCATTACTATATGGTCTTCGAATACGTGAACGGTGGTCAACTGCTGGACTACATCATCTCGCATGGCCGGCTGCGTGAGAGAAGCGCCAGAAAGTTCGCAAGACAGATTTGTAGCGCTTTGGAATACTGCCACGCCAATAGTATTGTGCATCGAGGTGAGATCTTCGATCGTCGTAACGCCTTCATCAGACCCTGAGCTTAGCTAAATTGATTTCCATTGCCAGATCTCAAAATTGAGAATATACTCATTTCAAAAAGCGGTAACATCAAAATCATCGATTTTGGTCTCTCCAACCTCTACTCTCCACTTTCTCATCTCTCGACATTCTGCGGATCTCTGTACTTTGCTGCTCCAGAGCTTCTAAATGCAAAGGTCTATACAGGACCCGAAGTCGATGTCTGGAGTTTTGGCATTGTCCTGTATGTCTTGGTATGCGGCAAAGTCCCATTCGACGATCAGAGCATGCCTGCTTTGCATGCCAAAATTAAGAGGGGACAGGTTGAATATCCGGCTTGGCTGAGTGCTGGTGAGTACAGTAAGAGCCCTCCATCCCTCCACTTACTGATCAAGCTCCCGCGCAGAATGCAAACATCTACTGTCGAGAATGCTTGTTACCAATCCAGCTAATCGTGCATCTCTGCAAGAAGTTGCGAGCCATCCCTGGATGACCAAGGGCTACGACGGTGCCCCCAATAATCACTTGCCGGTCCGCGAGCCAATTCGATTTGGCGAACTCGACCCCGAGGTCATTAAAGAAATGACAGGCTTTGAATTTGGTACTCCAGAAGAGATCGAAAACAAGATGGGGGACGTCCTTACTTCGGATCTATATCTGCAAGCTCTCGTGCTGTGGGACGAGCGACAAGGTCGAACTACCAGCGGTATGAGTAGATCGCTCTCCCCGGATCGCTTGTCTGCAAGCAGGTCTCCAGACATGCACAAATCGCGAAGTCCCAGCAAGCGCTTCTCAGGCCTAGGCTTCTATGGCAAAAAGATTACCGGCAACTTGGCAGCAGCTTTCTCTGGCACGCACGAGGATGGTCTTTTAGACGGGATGAACGGTATCAATGGCAAACAGGCACCTCAGACCACAGGCGCTGGCGGGGTAAAGACAGATCTTACGGACCCCACCCGTGGCTATCACCCTCTCTTATCTATCTACTACTTAGTCAGAGAAAGAATGGAGAGGGACAAGATCTACGGTCCCGGTGTTTTTGCTAGCTCCACCCTGTCATTGACAGGCCCGCCCACTAATGCAACTTCCTCCATGCTATCACAGCAGTCAAATGGCGTGAAGCAAGCGAAGTCGACGTTCGGCAGCCTTGACGGTCCAGCTGCCAGCTTAATGCCCCCTGCGCCCGCCGCCACTGTCAACAGAGATTCCAAATTTTCTCAGCCCCCAGCAAGTCCACGGCCGCTAGGTTCACAGAGTCCGGTGCCGGATCGCAGCAGCGCGGGACCATCACTTCCACCCCCATCAGCTGTGGAAGACAATTATCAGAACTGGCGTCCATCTGCAAGCAGACATCGCAGGAACCCTACCATGCCTTCATCCGCTCCAGTCTCGCCTGCACCCATGCAGGGCGGCTTCAGACGGACCGCAGCACCAGATGTAGATTCTCCGATTGCTGAAGAGCCAAGTCCAGTACGTGAAGCTCGGGCCTCGGCCCCGGCTTCGCATCGCCATTCGATGCACATTCCCAATCCATCTAGTATTACCTCGAATCGCCCTCTTACACCTGCAAGCCTCGTTTCGGAGAAAGAACCCAGCTCGTCGGGTGGCTTTGTTAAACGTTTCGGCTCTATCCTAGGGCGCTCACACGGTGATAACGACAGCAAGAAACTCGCTCGTCAGCGTAACGGATTCGCCAACGGCGGCGCTGGCGAAGAAGCACCTGGCGTACAGCAGGAAAGCACTTCGCCACTGTCTGACTCAGACGTTCCTTTACCACAGCAACCGTCCGGAAAGGTACTCAATCGAGCCAGCACAACCGGCGCCGCGATGCTGTCGCCTGCCAGTAGGACGCACACCAGAGGAGCTAGCGTAGACGCAGGTAGCCCCACCAGCGCTGCACAAGCTGCACTGGCCGGTCCACCTTTAGGTGTAGACCGCCGTCGGCAGGCATCAATGAGTATGACTACCAGGAGACCCAAAACAACGGGATCTCTAGCCGTCGACGGGGCTGTACCAGAAGCAGACGAAAGCGAAACTGTCGAACACAACGGCGGACAAGACCTGTTTGATCACAATGGCCCTTCTGAATCAAAGCCCATCTACCTGAAGGTAAGACTAATCCAGTGTAGCGGAAGATAGAGCATGAATTGACCGTCACATTCTAAAACAGGGTTTGTTTTCGGTATCGACTACCTCGACAAAGTCACCGGCCGTAATCCGTCAAGCGATTGTCGAGGCGTTGGACCAGCTTGGTGTCAGTCATAGGACTATCAAAGCGGGCTTCGAGTGCGCACACGCACCAAGCATCGATCTTGCGTCTGTCGCATTCTCGCCCCGACCAGAACACGCTCACGATCGGAACGGCATGCAACCTGAGTCACCTACACCCGACAGGAAGCGCTCGATAAAGCGCAGCACAAGGATAGGAATCCCTCGGTCGCCTTTCAGCAAGGACAAAGATCTAGATAAGGATGCATCGTCAACATATGCTCCCTCCGCTGCACCTGGTGAAACATCGCAGTCTTCATTGCCGCCGCACAGGGCAACTTCCTCTTCCTCTTTCTCGATGCTCACCAACGGAGTTCCCCCAGGAGAGACGAACAACAATCTTCTGTCACCGCCGCCTAGAAGTGGGGCAGCCCAAACTTCACCTAAAGGACCTAATGGAATGTTTGTCGATACTTTTCCCGCTCCTTCTAATGCACAGGATTTGATCGTGCGCTTCGAGATCTTCATCATCAAAGTCCCTTGGCTTCCCGGTCTACACGGTATACAATTCAGACGGATATCAGGCAGTGCTTGGCAGTACTCACAATTAGGTTAGTCCCTTGTACCTCGCGCTCAACATAGATTCGCGATCTGACATTCGATGCTTTGTGCTTGCTTTTAGCGCGCACCATTCTCTCCAAGTTGAGTCTCTAATCAACGGTTTCTTTTCTTTACGCGTCGTTACAATAACAAACCTTGATACTCTTCGTTACGATCTGAATACTCTTTCAACTACATCTAATGAAACGAAGGTGAACGAGTGGTGGATACTCTCTTTGCAATGCTTGTAGCCATAGTCAAGACTTGATCAAACCTTCTATATCATCTTTTTCGCCGTTACGAGCCTCAAGAAGGAGGCATTGCCTTCCTCGTTTTTGTTTTACGTTGTTTGACTCTCGTCTTTTGCAACTGAAATTGACTCTTCTGACATCCTCATTTAGAGGCCTGAAGTTTGCTCATTGTTTCTTCTGGCAGAAGAGGCAAGGGGGAAGAAGTAATTGACAGTGTTTTTCGAGAGGCAACTCCTTGTTGTGATTGAAAAGGAGAATAAAAGTGCTCTATGTGCATTGCGAAAAAAATGGAGAAACAACAATCAAACCGTTTTTCAAGCGATAAGGATGAAACAAGAGGAATATATAACAATAATAATAATCGAGACAAAGAGATGGGAGGTGTATGGAGATAAAAGTCTTCAAAGAAACCAAAATCTAGTCCAGATCGTTCTATATTTGCGAATGCAGTTGATTCATCGAAACGAGGAAGCTTGTTTGAAGAATGCAGACCACATTGCTGAAACAGCAAGGAGGGAATGGCAGCCAAGAGGAAAATAGCTACAAAGGAAGGGAGAGCCAGGCTTTTATATCTTTTCAAGTTCAAAGGAAAATAGAAGAACTTCTAAATCAGGTGTGTATTGTCATATTGAATTGAAGGAAAAGGGGAGGTTGCGGTGTAGGTGGCATAAATTTGTGGAAACAACATACTGTCTTGTTTAGAAATAAGAGTGAATTACGAGAGGTTGAGAAATAGGCTGAGAAAGGCGCAAGGCAGGAGGGGAAGTAGTCTTGTTTCATCTTGACGACTTCTCCTTTTAGTGCATTTGTGTTGTACAACGATAGAGCGCGAGAATAGTTTGCAAAGCCAGATGATAGAAAGGCTGATGCTGTGGTGGGAAATAGTGGTCTGATGGTGAAAGACGACTTGCAATCCGAGATGTTTGAAGAAGATGATAGTAGTCGTACAGGAAGCCCGTGATCTAGGTCTCCCTTGCAACACATCGCAAATTATGCATGTTGACCGAGAGGAGAATGTTGCAATTGATGATGTAGGTTCGAAGTAGCAGGAGTAGTAGGCCTAGAATTACCATGCGGCATACCGAATTGCTGCTGCTGTTGTTGTTGTTGGTGCTGCTGCTGTTGGTGCTGATGTTGATTTTGCTGCTGCTGTTGTTGTTGTTGCTGTTGCTGTTGACCACCCGAGGTCTGAGCAATAGCAGCAAGAATAGCTTCCGCAGTAGATTGATTCATCACAACAGTAGGCGAAGGGTTATTACTGAATTCAGCACCATAGTTCTTCAAGCCTGCTCGTTTATGTCCTGGTGGATAAGCTGGTGGTGGATGTGTTCCATTCGTCAACATTTGCAAGCCGATTTGACCATGTGCACCTGAATGTTGATAATGGTACCGAAGGCCATTCATACTAGGAGAAAAAGGCAAATGGATTAGCATTTAGTACTTTACCAATTAACGACGATGACCGTTGTCACTCACTTCTTATACTTTTTACCACAAGCTGGACCGACATAGCAACCAAAAGGTTTATCTTCTTCCTTTTCACCATCATCCAATTCCTCTTCTCCACCTGGGGTACCAGAACTAGTGCCGTTAGGATTGTTGGTAGAAGCGTTACAATGACCATGTAATCTATGATATTTGAGACCATTTTGTTGTTTATAAGCTTTGTCACACCCAGGAACAGGACATTTGAAAGGTTTTGCATTATTTGGAATCCAAATTCTTCCAGTAGGTGTAGAAGCATCTGGGAAAGCATTTGCAGCTGCAGCTGCTTGAATTGCAGCTAATGTTGCAGCCGAGGCAGTAGCTTGACTATCTGGGGAAGTGGAAGCTGAAATAGTAGGCATTGGAATATTCGCTCCTGCATTTGATCCTTTACCTTGTATAGATAAAGGACTAAACATGGCGGCAGCAGCATGATCTGCACCAGCATCATACTTAATACCACCAGCAGAAGCAGCTTTATTCTTCTTAGGTCTAGAGCCACCAGAATTACCAGTTGCATTAGACGAGGAAGTCTTCTTTTTCTTCATGCTAGGTTCAGCAGTCGGAGTGGTACCCAACATACTAGCGTAGGCATTCTGATTCTGATTTTGATTGAAACCTTGTTGTATCTGTTGAGGAGCAGCGGAGCCCATCATTTGCATATGCACGGGGTTCATGGAATTATTGAAACCACCATTATGGAACTGTTGTTGCATTTGGATTTGCTGTTGCATGCTCATATTTTGATTGTTATTGTTCATCATCATAGTCATATTGCCCATCATATTATTATTATTATTTCCTCCTCCATTCAACATTTGAGGGTTCAAAGTTTGAGGACCATTATAAAGCATTTGCTGTTGTTGTAATAATTGATGTTGAAATCTGATATTTTCATCCATTTCATCAATTTCATCATCATCTTCATCATCATCTGTACCACTATTTCTACTACCATCATCATCTTCATCCGTAGTCATATTATCTTCTTCAGCAGAAGAATAAGGATTTTGATTATGTCTCAGAGGGAATAATAAGGAAGGAGGTACACATCCTACACCTGGCATTTCAATACCTTCGTGTTCAGAAGCAGGTGTACCAGGATGTGATGATTCAGGAGTGCTAAATCCAGAAGAAGCTCTATTTCCAGCGCTTGACCCTCTAATATTTGCGAAATCTAAACCGGTAAGCGAAGGTTTCGAAGGTTGATGTCCTTGCATTCCAGCAGGTATATTTGCATTATTCGAAGTATTATTGTTGTTGTTCGAATTCGATCCAAGAGCAGTGTTAAAGTTTCTCTTCTTAGACGAAGCAGATGCATTGGTCGAGACAGACGCTAAGGAATCAACACTTTGTTGTCTATTCCTTCTCGTAAACATGAGTGAAGAAGGATCATCTTCTCTATCCGAATGTAGCGATAACGAATCATCATAATCAGAAGGAGGACTTTTAGAGCTTGGCCTCGATCCACCACCAGTTGTGCTTGATGTATTATTCCTCGATTGTGAACCAGAAGCAGAAGAACCACCTTGATTGTTGAATGAAGGGAAATTAGAACTACTAGAATTTAATCCACTACCTAATCCACTACCCGTTCTTCTCTTTGTTTTTAATTCATAAAGTGGATCATTTGTATTATTTGAAGACGAAGGGTGATGATCTGAGTAGCTTGATAGAGCAGGTGAAGGTGGTGCAGACAAAGTAGGTCCAACTCCAGAAGAGACAGGTAAGTTATTGTTATTCGTATTATTTTGAATTTGAAGTGAATCATTATGATGATGATCTTCAAAATCATCAAAATCAGGCATGTCACTCCCTCCTTCATTATCTGCATCATTGCCATTATTATTTCCTATTCCACCAGCAGAAGTAGAGGCGATTCTAGAACCTGATTTTTCACTCGCTGTTGCTGCTGCGATGGCTGCTGCTGCGGAAGGGTTGGCAGGCGTACTGCCGCCACCTGGTAGAACGTGGCATTCTTCGAAATGTTCGAGAAGATGGTGCTGTAATTCATAAATACAATGGCGCGATAGGTTGTTTGTCGTAGAGGAGTGTGAAGTACGCGATAAGGCCGAAGGCGTTGTCGTCGACAGGGGCGTATCGAGTGGCGGAACAATGGGAAGTGTAGGGATTGCCGATATAGCCGATGCGGGATATCAAGAGCGCAGTCGAAGGTGAGACAGACACGTCGAGCAGTCGAGATGCAGGTGATATATCGTGACAAAGAGTGGGTAGCGTGTGGCAGGAGGATATGCGGTGAATGGGTGTGTGATGGCGGTGGCACGTGGGGAGTAGAGGCGTTGTTCGATGATGGGATTAGAAAGAAGATAGATGGAGTGTGAAGAGAGGGAGTGGGAGAAGGAGGGAGAAGAGGGAGACAGAGAAGGTGTGGAAAACCAAGCGTCAGTACTCTTGTCCACACTGAACCATCTCCATCATTCACAGCCACAGCCAGGAAAGACGAGGACGAGAGAAGGAAAGAAAGGCCAACGCACCAAATCATCCAATTCCAAACCACAGCAATTGAAACCTGAGCAGAACTGTTCTTCTACCTTGGGTACACGATGAGTGTAATCCGATCCATCGTTTGAGGTGACCGAGGATGACAAGAGTTGAAGTTGGGAGAATGAAGTTGGAGTTGGGTGGTCGAAAGCGTGGCTAATTCGATACAAAGAGAGAGAGAGAAACACACAATCAGTATGCAAAGTAGAGTAAGATGGAGAATAGCGACCCCTCATAGCCAGCTCGCTTTCGCTCGCTAACAAGATCGCCGGCGTTATGCCAGTGCTGGCCTAGCTGGGCGGACTCACTCGATAAACGACGACGAGAGGGAAGAGGGTGTAGTGCCGGTTGACATTCCTAGGGGGTTGCCTTGCGAGTACGATGAAGCGCGGTATTGCCGCTGCTTCTGGAGTATAGCAACGGGTGACTGCATGGTGGAGCACGCACTTGTTGCTGAGTGATGCGTGGTGGTGGTGGCTGGAGATGGCTGAGGCAGGTCCAGACGAGCGATTGGGTCTACGCTGCGACGGGGAGCAGTACTACCTGTGGACTGTAGTGTGTGCGTGTATGGTGTGAGCTACACTTGTCTGCTGCTCGAGTAGAGAGGCCAGCGATATTGATCTATGGGACGAAAGCCCGCTTGCCCTTTCCGGCGGACGAGGTGGGAGATCTGACTGGAGATGAGGCGACGAGAGAGCACCGGGCGATGCACGAGATGCAGCGCAAGCTCGACGGTGTGGTAGCTGCTGTGCTAGTGCAGTCTCTGAAGCCTTGTCGTTGCAGTGGGATCGACTGGATGGGCGGTGTGCTGGCTGGAAAGTGGTGCTTCGTCTACTCGGTGGTGTCGGTGTCGGTGATGATGGTGGTGACTGGGATGGGTCGGCGAGCGGTATTCTCCAGGCAGCCAGTCTTGCAGTGAGACAAGTGCTGGATGACTATGCTTGCTTGCTTCCTTCTTCCCTCGCTGTAATCGCCCTCCACCTTTACTTTCTGCCTCGACGCCGCTTGATGCGAAAGAGAGGCGCTGATGAGAGAGCGAGCGAGCGAGCGAGCGGCTGCGGTATCGCGGAGTGCGGCGGGAGGACACAGGAGACCAAGCAGCGAGACCAGGATCTGTGCTGTCGACTGCTGCTGACTGTTTGGTCGGTGTCCAACGTGGTTGTGCGCTTGTCCGTCGTCTCACCTCACGCTCTGGCCAGCTTTGGACGGGTGCGATGTATGCGATTGGGTGCGACGGTATACTACGGTATACTACTCGGTGATCCTGACTTGCACGCTGTATGCAGTACTCTTGCTATGGATTGTCTACCGTACAAGCAAGCAGGCCATCCACTACGGTGCTACCACTACTCCCATCCAATGACCACCTCTGAACGGCTGCATCCACCCACACGCTACGCTGCCCACCGCACGCTCGCTCGCTGCATGTGGACAGACGCCGTGCCTTGGTTGTTCCCCGGATTATGATTCCAGTGTCTCGCTCTTTCTCGGATCATGGGCAATGCTGCCGGGCGTGGGGTTGGGAAATAGTTGGTGGCGACAAATTATCCATACCGACGGGAGCAGCTTCATACGGCAGACAATAGTACAGGCGGACAATGCAATACGGTACTACCATCTCCACCGTTCATAGACTACTTTCACAGACCCCTCTCTTTCTGTCATTTCAACAGCCTCTCAAGTCCATCCACCCCATCCTGACAGCCCGCCACTGCCAGTTAACCTTTTCGGATCTACCTTGACACTGACAGAAAGGCCAGCCAGCCAGCCAGACAGCGAATACACGCCACCATTTCTAGATCTAATAGCTGATGGGTACAAAGAAAGACATTGAATTGATGGAAAGTACTTCGACTTGTACGCTAACTTATACCACCATAGCAAATGCTACATATCTCAACAAGCAGCTGTCTGCATATGATATAGCTACGGTATACCTAGTGTAGTGGTAAGTGTAGGTACTACGGAATGCCACAAGAAAGCTTGGAATCACTTTCCCCCACAGCCCAGCCTCGAGCTCGGCGCGCAGGCGGCCTCCAATATACGCGTGTAGGTAGTAGTTGTACAGCAAGTAGAGACATCGTACTAGGTGTCAGGTGTAGCTCTCTTGCAAGAATATAAGCCTGCACACCGTACAATAATCACTCGTGTCGACTGAGATGTGAGGCTAGGTACTACGGTAAGTTGACGAACGGTGCAGCTGCCTATTCAGCATTATGACATACGGGTAACTGCCCGTTATTACGGTTTATTTGAAACTGGAAAGAGGTACCGTAATGTTTCAAAATGACTGCCGCGTATCTAAACTAACTTCGGACATGATAGTCCTAAATCTGCACTGCGGTAATCGAATTAGCTAATTAGAACACAAGATGATAAGTTACACTGTTTCATCTCACGGACTCGAGAATCCGCAAAACAACGGCACCGTAACGGTCAATCTGTGAGCTAAGAGTTCTATGTTAGGAGGATGCTACAAGACATCATTGTGGTTAGCAACGTAGATTTAGATAGATACTTTGGTTTACCGACGACATGAATGGACATAGTAATTTACTATAGATGCCGTAGTTAGATGAGGGAAGATGAAAGAACCCAGGCACAGTAAATACATAATTGTTATTTTCGTCATTCGCAATTTAAGCAAGCTACAGTAAATTGGTACGTAGCTTCGATTACGAAATGCTAGAAAACCCGAATCTTGGTCTTGTGAATAGCTCAAGCATTTGGAGTTAACTGACAAGCCTTGGAAGTGGGTACAAAGCTATCACCGGAGCTATGGAGAGTCCGTTGTTCTTCTCAATCTACTACTTCCATGTGATGGACACTACTTAGAAATGCCGGGGAAACGCGTTCACGAATAATAATCCGGGGTAAAATCGAAGGAAGTAAAAAGACTAAAAAAGTACGAAACGAGAAAAGCTGGGGTAAGTAGTTTCACCATGCATTCTGGTGGTGTGTCGTATCAGATGTTTAGAACGGTGATGGTCTACGGTATCATGACCTGTTCCTAACAAGCAACTGCTACACAATTCTGCTGAGTTTGTCTGGTTTTGTAAGTTACACGGCCGGCGTATTGGAAGTTTGTCCATACCGGTGTATCCGCACACTAGTCAACTATTTTCTCAGCAGCACTACTTACGGTACTTGCACAAATACAATCTTACGGACCAATACTATCATCTAAACGATGAAAAGAAACCCAAGACACGAAACGATACCAGTAATGGGTGAGAAGGTAAAAGTGGTCCCTTACCTTATGGTAAGTTTTGGAAAGAAAATCCTGTATTTCCGAAAGAGAGAAAAAACTTCCAACGAGGATCAGGATCAGAAAATTCAAACTCCAATCACAAGTCACGTTTTTTGCTAATCGGAGTGCCATATATGAGACCGGCCCTTGACCTTACAGTAGTACGCTACATCATACTGTTTCGATAGTCTTGTCACTATGTTCTACCGTACACTCTCCTGTACCTGCCCACCCTTCAGTCGTAAATCCTCGATATTCTGAAAGTCACCGGTCTCCATCCACGCCCTGCCCGTCCGCCCGCTCCCCCGGGAAGTTGGCCTTCTCGCCTTGCCCCGAGGATTGGATCAAGACTCAACAGGCTCGAGCGCCGCCGAGCTGCATGCAACTGCTCGACTAGCCGGGCCATACGGGGATGAAAGCAGATGAGACTCGAGCAGGGACGGCTGAGTATCGAATGCAACTACAGAATCACAGTGTTCAAACCGCCTTTGCTATTGATCTGGGTTCAATGTCGGTGCTGTACGGTGATTTATGAAAGTATGATGTGTCACGTGCGCCATTTGTGAGAGACATGTCCCGAAACAAACCAAGTCCAAGGCGACTTTCAGTAATTATTTAGTAGACAGATATGCTACCTCGTTTAGTGTCGGGAACCTTTGCTACATTGCAAGAAAAAGTCGGAAAACAGTAAACGAAAGGTATCATAGTAAATTTTACCAACAACAATTGGTCACTGCATATTATAAAGATCAACTTCCAGACAGTCGACCTGCCTGGTAAGCTTGCGCGTGAAGCCAATACCGAAGCTCATTACGGTCGGTGCTGTTTCTTGTGCCCCTGAGAAGGACACCTTCAAAGAGAGGAAAGGGGATGAGGGGGAGTTGGTATACTCACTCGGTAGCAGCCGCGCTCCGACTGGTTGTAATCGTTGGAAGTAGAGTGAAGAGGGTCTTACTCGACAAAGGTACACTATCTGCGAGAATGCAGAACTGGCTTCGAAGGAGAAGAGGGAGGGAGAGACATAGAATCACTTCCCCAGTGATCAGAGGAGTCTCGCCCTCGGGTCAGTGTATGGAACTTCGCCTTATCTACTCCCTGACCCATTATGGTAATGAAGCGTTATCAAACTGGCCACGTATATTGTCCAATCTTCACGTGCCTGTAGTAACTCCTTCAATTTGATTTGCCTCGTCTCGCCACTTTCTTTGGGCTCATCACCGCACTTGTAAAGGCTGTGTGATGCCAGGTATTCCAGTATCACTTGCACTCCCGTTGCTGTTTTGATTTTGTTGTTGTTGTACAGGCGGTTGTTGCGCGACTGCGTGATTCAGAGAAGCGGTAGAAGGCAGCGACGAACCAGGCAAAGCACCAGGAGCAGCTACCACGCTCGGAGCGGGTGCTGCACTCGACGTCGGCACAGGTGTTGCAACAGGTGTTGAAGTATGCATATTCTTCATTCCTTGAATGGCAGATTCCGTCATAGGTGTAGTAGGAGTCTCTGATCGTATTGAGCTCGTATCACTCGTCAAAGCAGCTGCAGAAGCGGGCGCCAGGCCATTCGTAGATCTTCCTGTCATTGATGAGGGCGCAGGTGAATTTGAGCCAGTGGCTGTCGAGCCTCCATATGGATCATCGATTCCCACAGTACCAGGCATATCAAAATCCCCAGGTCCAGCTCGTATCCGTTTAGCAGGCGAATTGTTCGGTTCTAGAACAGGCTCTTCGCTCGTCTGGATTGATTTTCGGCAAGGATGTCAGTGGTCAGTGTCATACAAGCCAAGACATAACGACAACGATTCTATCTGTCCACTTTGCTCACCTTCTCGGATTTAGCTCGCTTGAGGGATTTTCCCTTGGCCGACTTTGTGCCTGCTGCGCCTACTTTCTTGGGCATGGCAGGCTTGACGAAGAACGGCAGATCTTTCGCTTTGACGTGGCGTAATATAATACCCATTTTGTCGGCTTGATATCCATCCCAGCTTTTGACGAGCTTGGTGAACTCAATGGTCGGATAGCTGATGTCTAGTTGTCGCATCGTCGTAGAATTAGCTTCAGGAATAGAGGAAAGCGCGTCAGCTGCTTGGAACACGACTATACCACTACAATGACCAGGCTGCTCACGATCTTTTGGCTCCAGCAGCAAGCCAATGAACCAGCTGCAAGTGTATACTTTCAAAATATTCGGCTTATTCTCGTATTCCTCCTTTGTCCTCTTCGCGATTTCAGTTGGTATATTACCAGTCATAACAAGTTGCGACTCGTTATCACTCGTTGCTGAGCAATAGCTCACGAGGTCGTAAGAATCAACAAAAGGATGTGCCAGACTGAGGCCATCAACGTATTCTAGAGATTTAACAAGGTGTCGAATCTTCGATTCTACCGTTCCTGACCTGTGTTTCAAGAGCTTTAGAGCGGAAAAACCTATCTTCGGACAGCTTCGTGCAGGAGACTTACCATTTTAGCTGAACATCCTGATCGACAGATGATGCTGTAATCTGTATATATACCTTGTAACGGGTGAAAAAGTCATGCGGTTCGAATAATTCCGACCACTGTACCGACCGCACCACGATCTTGTCGACAATGTCGGCCGCTCGTTTGAATTCTTTGGTCAAAATGGCTTGAGTACTACATGATACATTATGTGTTGAGCAAATTGAGGGGTAAGCGGGTGTAATAATTGGCATGCGGTGGGCTTTGTCGGCAGGATAGATCTAGAATACATAATGTTAGTAGGGGAAAATTCGGAGTATCATATATAGACATACGTTCGGATTCCACACTCTGACCGGCAGAGGCCCTTCTTCGATAGGTTTCAGCGTGATAGGCGTTGGCCAATTCCTGGACAGACAAGACATATTAGCAGGGGACAAGCAACGTTCGAGTTCATGGACATACCAGTGTTGCAAGATGATGAAGAATTTGGAAATGATGCCTCCTGCACATTCATTTGGGTACAACTGACAGATGCGAGCTACAAGAATAGCCCAGACAACACCTCCGAGGAAGCCCATGACATTCGAATAGACAGCGCGGCCTGTGCACAATGTAATTATCAGCAGCTGTAGTGCATTACGATTCGAAGTTGCTCACGCTTAGCCCATAGCTTGATGGCTCGTAATGCATCACGGAAAACCAATACGTTTGGTACTAAATGCAGAATTTCATCTGTTACTCGTGAACCTGTGAGAGGCGAACAGGTCAGGTTCAGATGCCGGCTATACCTGTTGGTCCATCGAATGAGCGCGTGACTTACCGTTCACACTACGCAAGCTTGCTTCGTCGAGGCCTTTAAGTAAGGTATTATCTCGCAAGTCCAAGTCATCATTGACCTGGCTAATCATGAGCTGAGCGAAGATCAAGTCGATTTCAACTCCAGAGAATTTCATCTTGATGATGGGCACCCAAGCTTCCGGAACGCTCTGTGGAAGACGGAATGTTATATGTGTTAGCAGTTGTTGTACAAAGCGCATGAGGCGAGTGTTGCGCACTGAGAGCTCGGCCACCTCAGGCCTTGATCGTAGCAATGGCTCCATGACGGCAAAGAAGTCCTTGCGGTCGACATGCTGAGGAGCCACTGCAAGCGTGTCTATATCTGCTCCTGGACCATGCACTCCTAATCTGTATGAACCGAACGTAAAGATCTTGCCTCCTGCTTCGCGTGCTACAGCGTCGGATTTGCCCTTGAGCTTGCCGACTCGGTATACAAATTCCTTGACAATCTGGTTCAGCTTGGAGAGCACGACTTCTCTGTGTGATGGGAAAGGGTAGTTGTAGAAGGTATGAATCAGCATGGGATCTCCTCGAGGTGCACTGTCCGTCTTGTATTGCCAGCCTAGATGTGTGGCACTCACCGAAGTCTCGCTTCTTCGGCCGTCTCGAACTGATGCTGCGCCTTGAGCTCCGCCATGAGTGTCTCTGTCATCTGCTTGTGTCTCTCTGTTGGTGGGTCAGTCGAGATTGGCGGTGTGACACCCAGATAGGCTGGTCTGGCGGTCCTGAGAATGGTAGACAATCCTCAGATTGTCAGCTTTCGAAAGTCTCGAGAGCGCGACGTGCAGCCCGACAACACGCCTGAAACTCACCCATTGGGCGCCATGTTGCAAGGCTATGTCGAAGAAACTACGAATGAGAACTCGACCCGAGGTGAGTTGTGCAAAGCAGACAAGCTCAGGTTCGCGACCTCGATCTCTCTCGAGCGTTCGCAGCGACGAAGACAGCCGTCTTTGGCTTGACTTCACTTCAATAGCCAAACGTTGATTCCGCTCTACTCTGCACGACAAGTTACTGAACTCCAAGATAATCATATCTGAACAAGCTAAACTTCCATACGATTTAAGTAAGATCCGCTACTACCTCACTGCTTCCAAAACTCGGACTTCACAGTACAAACAAGGTCGCTTATCGTCGGTTCCTGCTCCAATACAATTTCACATCCATTAGATACCATCAGTTTGTTCTAGACCAATACGTCTCCACTTTCTCTGGCTCCCCGTCCATCACTTCCTCTTGCTGCTTGGTGTCTTGACTACTTCCGCCAGATCTTCGGTGTCTTCGCTTGGGGTGCCAGTCGGCCATCGTGCCAAACCGCTTGAATTCTAGCAGTAGCTTGGCATAGTAGCAGTCTGACAGGACTGTTCGCTTGGGAAGCCTGCGCTTTTGCTGTTTAGCGGTTCGGGATTTGGAAGCTTTGAATTTGGGAGAAAGGGAAGAGGTCTGCTCCCAGTCAGGTAAGGGCATCAGACAATGCGCCCAGTGGAGTCTTTCAATGTGCTTCTTACTGGAATGTGTTCGATACATGCTCTCGTGTGCGTTTGTTGGTTAACACCGAGAACCCAAAGCTCTACATCACCTTCGTGGTTAGCTCGAAGCTCCCACTGGCAATTGTGCGGCTGAAATGGTGATGTTAGAAGTATACACAACGCAGCGCAAGAAGAGACCTCACGTCTCTCGAGTTGTTTCGGCATGTATAGCGTAAGGCAACACCACTTTTACTGCAATTGCAGATTTCAATCGAAGAAGAGAAGATCAAGCCATTAAATGAGCGATGCCATAGAGGATGTGGAAGCTGTCAACGCAAACAAATGCAACTCACATCGAAAGTGTTTTCTCTTCAAGAGCTGCACTGCCTTTGTTATTTGAGAAGGCCTCTCGAGCATAATGCTCAAAAGCACCCTGACACCCGAACCCGATGCTGTCGGCATCCGAGCTGAATTGCTGGAACTTGGTGACGAGGGGAAGTGTTGTTTCAATCGCCAACGACTCGTGATAGTACGTGAGAAGGTTCTGGGTATCCGAAGTTCCCGCACGAACAATAAATTCGAGCCATGCTGAGAAGGGAAGTGGTCGGTTCAAGGACAGCAATTGGCGGACTGGCTTCTGTTCTCTTACATGGACATGAGCAGTTGGTGCAGGTGACGATCAGACCAAAGCCGCCACTCGGTACAGCTACGCAGGCGACATTGAAGCTTGTCGCATGCTCGTAAGGAGCCTGTTCAAAAGCGGTCGCGTCATTGTGGATATCGCCGGAAAGACGACTACTCTTGCGGGGAGTATTGGATAAGGAGGTAGAGGTGCTTCTCATGATGAATCACAGTGGTTATCTAAGGATTCGTGAAGAGCTTCCAAATGTGAAGGGTGGATGTTGGAACAGGAAGAGAAGAAAAGAGACGAGAGCACTGAACAGAAAGCAACGAAGAGGACACTTGGGGAGGGCCTCCGCACGAGGGGAAGAAAGCTCTCGACGTTTTTTAGTTTTGTTGAATTCCCACGACCTGGTCAATGCCCTCGACAATCGATCTGAACATCTCAGTAGAAGCCGATAGTCGGTGTGATCCCAGCTTCTTCTTCCATCTTTGGACCACCCGTGAGTAAGAAATTTGTTTAAGCTCCCGAGCGGTTTCTTGATTCAGTAGAATCCCGTAAATTTTTACCCACGCTTGGCCAGGACTTCTTTTGGGCTCGGAGTTTGTCCAAACAGAAGTGCACTTTCCCCCCAAGGTCAGTAAATGTCGCCAACAGCTCCTTAAAAGGCGAGGTCGAGCAAGACCCTCTCCTGGAAGGGCAGAACTAGTAAAAAGACTGCATGCTGCCTCTCCAGTGACTCTTCCTCGCCTTGATGTTTTCAAGTGTGTATCCCTGAAGTTCGAGCCCTGGGCCGCTGGTGCCCCGGCTGTTCACCGGCACTGATGACTGTATTAGAACGGATATTGAAAGGAATGCCACCCTTTTCGACAAGGAGGCTGGCTGTGAGTCAAGAGTGGTGTTACACTTCGCGCTCCGTGTACCGGCCAGGCCTCTGGCGCGTTTCAGTCACAGAGCCATACGAGCGTGCTGACCATCCAGACGAGTTCAGAGGACATGGAGTGCAGATCAAGCTGGATATCCATTCGTGTTCCAGCGCTTTATAGTGTGCTGGCGTACACTTCACATATCCTCCATCATGGTAGCTCACGAAACAACTTCCGGTCAACTTCCAGCTCCGAGCATAGCCACTGCAGATCATGGTCACGGCGTGGGAAATCACCTCGGTGCAGCCCCGATAAGCTCAATTCTAGAACTGGTCGTTCCTCTCTTATCCACTGTGTTCCTTGAACAAGGTCATCGAGTCCATCACTGTTCCATTGGCACTAGCGACATACTCGTATGTCATGTGCGTGGCGTTGTGGAAGTCGATTCGAGACCAGCCATACACCCTGTATAGATCGTTAGCTAAGACATGGTTTGTTTAGACAGATGACTTACCCATTTATCAGCTTGGCGCTGAAGTCAGCTTGGTAAGTGAGGTTGTCGAGGCCATCCCAGTGGCCACCAGCGCCATTCGTAATGTATACTGGATACTTAGGATCTGCGGAAGAGTTTGAATTTAGCTTCAACAGGTCTTGGGTAAGCACGCGTTCTTACTATCGTATGTCTTTTCAATTTCAGTGCCATTGTTGGCGACTGGCCAGCTGCGGTCATAAGCGTGCACATGTCCAGACATCACAAGGTCGACGTCATGCTTCATCAAGATGGCTAGGTATGCAAGTCAGCTTTTGCTTTCATGTTTATTGCTTTCTGACACTTACGTTCGAAAGCCTCCATGCAAGGTATGCAGCCGTACAAGCTGCCGTCAACGCCACTGACGTAGTTAGGACGGTGTCCTGCTACTATGAGCCACGGAGTCTTGCTTCTGTCGACTGCGGCAAGGTCCTCTTCGAGCCAAGCAAGCTGTTGTCCGTCTTTTCCAAACGGTCCCGAATCAAGTCTTCCGCCTACATCTGGCGCGTCGTCGAAGTCGGTCTCCGTGTTGATTACAGCGAAATGCGCCATGCCATAGTCGAAGGAATACCAGAAGTTTCCCAAGGCGCCTTGAGTATTGCCATCTGGCATGCGCCAATGGTTTCTGTATCCGGTGAAATTGGTCTGACCTTCCATACAGATGCTCTGGTTGAAGCTGGTTCCGGCTACTTCACCCTTGCCTCCATTGCAGCTGACCTCGTGGTTGCCTGGGGCTGCCATGTACACTCTTCTGGAAGTGATAGGTTCAAGATCATCATAGAAGGTCTCGGTAATTGACTCGTATGCGTCAGCAATCTGTTGCGCCGATGGTGCCTTTTCTGAGGCTTCTTCTCCGAAAGTACCGTAGTCGAGCATTTGGAGGAAGTAGTCGGCGTAAGCGAAATCTCCCCAATGTCCGACCCATTCATAAGAGTCCACATTTTCCAGCATTGATTGAATGCAGTTGGTTTCATTTGGTCCAAGTGCCACCCCGGTTGAAGTGTCCGACAAGCCAGAAGGACCCATCGTTCCAAGATCGGCTACGAATGCAGCGGTGTAGGGAGTCATGTCGCCGGCTGCTCGAGGCGTTCGGAAAGTACCTAGGGTACGATATGCGCACTCGTTGCAGTTCAGATGCTGTACTTTGTAATGATATTCCGTTCCGGGTTTGAGGTCCGTTATGAGCACGTGGTTGTTGTAGGTTCTCGAGGTAGAATACGTGTAGGATAGGTCGGAGCTCGCTGTGTGTTCAAGCTCTGAAGGGGTTTCCCCATACTGGACGCTAGGTTTATCAAGTTTGATGAAGGTATTCCAGCTAACAGTCACGGCCGTAGGGCTTGCGAAAGCGGCCCGCATTTCCAGAGGTTCGTAAGGGTTGTGAGGAATAGTCCCCGGTATATGAACACCTTCCTCGCCGCTTGTCTGATTCCATGTAACTGGGATTTGAGCAGATGCACGCGAGGCAAGCAGAATAGTGCACAGAAACCCGAAAGCCTGTACGAAACCCATCATTCTGCGAGCTTCCGTCGAATGATACCGAAATTAGCGACGTATTCGGTTTACAGTGGTATAAGCAAGCTCACTATATGAAACTTGTTCACGATTCCGATAATGTCGATCCTGATTCCGAGCTGGATAACTGGGAATTCTTCCGGGTTGGGCGAGATTCACTAACAATGTTTAGTGCTGCTTATTCCTAGATACGGGGGGAACAAGCTACAGTTTGACAAGTAGGTCTCAAGGCAGCATAGGGTCAGATGCAAGAAACTCGGGTGAGCGTATGCTTTCTTTGGGATTGGTTGTCTTCACTCTACGAATTCCCGGGAAAGCCGCTAGGGGATACGAACGTGCGAGGCACACACAATTCGGCCGGCTTGGACAGAGCTGTCGGCATTCATGGGATAAGCTGTAGATGGACTGAAGGGAGCCTCTCTTGTCTATATTATTGGACCTCGGTAGGCAAGCAATGCATATTGAGTATGAGTCAGTGTCCAGGCAAGCCAATTTAACCTGGCGCCCCTACCGCCCAAACCTCGATGTCAAGGCCGCCACGTATTGTGGTAGTGAATGCCATCATGCAATGTCGCAAAGAGTACTGGTAAAGATGACGCTGGCGGAGCTTTCCGCCGTCAAATGACTTCACAATTAGGCTCGATGCTACTGCTTGTACAGCCAACACCTGCTATACATTCAAAGTATACACACGTAAATCACAGAATATGCGAAATAATACGATAAAAGAATGACTGCACATTGGCCGTGGGCGTTAATCAAGGCATTCGAATTGTTGTCTCCCGAGAGGTCTACTTATTGCTGCAGCAGTGGTGCACGTTTACGGTTTTTTTCCAAAGAAAAGCTTGAGCTTGCCTGACACGTTCTTGGTCTTCGCCGCAGCTATCCCTACTTTTGTGTTTTCTTTATCTTTGTCCTGAGATGCTTTCTTAGCATTCATGAAGTCGGCATCGTCTTCTTCGTCTTCCGCACGTTTCCGCTTTTCGCGTATGCGGGCCAATTCCTCTTCATGTTGGATTTCAGGCTCACGCAGGTCGACGCCGTCGGTGTCTACGTCGGCTGCAAGAGGGCCGTTATCTGAGATAGACTCGGCCAGAGAGCCAGCGTCACTGGTGGAAAGATCAAGCTTTTGACGTTTCCGACGCAAAGGGTCTCCTTGATCAGTGCCATCTGTAGTAGAAAGCTCCGTTCGCTTGAGCGATCCTATCGCAGTCGCATACGTGCCATTAGCTATTTGCGAGTCCTCGTCGTCGTCGTCATCGTCCGCGTTAAAGTAGTCCTCTTCTTCTACAGTGAGAGCTCTGTCATCCCGGTGGTTTGTTGCGATACTGCGAAACAGATTAGAGTTAATTGGCTTCCCCTTACTTAGGAGAGATTCAGGCTTACGGAGCGTCGAGCTGATCTTTGCTGACATCCGCTACAGTATCGGCCTCGGAACTAGTCATGTCGGTTGTGGGCATGGGTTCATTGAGCTGTTCCCACTTGGTTAGTAGGCCTTGGAACACCACCAACCCTGTTGACAAAGACTTGACCTCCTCTTCATGCTTCGACATCAAGTCATTCAGGATAATGCGGCTGGAGGGATTCAGTCTGAGATACTCAAAGAGTTCCAGGCACGCTGAAGCGAGGAGGTTGTCGTGTACTGTTTCTTGCTTGGTTAATTCGAGAATTGCCGGAATCATGCCATTCTTGACCAGATAACGATTGTAAAAGTCATCATTTCGACCGACGCAAGCTCGGAAATAACGAAGGGCAGCTGAGAAATGTGCCAGTCAGTGCTGATACTAGAGGTAGGAACAAACTGCAGTGCTCACCAAGACGAATATGCTTTGGACGGGCACGAAGCAGTGCGGTGATTTTGAGAGTGACACTTGATGAGAGGATAAAGAATTTGCTCCTGAAGGAATGACTGATGACGAAGAAGCATAGTAAATCGCAGAGATGCGTATACAGGGCTATCTTGCTAATGGGGAGCTCCAATAAAGAGCCTATGATGACTTCAGGTGTCAGCGCCCCGCTCCTAAGCCTGAACGTTCTGATACGTACCTGTCGGTGGTACAGAGATGCCTTTTGTGAGCGGTTCCAGCAATGTGGAAACGCCATTCTCATAGAAGTATTGCAGGAAACTGTCGGCATGGGGATCATCTGGTCGAGTGCGCGCGGCAGCGGTCTATGAACAAGGATTCAATCAGTCATTTCAGCCTGGCTTGGCAGAATACGTGAATAAATCCTACTTCTGTTGCTGCTGCTTCTCCAGGCGGTAAGAGAAGTATACGTATGGCTTCAGCTAGCTGAGCTTTCGCGCCTAGATCTTCTTCTGTATGGAACGCATTGATGATAGCTGTCATCAAGGTACGTTGTTTGCCTGGTTTTTCGTGCTCTTTCAGCACAAAACTTCGAATGCTACTAGGATCGTTGTCGACAAGCAGCATCAGTATTTCGACTACTGCTATCCGTATAGGTTGAATTTCATGCAGTCGTGCGTTTGACAAGGCGTATTCTAGTACGCGTAGCATGCCTCTTTCCGATAAGGCGCGGAAATGTTGCGTGCGCACGTTCAATTGTAGTTGTTTGACCATTTGTGCGAAAGATTGCAAGAAAGCGATTGCATCCTGCTGCTTTGCTTCGGAATCGGCATGGTTGGCCCCGTTGCTTGTCGCCTCCTTCTCGTCTTTAATCTCGCTGTTGCCATTCACCTTGTGTTCCGGAAAGGTTCCATTGAAGATCTCATCCCAGAATTCATCCCTTTTCGATAGGTATTGGACTATGTCAACTTGATTAAAGTAGACGATCGAATTCACAATTTGAAAAGCGTTGTCATCTAGGACTCGAGGAAGGATGACATCCTTCATGTATTGCAACCGGTATATCTGGTGAATTTTGCTCTTGATTGATTCATCAGGGATAGGGACGACCTCGACATAAAGAGATGGGTCGCTTAGATGAGCTCGATAGGCTGCTTTCATGTTCGGGAATGCCGGATCATCTGTAAGGGGTAAAGATTGTCAAAAAACGACATCGTATGGTGAAGGTCTTAGACAAACATTCAAGAATGCTAATGACATCGAAAAATATATCATCATTCAGGATGAGCTCCCACAGGCCGTGGTCGTTCAGATTCACTGGACGCTTAAATCAGTACTCGCCTCTAGAGTGCAATGACGCTGACACTACTTACGGATGTCGTGCATAAGCACGCATAACGTGTGCAAATCGGTGAGAGATTCTAGATCCTCGGCTTCCTTGAACACCGGTATGAGTTTCTGAATGAAACCCTGGGCATGCGATGAGAAGCTTCAGCTGGTGGATGTCGTGTAACAAAGATTGAACACTTACCGTCCGCCCCACATACGTGCTGAGCTTTTCTCTCCCTAAAGCTGTCCTGGCTACCATCTTGACCGCCTTTTCCAGGTCTACCAGATTGCCTAGAGCAGGGTCTTGCAACAGACCCATTTGTGAAAAACGGCCAAGGTCGAGACCTAGACCATTGTTTGGTGTCTCTTGTATTGTTGATGCAGGTATATGGTGCGTAACTTGACTATCTTCTGTTTCCTGTACAGTCTCTCGTTCCCGGAATGCCATTTGCACTTCCCAGCGCATGTGTATCTCCTTCAAGAATTCCCAGATCTCCAGGCACCCAGCCGTTGCTGCGAAAGATAGCGCGAGCTCGGTGTCTGACACGGACGACTTCCAAACGATGAGCGTGTCTTGCTGCCGCCGATATCGTCCTATCACCTCTTCACCTTCTTCAATGCCTGCTTGAACGAAGAACGAATCGACTTCAAAGCCACTTGCAGTAAGTTCAGGCTTTTCTATGCGTGTCGTCCACACTTTTTCCCAATCTTCTTCTTCTTCACTTTTCGATTCTCCTTCATCCTCCGCTTTTGGCGAAGCTTCTCTCGTTGCATCTGTACTATCCTTGCTATCCGTCCGTTGTCGAGCCTTCGCTGGTTTTGCATCATTCTTCCACCGACCTTCTTTGATGACTTCTATCCATGCAGCTTCATCTTCGTCCTCTTCAAGATAGCAATTATCTTCTATATCTACGATCTCCTCGACTATCTCATCCTCTTGATCTTCCTGACGAGTTGCCTCACGGGACGCTCTACCCAATATAGTAAGCTCTTTCCGCACTGGAGGCGGTGAAGGTGGTACTCTTGGGCTGTCCGGCCTGTTGTCTTCAGGTTGACCTATGTTCGCTCTCCGACTCCGGCGAATTACACTCCGGTGCCATGTACACGACCCAGTACCTAAGTCTATCCAATTCGATTCGTGCAAGGCGTAGACTTTGACTCGCCGCGGTGTCGGTGATTTACGTGGTTGTGGTCCAGACTCCTCGTCATCTTCGTGTGCGGAAGATGAGGAAGAAGCAGCTGAAGTAGGGCTCGAAAGCGGATCCGCTGTCACTGACTTTGAGATGCTTGCTATGTCAGAATCTGGAAGCGGAGAAGATGACGGCGACGGAGGTGTGTTGTCCGTCGCATTTAATGAGCTTCCTGCATCGTACGTTGGACCGTTGGTGTTTGGCGGCAATGGCGACGAGCTGCCATCGAGCTTCGGGCTTGACGACGGTGATTGAGATCGTAAGCGTTTATTTGGGGTAACATTGCTACCAAAAACATCATAGCTTGCTGAATCGTTAGGACTTCCATTAGGCGATGATGTTGAGCGCTTCATCGACGACGACGAGGCTGCGGAAGTTGACGCAGCAACATTGGGTGATAAATCTATTCTTGAAGTCGAAGGTGTTGGAGAAGGTGATGATGAAGTGACAGCATTTTGAAGAGCTGTAGAAGCAGCAAATGGAGAGCTGCTAGAGGTCGCTGCAGAGTTGGGAGATCTCGACGAACGACGCTTGATATTCGAGCTGGCAAGCCTTGTAGGCGGCGTAGGCGGGGGATCACTACGTGGAATCTGCAGACTTCGACGTTCACCATCTGAAGAGAACCTTGACCGTTTGTCTCCTTCATTCAAACTCTCTTCAGCTTGCTTCTCACTGCCTGCTGGCGAGATCACCAGATTGAGGCTGTTCCTACTTTTGGAGGTGGTGGTACTGCTTGGAGAGCTCTCTAGCAGCTGTTGTACTTCAGATGGACTATGTAGTGATTGGGGAGCTGCTTCTTGCCCTTGCGCTTGTTCTTGCTCTTCTCGCTGCACGTCAACTTCTCTCATGAACCCGCCAGCAGTTGCTGCTTCGCTTGCTATGGCGAAATCCTCTGGAGCCTTCACCACACCTTCGCTATCCACCCTGCTTCTCTCGAACCCATCTGACGGATCAACGTTCGCTACAATTGCTGGCTCATCCTTGTGCGCTTCATCGACTTCCATAGTCCAGGAAGCTCGCTTGTGGCTGGTCCACCGCTACTCTCTCTGTCCTGCTTCCTGACACACCGAGCGTACTCAGGCGCTCTGTCTCTGTGTGTTCACGCCCTCTCTGGCGCTCTGTCGCCTTGGACTCGGTGCAGTCTTCCAGCGAGCTCTCGTTGAGTTGTCGGTTGTTGTTAGCTGAAGAGTGGGCATAATCTCGCTGTCCGACGCCACCTAGTCTGTTTGATCCGTTCCATGCGTCTTGGATTACATCGCTAATCAAGCTGAAGCTATAGCTGTCCGCTCAAACTGAAATCGTCATCATGAACGTGGATAGCTGGTCTATACCAGAGCCGTAGTCTTGCAGCTTGCTGTCTGGAGCTCCGCTCGGTCGTACGAAATACTTTCGCGCGAGACATCTACGCATTCGCAATCACTCTCGACTGGCATACTCCGCCTTGCAGCTTCAGTGCAAGGTTAGTATCTGAGCAGTCTTTGGAGGCATCGGTTCATACGTGAGCGAGATAGCTACAATACCCAACCATGATGCTGTGGAGAGCAACTTCGCGAGCCCATCTCGGAAGAAAGCTCTAATTCCACATGTCACTTCTTGATGAACCCGCATCGTCCAGCTTACTACTACAGAGTACTATACAAGACGTCCTGAAAGATCAGCAAGACTATAAATGACACAACTCATAATGAACTCTACTATGGCTTTCCTGACGAACCCAAAAATCATCGCCATTATCAGATCTTCCATATTGATAAGCGGAAGAACCCTTCTCTACGATACTAAATAATCTATGTACTTTTGGCAATACTTTCTTTCCCTGAGTCTTTTTTCTCTCGCTCCTTTCCTTTTGCTTGTTCTCCTTTTCCTCTTGGCTACGTACAAGCATTACTCGAAGTCAGTGCCGTTGAAGAAAAGGTAAACCAAAAACGATAATGCTCGACTTACGCCTTTCTGAACAGTCCCTTTGCGTGTTGAAAGGTCTCGCTATTCAGATCACCTCCTAGACCTGCCAGCATAGACATTTTCCTGCATAAAAGTACGAGAATGTCTCTCTCGCAGTAAGATTTACCAGGCTGGGAGGGATTATACTTGTTCTCGAAAGCTACAAAAGGGAGAGTCTTGAACTCGAAATCTTTTAGACCGTACATGCATATAGCTGATCATTCAAGATGAGATGACGAATGAGTAACGGCTGATAGAAGCAGAGCTTTAAGAAAGTACGAGCTTACCATCGGTCTTATGCCTAACGTACTGACCAAGCTGGTGATATTGACTGTCTTCTTTCCAGACATGCCCAGCACACCAAGTCTCCCACTCTTTCTTGTACTCGAGCTTCTGCTTGGCCGATACCTTCTTAGGCTTCACTTTGGAAGACTTGCTCTTGCCATCAGATACTTTGCGGCGCTTGGATGCTTTCTTTATAGGTGCAGGGTCTGAGTTGTAGTCGGAATCTCCCCCTTTATCATCACAAGTGCTAATAATCTCAAATTCACAACGGTAAGCGTCTGGATCCAAGTCCCGCTCTAGACTGAGTGGATCACCATCGTCATTCTCTTCCTTCACTTCAAGTTGTTCTCTGAGCCTCGCTTCGCCACCAACAATCAAAGCAGAGCTGCCAGTTGCAGAAGCGGCTACTTGTCCAGCATTTACCGGCAAGCAAAACAGTTCTACAAGATGAACCATCTTGTGGGTGGTACAGAGGAGGAAAACATTGGCTTAAAGTGGAAACAACGAACCGTACGTACGGAGCAGAGGTCGATACTGCGCAACAATAGGGCTTACCTTTTTCAGGCGCTTTGACGCGAACCGACCCTGAGCGGGGCAAGCTCAAAGTTGGCCTAAAGAGAGCCAGCATTCTCACTAACATTCAGCTTATCCAGCTTGAGCATGTTGAAGTAGTCAAAGTGCTTTCACGGATTATAGGCTTGATTCATTTCGCGATTTCCTGATCTTCCGTAGTACAAGTATACGACGCCACCAGAATGTCACTTACAGTATGTTAGGCTGGAGCCCGAGGTCGCTTTTCCACACGATCTTGCCAATGTGACAGCTACATTATTCATTCATGATCTGAGCATGTCAATCAAGCGTGTGTATAACATTTGGAAGTCTTCTTTTCTTTCGCACGTCTCGATCAACGCCGTTGATCTTCTCTACAACGATAGAGGCGGAGCGAATGGCAGAATTGTAGCCTGGCCTTCCTCCAACTTGGGCGCATGCATACGAATCACCTTCATCGCCGACAGTCGGAGTAGCACACTGCAGCCAGAACCTACTCTACCAACCAAGGACATGCGGGTCTCGCAGCTGCGTCTGCCAGATCTACTCGAGGCGCGCGACGACGAGATGGCCGATTTCAAGAGCGAAGAGAGCGGGCAAGCAGCACGCGCAGCAGCAGGACTCGATACTGCGAGCGAGTGTGGGCTATCAGACATCGACCGCATGTCGCTGCCTTCGTCGACTGGCCTGTCCCAGCTCAGCGTGGTTGACGACGGCGAGGATGGCTTCTCCCAATGCGGCGGGCTTGAAATGTCAGTCGCCTCGACGCGCCCTTCTCTCGCTGCTGGAAATCTGCACTCTCAGATGTCCATAGACGACCGCAATCATGCTCCACTCGATGCAAACAGCGACATTGGAGACGGATATAGCATCATATCGCTCACACATGGCTGTCCCTCGCCTTCGTACAGCATCACCGGCGTCAGGACTCCCCCGCCAGCTGCGCCATTACGATCTTCACCCTTGCACGAGGAAGAACTGAGTGTACACGAGACTCAATCTTCCTTACCACGCAACCTGAGAGAATACGTAAATGGCCTATCTGCTGCAGAAAAGCGGAATCATCACGAAGACGACGAACATCAAAAGAACTTTGAAATATGGCTGAAGAGCGTAACCCCATATTCGCAACGGACTTGCGGTAGCGATAATATTTCCTCAATGTCCAGTCTAGCGAGCCCATTACCAATTCCTTCTCCATATTCGAGTGCACTACCCGCTGGATCCAAGCATGATGTAGCCCTTTTCAGTGACATTCTCCGCTGTAATGACCCTGCTGACGTCGCTTCCTCTTTCTCTTTCCCGACGATATTATCGAACTCGCGCATCAATGACCGACTCACGACCGGCTAATACGACGACTGGCTAATACGACCTTCGCTAATGCTAACCTGCGTCGACGCTCCTGTCACTCAATACGATATCGCACTCACCCGCCTTTCGCATCACCATGTCAACTGATAGACCAAAACCACCGCACAATCATTGTACGAACGATACGCACGTCTTCGACAAAGTTCAGTCCTGCCCGAGTCTCAACAGAAACCTGTCGACCGAGATAACTCTTCACACGGTCTACCTTCGATGCTCACCCTTCATTCGAGCGATGTATCCGTTCGTGTACCGGCAGTAACCGACAGTCCAGGCAGCGTCAAGGCTCGCCAAACCCGACCAAAGAAATCACCCCTCCCATCAACACCTCTTAGTGATTCGTACACTGCAGCGCTCGAGACAATCGAACAGCTTTGCGACACTGCGGATGAATCGGATTCCTTCATTGATCAGCCACTATCGTGCTCGGCCGATCAATCTTTCAAGACTGCTTTTACGTCGCTCGAAAGAGCATCAAGTGCAAGACTTGGTATCTCGAGAGAATATGATGCTGGTGATGAGCTTGCTAGTTTCGGATCTTCTTCTTGTGACTCGGCTTGGGAGACTGAAGACAGTAACGAATCGGAAGACATGTCGTCCGATACTACAACTACGAGAAGGCAAAACCCAAGTCAACGCGGTAACAAAGGCACCTTACTATCTTTCATACGCTCCGTTCTGCCAAGATCTTATCCGCAAGCTCCTTCCAAACCTGCAAGCAGTACTACCTGGTTGCGATACTATCTCGGCTCCATCGTAATGCTATCGATCAGCATTTATATCGGGACATACCTCCTACCAGCTGCTGCAGAGTCTTCACATGATGCTAAAGATGGTGTAGAGACAGAGGTACCCTACGAATACGTAAAACAGCAGATTGTCAACGCTCCCATGATCGCGATAGCCCGTGGAACGGTGTCCAGCAGTTCCATCCCAGCTCTTCACACGCCGATCTATGCAAAAGACATATCCCAGCAGATTCAACAGCCCGCCGATATTCACTGTCGTCCATCTACTGCCTTATACGTAAACATGGGCTCCATGTTGTGCCTACGAAATGATCTACTGGAATACTTGTTCATCTTGGCCCTATTCGTCATAACAGCATACATTATAAAACTCGTACTTTCGAAAGTAAACTACATATTCAGACCCAAACCTGTTCCAAGCAGTCTACGGTATGTTCCAGGAAGGAAGATCGTCATCCGACCTGCTCGCAAATCGTCTGAAGCGGCAGAAAGTATTAGTAGACCAGAGAAGGAGAAAGGTACATCAATTGAATGCCCTATCGACCTTTCGCAAGACGATCAATCGGAAGATATGGCATCTTCAAGCAGTTCTATAGTCACAGTAGTACCAACGGCCACACAACCCGACATCGCAACGACCTCAGCACTAAATAGCGTGACCAAGTTGAAAGAGAATCGAGCAAGTTCTACACCAGCCAAAATACGGAGGAAAGATATCTCGACTCCGCGAGATGTCCGAGCTGTCACTCTAAGTCCCCCTGGTAGTGACCGTGTCCTTCGAAGCCAGGCTAGACTACAACGCGCTAGTGAGGAGCCTGAAAACAGGGCAGCAGCTCTCGTCTTACCTTTGCCCTCTGTCAAAGGTAAAGGGAAGCAGGCAGCTCAAATAGACTCAGCACCAGTACAGTCCGTGAATAAATCCATGAAGCTAGCCGGCCGTGCCCAGACTGCCCCTGCGCCCCAGCGAGCATTAGAAGACCAAGGTATCGCAACATCGAGAGCGCCGAAAGTTAAAGCTGCAAGCGTTCCAGCACGAGACCGTCGGCATGAAAGTTTCCATATCTGCTTCATACACGGCTCGCCCGGCGTCGGTAAAGCGTCTCTGCTACAGCGAGCCAAGCGAGGGACATACTTTGATCCCGAACATCCTATCTACCCTGGTCCTGAAAGTATCAACGAATTCAAGACACTCACAGATGTTAAACATATGCACTTTGAGAAGAGAGATAAACTTACTACTTTGGTATTTGGATATGGGAGAATGCTTGAACAACCTGACAGTCGGGAATCCAAGGCTTGGAAGGAATTGAATAAGATGTATACTTTGCCTGATGTGGAGAGATCCAAATTCGATAAGCGAGGGAACAATGCGCATATCTTCTTGTATACCATCGACGATAAGGTGAGTTGGTCAGACACTGTCGTGGATGAGAAAGACTTTGGACTGACCTTACGTGTGCTTGTCAGGCATCTCAGCAAGAGGCTGCGAGAAGCGCAGCTCGCATCCTTGGGACTGAGCCCGAGTCGCAAATTGCTATGGTCTTGGCCAAATGCGACTTTACGAAGTCGGAGAGGACACTTGACCTTGCGCAGATGCAGATGCATGCTCTTCTTAAGCAGCTATTGGGAGCAGCACATTGCTTGGACCATATTTCATATCACCGAACCAGTGCGAAAACAACACGGGGTGTTGATGATCTGTTCCGCGATATTGGTGAGTTTTCGCTTACCAGCTGCCCCTTAAAATTGACCAAGCTGAAGCCCTATTTGTATACTTTCTTACATAGCGAGGAAACTGCGCAAGGAATCTATTCCGACCGTGAAAGAAAGTCAGACACTACCCATGGACGTCGATTAAGCATAGCAAAACTTTCCTGCATGTATATAGACTGGATTATCATGTTCTTTTCGTTTCATTCGTTGTTCATGCTTACGAGGCAGCCTGTAGTTCGGGCAATCACGATGCAACGTTTCCGTTCATTCTTAAAGGCTTCATGCCTGTCCTCATAGCTGCAACACAGCAGTCGTCCGCTTCGTTTCTTGCCACCCTTTATCGCCCGCTGTTTTTGTACTTTTCCGGGGCGCCACACTTTGGCTTATCTCGACTTCCCTCAACGAATGGTGCTGGCAATGGCGGCATGACCGAGAATTGCTACAGTACTTCAGACATCTACTGTCCTTGACGGACTTCTACTACACACAACCACCTAGGGTTGGAAAGACGGGTCAAGCAAGAGAATATCAGAATAATGTTGTCTTCCATGCGCACAAGATCGAGGTGCAGACAACCCAAGAGCAGTGGCACGCAGGAAGCTGTACAGGGTAGCAGTATAGATGCTATGGTCTATGCAGATCAGGAGCATGCTCTACCGCCTGAGATCTTGTCGGAAGTCTTCGCTGGCATGCCGCTGAAGGATCTCGTCAGCTTTAGGACAGTGAGGTGAGCTCGATATCAACCAGTGCATAGTGAAGAGGTCAGGCTAATGTAGACTATGTGAACCTCACAGTTCAAGCTGGAAAGAACTGGTAGACACGGAAGCCAGACTGCGCTTCATGCGCTTGACCGGCGATGAGAGCTCGCCTTTCGTAGTGAGGCACTCGAAGGCTTGCATTCCTGTCAATGCAACTTACCAATTGACGCTATTCCCTCTCCAACAGCTCCAAGCAGGTCCTCCAGCTCTGTTCGACGTATGCGAGTTCCTAGGCCTTGACTTTGCAGGCTATTCCGCACCAAAATCTTGCATTTCACAAACATATCCAGCCATCCTGGGCACTTTATGCGTCGCTCACCAGGATCACAACCCATACCATTGTACATCGATGTCTGAAGATGAAAGCAAGTACTTTGAGAACATCATACTGAGCATTACGCGGGTCGAGAAGAAGATGCCTCAGAATACAAGCATGAGCAGGCAGATGGCTATCCGAGGCTTGACCAACTGGGAAGTTGCGAGGGAAGCGGACAGAGTCTGGCGAGAATGGTGGGATCAAGCTCCCTTCTCCTCGCCTGAATCACCATCAGAAAGCAGAGTTGCTACCCCAGCCAACGACTCCGGCTTTGCCGAATCTTCTTTGCTCTCGCGTCTGCAAGAGGCCAACATGAAAAAGCAAGCTGCAGACCGGGACTTGCCAGCGCAATGCCTCAAATCATTAGACATTGGAAGCATGATTCATCGAGCCACGATGAGTGTCAGTATTACGGATGACGAGTTCAAGCAGCATCGTTACAGATGGATGAGCGTCGAGCTAGATGTCTTCAGGACCCTTCTCACCTTCGAAGAGAGGGTCAGTCGCTCCGGGCTGAGAGCAATGGTCAGTCCTGCTAGGATGTATGTGCTATAAGCCATTGGATCTCCTTGGGTCAATACCCAACCTCGTTTCTGATTACCATTTGGGCGGTGGCGAACCCACATTAATATGTTTTCGCTAGGTGTATAACCAGAGTATTTCTATTCCTCCTATGTAGCTTTATTACCTTTGTATCTATGATCTGTGCAGATATACCCAATTCATCATACTCTTGTTTGCGGAACATGCAAAGCCTTCATTTAGTTACGCGCTTTCTTGCTCAGACCGACTTGCACCAATCTTTCATCACCCAGCATGGCCTCTTCAGCGATAGACAGACGGCGATTTCAAGGGCCAGAGACGAGCTCGCCTATACGCCTCGTCAAGCCCAATGGCAAAGGCAAGCAAGTCGAGCAAGCTGCAGTCGTGTCGCTCTTGAATGCAGATGGCTCCAGACAGGATGATCGAAAGCCACAGGATACGAGGCCGATATGTACGTCGTGCAGCGGTAGCAGGAGCCAGGTGCAGGCGAAGCTCTAGCTAATCCTTCTGTCGTAACATCCATCAGACCTCAAGACGGGCCTGGTCCCTCAAGCGAGCGGGTCTGCGTATATCGAAACTGGCAAGACCAAAATCGTGTGTGCAGTGTAAGCTGGAATCAAGCTGCAAGAGCCAACGTCTCGACAGCGGAAACGTGGGCTGAACAACGGTTTGTGTAGTTATGGGCCTCATCCAACTCGGAAAGATGCACCTTTCTCCGCGAAAGCAAAACTTAATGTCGAAGTAAAGTGGACACCTTTTGCAACACCAGGTCGGCGGCGAGTGCCAGGAAAGGTACTATCCTTTTCTTCTCAGTCAATACAGGTACTCGGACTGAACAGATTACTGAATGAAGGACACGGAAGCTTCGAATTTATCGGCGCAATTGGCTCAAGCACTGATACCATCATTAAGACTTGACTTGCTTCCTAAATCTGCGATTGATCTATACGTGACGATACTGGAGTGCGATGGACCATTAGACGACATCTCACCGTAGGTTTCTTCTTACCCAGCAAAGTTTGTCTCCCTTTACATCCTGCTCACGTACGAAGTGTCTTCAGAGGCATCACAGCGGCAAGCGTAGCCTTAGCTAAAGCCGGCGTGCAAATGTACGGTTTTGTCATTGGTTGCAGTGCCGTACGTATGACAACTATCTTGTTCACCAGAATCAACGCAATTGACACTGTGTTGTCTACATAGGCACTTACAAGCACAAATGGCCAGACCGAGGCGCTCATCGATCCAACATATCAGGAAGCGAAGCACGCAAACGGCATTGTCAGTCTAGCAAGTATGCCAGCGATGTCAAGTGCCACGAATATAAGCTTTTCTGGTAGTGCTTCGAGAGGTGTGGTGAAGGAGGTAAGCTCGCAACTGTTGGTGCCATGCTAGTCGCAATAGCACTCACTTCTCCGACCTATTTCCTCAGGTATTGGCGAATCTGCAAGTTGTAGCGGCGCAGATGCATACCGTAGCTGTACAAGCTATTCAAGAAGGTCAGCAACAAGGAGTCAATGGCTCGACGTGAAATTAGGCGAGAACGGATCTGGCTCAGTCGAATTGTACCTTGTTATAATGCATAGAGGCACCTTTTGCTGTGCCCCTAGCTACCCGATGTACTCAGGCAAATATCGTTTCTAACTATCCCCGCAAGTCGTGCAATACTAGTGCACCACTGAACGTTAAAGGAGATGGAATGCGAAACAATGTAGAATGAAACCATTTTTGCCTTGCACTGAAACATCTACTATGTCACGAGAATAAGCACTGACTTTGACTATCGGAAACAATGATAAAAGTAAGGCAAAAAGGCAGGAATTGTCATGTTCAGAAGGGCAGGTAGGGATGAGCTAATTCATGCTAATATAAAAGTAAATGGCGTGTTTTGAACAATCTAATATAGGTGTTCTTCAGACCACGTAGGAAAGAGGCAGTATTATGATTGCTATAAACATGTTCCGAGCGCGAGGGACTCGTCCAAGCATTCCTTACGGGGCGTGAGATGAATCGTGAAATGAGTGTACCATTTTGGAGTTTGCGCGAGTGGAAATGATGCTGGAGTAGGTATCGACTTAAGGTATTCTCATTGTTATCGGTGCTTCCGGAGGAACATTGTATTCTATCGCTTTGACCCAAGGATCCGCCAGTATCGCATCCATATGTATCCGAGTTTTCGGGTTTGGATCTAACATTTTCTTGACTATTGCCCTACATTCTTTAGGATGCAAATTACCTAGCGGTGGAGGCGTACTTGAAGCCGGGTAATATTGCAGGTACGAGTTGAATGACGGATCTGATCCTTTTGCGACGCGCCATGGCAATTCTTGCGCTTGCATACAGTAGAATACTACTGCACACGCCCAGACGTCGACTAACCGGGCATCGTATTCTACAGAGGGAAAAAACGTGTTAAGATCAGACACGTAGTTCAGCTACAGTATAATCTATAAAGTACTTACCTTTATGGTCGAATTGCTCCGGAGCGATGTATGGTTCCGAACCACATAAACCTTTGCTAAGGTGAGTTTGTTTCTCCCAACACATTCTAAAGACGTCCGAAACGCCAAAGTCTGTAATCTTAATATGTCCATTTCCATCTAACAGTAAATTTTCAGGTTTGATATCTCTATGAGCGACTCCCATAGAATGTAAATAAGCTACTCCAGTAATGATCTGCTTGAAGTAGACGTTGGCATCTTCCGTGGTCATATTACCTTTCTTGATAGCAGCATATAAATCTCCGCCAGGACAATATTCCATGACTTCACACCAATGCTTTTCATCATTCTGTACTAGATCAACCGTTTCAACTACGTTTATATGATGTAATGTTGAAGAAATGCAAAATTCCGATGTTAACTTCTTGACGTATTCTTTCTCACTTTCATTCTTACGTCTCTTTCGGAATTCTTTGACAGCATATAATTTTTCTGTACTCCTATCCCATTTATGAGCTAGTTTGACGACTGCAGTTGCGCCTTTACCAATCGCAACCTTCTCGCAGTAGCCGTACTTCTTCGCTAGTGAACTAGAAGCATTCGAAGCGCCACCAACACTGGGGGCTCTTCTAACAGGAGCTGAAGAGACGGCAGTATCTCCAGTAGTAGTACCAGGAAGAGTCGGAACAGGAGGGACATTAGAGGAATCTTCAGGATGATAGACTGATTTTTCACTTCTGCCATCATCTGATTTCCTGCTAGTTTGCGAAGGTTTTCTACCCATTTTACCGATTCCCATTCCCATACCAGCACTCGAGCCGAGAGCAGCTAAATGTTCTCGTAAACTTTTCTGACTGACTTGATGTTTGGGATCTGTTGGAGCGGCGGAAGGAGTTTGGACACCGGAACCTGGTAGACCACTGTTATTAGGGCGAATATTAGACTGCTGGCTTGATCCAGACGGTCGACGCATCAGAGGTCTTCCACCGCTGTTGGAGAGGGTACTTTCCATCGTAGGCTGTCGTGTAGGGCTAGGGGCAGCAGTCCGGACACTGCCGACATCAGGGGTAGATCCTCTCGAAGCAGCGGTAGACGATGGCATAGCATAATTTCCGCCATGTCCTCCATATTGCATAGCGGGTGGGCCAAGTGAATCTTTCCCGTCTGAAGGTGCGTTATTCGCAACAGTGCTACCTAGCGTAGCGGTACTAGCAGCTGGAGAAGCGCTAGAATCGACATTTGTCGCCATTGTAGAAGTAGCGATGACTGAAGTAGTAGAAGCAGCAGGAGAAGCTCTATTGGCATTTTGAGCCGTTGAACCATTCTTCATATTGAGCAAGGAAGAATCAGGTTGGGGTAATTTCTTATTACTCATTCTGCGACCAAAGAAACTTCCCATTCCACCACTACTAGTAGCATGATCTTTTTCCTTGACTGCATTAGCAGAGGGTCTTCGTACCATCGGGGGAGGGACAGAGGTTGCAGCAGGAACATGATCTGATTCTGTACCAGAAACAGCACCAGGAGAAGAATATCCTCTTTCTCTAGTTCTAGAAGAAGAAGTACCTCTGTCTCTCGATGCTGAAGTATTTCTGATCGCAGCTGAGAAAGAATCGTGACCGCCTTGTGAACTAGAAGGAGAAGTCGCAGCACTAGATTGATCTTCTTTATGCTGCTTGTCCTTATCTTTATCTTTCGAATGGAACAATTTTCCAAACATTGATTTCTTTTGCTCTGGTGCTGCTGGCCTTACGGGATGCGAGGTTGTAGCCGGCGGCTGTAAGTGCTGCTGCGACTGCGATGCTGATTTTGAAGGAGAAGTATGCGCTGAAGAAGCGTGACTTGCATTCGCAGAATTGACTTTGCTTCGTTCCCCAGGAGTAGGTGAAGATGCAGTAGACGACGAGTTCGTACGAGACTCCGAAGAGTTGGTCGCAGTATGTAGCTGTTTGGCATGTTGAGTAAGAATAGCAGCAGCTGGTGTCTTTGCCGAGGATGCATCGGTTGCTGGCATCGGAGTCTGTTCATCCGCCGCACTGACAGTAGCGGGCGTTGATTCAGTATCTCCACTGACGATAGTAAGACCGTCTAATTGGAGCTTGGACATATCACTTCCTATAGCGTTGAAAGCGTTGATGTCGAACTTTTCAGGGTGACCCCCTTCGACTCCATTGATTCGAGATTTAATGCCGGGACCGGCAAATGGGGAATACACGCCTTCCTCCTCTTCAGCTACTGGTGAAGGTAGACCATCTGATGGCAGGTAGGTTCGGCCGTTGGTGATGGTTGCGATACGAGGTGAAGAGTGAGAAGTACAGGAATCAGCAAATGCTCTTCTCGTACGCTCACAACTCAGGAAAGAGAGCACATGCAGACGAGGGCAGGGAGAGTGAGAGCATCCGAGACGGCGCTGTGGACGTCGAACGGGATCGACAAGCGATCTCGAGATAGCCACATTGACATCGCCCATCAGACCGTCCTGACGTGCCACCATCTCGGAATTTCAGCGTGCAAGCAAGCTCGAGGAGCACCTCAAGTGTGTCTCAAAGACGCTTTCGAGGATCTCTCTCGTCTCTGGGCTTGCTAGGACAAATGCGCCGATGCACGTAATCACGGCCGAGAGCCGCTCATTACCACATGCTCGTCGCATAAGAAGGGAAAGAGGCGGAGTATGATGCATGCGCGCAACAAAAGCGAAAGGGAGGGAAAAGATGGGATGAAATGAGCAGAGAGCAAGGAAAAGAAAGCGTACGATTAGGAGGGGTCTCTGAGCCCAGTATCGACGACTTGTCTCTTGATGAGAGCAGGCTGGAAGGGAAGCTGTGTTTTACAGGCGATGCAGAGCTCGAGGGTTGAATTGCGCCATTCGAAGAGGGCTGTTGCTGCTGCTGGACATGCATGTACGGCGGAAAGTACGATGGCTGTGTGATTGACTGGTTGCCCGCAGCGACGTTAGTCTGCTGCCTGTTCGCGGCTGCTGTGCTGTCGTTGTCGAATGTGCCTGCGCCGAGTCCGCCATTCGACACTGCTCCAGCAGCTTGGCCGTCGCCAACGGCTGACATTTGGGCCTGCGCACGCTCAAACTCTTCAGGGACCGGTGTGTTCTCCCTTGTGCGCTCCACGCCGTCCTGCAGAACGCCTTGACCCGACTCGCGCATCTTGCTCCCGCTGCCCGATGGAGGCAAGTATTGGGGATACTCGGTCTCTCGCTTGAGCTCGTGAGCGCTGGTCTCTGGGGTGGACATGGTTGGTGATTGTGGGTGGGTGGAGGTTGGCTGTGGTTGTGTATATGGTGCCTGTGTGTATGGCTTGTTGTGTCCTCTCCCGCCTTCCTTCCTGACTGATGCTGTCTCTTTGAGTGCTGTGGCCTCGGTGGTGGATGTCGGCGAGGGCTATAAGTTCATGGTGGACGAGCGTATGTGGTATTCACGCCCGCTCTGCACCTGTCTGCGTGTGCTATGTACGGTTGAGCTGTCGCTTGTCCACCTGAGTCGATGCTCGAGAGAGAGAGAGCGAGGCAATTCGAACGACGACGACGACAAACTCGCTTAGTCAAATAAATCATTACAGTGCATGCTTTCAAACGCGCGGCTACAGTGCATGCTGTCACTCTGAGTCAGCGCACAGCCAATGGCACACCGTGGATCTGACGCGCTGCTCACTTCTGGCTGACTACATGAGCATGCATACCGCTGCAGTCACTCTGGCACTCCGCCGTTCATCATCGCCGGCGCAGTGGCGAGAATACCACATATATATAGCATCAGGTGCGAGTACTGGAATACAATATTCTATGACTCCCTGTACACCCTCCAAGCATGTATTCCCTTGGCAGAATATCCAAAAATCAAATTACAGAGCAAGAAATCCTTCCTTGTGGTCGGCTACACAGCACCGGTACAGTATGTCACCGTAGCGGTAAATGATACCTGAACATACAGCTGCCTGTCACTGTCACTGTCACTTGTTGCCAGTAGATGCATTAACTGATCCTACATGCGTCCTGTGATGCGATCTGATTTACTGATGGGCTCGAATAACGATTCCAGACGGGCTTGTAGTCCAGCTGGATCGACGCGGACATATTTCGAAGGGTCTATTGACAGGCAGGAGGGAGGATAAGGAAAGAGGATGAAGTGTGAAATGGGGAAAGGGGACAAGAAGAAGGGAAAGGTACCACGTAATTCAGCAAGTTGTTGTTGGACCGACCGAAAATGAAAGAATAACAATAAAAGAAACTCACTCTTCGAAAAATTGTCATTCCTTTTAACGAAATTAGTATAAGTAGGTAAACACATTCTAATAATTTCATCTTTAACTCTTTCTCTTAGATCAAATTCATTTTTATCTAATCTTGCTAATTTATGAATATTCTCAATTTCTTCTAAACTTTCGTTGAATCTTGTAAATCTATCTTTTGTATCTTTTTTTTCTTGATTATGTCCTCCTCCTATTCCTCCTATTGCATTCTTTAATGCTGATGTCGAATGATTGTCGTTCATTCCTGCGTCCATTAAACATGATACTAGAGGCGAGAATATTTCCAGATATGAACTCTTGGCGTGTCGATGTCGTTTGTTTAGTTCATCTTCAATGTTCACATCCCCTCCATACGCACTGACACTCCCTGCTCCTCCTTGGCCAATAGTACTCGCGCTACCTCGTTTAGAAGCAGCTCCTCCTCCAGAAGCCAGCAAATCCGGGACATTGCTATTGAGCAGCAACTCCCTTCGAATGTACGAGACATTATTCAACATGAAAATAGCACTCAGACCAGCAGCTTGCCGATTTGATGGATTTGAAGCCGATCCATCCCGGTTCTTCTGTAGTACAGTCGATGAGCCTAATCCTCCATCTTTTGCAGTTCGAACGCTTGCAATAGCACGCGCTCTTGCTTCGAGCGCTTGAAGCAAGGTTTGAATGACATCGGCTGCAGAGCGACGTGCCCATATAACTGAGTTAATGAACACAATTGTATAGGTTGACAATACAAGTCATCGGAAACTTACCTAAATACTTCGATAATAACGCAAATTCTCCAGCATCTGCTGAGAGGTTACCTCCGCCTCTTTTAGCGCCAGGTGCTGCTCCAGGAAGCCAGTTGCCATCCCCTAGCGTTTGCAAGAAGTTTTCGACAGTATCAGGGAAATCGCAGACCTGTTTCGCAAAATTGACAACCTGAAGATTTTGCAAGTGAAAACAAGAGATGTTGTCAGTTATCTGGCGATCTCGATGAAAGAAGGCATGAAAGAAACATGGTCATCTGCGCAGAGTACTGCAATAACGAAACTCACATTGATGCTGATTGGACTAATACCAGCGTTCGTCTGATCTTGTGGAGTCAAGCTCTTCAAACCGAATTTCCTCGTCTCTTCGATAAATTCAGGTAAACACCTCAAACAAGAAGCTTTAAAAGCATGACTTAGAGATATTAATTCATTTTCTTTTCGATTTCCTTTTGATCTAATCCAATCTTCAAAATTATCTATTCTATTAGGTAATGTTAATTCAGTATAACAAGTATAAGCAATTCCTACACTTGTCGAACTTGTTGTTAACGTTTTCTTGATAGCTCCATTTATTGCTGTTCCTGTTGCAGCGAAGATAGTCAAAACCGGAGGTACGAGAGAACGATGGATTTGATTCGCAAGTTGCTTGTCGAAGATCGTTCCGGCTAGCGTATGCTCAGACTACATTCGAACGAGAACAGAAGATCAATCAGCATTGAGCAAGCCATCTTCACATGTGTCAATGGAGACAAGACTCGCCTTGGCCATAGCGAACATCGCATCCAAGAAACGTCCGAATACCCTTCTTCCAAAGGCAGGCATGCGTCCGGCTGCTAGATTTCCCGCTCTCGTCTGGACTTCCACTCCATCTACAGCTTCTCTACCGACTTGATTAAGAGTAGCCGCCATGAATATTCCTCTAATCTCGCCGTATCCGCTTTGTAGATCTTGTTCAAGTGGCGATCCTTGACCGAGTATAGATCGTATAAACACCAGTATACTTCTAAGGAGAGATATGGCTTCGTCTTCTATGAGAGCAGGTAAAGGAGTGCCTTGATCCCACGCTGTTATGTCTAGCCAGCCTTGTTTAGGGGAGACGTTCTCCACAGTTTCCAGGAAGAGTCCACCTAGCCTTTCACATCCAGTCTCAATGAGATCTTTGACTCTAGCGAGCGTTCCTTCTTTCTCTTTGCCTTTGTTGTTGTTGCCGCCGAACATAGGTGAGGAAGGCAGAGTAGCCTCATTCAAAGCTGCATTCTTCTCCATGCTATCTTGAGCTGCTTTGAGTCTCGTTAGACTAGCTTGATAAACAGCTAATCCATCTCTGTCCGGCAATCTATCAATAACTTCTTGTTCTCTATCTACTAAATCATTAGTACCTAAAACAGAATCAATAGCTAATAAAGCAGCTTCTACATTTTGTTGTAACTTGCTTAGATCTCTTGTTGATTTATGTATTGGTACGACTGACTTGTCTAATCTTGCTAATCTATCGTCAAAGGACGTCAAGAGAGCTGTCATTCGTGTCGTTACTCGTTTAGACTTTGCCAGATTCTGTTGAAGTAGTATAAGATCTGCACTTGCTTGCTCGGACGCTGTCACGACTGCTACGCCTCCCGCTGTGCTGTTCATGCCGCTGAATGTTGACTGGCTGGTCGAGGCCCGCGAAGAGCCGTACATTACGCCTGTGCGGACAGGTGCAAAGCAGTCAGGCTTGATGTGTCTTCAAGTCTAGCAAGAGTGGAATTTGGGGACTTGCAAGGAAGATGCAGCGAGGTCAACGAAGGCAACGTCGCTTCGCGTGAGCCCGATCACGCAGCTCCAAAAGCAACACCGCCAACTTATCGGATGGAAGCATACACGCCGACGCACTACTAGTCCCCATACAGTAACATACTGTAACACTTGCTGGGGCCATCTCACGGAGCTGCACGGAGTTGGGTGGGGTGTTCCAAAGTTGGATCCAGTGGCAAGACTTCCCTAACCGACGGACTGAATGCGACCTTCAGTACATGCTTCTATGCTGTGTTACTGCTGCTATGTCGATCTACTGTTGCTGATAAGGACGTAATCAGACGGGGAATACATCCATTCTATTATACAATGCGATTAGATATACCGAGGAAGAGTAGCCCGTAATTCCCTAATAGGTCTCGTCTTTTCCAATTCCAGTGCATAAAGCAAGCATTCTTTCGCCCGTTGGTGTCTCCGTGTATTCTCATACACTTTCGCTAGCAAATACCAAGATTCCGGACTATCCCAAGCATTGGTCTGTGTAGCCGTATCCAAAAACCCTTCCGCTATTGCCCAGTTTCCGCGTTCAAGATGTGTTTTGCTGATAAGTAGGCACGTTGGCACATGGTCTGTGTAGATGGCGAGTGATTTGCTCATTGCAAGGTGCTGCAGGTCATCGCTTTCGGGAACCGCAAATTTGAGGTATAGAGCGTACTACAAAAGCCAGGAAACCGTTAGCGATGTAGTCACCTTTCCGTAATAAGTGGACGCTCTGCAAAGCCTACCTGTAGCCAGACTTCTGGATCCTTGTCGCCTGCAACATCCTCCGCTTCGTTGATAGCACCCAAGCATTCTTCCATCTTACCCCAACGACGGAAAGTAGCAGCCGAAGCGAGCCACAACCGCGACAGGATTCGCGCAGCTTGAGGTTGAAGTGGTTTCGCAGCAGAACTAGGCGCCGAAGTGCCATTGACTTGAGGCGAGACTGGAGTGTGTGGCCTGGCGGTTCCATTTGAGCGATTGTTCGAATGTCCAGCTCCGCCAGAGCCGCTCGAGATAACCGAGTCGGGACGCTCAGCATCTGCACTTGGGACATTCAACTGAGCGGCATGGCTTGCTTCTGGTCGAGATACTGTGTTCGTTCGAGAACGATGGTGTCGCAGACTGATGCTGCCTAGTATCGATCTAGCTCGGCCTTGCGGCTGCTCGTGCTGGTGAGTACTGAAGTCGTCCAGCTGCTGAGCCAAGCGCGCGCCGTCTTGCATGGATGAAGAAGGGTATGGGTAAGTGGCCGTAGCTGTAGCTGCAGTCGAAGCGCGGGTTCTCATTGGCTGTACGACATCTCCGGCCGAACGAGGATCGACTACGTAGCGGAACCCGTTAGCTAAAATGGCAACCCCAGCAGAATCGATCCTAGCAAAACTCACGAATCTGTTCAAGGTCATCTCGCTTCTTCGAGAAGCGGGTAAAGACATTGGCTTGCAAATCTTGTAGTGCTATCTCGGGCCCTTCTACCGCTTCTATGCACTTGTTTCTGGTGATCATGAGATCTATCTCTGCCTCTAAATCATCCCACGGTGAAGTCGTGCGCAGCGTCATAGGTTCTTGTCTCTTCTCCATGAACCTTCCTGCCGTAGAGCCTTGCAGGCTCGCTGCTATAGACGGGCTTCTGGTCCGACTTATACTTCCGCTCGTACCGTTCACGGGCGAGCTATTCGAGCCATCCGGTAAGCGCACGTTTACGAACGAAGACATCGAGTCTCCCTCCTTGTGAGTGGGCGAAGTGTCTTGTGCGCGATGTTCGGCGTTTTTGACAGTGCCTGTAGCACTCGGATCGTATGGCGCGTCTCCTCTCGTGAATTGATGCGAGGGTGACGCAGGCCACGGGGCGTCTTCTGCGGTGAGAGCTCGAGAAGCCTGAGACAGGAGCGGTGGTCTCGCGGCGGCTTCTTCACTATCATACGCAGCATCGTTGAGGGTTTCTGTATCGTCGACATCACCATACAAGGCAAGGTTCGCGACTTCAGTGGCTCTGGCTAGATCTTTCCGAGCGGTAAGAGCAAGCACGAATAGGTGCCATATCTTCATATTGTCGCACAGTGTGGAAGCATGCGATGCTGGCTCATCTGAGCCTTCTGGAGTGCTGATTGCGTCAATGGCTGATTTGGCAGTAGCCACTGCGCTTCGTACATCTCGGGCTTCCAGCTGAGCATACGCAAGGGAGTATAGCGCTCTCGCACGTAGAGCGCGCATAGTATCGGAAGCGTGTTTCAGTGACACTGATACTTCAGATATCGGCGACATTGGCGTTGTAGTCGACTTGTGGAATTGCGGTAGAGCATCGATAGCAGCTTGCAATTCGGCCAACGCTGTTTTGGCAGTCTCCCTACTTTGTTCTGGGTCCGCTTCAGCGAGTGCCCATTCAGCCCTCGCGACACCGAGCCACATGTGAACTTCAGCATTTACAGCAGATTTTTCTTTCGAGATCTTTTTGCTGTGGTGCCTGTTTGTCGCGGGTCTGGCGCTACTGTCATGCCCAGAGATCTTGTCTTTCTCCCTCTCTCGCGACTTTTCCTGCTCAAGGACTTTCTTTGCTTTTTCTATTGTAGCCAGGGCCTCTTCAACAAGTTCTAACCTGTCATCTTCCTGCTCTTGTTTTCCATCAAGCCTACTTTCTGTGAGCAATAGGCGCGTGCCTACGCAAGCCACTCGGCAGAAATCTTCATCTCTTTCGTTCACATCGTACTCTTCTGATTTGTCCGAAGAAGACGGTACGCCAGATGGCTCATCGTTGTCCTCTTCCTCACTGCTTGTGACTTCTCCATGATCTCTACGATATTGATCCAATTCATCCTGAACAGATTGCGACTCTGTCTCTCTGCTTTTCTCGAACAGTGCGATATATAATCGCAAATTCCGTAATGCATCCAAACTATGTTCTTTCCCTTTCTGTCGGTCATTTTCGATGAACGACAATGTAGAGCTAACGATAATCAGATAGCGATGTAGCCTTTGGCTTGCGAATGTCTTTGACAGAGCTCGATATAGAGATTCGACCGTAAACCTGCCGGGAACGATGCCTAGATCCCAGAAAGCAAAGAGGGTATCGATGTATTCGTGCATATTGACAGTCGGTTCTCCAGCTCGAGGGAACCGAGCAAGCGAGGGACTCGAATATAGTAATTGCTCATAAGACTGTATGGTAGAAAAGACGTCGGTAGTGTCAAGTTCGTCCGACTCTTCGCTGCGATCTGACGCAGCTGGGTCGAGAAGTCGGGACTGCAGCTGATCTAGCACAGTCGTAAGGTATGTTCGGTACATTATGAGCCGCTTTGCAGGCGATACAGATTTGAAATTTGAGGTAAGCTGTATGTGTTGTCGACACAGTTGCAGGTTGCTGTGATGGACATGAGTATGTCAGCCTGGTGGAAAGTAGTGGGGAGACGACTCCAAAACTTACGTTGGGCTTTCTAGAAGGGCGAGTCTTGCTAGACCCATCTCTACATATCGCTGAGCTTCTGGTATAGGAGGAGGTGGTGAGATAGGTAAACTCCTGTACGCTGAAATAGCCTTTCCCAATTCGATATTGTTAGGTTCGGCCCGTCGCGATAGCTGCTCATGAGCCATACCTGCACACATTCATCAAATATCATCAATCAGCTCCATGTTAAATTGACATCGCTCAGATCGCTCAATCCACGACCCACCTCGCAGCACGATGGACAGGACTTGCAAGTCTAAATCATGTGAAGAGGAGTCTTTCCGGCCTGCGAAACCTCCATTATCCTCCGGCAGGGAGTCAAGGCACTGCGTATAATGACCAAGCGCCAACGCCGCCAGAGCTAGTATAATACTCGCTTCTTTTGCCTAAGAGATAGAAAGATTGCATCAGGAATTACAGTAGTGCGATGCACGTGTATGCGCGCATGCTCACAGCTGGAGTTTTCTCATCGATATTCAGCAACCCCGCAACTTCTTGCATTGCCTTTTTTATCTCGATCCGGGCGCCTTGCTTCTTGACTGATAGTTCATCAGGTGGTGGTGGAAGGTGGCTCGGAGTCTGAGTTTGCTGAATATACGAAGCCTCCCCGTCGATATTAGAGTCGCTGTGGGCGGCGGTAGCAGTAGCACGTTTCAGGAGCCTCCGTCTCTTGTCTAATCTCCGCTTTTGTAGCTCCACATAGCGAGACTTACTGGTTCGAGTTTCTATACTGCGCCATACTATGAGCTCTAATCGTGTACAAGAGGCATTCAAGCGGGCTTGATGATCTGAGTTGTGTTTCGTATATTTGCGCAGTTGTTCGGACCAGTCGATAGTGTTGTTTGCTGGATTCAAGCACAGGTAGGTTGGCTACGGAATAACAAGACAATGCATTAGACATGAGTGATACTAGTATGGCAGCTGTGCGTTCAGCCCGACAGCCAGCCTCACCTTTTGGACGTCACTTGGAAAGGTAGCTTGAGGGGACCAGAGACCGAGTGAGCGGATGAGGTTGAGTGAGAAAGCATAGCCTTGGCCCTGTGACACCACAATAACGGTATGTGAAGCCCTACAATCAGCTGTGTGGACCATGGCAGGCTGTTTGTCTACGAGCCTGCGTGCGTGACAGCAAGGCGCTGACCTTGTGATGGCTGGAGTGCGGATGCGGGATGTGTGAAGCCATGTTGCCCAACCACAGCCCAAGCTTGAGCGCAGTCCTGCAGCTCTCCGAGTATGTCCTGCTGTATCCTCGCTGTTCTGCTCGTCTGCAAGTGCTGAATGCTGTCGATTGCCTGGCTGGGAAGAAGCAGAGGTGAAGGCCGTCATCGACCTCCGACTTGGCTTCAGGTGAATCGGAGTACTATATTTGCACAAAGCACCAGAGAGCAGCATACTCTATCGCCTGGATCCACCTACTACTCATCCATCGCTCGACGCAGACATGGCGACTCCGCAACCATCAGCTTCGAGCTCGGCTCAGCCACCGGTCACGCTCAAGGTTGGTCGAGGGAGGCCAGTCTGTATTCGAGCAGCTAACACGAGACTAATACTACAATTGTACATACTTTCACCTCGATGATGTCCCTTCTCACTGGTAATGACCGCCGCCCCTACTCGCATCGCTGGACCGAACTTACGCACATAACAGCTCCTATTGATAGGAAGCTCAAGCGTTGGCAAATCATCCCTCCTACTCCGCTTCACAGACGATACCTTTCTCTCTGCCGATGAGATATCCTCGACTATTGGTGTAGACTTCAAGTTGAAGATGCTAGATCATAAGCCATCGGGGCGCCGGTTCAAACTGAGCATTTGGGATACTGCAGGACAAGAGAGGTGGGCGCAGGTGTCCTAAGCTGTCTTTTGGACAGTTCTGACCGAAACTGTACCTTGTTTCCCTTTACTCTGTACATTCGCAGATTCCGCACATTGACGTCAAGCTACTACCGAGGCGCTCAGGGCGTTATATTGATGTATGACATATCAAATAGGGAGACGTTCGATGCTTTGAAGTACGTCTAGTACACTATGAGACTGCGTTTCAAGTTGGCAACACATTGCTGATCCTACTCAACAGTACTTGGTTCACGGAACTCGAGACATTTGCGTCACAGGGTGTCGTGAAGTACATCGTAGCGAACAAGACGGACAAGGCGAGCTACATCGCACATGTTGCGTTAGACTATATCAGCTGAACAATGTCTCACCCACTCGATAATGCAGGAATCAGCTCGTGTCGTGTCAAAGCAAGAAGGCCAGAACTTTGCACTCTCGAAAGGAGCCTTGTTCAAGGAAGTTTCGGCTAAGAGAAACGAAGGCGTACAAGGGGTATTTGATCAATTAGTTGACGAGGTAAGTTTGATTCCTTTGAAATGAGCAGTGATGGCCTACTTCTGCCAATTGATCTGTACCGTAACATGGCTTATACCACTGCTAATTTAACTTTTTGCGATTTCAGATTGTCGCACGCCCTGAGCTATGGAATAAGACGCACCAAAGTTCCACCTCAACTGTACCTGGAGGCTTCCCTGGTACCATCAACCTTGGCAATGAACCCTCCTCTTCTTGGTCTTCCTGCAGCTGTTAACGGTACCGGGCGAGGGCAAAGGCTTCTCCCGGCTAGTAGCGATGAGGACAGCCCATATCGCCATACGCAACCGTGATTCTCGATATATCTTACACTTTTTTATGTTCATAATCCTGTTCAAGCCATGTCTATTGTATGTACGGTCTTATAATCAATGTAGCTATGCCATATTCCGCGTAATCCGCCTTTCCTCGTACAGTAATGGAAGAGTGTCATATTTCCACAGGGACATCCGTAGGCTATGTAGAGCTCTCTGTCTAGCTTCGTGTTCCTGCACTGCCTGAATCTGGACCAAATCACGTGGGTCGCGGTCGCGGTCGCCGATGTACTGCGGCGCAAGTCTGTCTTTCACTCACTGACTTGCACAGACTCGAGCACCCATGCAGCCTCATGCATGTCCCACTTCAGGCATCCAATGCAACAGCATCAACTAGCCGCAACAACGAGGAACCCCCCGCCATGAACCGCAAGATGGGGCAGGCCTACCTTGAGCACTCGATTGCAGAGCTTGAAAGTCAGCTCCGTCAAGTGCGGCTGATGAAGCAGCAGCAGCAGCAGCGGTCAAAAGCAGCAACGGAGCGACGAGCGTGCTTGCTGGACATCTCCATGCTGGTGTACGGCCTGCCAGTCGTCAGGAAGTGGTCCCGGAGTAACGAGTATGCAGAGTTGCTGCTCCCCATCGACGGTCAGTCTGTACTCGCGTATTCATGCCAAGAGGATTGTCAGCTAAATATACCACATACTCTGCATTCCATTTCATCTCGATACGCTGCACACATCAATCTGCTTACACAGCGTTGACCATGCTGGATGTCCTCAAGAAGGCCGAACAACCGCTCTGCTCGCAAGCGAGAGAGGCAATTCGATGGCTCGAGTGGCAGCTGTCACCAAATAACGAGGTATCGTCAGTCCGGCCACCACAACGACAGAACTCCAGGTCGAGAGCACAACTGCGCATACTAGATGAGGACGACATGGTTCCATGGTCACAGATCATGAAGGAAGGCCCCGGATCTCCGACATGCTTGGACGATTATTCAGAAGGAGAGGTACAAATGCGGAAAGAATCCTTGCAATCTCTATCGTTTGGACGACAAACGACTTTGCGAGCGCTCTGGACTTATACATCAAGTAAAATTGACGCACCTGTCGTTGCTTTCACAAATATACCTACTCTAGGCGAAACCCAACCCGATCTCGTCAAGCGAGTACTAGTAGATCTCGACCCACTCGCACAGACTATACAGTACTACTGCCCGTCTATATCGCTTGAGATATTGCTAGATATATCTCATGAAGGAGTGACAAAAGCTGCCGAGGATGAAGCCGCATTCCGGAGCATGCGACAGTCTAGATTAGACCAAAGAAGTACCGATACCAGCGGGAAAGCTCGACTTTCGCCAGGCAGAAGTACATCGGAAAGACAGTCCGATAGGCCTGACTCAGGTTTTCAACGTTCAATCAACCGAACTCCGAATTCAAGCAGATCCAGTGAAAAAGTGCCTATTCCCCAATCATATATACCTGCACACCGTCCTCCACTTGCTTCATCGTCCGCTATATCAGCTCCTCATGCCATCTTGCGCAAGTCACCTTCTCATACTAATGCTACACAACCGAGTCAACCGCAAATACTGCAAAAGAAGTCGACAGGTGGGCAGATACCGGCACAAGGCGCATCGGCGGGTGTAGGGAGCAAAGATTCTCAACTAGAAAGACCTGCACCACCATCGAGACCGCAATCGAGACCGCAAAGAGAAGTAGCGAAAGTGCAGCCGTTGCCAACACCAAAGATTACGCTCGCGAACCCGAGGTCGACACCGAGGTCACTCTCGACTGCCACCTGACGTGGAATAGATAGAGGCACTCTGAGCAAGGGTACAAAAACAAGCAGTTCATTCCACGCATTCAATCCCTGAAACCGTGTCGGCTCAAGCTCTGTATTGCCTAGCATCGCTGCGCGTGATTTAGCATGCTCTTAAACTACGCAAGAACAAGTACTATAGATAAAGAACGAAAGGCATCATCTAAGGTGTATCATCTATAGTCTCGCCTGGGTGCACCTCTGCTGGGCGGTCCTCTGGAAGGCGGCGGAGATCTTGGCTAGAAGAACACGCGTTAGCAAGTATCCTGCAGACAGGGAGCCGGATTTGAGCTCACTCTGGGACCTCGACCCGGAAGCGGCTCCCTTCTAGGAACGTATCGATCTAAAATTGGCCCTTCTTTCGGCGGTGGAGGTTGGTAGGAATCCGATATAGGAGGTCCGCGCGAGCTTGGTCGCCGAGGAGGTGGTCCTGGTCGATCTCCAGGCCGGTAGCTATCCAGTAGAACAGGGTTGGGCGTGCTTGACCCTCCTCTAGGTGCGCCTCTGTTAGTGAAGTCAGGAGGCGGGACTATAACAGGTGGTCGTGGCGGGAGGCTAGCAAATCCTGCAGGACGGGCCGGTTGACCATTGCTTGAAGATGTGGATGTATCTTTAAGCCTCGAATTGTTTCCCTTATCTGTGGTAATTTCCCTGCCGACCATGTCAGATGAGCGTTGAGACGCTTGCTCCTGCGAGGCGACACCGTTCAGCCTTTCGCTGATGCTTGCTGCCGACTTTGCATCTTCAACCGTCTCGTTAATTGCGGTTACAGCGCCATTATGCCGGCTGGCACCAAAGATTGCTATGCCACGAGAAGCTGGTGGAGGCGTCCGACTTCGTGATCTGGTACCCTGCAGCCGACGGGAGAGTTCAGGTTGATCGACTCGCATATCACCTTGATTTTGGTCTCTTTGTCCAGTCTCGTCTCTTCTGCTTCGCTTAGGTGGTCGACCCTCAATCTGTCCTTTTCGTCTACCATTTTCACCCAAGCGAGAGAGAAGAGAAGGCTGGCCACCTCCCATCCTTTCAGCCAGAGACACTCCTGGTTGAGGAGCAGCTCGTTTTCGTTGTCCATCCGGAGATGGCGAACGTCTGGATGGTCGCTGACGAGGAGGAGGTGTTCTTCCCCCGCGTTGACGCGTGTCTCGTGGTGCCGGTTGTGAAAGAGGTCTGTCTAGGCGACTTGCCAGGCCAGGTGACATTGGACGCCTTTCCCGCAGCTTGAGGGGAGGCACTTCTGCTGACTGCGGCCCTTTTTCATCCTTCGTTTCGGATGCAGATACAGCTGATGCAGACTGTTCCGATGGTTGCTGGACACTACGAGGCTGATCCATTTGCCGTTCTACAGTAGCTTCTGTAAATTCGATCATTGTACTGGGACGGAGTATAGCTTCTTGCGGTGTGGGTGATTTGGCCGTTGGAACGGTTCCCGTAGCTGTGTCTTTGGTGATGTAATGCTCTTCATCTTGTGTCACCGAGATATCCACTTTCTTGTCTAATTCAGGCCGCGTTATACTGACTTCTTCTGATGGGGGAGGCGTTATAGCGCGCACTGCCCACCTACGCATAGGTGGAGGTGACGGACTTCTTCTAAGTCTTCTTGGATTACGATCTAAATTGGCTGGATGATCCCTTGCTACAGGACGGGCACGTGAGTCTGGGTAGTCCCTTACGATACGTATCGGTGAAGGGCTCCTACGCCTGCGCTCAGATACTATGGGCTCACGACGAACAGGCGGCGGTGAGCGAGCCCTACGAGGTGGGGACGGATCTCTACGCCTAGGTGGCTGTCGTACGGTCGTGAAATTTTTGGGTGTTATCAGTACGCAATCCACTGCATGCGCTGCCAGCACACTCACAACGTCGACTGGAAGATCGTTCGGTGGCGGTCTGCGCGACCACCCGTCATCTCGAGAATCTCGTCCTGGGGGACGTACATCTCGCGCTGAAGCTGAGGAGCTGCGATATCCTGGGTCCTGGACTCTTTCACGTGGTGCAAGATCGGTTCGGGGGTATCGCTGATCGTCATCGTAGCCTCTATCCCGCGAGTCACGCGGAGCAGTAGGGCCAGCAGGTCCCCGGAAGCCACTTGTAGACGCGCGTTGCAGGTCTGCAGGTGGGCCGACTGGCTCTCTCACAGGCCATCCACTGTCTGCTCGATGGGCTGGAGCGGAATGCCTGGGAGGAGGGGCTGTTGATCGCGATGTATCTCTTTCAGAAAGATGGCCTGAATGCAGTGGGGGTGCTCTAGGACGGCTTCGATCTGCGGCTGGACCTGTCGGCAAGCTGAGTATCCTCGATTGACTGTTGTGCGGTTCTCGTACGGGCCAGCGAGACGAGTCTTGCTGCTGGCTGCGGGGGCCAGTTGGCGGTTCTCTTACACTACGAGGACCTGTTGGTACACTTCGGACAGTTGGACTCGCTCGTCCAGACGTGTCTGCGATTCCAGACTGAGCTGGCGCACGAGACGTGCCTGGATGTGCATAGAAGGATAAAGGACATGATTAGGCGAGTTTGAAAATAGGGTATGCTCGGAGAGAAGTTCAATATACCAGAGCTTGGGGCGGATTGTCGGGGAGGCGCAGTTGCCGCTACCTCACGAGCTGACTTGGATGAGCCCGGTGTGTCCGTACTTCGCGAAGTGAAAGCTTGTGTCTGCAGAGGCTGGGTTTGACGGCCTATCGAAGAACAATGGGAGATGAGAAGCGAATAGAAGAAGATAGGGCGACCTGTGAGCTAATGTTCGCTTTCTACCGATGGGGAAAGTGTGTGTGTGAAAGGGAGTGCAAGGGCTGCAAGCGGGCTCGCGGAGCTTGCAGAACCACAAAGCCGGTGTCGAGCTGATTGACAAACAGAGTTCGACCAAAAATGTCTCGGTGCGCTGACAGGCCGGTGTGTGCGTGCCCGCTTCGTACGGTTGGGCGGACGATGCCAAGAATGTGACTGGATGCTGACACGGACAACGTTGCTTACCCCATTTCGAGCTAGCCTGTACTTCATGCGAGGCTTCAGGCGCAGTTTCTGGCCTCGACGGGTCTGCAATGGCAGATACCCAGTTGCGTTATAGCACGTTGTCGAAGAAGCGTGAAATTGTGAGAATGCACGATTGGTTTGTCGGAGCGGGAAAGGTGCAAAATGAGGGAAGATAGTCAACGACGAGTCCCGAAGGTATTGAGAATCTTGCTGTGCACGCTCGCTGCAGTGTGTAGAGCGACATACCCTGGGATTTGGAAACTGCTGCTGCTGCTTGCACTGGCTGAGCGCTTCTTGCTTCAGGCGCGACAGATTCGACAGCATCGACAGTGAGGGTCGCTGATTCTGTAGGTCTGTCCCATTGAGAGAGAAGGGTGGCTTCATGAAAGTAGTACATCTCGCCTTGTCGCGAGACTCTTGTTACCCAGCCTGCTGGAAGCGGTTCCTCGTTGACGCCTGCATCGTCATTTGCTGCGGATACCATTGCCTGGTGTCCATTATCATCTGCAGATTGCCTAGCTGCATCCATATTCACGTCCAACACCTGCTGCTGATTGCCGTTCCATCCTCCCGCCTCATCTGCATCTCCCAGTGAGATCTGATCTTCCAGCTCCTCATCTTCTCCAAAGTCCAACCGGTCTTCGTCGTCACCCGACATGCCGTTGCGCAAGGTATGGCTAGAGGCTACGCGCCGGCCTTCAAGAGGCTTTCTCGTAGCTTGGGGAACTGAAGACTTGGGCGGACTGCTTCGTTAGCGAGTTGTTCGGTGTGCAAGAGGCACTGGGTCAAACTTCCAGAGAATTTCACGGTACTGTAGCAGCTGGCTTCATCGACTAGCAAACGGCAAGATCAAATCGCACCCTCCAGACTTGAACATAGAGGTGCAAAACACACTCTTTTTGCATTGAAGCTGCTTCATTACCTTGTCACCACGTCCGCTCGACGGACATGAGAGGTGCCCTCTTTGATTCTTCGTATTCCATAAAGTGTTCTACAGCAACATTGTCAAGAAGGGCCTCATCACTCTCACTTCGACTGCGATTTGGCTTCGTGGATCTTTTGCTAGACCCCGCAGGTCGCTCTGTTCGAATTTCGTCGTCGCCTTGTGGAGGGGGGAGCACGCCGCTTGGCTGATTATCACTTCGTTTAATTCCCCTTTCCACAGCCTGCGCTGCTGACCTGCTGTTGATGGCGTAGACTGGCTCCAAATCTCTTCTTCCTACTGCACACGCCCGGCTGGGTGTTTCAGTATAAACCGAATGACAGGCAAAGCTATACACTCATAAACGTTATCACCCTTGCCGAATTGAGTCCACCAGGTCTCATGACGGACCGGAAGTTACCGTAAACTTTCATATACTCAAGATACACCTCCTGGGTCTCATATTCATCTTGCGAAGTAGTCACATTACGAGTCAACGAGTCAAAGGTGGCCTACAGAATAGAGAGTAATCCCATGGACAATGTTCGCCTGATACAGCTTGGAGACTCCTGCCATTCGGAGTCACACAGCATTGAGAAGGCCTCTATCGACACTCTAGACCCATGGACTGGTGTTTGGCAGTCTCTACACCTCAAAGCTGAGCTTCAACGTTCCTGATCGGCCCCAAATCCAGTAAATCTATCTCGGCCAAGAAACTTAACTGACCACAGACTCACAACAAAAGCGGCATTTCGCATCCTTGTTTATCACCGACTTGGAACGATTTGGGCCACATGCAAACTCGTCAGCGCCGACTCTCAACCGTGACACATCCTGGCGCCGAAATCCTTATCAGTAGCGGCCGCATGCCACAGCCGACGGATCTTGGGACGCGATCATTTTTCTTTATCACAAGTGGAATGCTCCGACTGATCTCCCAGCAACGCCAAGAGATGTGCACTAACAAGCTCCCTATCACCGTCTCTTAGCGCTACAAGCTGCTAGAGTGCACATGCTTTCTTGCTACAAACAACGGACACCGATGTAGAAGCGGTTCGGCCGCTACCGACGCGGGCACTTCCCGACGATAGCGAAAAAACAACAACAACTGACGGGGAAACGTTGACATGTATTCTTCTGCTCTCTCTGTCCATCTTCCTGTCCTTTCTCTTTCTCCTTCATCCTTTCCCATCCTTGTTTTGCGCCCCTCCCTTTCCTCTTATATCACTTCCTGCTTCCACACCATACCCCCGACCGGCGTGTGGAGCAAAGGGACCTTCTTTCCTCCTCTCCCTTCTTGCACTTGATTACCTCTCACACTTCAAGATGGCATCGAGTCTCATACTTTCGTTGTTGACCTATGGAGCTTCCGTGGCTCTCGCGGCTCCGGTCAAGCTAGTATCACAGGACTATGCGTCTGGTTCCGTGATATACGACTTAGGAGAAGCTCGTTACATGACCCCCTTCAAGGCTCCATACGCGAGTATCTCTGGAAAGAAAGCCGTCTCAATCGAAGCCAACACACCCACCGTTGCTCTATGGTTTAATTCGACTAAGATCATCACCAAGGCTGCCGTAGTAGAACAGCTTAAGCTCTACTATGATATCGACGATGTTCTCAGTGAATCTTTCTTGAGCACAGTTCTGATCAGCTCTACTGGTTCCGCGTCATTGTCGAAAGATGCAATGACATACTTCGAAGAACTCGGACTTGAAGCTATCTTCGTTGACCACTCTATCAAGACTGTACCCTCAAGCAAGAAAGTCAAAGCTGAGAAGGTCGACTTTACTTATAAGAAGTATGATGCTATAGAGGGACCTTTCTTAGCTACACCTTCAAAAGCTGGTATTTCTTTCTACCCCGTCTATCGAATCTATGTCGATGAATTCCGCGACTTCGTCTTGTAAGCACGATGTTATTCCACTTTTCAGCGCGATTTCCTCACTGAATCCTCTTCATTCATAGTGGAGCATACCCAGAAAACCATCCTACCGATAGTTACGCACCATTCCTCGGTCATTCAGCCAAATTCGTCGACCCTCTTGTTCCTGTTCCGAGCAGGATCTATAGTCTACGAGATGACAGACCACTCGCTGGCAAACGTATTGCAATTAAGGTAGGCTTATTGAATTCGTCCTTGCATGGAACAAGGCTCAGTGAATTTAAACAGGACATCTACGATATCAAGGGCTTACAAACAGCCGCCGGAAACAGAGCCTACACTGATCTATATGGAGCAGGTGCGTTGATTCTTATGCTTATTACCCTCTCGGTTCTGACACGGATCGCACTGCAGCCAATGCCACAGGACCTGCCGCTCAAAGACTCCTCAATTTGGGAGTTGTCGTTATTGGCAAGACAAAAACAGCTCAATATGCCTCCGGCGAATCTTTAAATGATAATTGGCTTGAAGTTCGTAAGTGATGCACAAGAGTTGCTTACCTACTTGACTTTGTATATTGAGTTTTATATCTACTGCAGAATATCCTTTCAACGCACGAGGTGACCACTGGCAGACAGTATGCGACCATTCTTCCCATTTGGCTGCAGGGTCATACTTATCTCGCAATTCTCTTGCAGTGCTCTGCAAGTTCGTCTGGCTCGGGATGTGCCATGGGCGCCTACGACTGGCTCGATCTAGCAACAGGCAGTGACACTGGCAGCTCCATGAGGCGTCCAGCAGCCGTTGCAGGTGTATATGGCAATCGACCTTCGCACGGTATTATCGCTCTTGAGGGTGTCGTCCCACTAGTTACGCGACAGGATACACTTGGAATTTTCTCTCGAGATGCTGTGCTATGGAATAAGGCTGCCCATGCTTGGTACGCTGATTCTCCTCTCGAATTGATCGACTATAAAGGTGTCCCATCTAAGGTTCTATACGTTCGTGCTTTATACCATTCCTCGCAAATAGCCAGAATCTTCATGCTGAATGAAGCATTTTTTCTATTAGCCTACCGACTATCTTCCAATGGCCAACCCAGACGCCGAAGCCGTCTTGCAATCTTTCTTAGGCAAGCTCAACGCAGAACTTGGCATGGAAACCGTCTATTTCAACTTTTCTCAGACGTGAGTGACTTGGGGAAATAAGTATGCACTTGCATGCTGAATCGTCTTTTTACTGTTCTGGCAGTACTCTCGAGTCGAGCAGTCCAGTAAACAATTTCACAGCAATCGGAACCGCTTACTCTGGAGGTGGCGCCAATGACGGTGTGAGTTCCCTCAGCTAGCTGTGGTGCATAGAGATGAGTATACTAATTCAAGGCTGGATTACAAAAATAGTTCCTAGATGCCGGTCTAGCAGTCATTGAGAATTACAAAGCTCAAAATGGAGGTCGTTTCCCACCTTTGAATCCATCTACGCGCTCAGGATGGCAACGAAGTTACGCTGCTGGGTTAGGTGCTCCTACTGCCGAGGCAGTAGCTGAAGCCGATGCTATAGCACAAGAAATCAGAGAGTGGTGGTCTAATGATTTCTTGGGGACTAATCCAGAGAGCTGCAGTGAGGGTATTATGATTTACGATATTGGTAAGTCCGAGAGAAAATTACTTCAATCTTATCGAGGTCTTTTTTCTAGACTCTGACTCATACTTTCGTTTCATATTTCGTAGGAACAAGAGGTCTACCCAGTTATCGCGAAGCTTCTTTAAACACTCGCTTTGGTGAGAATGGTGCAGTCACCATTCCAGTCACGTACAATAATACTGCAGTAGCCCCCGCATCCATATCGCCTTATGTAAGCCATACTCTCTTTACATCGGCTCTATTTTAAGCCTTATCTCATTGACAATCTCCCTTCGCATAGATCGGCAATCCTGATTTCACGATTCATATTGGAGAGGTCGAGTGTAAGCATGAAGTTATTGAGCAACAGGATCGCACTGGTTGCTAATGACTGCATTACCTTCTTGTTTCTAGACATGTCCGCTATCACGCAAGTCATGGAGAAACTCCCAGTCTCGCTATCTATCATGAGCAATCCAGGATGTGACTTTATGCTCTTCAATTTCATCGAGAGACTACAGAACATGGGTATTATTCGGGCATCAAAAACAGGTCGCTCGATGTATTAGAGCTGGGCGAAGAGCCGCTGAAAACCGTTGGTGCTGAAGAGCCAGGCTCTGTTTGAAGTAAAACGATGACGATAGAATTCAGTAGATTTGAAATATACCCTCATGATGGACTTTTAGGGAAACTCGGGGCCGTTGTAACTTTCTCGCGATAAGTGCGATTGAAATTCAATACTTGATGGCAAAACAAACTGACTCAAAGGGTAGCCAGACCACCGTTTGACAGCATTGATTTGCTTATTCCGAATTCAGTCATACGAAGAAGATGAGAGTATAGCTACATAAACTAACAAGTACATGTGACTGTAGTAGACGACACCAATACGGACGGCGACTCTTGGAATAGACTTTCTCTTAAATATGCTATAGGTGATTCATTGTCACGGAGTAGGATTTACTGAACTATGACTACGGGGGCGATTGAGGTGCGTATGTTGCGCCCTCGTTTGTGCGCATGTAGTAGATTTAATATCTTCGGTGGGAGTGGGTAAGACTGTGACGGTGACCAGTGCCAATGTGCAGAAGTCGTTTGAGGTCGGTCGTCCACCTTCGCTTGGGAGGATGATGTATGCCCTGTAGGAGAGAAAAAGGATTGTCATACATTAGCACCATTACACCGGCTTTTACATAGACATGAGAAGTAGACCCACATGTGCATGCTTGAGTTCAGCTCTGGCATTCTCTGCCGCTTCCTTGCTGGTCTTTGGGTTGTTGATGGTGCCTAACGTGACGGACAAGATGTCAGATTGGACGGCCTGCATGCGGCGATACCGAAAGCGGACTCACCTATTAGCCCACCTACAACAGCGTTCTCGTTTATAGTAGTATAGCTCATGTTCCTCTTCGAGGCAGCGCGTCTTCTCTTTCGGGCATTGTTTGTTGTGCGTGAGTTGACCATTGCTGAGCAAGTGAGTAGTCGGATGATGCGATGTAATGTAGTCGTGTGATAGTGTGTGGAGCAGAGGCAAGAAGAGCGGAGGACGGTGGTCTTTCTTGTCAGCTGTGCGACCACTCGTGCATACGTCGTCCTTCTCGAGGTCGCAATGACGTCGAAGGTCGAGGTACGGTCGACGGCCGCGACGTCGACGTCAATGCGATGGTCTTCGAATTCTGGAACACGACAACCTGCTTGTTGTGTGTACAATGCACGTCAGAAGCAAGTGCCAAAGAGGCCAAGAGCGCCGTGTGTTTCAGCATTGCTTTCAAAAGACTGTTACGAAGACGGCCCAGGCTTGAAACGATGTACGTCTGTCCGTGGCTTCGTCAGCGAGAAGGTTCCCGGCTGGCCTGTGTAGGCTGTCTTTGCCTTGAATCGTAGATATTCCCACTTTCTGTGCAAGAGTATTGCTTTTCTGAATTGGAATGGACGCAAGCTGTTCTGCTGTGCAGCTCTGAACCAAAAGTCGCTCGCTCTCGGAGGTCCAGCCCGTTTCGCCGGCGGCTGACAGAGGCTCCAAGTCAAGAGCATTGAGATGGCTAGGACACTAGCTGACTTTTTCGAGCAGCTGCGAGAATAGTTGGCGATACGGCAATGAATTGATGCTAGACAGCCCGGGAAGTCGCGTTGCTGTGTCTGCTGCTTCTCACGGTGCTCACAGCGCTCACAAACTACCTCTGCCGGTTCTGGACGGCTCGGATATCTGGGCAATCGGCGGACTTTGTTACTTTTCGGCACGGCTAATGCTGCACAGTAAGGAAATCACGGTGCAAGGCGCAAATCGTTATCCATCAGAGTCAACTACACCACTTTCAAGCTTCAGTCATACCACGACTATTCTCAACAGAATCAGAACACGGATACAGAGACATTTCAGTCTCAGAACACTCGCTCAAGCTGGCTTTCTTTCCCACTATCAACCCTCGAGAAGGGCCTCTTCATCCCGGACTCCCTACTTCCCTGTCAAGAATGTCCTTATCACCAGCAGGGTCATTCGACTCGGCGACAACGAGCAGCAGCGATGATTCCATCTCGCTGTCAGCCAGCAATGACGATAATCTGCAAGTAGCTTCAACAGGAGGAACACTATCACCTCGCTTCGATAAATACTGGTCAAGTAGCGATCTAATAATTCGGACGAGTGATGGAGTCGATTTCAAAACTCATAAAGCGCGACTGGCTGGAAGTTCAGTTTTTGAAGACATGTTTGAAATTGGTAGTTTATCACAATCATCTAGAGAACAATATTACTATAGAAATGAGGAAATACCAATTATTACTCTCACTGAGGATGCTAGAACTTTAGAATTAGTACTACCTTTTTTCTATGATGAATATCCCGACGTTGACGCAATGTCATTTGAAGATGTGCTCAAAGCCCTCGAAGCATCGTTAAAATATGGCATGTCGCTGGTCGAGCATATCTACACTGCGCGTATAAGGTGAGCCCATACTCGTTAACACTCATGGCCATCGAGTCTAGCTATTCCAATACTGACTTGCTTTTATGGTCTAGACGAATGCTCCCTACCCTGCCGGTCAATCAAGCGTTCATACTCTGGGCACGTTGCAGTACCTTGGACAAAGCGGACATAGCAAATGAAGCATTACGATTAACTGTAAAAGGGGATATTATGCAATTCGCAACAGAAGAGATTGATCTACTAGATCCTCGTTCACTTGATAAGCTTGTAAGTTTACGGATTCGCCACCAAGCGACTTTACGCGTGCAACCGTTGAGACACTCTGGGCTCACCGTTCTTCTTCCCTTTCGCTTATGTGTGTGACATCAAATGATGTCTGAATAACAGTGGAGAATGCACATGCAAAAACAACAAAAACAAAACAATCTAATATTCACATACGCTTGGAGACAAGCGAGAGGAAAATGTTATTATTTTCATGAAAATTTACATAAATCGCATATGGAATCATTAATTCAAGCTAAAAGCTCAAATTTAGAAGGGAATCATAATAGTGATATTGGAGAAGAAGAACCTTTGGGGTTTAGAACTTGTGAAAAATGTTCTAAAATGGCAGAGGAATTGGGATTACTTTCGTAAAATGTTTTACAGAACTGTGATTCTTCCAGAAAGCAGGTCATTTCTTGTGGCCAGTCCCGGTCACATTTGTCAATTGGACATCTATACCTTACATCTACCCCTTTCGTTTCACTCCAAGAGACCTTTTTCGCCTTTCCTGCTATACCACCATCTCATATCCTTCCGTTCATCATCCAATCTGCATATCGTTTCATAGAGTCATTTTACACACATAGGTACCATAGAAGTTTTCTTTCTGTTCTCATAGATAATGTTGTTTTTAGATCTACAACATCCTTTTGTATTTATTAACATTTTATCGGATAAATCAGTAGCTCTCGTCGCCCTATTTGCATTCTAACTTATGCCTGTGCAGCGAGCGCTAGCTGAGCCAATGAATGTTCACGACATTCCTATGACCAGCAGTGATCCTGCTAATGTCAAAGTGAGCAAGATTTTTGTAAATCAATCGGCCCATTCCACTGGTGAACCCAGACAATGCGTTAACTGACAAAAGGCAACGAAATGCAGTTGTGAATCTGACAGTGTATTGCATACAAACACAAAACAATTGCGATTGCCTCCAGAAAAAATGGAATGGCTGCATCGTGTACTACTTCACATATATGTATCGAAGGACCTGCTGTACAAAGGAAGGAATGTGCTAACGAGCATCGATCTTCAAACTGACGAGTTTATGACATGGCCATCTCAGCCTTGATTGCGGAGATTGCCTTTGCGGGATTCAAGCCCTTAGGGCAAGTCTTTGTGCAGTTGAAAATAGTGTGGCATCGATAAAGTGATAGATCATTTTGTAATTTTGCCATTCTCTCTTCGGATTTGGTGTCTCTTGAATCTGCAATCCATCTGTAAGCTTGCATAAGAGTAGCAGGTCCTAGGTATTCATCTTGATTCCACCAGTATGAAGGGCATGAAGTCGAACAGCAAGCGCAAAGAATGCATTCGTACATTCCATCCAACTTCTTTCGGTCTGCTTGCGATTGGAGGTGCTCTCTGCCCTCTGGCGCGTCAGATTGAAGATAAGGCTGGATTGACTTGTATTGTTTGTAGAATTGGGTCATGTCTGGTACGAGATCCTTGACGATGAACACTACAGTGCACATATGAATGTTAGTATTTCAAGTTGGGTGGCGGAAGAGCCCGGATGCTCGACTGTTCTGCCACTGGCTTGTCAAGAGAGGATAGAACGCACTATGGGGGAGGGGGTAGATCTTGACTGGCTTGGGACCTTGGGTGTTGATGCGCTTCAAGCAGGCTAATGTGTTCTGTCCGTCAATGTTCATGGCGCACGATCCACAAATTCCCTCTCGGCACGATCGTCTGGAGAGGTAAGGCAGTCAGCATGGAGTACTACAGGTCGGCTTGAGAGTGTTCTGGACTGACCTGAATGTAAGTGTAGGATCGATATCATTCTTTATCTTGATTAGAGCGTCCAAGACCATAGGACCGCATGTCGATAGGTCAAGGTTGTAGTTTTGCATTATGGGCTTCTCGGTTGGCTTGTCTGGGTTCTGTAATTGCGAGAGCCAGCGAGAAGAGGATCAGGACTTGCAACTCAAGCACGGCATACAGACAAGGCAGTCGACACTCACCCATCGGTAAATCGAGAAAGTCTTGAGGTTCTTGGGCTTCTCATCGACTGGAGTTGCCAACGATCTGGGAGCGCTGGTGGAGAGGCATGCTCGCAGGGCGGGCTGGGAGGGAGCGACAAAAGGTCAGTCATTGAGTCCAAGGTACAGGATGCACCGCGATGGTCAACCGCCAATGTCTGCACACAGCCTGTCGCACCAAGGCTGGAGCGACACTGGACCGGCACCATCGAGATCTGGCATCCGACCAGTCGCTTGACTGACCTGAGCAGCGCGTCTGACTGAAGAGCGGAGGATGGATGGGACGGCGAGGGATGCCATTGTTGTGACTTGTGAGATGGTTGCAGTTGGAAGCTGGCTGATGATGATGCTCGCAATTCGCGGTCGTCGTTGACTTTCCAGCTGGCCCGATTGCGCTCGCTGCTGCTTTCTGGCTGCGCGCGATTGGCCGGTGGCGCGCAGGTCAGCCGCACGGAAATCGCCGGAATCACAGCTGGCCGGCAGAGACTGGGCGATCCGCGATTTTCCGTGTGCGTGCAGGCTGGCGCCACTCTCTTACTTCTTCTATGCCGACTACCAGTCTTGTATTACACTATCATGGAGCATACTGACCAATTCCATTGATGCGATCTGGCTACACGCGTCCCTCGACGGCCTCAGCAGCCTGCACGGCCAAGATGAGCTGAGGTGAAGCATCTCCATAATCCTTACACACCGGATAAGTTTGAAAACAGTCCAGCCATCAAGGGGCAGATGATGCAATAGCAAGCGGTCGCGCTTACTGACACTGACTATCTCAATTTCCTTGTTCACCTTTATCCTGGAGAGATAGTCCAATTTACGTTGCCACCTGCGGCGGACGTCGCCCGTTCTGATGGTCTCCGAACAACCCTACATGGCTAGCAATGCGGGCACAGCGCGACTGACAAAGGTTAGATTCATGGTAGCTTCATTCTAGTCGTTGTCTCGACACTTTTAAAGAGGAGCCTCTTGGTTCTGCTTGTTCCAACACCACCTCTTGAAAGGCCATTTCCATCATTTAAAACGCTAAATAGACCGTATCGACAACTTCACTACCTACTATCCACTCATTTCCCCTTACTAGACGCTTCTAGTCATCGCTCAATACCCCTCAGACATGGTCAGCATAGCCGATCTACCTCTGGTCACTCCAGCCCTGGATCCAGCAGCAGTAGCCCATTCATCCGCTCCTACTCCCTCCACATCCTCTCAAAAAGGCGATCCTATACCAGAGACTCCCTCGAGCGAAAAAAGCAAGAAAGAGGCAGGGTCACCAGAAGAAGAAGAGCTAGAAAGACAAATTGAAGCACTTGCTGTTCCTGGTTTTTCTATTCATCAGGAGGGAGTCTTCACCGTCATCACGAGAGTGCAGAGAACTGGTAGGAGTCGTACTTTCCCTGCTCGTATTGCAAGGTATGCTCTTTGCTAGCTATCCCGACACCGCTTACACAGCACGAGCTTGCTGACGGTGTTTGGACCCTTCCCGCAGGTGGCTGTTACAGAGCGACAAATGGCTGCCTTTACTATTCAGATACGCGAAAGAGTCCTTCCTTCTAGCTCCATGGAGAATGTGCATTTTATTAATTTACAAGCTAGTACAATCTCAAGTCCCTTTAGCTAGGTTATGGGCATCAGCAAAAATGAGACATATAGTCGAAAAAGCTGTCGAAACTGGTCAGGTGGATAAGATGAAATTATCCTTATTTGTCATGCTCGCTGGATTCCTGAGTACTGGTTCTAGATCAGTTCAGTTCTTTTTGTAAGTTGTGTTCTAACTGACTTTTAATCTGAGTCGAGCTGATGAAGCGCACCTTCATACTTGACATCAGTGCCAGAAACACAGGCATTCTAGAACGCAAATTCGGAGCGATGTTGACCTCGCGTTTACTCGGGGTAATGGCACAACTAGATTACCCAGCCGCTACCGACCCAAAGAACGACAAGCTAATCTCAGAAGCAGCAAGAACAGTAAAAACAGGTTCAGACAGAGCATTCAATGTCGTAGCTGATATGATTAAAGTATTCACTACATTAGCTGGCGTTATTACACAGACTGAATATCTGAGACGAAGCTTGACAAAGGAGAATGCGGATCTCTTCGTTATTGGCTTGGTTGCCAATTTCGTTAAATCAGCACAGTGGTTGTTCTTGGGAGGTAAGCGTTTATTCTTTCCGCATCCTCACTTGCTCTACGGTCACTGACTGGGTGTTCGGACAAACAGATTCAGGCGTTTATTCTGGCGTTACTAATCAAGACTTTCACCGCATGGACAACCTCTGGACAGAAGCGGAGAAACGCCTACCGGAGGACAATCTCCTCGGTCTGCCAGGCTATCTCCACGAAGAATACAAGAAGGCAGATGCAAGAATGGGTGATCTATGGACATCTCGTATGAAAGCATCATCAGGCTTGAAAACAGCAACTACATATTTGAACAGTTTCTCTACCCCTGCGATCTACGCTTTATTCGCCCTCAGAGCATCGGCTAGACGTTCGGCAGCCCGCAACGGTTTCTCTAATGCCTTTAAAGGGAATCTCACGACTGATATGCTCACTTTCATTGAAACTGCGACTTCATCGCTTGCGGATGAAGTGGGTCATTTCTTCTTTGTTCTCGACGACGTCCGGTAGGTTCCACCTGGAATCTTTAGCTGTACAATTTGAATTACCGCTGATATTGTCCTTGTCCTACTGCTTCATCTACTATTTCTCAAGACAACACTGCTCGGAACTTCTCCAATACTACAGAGTATTAGATCTCAAACCCCAGATGAAAGTGCCAGATGTACCAATGAAATACGAACGGCAAGTCTTGAAGATGACCGAAGACGGTGAAGGGGTCGCCGGGGTAGGTTTGCTGGAGTATATGCACCATTGAGTTTGTCTGCTCTAATCTGACCCGACCTTTCAATTATAGATGTCAATCGAATTCCGTGATGTCGAATATCAATATCCGGATTCTGATAAGCACGCCTTGTCAAAGGTCAACTTCTGCATCAAACCCGGTAGTCTTGTTTGCATCGTGGGCTATAACGGCGCCGGCAAAAGTACTTTGATAAACCTTATGGCTCGCATTGTTGATCCCACTGGTGGCACAGTACTGATAAGTAAGTTCTCGGAAACTTATATACGGTCAAGCTAGGTAAGTGCTGATGATAATATTAACAGACGGTGTAGACGCCAAGCAGTACGATCCGAAAGAGCTTTACTCCCACATTAGCTGCCAGTTCCAACAGACATATCCTGTCAATTTTACCCTTCGCGAATGGCTACACACGGGTGATATCACCGTGTCAAATGATGAAGAGAGAATGCAGGAATGTTTGCAGATCACTGGGGCAGATAAGATCATTGCCAAATTTCCTAAAGGTCTCGACGCTCGCTTAGGACCATACCCAGCCGATGACACGCCCCAGAGCCTCTTGAGAGAATACATTCAAGAAACTAAGACTGGTGGTTACGACCCTTGGGAGGCCGCCTACGACATCAAAATTGAGCAGGATATCGAGAGAGATGAGGATTACGACGATGAAGTCATCGGATCGGGAAGACAGAAGAAGAAAGATTGTGCTTTCTCTCCCGGTGAATGGTCGAAACTGGTCTTTGCACGTGCGCTCATGAAGAAATCCGCTGATCTCAGGTATGCTAAAACACGCCATGCTTTTTCCCCAGCAGTCGGTCCACTCGTGCTGAATCTGCGTTTGACTGAATCAGAATATTTGATGAGCCGACTGCCAAACTTGACCCTATTGCTTCAAGAGCTGTCTTTGACCAAATTGAATCCCTGCGCGGTCAATGTACCGTTATTCATGTTACTCACGATCTATCTGCATGTCTCAAAGCCGACCAAGTCATTCTATTTGAGGATAGCACTAACCTCGAATCCGGCACTCATGAAGATCTCCTCTCTAGGCCTGACTCCAAGTACCGTGAATTCTATGCCGCTACTCTCGGAGGTGCGCAGAATGGCAGCGATTCTGGCGACGAGGAAGAAGAGGAGACTAAGGTCGATGATGAGGAGGATGCGGACAACGCTCTTGATCTAGAAGCAGAATTCGCCGATGACGAACGCAGCGGGGTAGAAGAAGTGGAAGGTCAAGTCTCGGAAGCAGGAACTCCTGAAGATCCTCGACTCCCTATGGCGGTACACTTCTCCTGGCTTCACGGGCAAGACGGTCAGGCTGGAAAATCACCCGAGTCCTTTGCTAGGATCGAAGAGATCCACGAGGACGAGCTTGAAGAACACAAGACTATGGAGGGTGCTCTTGGAGAAGACGAGAAGGATGATGAGAGTGATGATTCAGGCTTCGAGGCATCTTCACAGTCTAGCTTCTGCCCCGAGAAATTCCCTGCACCGAAAGATTGAGTGGACTTCCAACCAATCCATCCTGTATCACCATATTTGCTATTGCAACATTAGAGCTTGAATCGTATCGCATTGTACTCCCAGCCATATTGCAGCCTCAGTGCCATCGCTTGTAGTGTTTGTCGGCAGAACACCTTTGCAATAGTGTATTGCAGTCTTGTCTGCGGGAGCACTCTACTACTACTGACGAGCTGCGTAAAGTTGCGAAGTTTGGGAAAAAGGCCGATCAGTGAACTGAAGCCCCCTGTGAGTCGCAGGACCCAAGCAGATGGGCAGGTTTAGGCAGCACGACGCTGCGAGCTCTTTCTCAGAGATGGTCGCTCCACCATAGCTATTGCGGGGTACGCAGCGCAAGCGTCCCTTGGAACCGTTTTCGTTGGAGATTCCATTTTTTTAATGATGCCCGGCGGAATGAAGTGTAGCCTATCCGTTAGCTGACTTATAAGCCCCCATGCGTGACCTCGAAGATTTTGAGCAGGAATATGGTGGCCGGAGCAGTCAACCTGCAACAGAAAATTCTGCGTTACGGCACCTGCAAGTCGAACTGCTTTGCACCGAAGACCCTGTTTCATGAAATTTGAAAGATAGAATGTCGTTATCGGCGAGGCTAGGCCTACTAGGCCTACTAGGCCTAGATACTGCACATTTACTTACATGTGCAATGTATTAATTGCCAGACAGAAACTCGAAGAAACTGTCTTGTCTCTTTCGTGATACGTTATCGCGTGCTATCGGTGGATCGATCTGACTGGGAACCGCTCTGAGTTTGCTCGACTTAGCCGGGATCTTTCTGGTAAATTAGTATTATTTACCGCAGCGAGTACGGTCACAGCGCTTGCAAGTAATGGACAGGATACAGTATCAGTAGTGGAAGTCGTGCCCATCTGATATACAACGATACTCAACGCTTGCAATGGGGGTCCATGGGCTCGCTGCATCATGCAATGCCTTGATCACGTGCACGAATTGCCTTGACGCCAGCGCGGATGGACGCACACTTCTTGCTGGTGGAAGCTTGCACTTCTTCGTGCGAAGATTGTCACCAGCTTACGGTATAGCATAACCGGTAGTATCGGTAAGTCGTCTTACCCCGCATGCAATTTTGCCTTATCTTTCCTCGTTGCACGCGGTTCAAGCGAAACCGATTGAATCCAGACCATCGGAATCCAAAAATAGCCCAATGACACCTAATGACCTTACACGCGGGAGGCAAACTAGCTGCGAGATGAGCGAGGATAGCCAGAAACTCCACAAAAAAGTGTCCTTCTTGGGCGATAAGTTGGGCGATTGCAACTCCCGGGTCCAAGATGAAATTATTCGAGACCCTGCACTTGTGGTCACGCCCTCTCTTTCATCTCGTCTTCTTCGTAAATTATACCATCCCCATCACCCGACCTCCTCTCTTTCCTTCGCTTTCCACAGTCCAAAAAGCCCAAAAGCCCAAGTACCACCTACTACTCGCCTCCGGTCATCATGGCTACGGAATACCCTATCTCCTCCGGCTATCCGAATGATGGTGGTGATATCGAGAAGAAGAACTCCAAGCTCGGAGAGCCGGGTGAGGAGATCACTGAGAGCACCGTCCAGGACGCTTCCACAGCGGATCCACAGTAAGCTCTGCATCATGCTCTCCTGACTCCGGTGTTGAAATGCGTCTCTGACGAACTTTCCCCCTTCATTCTTGTTTGCTTTCGGTTTGTAGCTTGCATCGTGCACTCAAAGGTCGTCATGTCTCCATGATTGCTATCGCTGGTACAATCGGAACTGGTCTTTTCCTCGTGAGTCGAATTCGACTTTATCGACTCCTTGAAGAAGTGCAGTAGCTGATTTCATGCGCCAATCTTGTCAGGGATCCGGAAAAGCTATCTCAAATGGTGGTCCCGTCGGTGCTCTTATTGGTTATACTTTCGTTGGTCTTCTCGTTGGTTGCATGATGTACTCTCTCGGTGAAATGATGGTTTACGATCCAAGTAAGCCGTCACAACCAAAACCTTCGCCACCGCGAGTCTGACCTGTTTTGTCCTTTTTCTCAAGGTGCTGGTGGTTTTATCGAATTCGCCTCTCGATACATCGATCCTGCTGCTGGTTTCGCTATGGGATGGCAATTCTGGTTCCAAACCGCCATGACTGCTCCTGTCGAAATCGTCGCCGCTTCCATTGTCATTCAATATTGGGATCACAATGATGACCATCTGGCTATCTACGTTGCTGTTCTTCTCATTGGTATGGTTGCCATCAACGTCGCTGGCGCAAAATACTTTGGTGAATTCGAGTTCTGGTTTGCCGCTGTCAAGATTATGACCGTCGTCGGCCTCATCATCTTCTGCCTGGTCATTGATCTTGGTGGAGGTCCAGACAAGGACAGACGTGGTTTCAGATACTGGAAGCAGGAACCTTTCAATGCTGAATATTTAGGAATCCAGCCAGCTTCGAAAGCCAGGTTCGTTTATTCCAATGCTGGACTGAGCTAAATCAAACGCTCATTGACCTGACCCTCACGTATTCTTCAATTGATAGATTCCTCGGTTTCTGGGCTGTCCTTACTCAAGCCTCTTTCTCTTACGGTGGTATGGAAGGATTGGCCTCAATCTGCCTTGAAGCTTCGAATCCCCGAAAGACTATGAGGACCGCTGTCCGCGCAATCTTCTACCGTATCGTCGGTCTCTACGTTCTCTCTATTCTCATGATCGGTCTTTGCGTCCGTAGATCGGATCCCAACCTTCTCCAGGCCAACGCCGAGGGTTCCGGAACTGCCGCTCAGTCTCCCTTCGTCGTCGTCATCAAGGTTGCTGGTGTCAAGGTTCTCGACCATATCATCAACGCCGTCGTTCTCACCTCCGCCTTCTCCTCGGGTAACGAGTTCCTGTTCGCTTCATCCCGAGCCCTCTTCATGATGTCCCAGCAAGGACAAGCACCAAAGATCTTCTCCAAGATCATGAAGAATGGTGTTCCTATTTATGCTCTCGGTTTCACCGCTCTTTTCTCCCTCCTTGCGTTCTTGAACGTGTCTTCTGGAGCCGAGACTGTCTTCAATTGGCTCTCCAACATCACCACTCTTGGATCACAGATCAGTTGGACCGGCATTGCTGTCGCCAACATCCGATTCAATAAGGGATTAAAGAGGCAGGGCGTACCACGCTCCGTTCTTCCTTTCCGCGCTTTCCAGCCTTTCATGGCGTGGGCTGTTGTGATCTGCTTCGCTCCAATCATCTTCTTCTCTGGCTGGACAACCGTTAGTCCATTCACAGCTAGCAACTTCTTCTCCTCGTATGTCAATATCGGCTTCTTTATCGTTCTTTTCATTGGCTGGAAGATCGTCAAGAAGACTAAATGGGTCAAACTCGACGAGATGGATGTGTCCACTCATTACGTCGAGGGATCTGTAGTTGTCTCCAAGTTCGCCCTTACCGAGAAGCATTAGTCTGGTCTCGGGAAGGTGTAGGGGTCTAGGGCTGTCGATACGCACTCATGTATTGTAGCAGCGCCTGGTAGTTTCATGTTCAGCTTAATCCATCACAGTAATAAAAAGGACGAGCCTGCCTCGTGTTCACGCATATGGCTTGACAGCTTTCTAGTAGCTTCTGTCGTGCTTTGATCTGCGGGCTTGTGCTAAAGCTTGAGCAGCCTCGAGCTGCTGCAACCGCCTACTCCCACTCGTACCTGTTCGGTACATCATCTGCCATCGCAATATCCACGTCCAACCATTGCGTGAGGTCGGTCTTATTCGGTAGGCCCATCAGGGCTCGACGTGTCGTTCTACGGTATAGGGCGAGCTTGCCAAAATGTACGCCTGCAATATGTCGATCATCCTCTGAGCGGTTGTTTGGTACAGCCCAGGACAATTCAAGCAACGATGAAAAGGGTCAGATTGAAGCGCAATGGTAGCTTTGCTTATTGCACCGACAAATCAAGCGAACGCGGAGAAACGCCGCTGCCACCGAACTACGAGCAATACGTGCGCGCATCAAGGCGCATATGCGAACGATGCAGCAAGAAAAAAAGATGCAGCATGCCCTGAGTGCTGGACTGATGAAGAAGAGGAAGCTCCGATTGTAGCTCCGGTCAAATGGGTAGCTGGCGAATGGACATCTGAACTTTTTTCGATTCTGTTTAGCAAAGGTTAGCTATATTGACTATCTTTGCATGCGAGCGAGAGCCGTAGACTATACATCTCCAAGCGCAGAGAGAAGGCCAGCAGCTGACCCGAAGATGGTCCTTCGACACGAAGTAGTCAGAGTTTCTCCGTATGCATCAATTGCTGTGGAGCATTTTATGTACAAAGGCGGTAGGGGTGAATCTAGAAGCCGTAGTTGGCCAGCCATGCAGTGTGATAAACGATAGCCGCTAAATAGACCATGTTCTGAAATGATGCGGGATCAGCACATTGAAGAGACGACCGATGTCGGTGAGCTTGCTGAGAAAGAAAGGCCACTTACGAGAACGGAGGATACACCATGTGCCATGCCAAATTTGGAAGTGAGGCTTTTGAGTTCATCAGAGGCCTATACAAAAGATGGATTAGCATCAATTAGCATCACGGTGAGCCTCACTCGCGGTATCTGTGATATGCAGGACCTACAGTGGGATCAGAGTAGCTCTTCCCTTCCTGCTTTTCTAATCGATGTCGCTTGAACATGAGCTTGCTCGTCCATGGCGTTACAACTAAGAGATTTAGCAATGACATTCCAAGAGCACCAACAGCTAGTACCCATCCATTGAAGACACTTCCCGATCTTGTCCCCTCTAGTTTAGCCATCGAACTGAGTGTGTTGGGATGATAATACAGCCTGCAAGAGATGCACTGGTATCAGATCTATTAAACCTTTCCATAGGTACCAAGGTAAACTTGCCAATTTGCCAGCATGGCAGACGAGATATAGCTGTTAATGGTAAAGTATCTGTGTGCATGTCTGTCAAAAACGCCACCAATCGTCCGCATCGGACAGTCTATAGCTGAACATACGTAGGAAAGAGCTTGCTTTGGAGATTGCCGAATTGCTTGAGATTTACACAAAGCATCAGCTCAGTCTTGCCGTTCAATAATCCCCCCGGAAAGGAATCACCTGGCGAGGAAGGGTCTTGTACGCCACTACGCCAGAGACGAAGCTTCCCCATAGACAGCTTCCCCTGTGATGTGGTAGAGAACAAGATGTTAGTGAGCATGTAACCTCGAACGAGATGGAGTGTAGGCATACAATAACGTGCCCGACGCTAGAGTCTGGATGACCCGTGGGTTAATCATGCTCGTGATCGTCGAGAGCGCGACGGCATCGACAGTGCGCCCAAGTGATGAAGCGGAGCTCATGCTGATATGGTATGCGGAATGGAAGAACTTGCTACGGTAGTAGACTGGCCTTGTGTGAGTAGGAAAGATGCAGACTCGTCAACAACGATGGCCGCTGCTGTTTGCGTGATCGGCAATATTTCCGGCGATTGAACCTCGAGGCAGCAGCTCTGTTGATGTTTACTCTCCACATATGCGCTTCGTGGCTATCCAATATCATGCGCTGTTGATGCTTTAAGAGTGGCTCCGCGAGCTTCACGCCAGTTCTTCAAAAATTCAGGACCATGCAAGACGATTCGGAGGGGCTTGTGATCAATGCAAAGACTGATGACTGATGGGTTCTCAGCTGAAATCACCCGCAACACTACAGCTCTTGTTAGCACCTCCAGATCTCGTCAGACGTGTGGGTGGATGAAGTGGCCGAGACCTGCGCCAAAGCTAGCTGTGCAGTCGGACCGATCTAACTCAGGCTTGCACAAGGCTCACCGCTTACGCCTGAGACGGACACTCTTTCGGATACACTAGACTGGTAACAACCGGCATTGCGCATGTTACCGTTCTGTAGACTACGCTGTTATGGCAATTGTACAGCGATCCCAGGTTGGCAACGCAGGTCGACCTGACGACACTACTATGACGAAGGACTGCCGGCCTCTCCCACTTTCTACAACTACCAGGCTGCCTCTGCAGCTCTAACCTCTTCACTCTTTCACTCTTTGACCCTGATTGCATTCATCTACGCTATCATCCTCTTCTTCCCGGAATTTTAAACCACTGCGAGGTAAGCACACTTTGCCTTTACCGACAAGTCTCGACATTGACTGAATACATATGCTATCTCTTCTTCAACTTCACTGTATCAAAGGCCGGTCCTACGCACGTCTATCTTCGACATTCATCAAGTACTACCACAGGACACAATAAACTTCACATTCACTTAATCGTATCACCAATTCAAGATGCGCCTCTCCACCCTTTCATTCTCGACTATGACCTTGGCGACTGCTGTCCTAGCGCAAGGCATTAGCGCTCAGGGGGACGTCAGTGTTCAGGGAGTGCAACATGACAAGCAAAAGTCCTTTTTTCTCGACCGTAGTCAAGTCCAGACCGGCTTAAAGTCCAACGGACAAGAGGTAAGCCATGACGCTCATCGAGCTGACCTATGCTGACTGTATTGTCTTCAATAGACTCCGACTGAAGGACAATCTCCCTCCTTGACATCCGAAAACAACTTTATAAACTTTTGCTTGACTCGTCCCGACCTTCCTTTAACTAATGGCAAGCAGATCGCTACAGGCAGTTGCAATCCAACTCCAATGGTAAGTCTGAAATAGTCAATACACATCAAATCCTATGTCGCTCATGCTTGTTGAATCCTCAAGGGTGTCATCGTCGCACAAGATAAAATACCCAGCGTCAGATTCCAATCACCGAAGAATTTTGGCAATGTACCTGCTTTGCAAGACTTTGATATTGTACTCAAGGTCAACAACTTGCAAACGGGATGTAAGCTATACATGTACTGGACTGTTTTGTTGTATGAAACCGAACTTACCTCCTTCTCTCCTTCACAGCCTTCGTCAATCCTCAAGTCAACTACTACGGCGCACCTGGGCAGACCAACGCGAATGGCGTTGCAATTGGACACATACGTGAGCACAATTTGATGTAAACGCCTTTCTTTTCCTCCATACTGACATCGTTCAACTTTCTTTACGCCTTAATCTTCAGACTTTACTATGCAAAACCTGGCTGCTATCGATTCAACCGAACTCCTCGATAGCTCAAAATTTGCCTTCTTCAAAGGTGTTAATGGTGCTGCAGATGCACAGGGCAATGTCCAAGCTACGGTGACGGGAGGTGTTGGAGCAGGCGCTTACCGCATTTGCACGATCGTCAGCTATTCGAACCACCAGGGTGTGGTAAGCGTAATGTTCAGCAATTGCATAAACGTATCACGATGCTAACAGCTGTTCCAAACAGCTTCCCGCCGTTGCTCAGCGCGGTGCAATGGATGATTGTATTTGTGGGTCATGGCTTTACTGTTCTCATGACGTTCACTTCTGACAAGTGCGCTTACACTTCTTCCTTGTTTAGACATCACTGTTGGCGATTCTACGGCCAGTGAAACTCCTGCAGACCCAATCAGTACATCACAGGCCGACAGCTCTGCGCAAGTAGTCACCAAATCTCAAAGCACTTCATCATCTACTCGCCCTAGACAGCCAATTACTACTGCTTCGAGCAGCTCCGCACAGTCTAGCTCGTCAAGTTCGAAAGCACGCGCCCCAATTCAAACATTGACAGGTACTCAAGCCGGCCAAAATGGTGCTCAGCCGACCCCTCGAGATGGAAGATTCAGAGACGGTCGCAACCGTGAGCGTTTCCGCCGACCTGAACGTAGATCGCGTGATATGGTAAGCACGATACTCGTGTATGTTGAATTCAACGCTTACACTGCAACTTCTCTGCGGCAGACGGGACACGAACATATCCACCGAGATATAGTGGCATAGTCAAGTACATTTGCTGGGCATGGGAAGGGACTGGGTACCTTGCCATCGCACCTATCTGGCTTAACCTTTGCTCGGCCCCTGTCATAAAACTCGTTGTCTCTTTGCCACGTAACTTTTATCTATTCAGATTGCTGCAATGAAACATCTTTTGCTGCGCAATTGGTCGAGACAGATGGGCAAATAGCTTTGGCATTGCAGCTGCAACTATGATACATGTCTTGAACAAGAAGGAGTGCTCTGCTGACTTGAGAACGAGGACCAGGACATACTCGCACTGACAAGTGACACTCCCATTGAGACCAGACCTAACACACCTTCGATATTGAGGCTGGAACACTGCCCGAAGACGTCCTTTGCCTCAGCACTCCGGTTTCCGCCACTCTTGCACCTTGTCTGCTGTTGGACAGTCGTTTCTGTCGCGACTCGGGCGAGTAATTGTCATGGGTGCGCAATGAGTCAGAAGATTCGGAACGCGAGCTGACAGCTGATTCCGGTCTTTCTTGAATTGGGCTCGCAGCGAGCATACGACCTGAGATTGGTATTGCCATTCCGAGCGGATCTCCCATCGTATTGGCCTCAGCCGCACCCAAAGAAGAGGCCATTGAGGGAGGAGGAACACGGTATGTGGGAGCTGGAGGTGTATTTGTGCTTGAGGTGTTAGAGGATACCGAGCCATACGGTGTCGAAGCGCTAGAGATTGCATGGCGCGAGCCCGCAAGTGTAGAAGTGTAGTTCACAGGTGTTGAAGCTGGAGCATGAGGTGTCGTATAAGAAGTTGAAGGTGTAGTTGCGTTCGTTCCAGACGAAGCGGAATAAGGAGTGCCCATGGACAAAGCGGATGAGATCGAAGGAGAATACGAAGATTTGGATGTGCTTCGATCGCGCACCGGAGGCGATTGCGGCATTCCAGGAATCCTAATGGCTCTAGTATCACTACGACCTGCTGACGCCGCTAGCACTCCAGCTCTGGGACCGGCTTCTCGCATGCGTGGAGAGCCCAACATGGGTGGTTCGGCGATGTCTGCGACATCCAGACCAGCCTTCTCCCTAAGTTGCAAGAGTTCTTGCCTATACATTTCGTTAATCTTTTCGACTTGCTGCGCTGTGGACTCAGCCTCGGCTAGCTGTGAACGCAAAGATGTGTTCTCGGTGTGTAATGCATCCAGCAGTGTGGCGGTACTTGGATTTGCAGGATCAGAGTTGGAAAAGTAGGCAGCAAGGTTGGCACTTGGTATTGGCGATGAAGTATCTTGTGCTATGGGAGAGCCGGGGTAAGAGGCAGAATTAGAAGAACTCAGGCCCAGAGACTGTTGAAGCTGCTGCTGGCTGAGTAGCTCGGACAGGCGGCGTTGTAGACGGTTGACCAAAGCTTCCTGTTCCATTTCCAGTGTAGACTCCAATTCGACCTGTGGGCCACAAGTTCACGGATTCAGCGTGCAAGATACACATGTTATGTAGGACAAGCCTACCTTTTCAGCTCGTAGCTGGATATGCGGTCAGACGGACGGCATCAATATGTCAGGTCAAAAGCGTGTTCAGCTAGCAAGACTGTGAGTAAGAGCCTACATTCTCCAGCTTGCGCGACAGATGATTCACCAGAGCCTATAGCATTGCGAGTAAGGTCAGCTCCACCAGTAGTTGCCGATCACGTTTTCTGTCGAGCGGTCAACATACCTCCTCCTCGGCCTCCATGGCGTTGAGCATGTCTTGCTTCTCATGCTGGCTGCTGCTGAACCGTTGAGGGCCAACTGAGTCAGGCTGAGCGCTAAGCATGGGTGAGCGATGCTGGCTGTTGCTCCGTCGGCTTGTAGTGGACGTGGTTGCCGACCTGGATGTCGACGTGCTTGACTGACGCCTCAGGATTCCGGCTGGCAGTTGTCCAGCTGAGAGAGTCGAGCCGTTCTGCGAGCTGGTGGAAGATGACCTCTCGCTCGAATGATCTTGGCTGGCCATAGTTGGTTGAAGGCTGACACGCTGGTTCTGGGACCGCTCGAGGGACAATGGCTCTTGCACGCAAACTGTAGACGAGTCCCTGCCAGCGTTCTTGAAGAGACGTCAACTCGGGTACTGCGGTACAAAGGATGTTCAGCAGGCAGCAAGTCGTACTGAAGTCAAGGTACGAGGACCGAACCAGTGGCGATAAAAGGCGAGTAGACCAGTCTGTCAGTGCTGTAATGACGGGTATAACGGCGACTTCCTTATTACACCCTGACTTAAGTTAACAAGCTCTACATTTAACAACTGCCTCTACTACCGAAATTACCATCCTTGTATCATTACGTACATTTCCGTATACAGCCTTCACCGAGGGCCTTGCGATGACCGTTGCTGAGATGAACTTGGCAAATGACCTGCCCTGCCCATACCGCCTTGCAAGAACGGTTGACTTTGTTGTTGCTGTTGGTATTGCTGTTGGGGCATAGCGAAATTGCCCTGCGGCATCTGCTGTGGTGCGAAAGCTGGGGTAGGGCCTCCTGCATACGCCAAGTTCGAGTATCCAGCCTGGAATCCACCTTGCGCATGCTGAGGAGGCAGGTGTTGCTGATGTTGCTGCTGCTGCATGGGGTTCAGACCACCAACGAATGCACCTTGAGCACCTTGTTGTGGATACATCTGGGACGGAGGGCCGCCAGCGAACGCTCCTTGTGGCACAAAGTTGCCTTGATAAGCCGCCGCATTACCTTGAAAGGCGTGTTGCTGCTGCATAGTATACTGAGGAGGCTGCTGGGGGTGTTGCTGTGGCATGTAGTGAGGCGAGGGTATCCCTTGACTAGGATCACGTTGCGGTGGCATGCCTTGCTGTTGTATTTGCTGACCCTGGAATTGGGGTTGCTGGTACGGCTGCGAGGGATAGCGCTGAGGGTGAGGTTGCAGGGATGGTGATGGCATGTTGCCGTATGGCGGCACAGAAGGTGAAGGGACAGGTCCACCAGGGTGATATGGTGAACGAGAAGCCTGAGGCATCTGCTGGTAGCTCGCGCCAGACTGTGGTGGGCGTTGCAAGGCTGGGCTCCTTTGACCCTGCTGAGACATATGCATGCCGGATGGTCCTTGAGGCTGAACAATTGCGGAAGGCGTAGCAGGCTTGTCTCCATTCTGCGCAGAACTCGCCGGAGAAGCAGTCGCTGTATCAGCCGCAGCTGCGTGGACTGGCTTTGGCTTAGGGTTTGCCGCAGCTTTTTTCGCTCTATCAGCAGCAGCTTTGGCCTTTCTCTTTTCAGCTCCCTTTCTAGCACCAGCTTTTTGTTTTTCTGATCGTTCCCTCTTAGGTGCAGTAGGTACGATGACTGATTCTTCGAGATCTTCACAATCTTCACACAAGAAAGGATCATTGTCCCAATCTCGCTTAGGTCTGCCTGCTCTCTCATCTGCTTTTCGATGGCAGACGACGTGTTCCCAACGATCACAGTTATCGCATGCAACTAGGCGCGAATTTGGATCCAGATTAAGTCCACGCTTCTTGCACACTGAACAATCGAGGAAATAATCTTCTGCTCCGCCATCATCAAAGTATTCGGGCTCAACAGGTGGAGTCACTTGCGCGGCTGTTGCTGGTGCTAACGCCGATGCTGGCTGTATCAAATTGTCCCCTAACGGTGGACCAGCTTGAGGCATTGGCACCGGCGGCATGGACGCTAAGATGAATTGGCGTTAGGATCATACAGACTATTTAGTGCGCAAAGGGGGGCTTACCTGCTGTCGAGACGGGGACCGCTGAATCTACTTGCATTGTGAAAGGCTCACTTGGTTGACTTGGCTCGATTGGCTGATCTTCCGGTGGACCACCTGCTTCTTGCAGCGCAGCGATGAGCTCAGCTTCTTCTCTAGCTCTCTTCGCATCTTCACGTTCCTTAGCACGAGCTGCTCTTCTATCTCTCTCTACAATCTTAGCATGGGCTTGCGATTCAGAACCTTCTTCACCTGCTTCAGTAACACTTTGATCATTTGTATCTCTCGGACGCAGGCGTTCTTCAGCGAGGGCTTTAGCCCTTTCTTCTGCTTCTTTTGCTTCTTTCTGAGCTATACGTGAGGAGCGGAACGTGCGTCCTGCAGGTAACGTACCAGGAGCAGGTGAAGCACCAGCTGCCGCAGCTGCCTTTTCCTTTTCCAGCCGAGCTTTCCTTTCTGCTGCTTTGCGTGCTGCCTCTTCTTTCTTGCGGACTTCTTCGCGTCTTTCAAGTTCAGCCTTTGCTTTGGGGACGACTTGCTCATCAACCCAAGACACAAGAGCTACCTCTCTTGAATCTTCAGTATTGGGAAAATATTTCTCGGTGAAACTCAGCCACTCTGGCAAATCCTTGATAAGGAGCTCCCAGTGGACGAAGCCTTCCGGCTGATCCTTGTCTTCATTATCGAAGGTGGGTACGGCTTTATATGACTCCCAAGCAGAATCGGGATAGTAACCGACAGGTTCGTTCAAATCCATCTTCTCGTCGCCCTCCTCCTCCTCTGCATCTTCGGCTTCGTCAAGCGACATCCCCTCCACATCACTGAGGTCGCTTAATTCGCTATCGTTCTTTGAGTCTGCTTTCACTCGACTTTCACGGGACTTCCGTGGGGAAGTACGCCGTGACCGTTGGCTCGCACGTCGACCCGATCTCCTAGCGGCCTTGGCAACCTCGTCTTCATCCTCATCCAGCAAGCTTAACTCTGACTCATTATCAATGTCCGAGTCAGCGCCATTCTCCTGCTGTTCAGCTCCAAAATCAGGATCTTCGTCCCTTTCTTCTTCCTCTGATCTCATCCATTCTGCAGGAACCTTCTGCCATTCCTCCTCTGCATTGGCGCCTCCTTGCAGAGCTGCCATATTGCCAACGCTCGAGTTTCTCGTCGAACGCCTTCGATTCGGTCTTGAAGACGGCGTGCTTTCAGAGTCTGTTTTTCTGGCCCGTGATATCCTGGACGACGCGCGCGTACCCTGGGGCTCTTCCTCCTCTTCTTCCTCGGCAGCAAAGTCATCATCCCTTTCATCCTCTTCTGGCTCTTGGACTGTAGTTCTTTTCCTTTTTCCAGAAGTTTTGCCATTCACACTTGCTTCTTGAGCCTTTTTACGATCCAACTCGTCCATAGCTTCAATCTCTTGATCCAACGCTTGTTCGGCAGCTTTCTTAGCGGCAATACGTTCTCTTCTTCTATCATGCAGTGCTTTCATCCTCATTCTTTGTTCATGTCTAATACGTTTTTGACGTGCTTTTTCCCGCTCTTTCAGACGTTCTGCTGTCTCTTCGAGAAGGATGAGTTGCTGTCGTCGTACGGGCGTTTGACGCTCTATCCAGAGACGGAAATCATCGAACATCCAGTAGACATTGTAGTCTTTGTCGTAGCCGATGGGCTCGATGCGCTGCAGGTGTAGTGAGGATTCAGAGACATTAGTGACGGTCAGGCTGTGAGGAGTGCTCTGTCTGACGTACCCAGAAGGGTTGCTCAGGCTCAATGCGGTATTTGACAAGGATATTCCTGAATTTATCGGCATTGGTGAGGTGCCATTCTGTGACAGCCCATAGGGCATATATCTGTAGAAGCGAAGGGTTGGATCAGCAAAGCCTCGTCATATGATGGGTGTGAGAGTAGTCACGCACCTGCTCATGCAGAGAGAGATCCTCCCATCCTTTGGAGTTGGGAAACTCAGCCAGCCAAGCTGGTTTCTCGTCCTCCTCTTTCAGATCTTTCACAGCCTCTGAGTTCTCCGTAGTATCCATGGCAGTAATCTGATCGCCTTCCTCAGTCTTAGGCTTAACATCTGCATTGTTTTCAGACATTTGGAGGGTCATTGTGTCCGCAGGAGGAGGTTGAAGAGCAAGCGCAGCTGATTGGTCGGCAGCAGGCGTGCCCTCTCCAGTATAGGGAGTGTGATTATCCGACTGTAGATTGTTTGATGCAGCTTGCTCCTCCTCTTCATCGTCGTAGAAATCACCCCCGCTGACATAGAGTGGTCCATCGCCTAGACTGTTGTGAGAAGGATCTCGACGAAGAAATTCGCGGCGCAGTCTGATGAGCCAGGGTTTGTCTGGAGATTTGCCGCTGTATGTGGGAGTGATGAGGGTGTTGAAGAGTATGCAAGCGTCAGCTGTGGAGGCTCCAATGATGCCTGTCGGTGATGGACGCGCGCGCGTGCATATTGACCTGCGCCAACAAAGGACAGGCAGGTGTGGAGCGGTTCGACGACTTACGCGAGAGCAGAGTCCTTGGTGAGGTGGTAGAGCAGCCTGCTTATGACTTCTCCAACATATGAGCCGGGTTCAGTGCCTTCCAGGTCTCTCTCGAGCTTCTCAATGCTGAATTCCTTGATGCACAGGTGTGGAAAGCAGTGCGCGAACTGGGAGAATGCAGCCATTCTCCAGTCTGTATGGAGGATCTTGCGCCGTTCTCGAATCTCGTCTCTAGACAGCTGTCCCTCTGGCACTTCTTCCACCTCTTCCTGCTGCTCTTCCGCGCCCTCCTGCTGCTTGCCTTCGTCGTCGTGGGTCGCGTCCTTGCCTCCATCCGATCCATCATCACCGCCAGCTTCAGCAGCCAGCGACGCCTTTATCGCTGCAATCTCGACGTCCGACATTCCCCAAAAGTGCGCGTCCATTGTCCGCCGCTTGGGCTTGCGCTGGATCCTCTGCTTTGCTGCTCCAGGCGAGCCTCCCTCGCCCGCTGACGAGCCAGCCATGTCTTCGTCGTCCGCCATAGCAATTTGAGCTTGGAGGAAGGGCAAGAAGCACGGCTCGAGACAACGCGACTGGGTACGGTACAAGGAGGTTCAAGACGAGACATTGTGCATGCAAGGGACACCTCCCCGCACACACCAAGTGCTTCTGCTTATACCCGTGCCGTGTTGGCGCTCGAGGCCGCCCTAAAAGCGTGTCGAGATTGTTTCTTTCGTACTGACTGGCTGACGAGGACCGCGTCCTAAGTAGAGCAGCAATGAAGCACCAGACTATCTGTTTAGAACTTGCTTATAATACTATCTCATGAACTTGGAGTCCTCTGCTGGGAGATTCATGCCTTCCAGCGGATCTACCATCTGCAACCGCCACCTTAACATTGGATCAAGCCCGAAGATAATGCTCAAGTCAATGGAGACTGAACTTCGCAAACACTTGACTTTATAGGCTTATTTGAATCAAGTTCCCTTTCCGCTCTGATAGTTGCGCCTGCTAACTCACTGGATACATCGCAGAGCCGATAAAGCATGAACGATATGTTCTTGCAAACAATCAGAGACCTGAACAACAGAGCACGACAATCCACTCCACTCAAACGTGAATTTAAAGTGACAAGGCCAATTCCCCGTTTGTGATCAGTATTGAGCGAGCAAATCACACTGCTGACAACTAATGACGGCAAGGATGTAGCTGCTAATAGGCACCAGAATGAGGATTGGTGCATTCAGTAAGCGGAGGCCGAAGGTCAACACTTAGCAATAGTCACCATAAGCCGCCTGAGTGTCAGTCTTAAAGATGATGGGCGTCGCTCCGGGCATCGAGATACCCTTATGAACATCATGAAGGTTTCGGATTTGAAAAGCTGCAGCTTTTGACTAATGACTAATAATTGACAGACAGAAGTACAAATCCATGTGAAGTATCAGCGTACTCAAAGGGTTTGCTATTAGTTGGTCCACAGCATATTGTCTTGAACAAATCTCGTACATCTTGACATACCCAGCCGACACTTATATTTTCAAAAGTCACAGTGTAACCGATAGGAAGTCATTACACAATCTCCTAGATGTCTGAGAGGGAACGAGAAGAATGCGAGCCATCGCTACAAGAACCGCAAGGATTCCCAGGGGTTATTACTTTTTGCATATCATGCAGTTCTCCATGATTAGGTAAGCCGGCAATCTGTACTCCAAGGTCAAAAGAAAAGTCACATGGTGCAGATCTCGACAGCATGTGAGCTACTACCGGTACTCCACAATCACTACAAACCGCACACGGATATCATAGAGTCTTGCCTTGACGACACAATCCGCAACATATGGAGGTCTTTGCAGACTTTTCACAGACAACGTCTTCTAAACATCATGGCTGTCAAAAGTCTAATTTGCTAGACCATGAAGTTTGAACTTTGTTAATTTTCGGATGTGGAGTAAATAGCTTTTCCTATTTTGAGTTGTTTTGTTCGTAGGCAGGCATCACGGGCAGTCCCACATGTTTGCCGTACCTAATCTGTAGCAAACGTATCAAACTGTGCAGCTTCAGGCCTTTGCAGTCGACGGCAATAGTGCATCGCAATTTCTTGGTAACTTTGGGGACACGGTGTGCATACCGTACCGCAGTCACACTCCACCCTGGAGTCGAGTCTAGAATGTTCTTGAGATGATGCCGAGCTCGTGCTGTGCTGTGCTTGGGGATTGCCGAGTTAAGCTTTGCTGCTTTCTTACGTGACGTAGGCGCTTGGACCATTTGCCACCCGGGGATGAGGACCTGATCAACGTCATGTCCGTCCGTCCGTCAAGGTGGAAGAAGCCAACGTCGACGAGGAAGGAAAGAGGATAAATTGAAAGACTTTGCTCGAGTTGCTTCTTGGTTCTGCTCTATTCACATCTCGAGATACTCATCGCATAGCCAACTGCAACACAACCCCCCAACCCACCACCAACCCAACTACCAGCAAACATGGGCGCCGTACTTTCATGTGAGTCGCCCTGCGTTCGGCCCTTCCAAGGCTGTGCGACAGGTGCAGACGTACCAGCAGGACAACTCTGACTGACCATTGTCTACATACACTTCCTCGACGCTCTACGCTGCTTATGCAACTGCTCTCCCCTATCCACCCGCCACTCACCCCTAATCCACTGCCTGCCGGATTTGCACGCACAGTCTTCGGAAGAATCATCAGAGCAGTGAGTAGCACATCTACATGCTATAGCGCTACAGCCGCGATACTGACGTACTGCGCTCCCACAGATTGGCAATGCCATCATGACACTCATCAACGGCATCGCATCCTTCCTAGGCGCCATCGTCAGCGCCATCACAGACCTGCTCGTGTGCGTCTTCACATGCGGCAAGGGAGGTCGCAGAAGTGGAGGTCGCCGCAAGACAAGAGCAGGCGGGCTGTAAACGACCAGGCACATTGCAAAAACATATTCAAAGCATACCTAGCCTAAAGAACGTAACCACCACTATCTTCGAATCTTCTACAATGATGAGGAAATCAAGTGGATAGTTTTGCCTGGTCTCACAGTTTGTTTTTCAGTGATGGATGATTGTGGGCTTTCTACTATCATCAGATGAGCAGGGAGTATCGATACTGACCGACATCTGCTTCTCACAGTCTTCTCACAGAATCCTGTAGCATAGCTAGCTCTTTCAATAACGATTATTCACCCGAAACTGCAAAGCGAAGGAAGGCAAAAGAAGTCTCTCTCTCCGATAATCTATCCCCCTCGGTGAAAATACATAGCGAATAGTAGAACATACACGATTCTTCGCTTTCTTATATCGAGATACTCTCTCAACGTACAACCATATCAGACCCAGTAATATAAATGCTTATCCTTCCTGCTTCTACCCATACATACGTTGCTTGCGGATACTTTCCAAACTTACGAGGCTGACCTTTTTTGTGCATGTTCCATACTGACCTCACTGACAAGACTACCTTCAACACCTTTTCTCCATCATGTCAATGCAGTATCCACATACAAGGTCACGTCTCTCCTGCAAGTCAAGTCGGTGTTGCTTGGCTCGCTGCGAAGTCCATTTATACAGAATGCCAAGACGAAAGGTTCCGCTGATGCCTCTCTACATCGTGTTGTGTTCGTTCTGTAGGTCGAGTCCACGACAAGAGCTCGCTGCGAAGAAGCTCGCTGCGAGGATGTATATAGAATTAATATAAAAAAAGGCAATACAGGTAGAGCTGCTTCTCTTCTCTGCTTCTTTCACACAAACACAATCACACTTGCCAAAGCTATACTACAAGAAAAAACAAACAACCCTAAGTCCAAACATGTGTAAGTACCTTTCGCACGCTCGTCACGCTGCATGCTTCGCTAGCGAAGACTGGCGAACATAGTCACATCGACCTACTTGACTGACTCCCCTGCACCCTATCCCGCTTGATACCCTGGCTGACATCGACCGTCCACCTGCACTATATATACACTCGTCCGCTATCCTGGAATTCGACCCTCCGAATCTCTACAAATTTGGGACCGAATACTACGAATACTGCAGGCATCAATCGGCCATTCGTGGCAGTACGTCTGACTCACAGCTTCATTCCTCATCCTTACATCTGCCACCATAGGACATTGCAAAGAATCAGCATCATTGCAACATCCTATGGGAGCAGACATACAATATAACATGTGAAGAAGCTTCTCTGGCTGACCACACTTGCCTGTCCCTCAGATTTATAACGGATTACTTCACTGCTTCGAGTTCCTGTGTTGCTGTTGCTGTTGCGACCCGCAACTAGTATGTCGACAAGTATGTTAATCTTTTTTTTTTTGGCATACTTGATCGTATTTGCTTTAATCTCCCCTCTCGAATCCAGCACTAATGTCAAAACTGCACCTTTCCAATTTACTTTTAGGGATGCGATTGGCGAAATCTATTTGATCGTAAATACAAACGTAGAAAGAATCGCTTGTTCGATTGGTACGACCCGTGTTGTGGACCCGCCGCTTGAAATACAAGATATCAAAATATCCCAACTTTATACAAAGCGTGCATGGCCGGTAGATATACGACAAACGTACATTCTGTAATCCCCCTCGATGCCTTCCCGCAGGAATTTGTACGATTAGCATTAGTCTAGCTCGATTTGGTAACAATCTATACTGGCAGCTTGCACATTCAGAAACGAAAGCTTCTCAGTCGAAGAGATCATCCCTTATTGCTGACAAGGTGGCTTTGTCACTGTTTTGCTTATTTTGATTTCTGTTCCAGCAAGCCTTGTAATGGGTATGATAGCCGCTGGCTGGTCAAAAAAGAACTGCTTCAATCGAAACTGCCGGTACTTGATCAATTGAAACTCGGGCCGTCCGAGCTCGCAATAATGCTAAAGTTCCTCTCTCTCGGTCTTTCCAAGCACCTTCCCACAATCGCCCATCAATTATTCCGTTGCCGATACTAATTATGCCATGGTAGCCCAACACAACGATATACTGACAAGACTACCTTCAACACCTCTCCACCATGTCAATGCAGGATCCACATCTAAGGTCACGTCTATCCTGACAGTCAAGCTGGCGCTGTTGAGCTCGCTGCGAACGGCACTTAAACAAAATACGAAAACGAAAGATTCCGCTGGTGCCTCCCTACATTGTGTTGTGTTCGTTCTGTAGGTCGAGTCCACGACGATGAGCTCGCTGCGAAAAAAAAAAAAAAAGGGGAACTCGCTGCGAGATGTGAATAGAATTGATATAAAAGATGGATTATAGGTAGAGCTGCTTCTCTTCTCTGTTTCTTTCACACAAGTATAATCAAATCCGCCAAAGCTATATACAAACTACAAAACAATAATAATAAGGACCCTAAGTTCAAACATGTGTAGGTACCTTTCGGACGCTTTTCACGCTGCGTCCTTCACTAGCGAAGACAGGCCGAGCTAAAGGCATGTCAACCTACCTGACTGACTCCTCTACCCACCTACCCCGCTTAATGCCCCTGCTTCCACATCATTCATCCACTTGCATTATACGCATGCTCTGGCTGTCGACCTTGGGAATCTTCACATGACTTGGCACTGCATACTACGAACACTGCAGGCATCAGACAGCCATGCCTGGCGGTAAGTCTGACTCACTACCTCATTCCTCATTCTTATATCTGCTCCCATAGGATACTGCAAAGAAGTAGCATCGTTGCAAAATCCTATTTGAGAGCAGATACATGACATGACATTTGAAGAGGCTCCTGGCTGACTATACACCTACCTTTGCACCAGATCCATAACGGATTCGTACACTGCATAGAGTTCCTCGTCTGTTGGTGTTGCGTCTTCCCAAGTATAGTACGTTGATTTGCATACTTGGTATTTTCTTTTTCAAAATCAAATTACCTCTCCAGCACTAATTCCAGAACTTGCACCTTCTTTTCAACTTAGGGATGCAATTGGTATAATGTCATGGGGGGAGGTAAACCCCCACGTAAAAAGAAAAAAGTTTTTGGCGACCTTAGCCTATGGAAATAGAAAAACCGCTTGAAAACAAAACAGATCGAATTCTACCCAACTTACCGCATGGAAAGTGTTCTGGTCAGTAGATATGCTACAATCCTACTGTTCATGCTCCCCTCCTCCCCTCGATACTTCTCGCAAAATGCTATTTGTACGACTACCATTAGTAGTCTAAACTCAATTTCGTAGCAATTTGTACTAGTAGCTGAACCTTCTGTTGATTATTATGCGTGAAGACAACGAGAGAAGCTACGAATACAAGATTTAGAGGCCGGTCCTCGTCGCTTAGACTCGTCTCGCTCATTCGGCCCGCAGACTCCAGAATGATGGGGCTCCAATACCTTCCAAAGCGAAAGAAAACAAAAGCTCTAGCCGGAATTCGTTTGACCATTTTGTATATTGACGAGATAACTGGTTCAATTTATGTGATACAGTGCATTTCCATTCAGCTGGCCTTCAGATTGGCAGCACTGTCTGGTTTTGTCCCATCCAGATTGTCAATCGAAAAAACGTCGGGCCGATCTGCTCGCGCATCTCTACCCAAATCCACGTGCATCACTTCCTCTCTCTCTCCCACTCACTCACTCTCTGACAATCACCCTGTAAAGCTGAGCACCCACCATTCTAGTCATCAGCACCGACGGCCCTTGATGACCGAAGAGCTATAACGAATTTGGCTATAATGAACAGGCCTGGATGGTTTTATTGGCACGACGAGCTAGCAATACCACGTGCCCCCATTGCACAATAGGTCTGATCAAATAATAAAAGCAAACACCCGGGCAGCCAAGATGTGGGGTCCTAAACCTGCAGAATCGATTATCGACTCAATCCAAACAAAAGGATATGTACGAACTTTCGCCCCTCTTGCTGGTGTAGTCGTAGCTCTGGCTGGAGCAGCTGTTTATGTGGCAAGTTCCGGTACCAAATCAAGGGAACTTCGAGATGAAGGTAGATCAAAAGATACACCTAATCAGCAGAGGGACATTGATTGTAAGCTGCATGCCCAATCCATGTGCGATCATATCCACCTGAAAATTTATTATGCCTGCTTCAATTGGGCACAATATTAACTACATCTGGTCTCCGCTGCCACTGTCATTAGCTTATCGGCTGTCACCAGCGAGACGCTTGGCGATAGCCAGACAGAATGAACTGAACGCCTCAAAGGCAGAGAAATTAAAGGACACTCCATATCAACGGACCCCGGGAAAGGTCCTTGATTCGCAACAAATTCTAGATATGTCGACTTGAACCTTCTTGGTCGACTAAAGTGTCCGAGATGCACTCAGAAAGAACCCTGCGGGTTTTCCTGTCCCTTGTATATCATAGTGGGCACACCCCGTCAGCTACATCTCCTGAAAACTTTTGCAGTAACTAAGAGCCTAATCTGTCCATTTTAGCTTGAGTGAAGTAAAGCAGTGTGTAGAAGACAGAATTGGGAATTCGTTCTCTTGTGATGCCTCCTGTAATGCTTCCTGTTGTATAGGAGAAATGACATCTTTACTGAATGCTGCCAGCTGAATGTCTGACTGATTCGCGCCACCTTATATAGTACAGGAGGGTGCAGTAGAACACCTGAATGGAAGGGAGTCGTTGATATACTTGATCATCGAGGTTCGCATTACTTATTTGCCATACAAAGGACCAGCAGTCTCCACCGAATGACCGCCTATCGATTCATCTTTACTGTTATCCTTCCCAGCTTCCGCCTCTCCGCCTGTCGTTTTATCACCAAAGACAGTTTCGGGAGCATCTGCTGCCTGACTACGGTCTTCATCAGCGGAATTCTCACTTTTATTCGAGTTTGGGTTTGAATTTGAAGAACCGTCATAAAGAGGACCACCAGCTTCAGCTTCTTGTTCCAAGTGTATAGCTTGTAAAGATGCTTTATCCAAATCGAAAACTTGATCCACTTTCAAATGTTTCAACAGATCTTTAGCTTGTGATTCCGTATCTGCTTGTAGTAATAACCATGCTCCTCCGCCTTGTTTAGCTGTTGAATTCAGATGATCTATTTCTGCTTTTAGCGATGAAGCTATTGGAGAGGCCCGTTTAGAGGTGGTAATGGAGGATGCAACTGTGAGTAGTACACGATGGTTGCCGAAGAATATGTCAGAGAAACGAAGTAATATGGTTAGGAACGAATGCATTCTTCAGAGCTAGACGAGACATGACGATCGCCACTCACCTATGCTATCGTTCTCCGTCAATCTGGCATTCTTAATCAAGCTATTGAATCGCTCTTTCCTATCTTCGTCTTTGATAGACCAAGGTAAAGTAGCAGCATAGTATTGAGTCTTGTGCTCTTGCCGTCTAGTTGCGATGTGTGAAAAGCTACGGCGATGATTGCCACTGCTCAAGCTGCTACTGCTGCTGCAGGATGGAAGCGACACCACCACGCCTCGATGGAGGGACTTGCTTGTGCGATACGGCAGCATGGTAATGCGAGTGTGTATAGAGTGGATGGAGTGAAGCAGACAGGCGTAGAGTGGAGGGTGTCGACGCTTGCTTGTCCTGCTTATCCAGCTTGTTCCGCGCTATCGCAGCTCCGATCACCGCAATGGCGGAAGTACAAGAATAGTCAGATGGTGTAGCAGTAGTAGTAGTCGAGGTTGTTGCGAGTAATGGAGGACTATGGAATGGATAGTTGAGAGATTGAGGAGTATTGGGTGATTCAAATGCACACGCTTGCCTATGGATGGTGGTTATCACATATCAGACTATGACTCACTCGGCCACACTTGATAAGCGGGGAGCAGACTTGCAATCAGACAAACCATATCATACTAGACTGCGCGCAAGCATAACAACCACAACCACAGCCTGTCTGCAGATGCTCAACTCCTGCATGCTTTCACTGCGATCAAATGATACATGTTTGCATTGCGCCCGCGGAGAGATAGTCGACTAGTCTTGACTTCAAGTTACACAAAGATGAGATGTATTCCGCTCACGCGTCCACCTGCATTTCCGAAACAGCAGGTAACGCATCTCCCTTTGTATCTTGAACCAGATGAATAACTTCTTCAGCAACCACAAATTTTCTAATTTCAATCTTCTTAACCGAAGTAGTACCATTTCTAAATCGATAACTTAATTCTTTTGCAACTCTTTCATTTGGTCTAACATAATTTCTCAACATTTCATTCTTGCGTTGTGAAATTATGCATACGTCAATATTACTTCCTGATCCTAAATCATTGAAAATACCTGCACTAATCGCGTCGACTACCATCTTTATCGCATCTTCTCGTGTGAGTTTGGGCGTCCAGCGTGATTCGAAAACTGCCATGGCAGCTAAGGATCCGGATCCCATAGTGACATAAGGTAGCTTGTCGGTTGATCCATGGGGGGCGATGGTGAAGAGGTGTGGGCCAGTGACGTCGAATCCTCCGAGAACGAGGGCTGCTCCGATCTGGCCTTGGTATCTGCAGGACGAGGGAATTGAAGTTGAAGCAATAGAGGTAGCAAGGAAGATAACAAAGAGCGTGCAAGTGGTCAGTAAGCTGCTACATCTCCGTATCTCGTGTACCTCCTGCCAGCGAAGACAGTACGCCAAGTATGGGAATGCCAGAAGTATACCGACTCACTGGAACAGCTTCTGCTTCAACATAGTCATAGCAGTGACGACTCTAGGCTCTCTACCTGTATTCAACTGATGAAGCGCAATCTGAGATCTGATCTCGGCAGTTGTGAATTCCGTATCTGCTGCTGTTCCTGCACCGCAGCACATTATATTGTCTGAAATGTAGTGAATCTACGTGTTCCAAGTTGCGTGATAGTTGTGTGGATTGACATTGTATTGTGTTGCATGTTTTGCGGTGTTCATGGAGGAGTCGATAGTGGAACGCGCGTGCAGGCGTCGTCAGCAAGCAAGCGAGTGGAGGAACGAGGCAGTCGAGGATGATCAGCAACAGCAGGACAAGCAGAGCCTCGAAGATGAAATATGGACACACCTTCTCGCAGTTCTTGTCAGCTACAATTGAGCCTTCTGTCGCTCGAGTGTCTGCGCCTAGGACGACACCACCCTTGTCTTGAGGGTTGTTCGGGTCTCCAGCATAGATGCATCCTACGATGGTAGTACCTGGGGCGCAAAGAGAGTGGCTGAGCACAAACACAAGGTAGACTATTCAAAGGCGTAGACATGGCCTGCTCACCCGTCGAAGTAGCTTTGGGCAGTCCAAACCCTCTCATCGGATTCGCAGACAAGTAGGCGTTCCTCGTTGCATTGTCAAAATTGAAGCCTATGGAACTGCTGGTGCTGCCATCTGACGACGATGCTGCATTGACCATGATTGGAGTATCGTTGTTGGGCAGGTCAACAGGTTGGTTGCGATGCTGGCTGGATGACGAGTCGCGGGTCCTCAAGGCAAGCGGCGAGGATGATCGAGAAAGTCGACAACCAGAAGATGTGGGAGAAGGATAGAGGATGTGCTTGCCTTTACACCCAATGATACTACACATCTGAATGAAGGACTACATACTCGCCCTTGCTCCCTCGACTGATGCGAAAGGACTCATGAAGAAGTGCCATGAAGAAGCTTGCTCGCCTTACAAGCAATGGAAGCAGAAGAAAGCTTCAACCACAAAGCTTTCCCTCCAGCAATGCCATAATAGTACACGATGCAAGTCAGCCAGCTCTTTGAGTACTCTCGCTAGCTTTCTTCAAGTTCGCCGGAATGTCGGCCTTGTTTCGCCTCTTCATGCACGCACCTCGCAGCTCTCAGAAATGCACAGTTGTCGACGAGCAATGCGGTGGCCATAAGGATGGTCTTGCTGAGCTCTTACTCTGACCATTCTCAATGCGGTGAACAGCTGATTGCATGTCACACTTTATTACACTCTCTCCAGTTACCTTCCAGAGACTCCGCAGAATCACGAGCGCGGCTGAGCCTGTCGACGATAGATCCATCAATTCAGAGCATTCCCAAAGCACTCTGACAGCTCAAGCAGCAATACATCCGCAGATCCCATTAGTCCTCAAGCCAGTGACATATCATAGAACCAGCAGTACGAACTACGAAAACCCTCCCTCACTGCCATCATGGCTTCAGACTCGTCAAGACCAGGCACGACAAGCATCACATCAGCAGCAGGCATGCGCGGTGTCCGAGCCAGTGAGTGGACTATCTACACGTTCAGCGAGGATACTACTGACTCGTACGCATCGTGTATCACGCTCCCACAGTGGCCTCTGAAAGCTGGAATGATGATTTCCTATGGCAGCATTCGTCGAGCTCGGATTTGCACTTGCCATCAACCACATCACGGCACCATCAGCGACACTTTCAATACCGCGACAAGCGCTTATCTGCAGCTTCATCATCTAGCGAGTATCAATCTCCTCGCACTCAAGTGCCTCATCATTCTCAGACGCGTCCACACCGTAAAGCGAGCAGCTTGTCAACTTCGACCATGGGCTCCATGAGTACTCAGGATGAAGCGTTACCATCGTCACACACACGATTATCTAGATCTACTTCTTCAAATCATTCCCAGACGAACAATCAGCACCAAGGGAAGAACTGGGCGTCTTTGTCTACTACAAGCTTGCAAGAGGAAGAAGATGAGCCTACTGTGACACTCGCCACCATCGCCTCGCGCCAAGCAGCGACACCCGCTTCCGCCTCTCCCAGACGACCTCCCACTTCTATCTCACCCTCGAAGCTACCTAGTCCTCCACATCAGAGCAATCCAGGCAAAGCACTCCTATCCAGTCCATCCTCATTCTTTAGAACGACTTCAACCTCATCGTGGCGCTCTACGACTCCCTCACTCGCGTCAGATACCTGTTCCGCAGTCCATACATCAGAAAGTGCAAGTGCAACAGAAACAGACAATGAAACTGTTGAAGAAGGTGAAAATCAGGAAGATACGACTGGAAATTGGGAGCATCTATCTTTATCGCCTGATGGAATGCTTCTCGCTTCTTCTTCTGGTGATAATGCTGGACATGTTCGATTTGGGCAGAGTTCAACTTCAAGACGTAAAAGAGGTAGGGGAAGCACATTTAGTACCGCTTCGCCTAGATTGGCGTTGAGCTCCTTATTCGGAACTGCTACGTTGGCTGGAGCTACGAACGAACAATCAGATGGGACACCTTCAAAGAGATTAGGCGCTTCCTTCTTCAGACGGAGTAGTAGGCTTAAGAAAGTGGAATCACCTTCTTCTGGAACTAAACTTGTCTCGTCAGTCGAGGAACCTCGCCGTGCCAAACCTAGATCCCGCTCCCCAACGCAATTATCAGGACAACAAACTCCAACTTTGAAACATCGCGAGCTTGTTACTTCTCATAACAAGAAGGAGGATAAGACTGTCAGAGCACGTCAATCTACAAATTCATCAAGCATGACTTCAACGTCACTTGTATTCGCTTCAAATGCTGGAAATGAGCAGTCACAGCTATCGCTCGGAAGGCTTGCTGTTGGCAAACAAGCTAGTTTTGAACGAACGCCAAAAAGCTCGAATGCTACCAATGGATCTTCGAATTTCTCCCATCGGCAATCATTCATTAGTTACGACTCGACGTTTTCTGATAGACTGCGCTTGGATGATGCTCAGCTGAGCCCGAATCGAGAAGCCGTCTCACATGAAGTTCGGGGAGACTCAAGCCTTGTTCAACTCCGCAATACTCTGAGTCCGCCCATGCCAAATCAAGCAGACAAATCGACTACCTCACTCATTTCCGAGCAGAGTAGCGCTACTTCTGCTTCAGCTTTCTCGAATGAAAGCAGGCCTGAATTAGCAAGGCAACTATACATGCCTAGAAGGAAACTAAAAAAGGTTAGACCGCAAACTGCAGATGCTAGTCTGGCACGAATCTCTCCTTCTATAGCATCACCACCATCACCTACAGCTAGCCCGTCGGACAAATCTACAAGATCGCCAATGCAACCATCACACCGGACATTATCACCTTCTTTCGCTTTTCCTCCTTCAAATTCCCCTCTTCCTGAAACCTTCACGCCTCCTCGGATTACTAAATCGCCAGCTGTATCGATAAAAGCTGAGACTGGCAGTAATGCTTCTGAAACAACAAGCGCATCATCAAAGAGAAACGTCGGCGACGGTCATAAGAAGAAGAAGAAGTCGGTAATCGGATCTTCGTTGAGGAGGAGAGTATCGAAACGGAGCCCTGACGGAGTCGCGGCGGAGAGTAGTGCCGATGAAAGTGGATACCTGAACACTCGTAAAGGTAGCTTGGATAAACTGGTCGCACCCTCAGTGTCGCCGAATGGAAGGACGGTGGATCATCCTACGATGCACTCGTGTTTCTCTGTTGAGACTTGGAAACCTACTTTCGCAAGTACAGCCACTCTGCGAGAGCTCCATAGGCCTTTACAGAGTGGGAATCTCATACAACCGGACGACATAGCTACAATACGTGCAAGTGTTCTATCGGATAGCGATGTACCTCCTGCGACCGGCTCAATGAGAGGAAATCGCTTACTAGCTGGTCTAAGCAAGCGAATGTCAAGGGATTTCAAAGCGAAGAAACCTTCTTCGGCTGATCCTGAGCAGAAAAGATCTGTCGTTTTCGCTAGGACCGAACAGCAGGAAATATCGTTAGCAACGGCGCCGGCAGTGGCATCTACAAATGATGTCGAGAGGCGAACTTCATTCATACAGGCTGGCTCTCTCCCTACGAATCACCTGGAATCTGCTAATACGGTTGTCGTGAAGAAACATAAACGACCTCTTTCACTTTCTGGGTTGCTATCGAGATCAACAGGACCGATAGATAACGTCAGGTCTAGATCATCTACTTTGATCGGTGATACTGCACAGTTACAACTTGCCCGAGCTACCGACGAGGCTGTACTACGTCGTTCTATACCTTTGGCACCCCTCTCTGCTTCTGCTATAGGTGGACTTCGGAGACCTTCTGGATTCTTGCACAGGTCCACTGCTAGTAGTGGGAACATACCTACTGCGAGGGCTCTCCTTGAGACTTCAGGTATATGATACTGTCCGACGCCAGGGCTAGCATTGATGACTGACTATTCTGTCCTTGTAGGCCTGCATAACTCGACTGCCTCAATCGATGGCAGAAGACCTTCCTTAGATACCTTCTCTCGTTCACCACCTGTTCTACAGCATCGAAGAAGTTTCAATCCCCTTTGGCGTTCTGCTACAGCCACAGTACCAGAAGAGCGTCCACCATCTTCATTATCTTTGCTTTCGCAAACTTCAACTGTTCGTCCTTTATCAATGCTTCCTACTGCTGTATCGACAGCGACTATCACAGCGCAGTCTCTTGAGATCAGCAAAGACACAACTTTACGGACAGTGCAAAAGCCATCTACAAAGTTACGCCAGAGACATCTTCCGTCACTTTCGTTGACTTTAGTTCCTGGCGCTGTTACATCGACACCACCTAAGCCTACCAGTGCCGGGCCGACCTTTCCAGTTCTTTCGCCGCGTACCATGCAAAGAGCTCACAGTGAGAACCCATACGCAAGCTCCCAAAGCTCCTCATTTCGAAGTCATCAGTATTTCACAGCGTCATCTAGCACTACTGGAACGTGCACTCCAAATAGCAGGAATGCGAGTATTCCGAATACACCAAGTGGCTCATCTAGGAAATCGGACGATTCAGATACGAGCATTAATGTTTTGAGGAGAGTCAGCTTGAGTGATCTGAAGATACCTCAGAGAATCTCAAACACTCAAGCTAAGATTGGCCAAGATCTCAAACGTGTCAAGCAATTCAAAGAGGGTGTCGAAGAGTTGAAGAGGCTGAGGAAAGTGTATAGAGGGTTAGTGACATCCGATAAGATGTCAAGCATGCTCTCTTTCCACCCGGATAGCTCGGCTTTCGCAACAAACGACGAGCGGGCGGAGGCATCTCCGAGTCCACCTCCCATACCGACTGATACGACAGCCCGAGTGGACAATCTTATGGCAAGAGTTGCAGTGGACTATCAGAAATGGTGGGAAATTGCAGACGTTCTCATCAACCTCGCAGATGGAGCAGATGAGGCTGAGAATGAAGATTCGCAAAGCAAGAACCCTAATAGGGAGAGGTGCAAGAGCGATATTACCGTCGGATCAAATTCACCACCTAAAGAGAGCAGAGACGTGCCACTGTCTTCGCGCAAAGGAACTGTGGTAGATCTTACCTCTACCTACACGAGTCGTACTTCTTCACGTACAGAATTACCCACTCAGGAGGAACAAAACAACACCCGACAAGCCAGTAACGAGATGAAGCAATCGGTAGTGTCACTCTCACCACCTTCGCATATGCATATCTCGACACCTGTCCAGCGTAGGGCGCCACACCTCTCAAGATCATACAGTACTTCCTCCTTGTCACCTTCGAATTCTTCACCAGCAACTTCGGCAAGAACAGCAAACCATTCCACCTCCATATCAGTTTCGGAATATAATAATGGCGACTGGAGGAGCAACACTGAAGAGCACTCTGCTAGTCTTTCCGAGCGACAGCTTTATATATTGCGTGGAATGCTCAATCCTCACAATTCTCACAGTTTATCTTTTCCGTCTTCACGCTCAGCTGATAATTCGCCTGCTCGTACTCCTTCTATGACAAGTATCAGTCCACGTTCGCATCTATTTACGAATGGCCTTGTACCCCTTTCTCCCTCTACAAGTCGCCAGTCAAGTTCTTCTCCTATCTCGACTACTTCGCCTTCGTCGTCGCCGTTCTCTTCTACTCTTGTTTCACCGATGCGAAGGAGAGCAAGTGTTAAGAAGGGCCATGTAGTTATCGCTTCTGTCCAGACATTAGAGGATGAAGATGGTAGATTGAAAGTTAGAGCTATTTCACCTATACCTGATAGTCCACCCTTTCACGTCTCCAATATGCTTCCGTCACCTATATGTTCACCTTTGAGCGAATCTGCCCCCTCTCACTCACCTGCAATGTCAAGTCGGCCAACAACTTCAAGATCTACATCGGGTCAAACAGCTTCATCAACGGGAAATGCCACGTCATTATCGCTGTCAACCAGTAAAAGCCCGCCTAGTACTCCTATATTGAGGAAAGGAAGGCTTAGACAGGCTAGTAGAGCTGGGATGCTTGGTATTCGTGATTTCTTGAAGACTTTCAATACTACTAGAAGAAATGCGGCGGATGATCCAAATCCAGATATCTCTTTATCAACCTCAGAAGGCACTAGTCAATTTATTCCGCTTGAGAAGCGTGGTCATCCTGCTAATGCTGAAGGAGAAGATAGCGACCAATCCACGAACAGAACGATGTCAAAGGAAGTGGACGCAAACAAGAATAGGGTGAAGCAGAGTACGCCATCGTGCAGTCAACGCAACGGAAGCAACACTACAAGCCCAAGAAGTAATGCGTCTTCAGAAGAGGAAGAAGACTGGGATAGAAGATCATCAGATGAGGAAGAAGCAGGAAGAGCAATTCTACGTTCCGATACGCAAGCCACTCTTATGCCTTTTTCCACAAGTGGCAGATCGCACACCGTTGAGGGTGAAAGATCGCCCTTCCTGGGGGACAGTGCTCGTACAGACGTGGCTATCGTTTCGAGCGGTGTCGCCGACGTTGAGTGTAGTAATCCGTTGCTTTCAAGAGCGAGCACTCATCATTGCAGAGAAAGAACGGAATCTGCGACTTCGAAGACTTCCACCGGGACCGTCGTCGTGCACCTGTTAGAACAATGTACGAGCACTATTCTTCGCCCAGTGAATACGAAGGCAGGCGCAACCCAGTTGAACAGAGAGCAAGCATCGCATAATGTAACACAAAGGCCACCCAATCATTCCCAAACAACTTATACCGCAAAGATATCGACAGATACACCTACCGCTGCCATCACCAAGCTAGCACTCACGAGCGAAGCTATGCCCGCTCTCCTTGCTAAGGTTACAGAAGTCAAAATGCACTGCTCTGCCTGTGTCACTGAATTGAGGTAAGCTTTGTACCGTCTTGATGTCTCGAGGGGAATGGAAGCAGGAATATCATGCTGATTTTTCGCAACTGCTCTGCAGGAATGTCACTGTATGAAGTATTGGGATGAAGCGCCTCTAGAGAGGTAGCGTCGACGTTCGGTATAGACACGTACATTAGGGATCAATGGATGGGAAAATATTGTTGTATAATACTTTGCAGTTGAAAGACATGTCTAAATCGAGAACTGGATCCGGATCACGTGCACATAAAGCCTCGAGAGCTCGAGGCCCTTCCGCAGCCTTTTGTTGACTGACTCACTTCTTGGTGGAAGCACGAGCATTGCTGATAGACGCAATGGACGTATGCTTGGATCATCACGAGTGTGCTGTTGCCTGACACGCTGTCGTGCTGCTGTCAATCAGGTCTGCGTGCTGTTTTTGCAGGTGGATTGATAGTGTGCGGACGCGTCTTGCAATTGCTGGCTTTGTGGATCTTTCTTGTGCACTGGGATGGGACGACTTGAGATCATGTACGAGTACGTATGGTCTTGCCCCAATTGCAGCTCCATGCCCACCTTCTTGCAGCTGTCATTGCCCATCAACGCGTCCAGAGCGTGCGTGCGTGGGCTGAGACTGGAGTGCAATCCATTCAAGAGCTGGAGCACCGGGTTGCCTAGGATCGCATTCCATTATTCGACATGTCGGAGGCATAAGTTACTGTTGAGCTTACTGTTAGTGCTACGACTACCACTCCACCGCATCATTACCACATCGCTGCACCGCTTCCTGCCTGTTCTCTATTCTGCTCAAATCATTCACAAGAGGCATTCCCCGCGACATATCATAGAATATTGCAATAACTCATTAATAGACCATCACCGCACAAGCGCAAGACGAGGATACATAAATACTCAACTGCCCACCCACTGGCACACGGAATACCAATACTACGCTGCATATCACCGTCCATCCACTTCAAGCTGGCACCTTTGAGTATTCCGCACCCCCTCCATCTTCTTTCCTCGCGACATTGGGCCCGGCGCGTGCGTGCGCAGACGGGCTACTGTACCTCGCTGCCGCAGCTGTGTGAGAGTGCATCGCATCTGTGAACAAACTCCCCATTCAGAGGCGACGCTATGCCACCACACATTCCCGGAACATCGTCGTCGCGGACCTTCCAGCAGCTGCATCAACAGTCATCGCACCAGGCGAGCGCGCCGCCGCCGCCTCGTTCTCAGCAGCCAGGAGGGAGCATTTCCGCGAATAACAACAACAGCAGCAGCTATGCACAAGGGCATGTCAGACAGAGTAGCTCTACAAGCGCTCTCAGCCCAGCCGCGTTGAGAGCTGCAGGAGGTGCACCGATCCCATCATCAGCGGAACAATCCATATTACATCGACATTCCCCATCTATAGAGCAACGCGGAGCATGGACACCTGAACGCAGTCAAATGCAACAACACCAGCAACACCAACAAGCTCAATTTGGTGGTCACGTTCATCCTGGCTTGTACCAAAATGCAAGTATACCTTCATCGCCAGATTTGCAAATGAATGGAGGTGGAAATGGTGGATTCTATGGGAATTCAAACTTCTCGCAAACACCAAATATGTACCCTTCATCACCCGGTTCTTCAATGAATGGATTGGGAAGGGGAGTCAAGCATTCCGGAGTCGGATTAATGGGATTCGGGGGAAGAAGGCAGGATAACGATGATGCTGCTTCGATAGCTTCCCTTATAGACAGAGACGGAGATGACGCATCATACAACGGTCATGCAGGTGGTTCAGATAGCGGTCACACGTATTCTACGCATCATGATGATGGATATCTCATGCCTGGAGTACCGAGAAGAGTAACAAACTACCCGTCAATATCAAATAAACACATACCTCAATTACGGACTAAAACAAGTTACAAGGATTTCCAAAATTCAGAGCACAAGATTTTGAGTAACGAGGAGTGAGTCTACCGTTGTCTCTTCATATGCCATTTAATTCCCTTTTCGATGCGAAATAGGCTGAGTCTTTGCACATAAAATAGAAAATACAATGCATATATCGTCCCTGGAACGCAACAATACGATGGACCAGAACCAGACGATGCATTACACGATCCAGGTCCAAGATTGAAAGGAAAAGGTCCTGATAGAAGATTAGCTGACAATAAGAATATACATGGACATACTGCCGTTTTCTCTTGGAGAGGTTGGTTGAACGTAGCTGGGTTATTGGCTGTTTTGATTCCTCTTGTAGGATTCTTTGCTGTGTGAGTGGTCGTTTCCTCAGACTTGCAGGATAAGATTGCTCACAGTGAGCCCATGACTCACCTGGTTGCGCATTTTTTCCCACCTTTTTCGAACTTGTCCTCCAGATATCCCATTATCTCGTACGTCCTCGAAGTCACGAATCAAGGAAGTGCATCAATGTATACGAACGGAACAGGACAAGTACCCGATATACCAAATTTTAGAGGATTAATAGATCGTGATACACCAGATTCAGTACTCACCAAAATAGGACAAGATGGATTTGAATATACATTAGTCTTTTCAGACGAATTTGAAACTGAAGGAAGAACGTTTTATGAAGGAGATGATCCATATTGGAATGCTGTTGATATGCATTATTATTCTACTAGTGATGTGGAGTATTATGACCCTTCTAGAATAACTACAAAAAACGGTTATCTAGTCATCAATTTAACCCATGTTGATGATCCTAGTACGAATCATAATTTTTCTTATATGTCTGGCATGTTGACAAGTTGGAATCAGTGAGTTCAATTTTAAGAAACAGGCTAGCTGCCGCGGTATAGAGGATAATCCGGCTGATGAGACGCAACAAATTTTCTGCGACCTTCCTTCACCACTTCCGTAGATTCTGCTTGACCGGAGGAATCGTGGAAGCTAGTGCTTCTTTGCCCGGCACAAATGATATTACTGGTCTATGGCCTGCTTTCTGGACGATGGGAAATCTAGGAAGAGCAAGTTATGGTTCTACGCTTGAAGGAATGTGGTGAGTTTCGCCTTTTGACATCGCGCTTGCATATGCCCAAGAAGTCTTCCCGGTACTAACAGGTTCTTCGTTGACCCTTGTCTTCCTCTGTAAATAGGCCTTACTCCTACGACTCGTGCGATGCCGGCGCACTACCCAATCAAACAGATTTCACAAAGTCGGCAGCAGCACTTACTTCAACTGAAGGAGCACCCCTTTCTTTTCAACCCGGTCAGAAATTATCGGCTTGTACATGTTCAGGAGAAGAGTAGGTTTACCGATAGCATCTGAATTCTAACCCAAATTCTGCGTTGACTCGTACTTCTTTGTTCCCTCTGGTAGTCATCCTGGTCCACGGCATGACGTTGGTCGATCAGCACCCGAGTTGGATGTCTTCGAAGCTCTGATCAATACTGGAAGTTTCTTTGGTGAAATCAGTCAAAGTAAGCAACAGGATTTGGTTCCGTATGGAACTTTCAAGTAAAGTCCGCTTTTGCCGAGTGTGAACATTATCACTGATGCTTTCTTTACAAAACCAGCCTTGCAGATCGCACCATACGATATGGACTACAAATGGCCCAACGCAACCGGCACTTACGATTTGGGAACGCGCTGGGCATCGGAATTGAATGACTATCGAGGCGGAATTTACCAGCAGGTATGATTCCAGAAGTCTCTTTTCTCGATGTTAAAAGCTTACACTGGTTGACGAATACTTGCGTTCTCCTCACTTTGTACGGAACTATTTCAACAGTCGATTTCCGCGCTTTCGCACACAGATCCAGACAACTATTACCTCGAGGACCGGACTGCTTTCCAGACTTACTCATACGAGTACGCACCGAGTACTGGGACGAATACCGATGGCTACGTATATTGGCTTCAAGTAAGTCGACTTTAGCCATGTCTACTCTGGATTGCAAGTCTCGTTTGCCGAATGTTGACGGGTTGTCTTGTCTGTCCTCTTGCTTTTCTATTATGCAGGATGATACCGTCACTTTCCACCTCAAAGAGACTGGATTAGCGGGTGATCCTTCTATTGACATGAGCCAAAGGCTGATCCCTAGAGAACCCATGTATATAATCATGAATTTGGGTATGGCTGAGAATTTCAATCCAAGTACGTCTAATCTATCTCCGATCCTAAATGGGGAACGGTAATATTGATGAGGTCTTTGTTCCGACTCCTTCAACAGTCGACTATGAGCATCTCACCTTCCCCGCCATTATGCGGTTCGATTGGGTGCGAGTTGTGAGTCTGGCTATCTTATGACCAAGCAACCGTTATGGTCGCTGATTTGCACCACAAACACCGCAGTATCAACGTTCAGATAGTATCAATATTGGTTGCGACCCGAAGGACTTTCCAACGGCCGATTACATCCAGCGACATATCAAAGCATACACGGACTGGAACATGACGGTTTGGGTGGACGAAGAACCAAAGTGAGTTCCAGGGTCACTGCACCTTGTTTGGTTTAAAAGCCAATTGATGCTGATGTCTTCTCTACTCGTCGCAGCGGTTTCCCCAAGAATTCCCTTCTGAATGGCTGTTGAGAGCTGCTATGACATGGCGGCTTTCCATTTACTTTCGTAGTTCTCGTTAGTTCATGGCACCCTGCATACTGCTTCGTGTCACGCTGTGTGTCGTCAACATCAATGAATCGTTCAGTGCAAGCACAACATACGCAATAACATCTCCATAAAGCCCTTTTCTTTCAGTCTTCACCCGCAGGCAGTAGATGCATCACATCCGTACAAAACAAGACGATATCGTTTCCATCCCTTCCGTTTGCAAACCGCTCCATTACCGTTTCGGGCAAGCTTGCCTTCGTTATTCCCATAAGGCGGTTCCTATGAGCTTCCCATGAGTGGGTTCCTATGAGCCTCGCCGGTCTTTGATTCCATCTCACGCAGAACACCAAAGGACGGCATGCTGTATTTTAGCGGTCCTGTATTGATTGTACTAGTATATATGTTACTGAACGATGACTACCGAATAACTGTAATTATTGCGCGGCGGGGTATAAAGCGTATGCGGCAGTCAGATCCGTTCTAAAATGCTAATTATCCAAAGTATCGCTCGCACAATGAATACAACCAGAAAATGAGTGCGCTGCTGGGTGCTGATCTGACTATTGTCACACCACAGCCACTGTATAGACCCTTGATGCCCTTTGCTTTGTATATTTCCTTACCAACCTGCAAGAATCCAGTGTGCTTGCGCCCCTTTGCGAGTTCGTCGCCTGTTTGAATCGTACTCTTGATACAATCTGCAGGGAAGAGTATGACTGTGTAACCAGCACCTGCTGCTGCTCCGGAGAGCATAAGTTCTGGACTCGAAAGGTCATCTTTTGTAATAATAGCCCCTGCAGGTGCAGATTGTTGTCTCCGTGCGATGAAGGTACGTGCTAGAGCCTCAAAGGCGCCGAACCATGCTACTGAACCACCTGCTTCGCGGATGAAGGTACCTGTCTGCCCCAGCCATAAGCCTTTGAAGCCGTGTTGTTGAAGGACGCTTCTTGTAAGCTGGACTGGGCCCGGTAATTTCGGACGTGCAGCACCTGCTGACTGTACTGCAACATGCTCTTGCGCTATCATTTGCACTTGCATGCGGACCTTGACGAGCTCTATAGGTGTAAGAACGAAAGATGTAACTGCGCCTGCGCAGGCGCCCGCGAAGGCCATCTTCGGTAATGACAGCGGACCAGGCCGGCCATCTGCAAGATCTGGCGTGGGCGACGTGTAGCGGCGTAGGAGATTCTGCGTTTGACCATAGACTACGAAGAGCGTCGCGTTCTCTGCCATTGCACCAATGACGGGCATTGACAGGCCCTGGTATACACGATATGCATGATCGTGGCGAGTAGTGGACGAGACGACTTTAGCATGCATATTCAGTCGCGAATGGTGGAGTGTGAGCTGACCCTGTATAGACCTCTGAAGCCTTCATTTTGGATTGTCTGCTTGAAGCAGTCGATGGGCCCAGCGAAGCGTGCAGGCTGGTCGAAAGGCTGGCTTTGCAGGCGGACCTTGACGAGGTCGAATGGATGCTGCACATTGCACGTAGGAACATGGTATAAGCTTATAGACGTGCAAGAAGACTGCATCTCGTGCCATCATACCTCAAACACCTTGGACACCATGCCCGCGGCCTGAGAACCATCATCATGGTCAATATTTTGGACGCCTCTCTCTCTCTGCTCAACACGGCCAACTCACGCTGCCGTATGCGATATCCTTCCATGCTGGACGAGCACTCGCGATGCTAGGCGCGTCCATTCAGCAGCCTGTCCCCAGCCAGCCTCTGATCAGTTGTGCGATACGAGACAAGCTGTTGCTGCTGTCGACACACTTGCAGACTGTACCAAAGTCGATTGTTGCTCGAGGTACGAAAAGATGCATGTGGACTACTAGATGCCGTCGCATCAGCCAGCTTGTTGCTTCCATGTGGCATGCGGTCTTACTTGAAAAAGGTGAGCAATGTCGCCTTCATTCCGTCCCACATTCTACCTACATTTTCGTATATCCCGATGAAAACCTGATACTGTTGAGCCGCTTGCCGCTCGAAGACGCTTTCACCATAAAATGGATCAGCTTCAGTATGTCAGAGGGCCGTCTTTCTACCTGCGGGCTGCTCAACAAGGGCAGAACAAGGTAAAGCGGTTCTCTGGCATCTGGTAGCTGGTCTAATTCTGTCGGAGCTGAGAGCAGGTGAATGAGGAGTGGATCCCTCTTCACTTTTGTGCAAGAGGCAATTGTGATATAGGCGTCGCCCATGGTGATTGCCGGTATACAGATATCTGAACAGTCTTACTCCAGCATCTGTAATCTAGCATGTCGCATGATCTGTTAACTGATTGTATTCTGTGCTTCTTAGTTCTAATGGCATAAATGTTATATACGGGAGTCTATGCTTCTCCCCCCTCTCGCAGCATGGCAAGGCAAGTGTTATATGCCAGCGTGTCACTGTCGTGTTGGCCATGTGTTCGAGTGTCATGGCATCCGCTTCAGACTGCACCGCCCCCCATTCGGAAGTATCACGGTTTCGAGGCCGTGGCAGACCATCGAGTTCGTCTACTATCCGCTTGCTATCGCTATACTGTCTGTGACTACCCCCAACAGTCGTGTGCCTTTTGACTGTCCTCCGACATAATCAGGCTCCAATACCATATAACACCACATCATCCACACGCACTGGTCCGCGCACCACATTAGGCACTCGCGCCAACTCACACTCATTCCAACTGGTCAGATGTGCGACAGTAGTATATCGAAGCTGATCGACTGCCAAACCCCCGAGTCAGCTTACACCAAAGTAGGGCTTGATGGAAGAGACTACAAACTAGTGTTTTCAGACGAATTTAACGAGGATGGCAGGACCTTCGAAGAGGGCGCGGATTCTTACTGGGAGGCGGCTGACATGCATTATTATGCAACGCAAGATCTAGAATATTATGACCCGTCCAGGATCACTACTGAAGATGGTTACCTTGTCATCGAACTCATAGAGGCCCCAGATCCTGAGGAAAACCATGGCCATACCTACATGTCTGGCATGTTGTCGAGCTGGAATAAGTACGTTGCAACTGCTGTATGAGGGTTGAAGGACCAGCCTACCATCGGGACACACTTGCTGAGTCATTTACGCAGGTTCTGCTTCACGGGAGGCATCCTCGAGGCCTCTGTTTCTCTACCTGGCTCTGCGGATGTACCCGATTATGGCCGGCTTTTTGGACGATGGGTAACCTTGCTCGCCCGAGTTACGGTGCCACGACCGACGGACTGTGGTAAGTGACCACCCATATGCTTTTGCTCATGCTTTGGCTCAAATGTTCATTTGTACCGCACATGCCATGTGCAATTCGTGTTGAGACAGGCCTTATTCGTACGATACTTGTGACTCCGGAACTTTAGCTAGGCAGACCAACATTAAGACACAAAAGACACCTACTATGATGAGGGATGGTAAGGAAGAACCTCTGTCAACCTTAGGCGGCCAGAGACTGTCAGCTTGCACCTGCGAGGGAGAAACTGAGTAAGTCTTGCGCTTGATTCAGTGATGGTCTATGGTGTGTGATAGCGAAGCCGACTTGATTTCTTCACTTCGTAGTCATCCTGGTCCTTCAAACAATGTCGGTAGAGGTGCACCCGAAATCGATGTGCTCGAGGGTACCGTAAACATAGATGGCTTGTTTGGCGAAATGACTCAGTGTAAGCCTTCTCTCAACCACGCTATTGGAGAATATAACACTTTAACAATACCTTCTTGCACACTTTCAGCGCTACAACTTGCACCTTTCAATAACCAACAATGGGTCAAGAATACAACTGATGTTTACATGTTAGGCGAGGACTTCGAGACGCGTCCCAATGAGTTTATAGGGAATTCGTATCAGCGGGTTTGTTTCTACTTCTGACCTCGCGTTCTGGCGGACGCAATGATCTCATGATCTTACAGCCTGACCTGTTATCCCTACCCTTTCTATCCGACGTTTGACCCGCTACATGCATCAATAGTGTGTCTCAACGATTTCAAAGACAGATCAGAATTCGTACCATCTGGAAGACGAGAAATCCTTTCAGACGTACGCGGTTGAATTTGCTCCAAGTCATGGCGACCATTCAGATGGCTACATATCTTGGTTACAAGTGAGCATACCCGATGAAATGCTCACGTCGCCAGGCGTTCTCGGCTTTGACAACTGAGAGCTGTGTACGACTTTAGGACGGCACTAAAACACTCCACGTAAATGAGACAGCCTTTGCTGCTGATGCGGATTTGGATATTGGTCAAAGACTCGTTCCTCGCGAGCCTATGTACATCATTATGAACCTCGCCATCTCTGAAACATGGAGTGAAGGAGGTAAGGCTCACTAATGACTCCACAGCTCATCCCCTGGCTTATTTTATATCTCGCTTCGTCTGGCAGTCGATTATAAAAAGTTGACCCTTCCAGCTGTTATGCGCTTCGACTGGGTCAGAGTGGTGAATTAGTGATTTGGCATTCGATATACGTGCATCCAGCTAAGGCAGCTGCTTTATAGTATCAGCCTGAAGGCTACGAGAATGTCGACTGCGACCCGCCAAAGTTTCCCACCCGTGAATACATAGAGTGAGCATAACGGTAGTGAGCAGCCAATATTTGGCTTTCAAGTCCTGATTTCGCTCTGTCGCATCAGAAAACACCAGACAGTCTACAGCGATCCCAATATTAAAGGATGGAAGGATCATAAGCCAGAGTGCGTTTCAGATTCAGATACTACCTTGCTTTCGACGCTGATGCGATTGTTTCATTAGAGGTTTCCCCAAGAATTCCCTTCGAGATCAGTGTTGACCTGGCTGACTTCCTCTCAATTCTGGGACATGAATGGATAAATGTCACAAAGCCAGGTCGCGCTCCGCATGTTGTTCTACCTACCGCATTACCCTTTGCCCACTCCGAGTGATATGACACTCGACGCAAGCATAGGAGATGCTCTTGAACTGTACTACACAACGATACTGATTCCCTGTCTTCATACAACTTTTGCAAAGCTTAGAGGACTCTCCACTGAGCGGTCATCCACCACTGCATGCAGAGGTGGTCTGAGCTATCAATAGACGCCTCTTGCCTTTCACACATCTTTGGGGTACAGCCCGTGGTCACGAGAGTCTAGACTCGCATCGACAGAGTTGCACAGATACACAGCCTCAGACAATACGCCTATCCACCAAAAGGTTTGCCGCTGAATTTCCGCTTAACATCCATCTAAAGCCTCATCTCCTGTCTGGCCTGGTCGCCCAGTTGCAAAGGCTATTTCATCTCTCATCTCTCATCTGGTTCTTTCTCCTTCACACTATCCCTGTTAGCGACTAGAGTCAAGGTCTCATCCTGACCAAAAACCTCTAAGCTATTTTAATACCCAGACATGCTGAGCTCTATCTTCTGTGATCCTATGGAATGGGACGGCTTCATGCGAGAGCAGGAGGAGGATGAGCGTTCCAGTACAGCAGAATCTCCAGAAAAAAGTGAGCTCAGCTTCAACATGAAGGACTTGTCAGAGTGTATTCCGTGCGGCGGTATAGCTACCGTTAGCATGACCAAGCATTTAGTTGAGGAAACAGGCTGTGAAATGTGGACGGTGGACAAGGTAAGTTTTCATTCACGAGACTATAACAAGCGATGGAGGTGTCAAAAGCCTGACGTCACTTGTTTCATATTTCAGCATTGCTGCAGTCAGGCCTGTGCGCGGGGTTGCGATAAATCCAAGGATGGTAACGATGGCTTCCGAGAGGTCTCTACCAAATCATCTTTGGATACGGTCAGCTCTCGAATAGCAAAGTTACTTCCGCTCGGCAAAGCGGGCTGAAGAACAGACAACGGAGACAGTTATGGCGTTGGACATGACCGAGGAGGGACTTGTGCCACCTAGGCAGACTTTACACACTTAGATCGTGTCCGTACATGACTGCTCTGATCGAGCGCCAGAATCTTGAAGCATAGCATGTTTGTATTTGTTACAGTGTCGTATTAGCAGCCATAGGACGCGTTCTTAGATGAGGAAATCGCTCTATGATTACTTTCTCCAGCTTAGGATAGATTTCGGCGCTGTGGAGTTGAAATTGCATCAGACAATCCACTTGCTTTTGGCCGTACAGTGGCTTAACGTACCTTGTACGTCCTGACAGAGAGACAAGGGTACCTCGCGCTTTGTAGAATTGCTTTATGGGGTTATTCTCCTGGTGAAACTTGGAGAGGCGTCGCTCGAAAACGTCGACCCTGTCGTCCATGCGCTTGATGAGGTCATCGCCTGTAACGTCGTCCTTTCCAGGCGTCTTGGGCGGGTTGTATGTTGTATTGTATATTCTGCCGGATGGTAGATGGACCCATCTATTCTCGATTCGGTCTATGAGGACTTCGTCCGGGACGTCGAGGTTGACGACGAGATTGATGGCCTCGTCGTGTTCGCCGAGAGCGTCTGAAAGGTCAAGTGCTTGCTGAGCAGTACGCGGATAGCCATCCTGAAGCGCGTATTCATATATCAGGATCCTGTACAGACACGCTGACGATCATTGCTGGCGGTGGAGACCTGAGAGTGAAGGGACCGAAGCAGCTCACCAGTATCCAGTCCTGGCCGGTCATCTGCTGCAGTCCAGGTTTGACGACTTGCAGGATGGTCTCGTTGTCCAGCAGGCCGCCTTCCTTCATGACTTTTGCAGCCTGGACGCCGACAGCAGTCTTGCGCGCGACCTCGTCTCTCAGCAAGTTGCCAACTACAAGCGAGCGCAGGTGGAACTTGCGCAGCAGCGAGTCGGTCTGCGTGCCTTTGCCTGCTCCAGGCGCACCGAGGAGAATCAAGCGCAGCGGCGGCTGTCCTGGCGTTGGTGCTGCTGGCGAGCTCGTCTCGAAGGCTGCTTGCTGTCTTCGCACGGCATGGCTCGACAGAAAGCGCGCAGAAGCAGTCGTCGCTATCCGAGTGCTGGCCTGCACCTGGACCAATGCACCTGCATAGATACGTCCATGCTGCGAACGCATCCAGCCAGCTTGTGTCGAGTGCCGTCAGACCTGCGGACGAGTGGGGCGAGCCACGGCACCGTAATCTCATTGACAAACAGCAGCTCATACATATATCGTATGAGAAGCTTTCTACCTGGTGCAGATGCAGAGGTGTCACCTTTCTCAATTGTTCGTCACTCAGCAAGCTAGCAGCACGATGCGTTTTTACGACCTTTGACAACCTTCACGGTCGGCAAAACAGCAGATAGGTCTAATTGTCAATGTCCGCAGATGAGCAAGACTGGGTTGTTACATGCGCAACAGAGCTCCACCGTGTAGACCTTGACATCTTTCGAATATCAGAGACTGACTTCAGCGAGCCGTCGAAGGAGGTTTGTATAAGCTATGCTGAACTTCATCATTTTCCCTCACCAAAGGAATCTCCATGTAACGCCATGATGCCGACTGTCCGCAGGCAGGTTGCTATCTTGTAGGGATCCTCCCTTTTCTTTGGAAGTATAGCGATATACAAACTCACAAATCGCTACACGTCCGTACAGCGTCGTTTCCGCTTACAAATTCCCTTTAACCGTCTACTTGCATGAAAGGTGCTCCTGCTCGATGGAAGTGAAGCGTTTCGTGGCTTTGGACCATGGACCAAAGCGGCCGCCTAACCTATCGCTCCTTAGTTCACAGATTCCCTTTGGACAGAAGCCTGGATGTCGTCCAGTCGGCCGGACTCCAACGCTCGACATCCACCTCATTCGCCTCTAGCTCCCTTGCAACAGTCAGTCCTTTCATCGGATTAATGGTATAAATACCTGGGCTTGAGTGTGCTCTCCCTTTTCTCTTTGCAACATTGCACGCCATCGAATCTGCAGTATCTGCTACAACACCATCATGGGCCAAGTACAATCAACCGTCACTGCACCTGGGGGTTCGTGCCACACAAAGCGGTTCTGAGCGGTGGTATTGACGCGCTTCCTGGCTTGCATTAGGCATTCAGGTAACAACAAATCTATGCGGCACTGGTGCCGTCGGTGGAACCCCACTTGTTTGCGCAAACGAGAACTCAGGCCGTAAGATTCAGGCAGTGAGTACTTTTTCATCAGATAGAATTCGTATCCTTCCATACTAGTACTGAACAATTGTATCCAGAGTGACTGTGAAGCTCTGTTCGCTAGTGAGCCGTTTCAGAATACGTGGACAGTGCCAGAAAACGACCATCCAATCTGGTTTGCGGGGTCTGAAGAGCGCGACAATTGCGCATTTACCATGTACGTATAGAGAGCGCAAGATTCCGTAAAGTATGCTCCTTGCGGCAAGCTGATTTTCGATTTCGTAAAATTTCCAGAATCGCCAATGTGGGCACTACCTTCGATATGAAGCAACTAGCCATAGTAGGGAGACAAATGGCTAAATGTCTCCCCGCAACTTCAGCTCACTGTTACAACAGCGCGCCTATACCGGGCAGTGACGGAAAGATTGTTAATTGGTCCATCTATCTCTCGACTGTACAAGGGCTTCAAACGTTGTTTGATTGGACGAAGCCTTTAGAGGTGTAGTCCTCGCTTTGTGGGAACCGGTCGCACACCCAGCTGTGAAGCTGTGTAAATTGGACGCCGGGACAGCGATAGTATTTGAACGGTTCTGTAGAAGGTAGATTACCTGTTGTTGCTTCCCGGATATTTCAGCTTGTGCTCTGCTTGGAATGCGAACTCGTCTCAATGGTTGCGATAGTTACAGACTCGTCGGCTCCAATTGGTGCGGCCTGAATTGCCCAATACATCCAAGGATGGCAACGATGGCTTCCGAGAGGTCTCTACCAAATCATCTTTGGATACGGTCAGCTCTCGAATAGCAAGGTTACTTCCGCTCGGCAAAGCGGACTGAAGAACAGACAACGGAGACAGTTATGGCGTTGGAAATGACCGAGGAGGGACTTGTGCCACCTAGGCAGACTTTACACACTTAGATCGTATTCGTACATAGACTGCTCTGCTCGAGCGCCAGAATCTTGAAGCATAGCATGTTTGTATTTGTTACAGTGTCGTATCAGCAGCGAAAGGACGCGTCCATAGATGAGGAAATCGCTCAATGATTACTTTCTCCAGCTTAGGATAGATTTCGGCGCTGTGCAGTTGAAATTGCATCAGACAATCCACTTGCTTTTGGCCGTACAGTGGCTATCTCCATGTAACGCCATGATTCCGACTGTCCGCAGGCAGGTTGCTATCTTGTAGGGATCCTCCCTCTTCTTTGGAAGTATAGCGATATACAAACTTGGCAACAAATCGCTACACGTCCGTACAGCGTCGTTTCCGCCTACTCCTCCCTTTAGTCGCCAACTTGGATGAAAGGCGCTTTTACTTGATGGAAGTACAGCGATCCAAGCGCTTGGATTGAAGCCGCTGCCTAACGTATCGCTCCTGGGCCGTCCGCGGGTTCCCCTTGGACAGACGTCTGGATATCGTCCAGTCGGCCGGACTCCAACGCTTGACATCCACTCAAACTGCCTTTCAATTCAGTTTCGAAAAGATACTCCTTTGAGTATTCAATGGTATAAATACCTGGACTTGGGTATCTTCTTCTCTCTTCTCTTTTCAAGCTTGCACTTCTCCTTTGAACCTTGCCCACCATCGATCTATACTATCTTCTTCTAGGTGAAGATGAGCCTGGTACCGTCAACGATTATTACACCCTTCGGTCCGTTGTAATAGGAGCTGCTGTGCGAATTAGTGCTGATCATCGTCTCTGCACTTTTGGCAGGCCAGGTAGTAACGGATCTATGCCAAATTCAGAGCTCGGCGGCGAGCCCGTTTGTGTGTACCCAGAGTAGCACTCCGGCTCGCCGAGTCAAACCGGATCGGGTAAGTACTTGGCAAAACCTAGTGCCCATGATATACTGATATGTTCATATCCAGGCACATTGCAATTCTCTCTTCGATTCCCTGCAGAACGAAGGAGAGTATGAAGTCAAAGAGAAGCTCAAACAATTTTCCGCAGGTGGCGATTGTGTACTAAGCTTGTACGTGTGACATACGCTAGAAAATACTGGCCAGAGTCTCCGATCTTGCTGCCGGCTGATGTCTGTCTTCGGCAACCAACAGGACCGCCCCATTGAATTACAAATTTAACATGGCGGACGTGGCTGCAGCAGGCAGAGCACTATTGGCCAAATGCGACGCTGAACCTGCAAGCACATCATATCACTGTGGTGGCTTACCTCCAACCGGCGGGGAACCCGTGCCAGATGATTATATATACACAGCTAACTGGTCTATAGATGTTGACAGTAAAGCCGGAGCGGCTGATATTTTTATCTAGGAGCTTCCCATCGGAAACGCCGTCTGTGGAAAGCGCGTCTAACGTGTTATGATATTTATGCCTGAGCGAATAGTTTTCCCCTCTTCGATGCCCTCACTGTTACTCTTAGAATGCCAACTTCTTTTCCTGCCCTTAGATTAGACGCTGTCAAGTGACGAGTGCCGCAGTTGCAATGCATGCCGAGCAACATCTGTCCTGCCTATCCGCAGCCAAGGCTGACTGCCATGTCTTGATATAAGCCAGCGTATAGTAGTCAGTGTCTCATCGCGATATAAACACTCATGCTATAGGTACTTCTTAGACTGTAGGAGGTCCTCCGCGGGCACATTCACAACTCTTCTGCTGCATGCCAGTAACGAGCTGGAACTTTCTGGCTTGTCGTGCTCTGGTACGAATAGCTTTTACAACTGGTACGGTCTTGGCGAGCACCCCTCCATCGCCAGGGGAATCCTCCATGAAACGACATGATGCCGACTGCCCGCAGGCAGGTTGCTATCTTGTGGGTATCCTCCCTCTTCGTTGGAAGTATAGCGATATACAAACTTGGCAACAAATCGCTACACGTCCGTACAGCGTCGTTTCCGCTTTACCAATTCCCTTTAACCGTCTACTTGCATGAAAGGTGCTCCTGCTCGATGGAAGTGAAGCGTTTCGTGGCTTTGGACCAAAGCGGCTGCCTAACCTATCGCTCCTTAGTTCACAGATTCCCTTTGGACAGAAGTGTGGATATCAGCCAGAAAGTCGTGGTCCGTTCAACCCCGGAAGTCCACTCATTCCGCCTTTCATTTTCTTCTGCAAAAGACATTCCTTTGTTAACCTAATAGTATAAATACCCGAGTCTGAGTTTGCAATCCCTCCTCTCTTTTCAACCTCGCCAGCATTGCTTATCAATAAACCTGCAATACCTCCTTCGACGCGAAGATGGGCCAGGGAGATTCAAAGTTGATCATGGCACCTGTAACTACTAACCTTGGGCGTGGTTCGTTGCGGTACGAAGCTTTTGTAAGCAATAGTAGTACTAATGCTTGTCCTTCCTTAGGTTCAGGTCACCTGTTCTTGGGACCCATATGCAAACCTGAGTTTCACTGTGACCAGCAGCCTCCTCCACCGGCCTACAATGTACGTAATCCGCCGGACAAAGTGAGTACTCTTTTGACAGACATGATCAGCCACGAGTATTGATAAACCGTTTTCCAGGCTGCCTGTGTCGAGCTGCTCGACGACCTGCTGCACCAGCACGATCCGGACGGAAATTCCAACGCCAGATTCAAGGTCAAGCACGACGTTTGGCAAAACTCGCCGGGCTCCTGTCAGTTTAATGTGTACGTATAGGTTACCAGAGGTATGCTGCTAAGTATATTACCTTGCCGCAAGCTGATTTCCACTCACGGGAACCCACAGGTACGGAACGGACTCCCCTGAACACCTTAATGCAGACGATACCGTCTTTTTATGGAAGGATATACTTGAACAAGGCCGCAAGATGATCGATGACCCGTGTTTCACTGACGGTATCAACAATAGAATTACCTGCCACGGCTCCATGCCTCTTCCAGCAGGCTCTAAGCAAGAAAGTCTGGAATGGATGATGGTCTTTCAGGGAACGACTGAGGAGGAGGTCTAGTAGTCCTTGCTACGGCCCAGAGTACTCGGTCACCGCCTGGCTGGCTGCATGAAGGGTCGGAGGGTGGACGACAGGCCTTTTCACGAGTGTGTATTGATGTAGATTGCGTTTTGTTTCTGTTCTCGATGACTATGGTTGTGCTCTGGTTGAAATGCAAGCTCACTGGATCGAGATCCCAGTATGATACAATGAACATTTGTGCGCTTGCGAGTTGTCGATCATGCGAGCACTCGACATGGAACAGGCAAGCTGGTGGACTGGCTTTCAACAGCCCGTGTAGCGAATGCCTGTATCAGCGGAACGAGCCAGGACGCCGTCTGAAACCTGCGTATGCTCACCCTCGTCTTCTCCCAACGTCACGCACCATCAAGTCGGAAGAGCTTGCTGCTAGATAAACACGAGCGTGAGAGTCAGGAACGCGCCCGTCGACGAAACGCAGTGAGTGGAGGGCACAACTTGATGGATGATGCAAGCGATGATACTGATGCTTGCACTACTACCTCAGCGAAGCCGGCGATACTGCCAGAGGTACACAACTGCGAAGCTATATGTGTGCCTTTGGGTTGCGCAACGCGAAACGCCGATGACCTGCCCAGGGGCGAGTTTGCCCAACAGAACGCAGCTTACGTTCGCTCGTCAGTACCGCATACTGTTCCCCATGAAGCGGTCATCTCACACAGCCTTGTTCAGGATGAATGTCTCGAGCTAATTCTCCACCGGAGAAGCGCCTACTGCACCACAATCAGCAGGTTCTGCTCGTGGGAGATTACCGCAATCATGCCTGCTAACACGAAGCCTTCGGTGGTTCAAGGCTATCGAAGGCCTAGCTCGTACCATCATCGCACGGAGACAACATTTCTGCATCTGCAAGGGCTAGCGGTACCCAAGGACGACCTTTCCAGTCCTTAACTACTGCTACCTGGAGTGGCAGTAGGTGCCTGTCGTACACTCGCGCTGGATCCTGCAAATCGTATCAAAAGTACAACACATCCAGGAGACACTCTCGCACAAGGTCACAAGCAACGGGATTCTTGGAAGGAAACGAAATATACAGAGCTAAAGGTATCAAAAGCTCATTACTGACTGCGGGGCAACCATAGTCAGGTTAGCGCCCAGACGTGCACTGAGTTTCTGGGTAGTTTCATTCTGCGAAACCTAACTTTTGACAGAGAGCGTCTGGAACAGATCTAAAAGACGCACATGCTGCGCGCACGCCACAAAATGGGCCCGTAAGTACATTCCTTGAGATAGTCGTTGATGATGGTGATACAATTACATATACAGAAGTACAATTGATACAAACATGCTTATATACAGCATCGTAAATTCTGAAACGCCAGGGTATTTCGCGTAAAACGGGATTATAGACCGGCGGATTGGTCACTTGAGCAGCGACTGCATCCAGCGAGTCCACGGGCGAGAGCTTGCACAAGCTATGCTGAGAACCCATTGATGCTCCCCTTTATTTAGGGAGATCTGTGAAACGCCCTGATGCCGACTTTCCGCAGGTATTTTTTCCTACCTTTTAAGGACTCCCATTTCGACGGAAGCATAGCGATTACACAACTCGGCATTGACTCGCAAACTCCCGGTATAGCGTCATTTCCGCTTATTACTTCCTTTGCCCACCAACTCGGATGAAAGGTGCTCCTGCCTACGGTAGTGTAGCCTTTCATGGCCTTGGACTGAAGCGGCTGTCTAGCGTATCGCTCCTCGGCCGTAAACAGTTCCCCCTTGGACAGAGGCCTGGATGTCGTCCAGTTGGTCGGACTCCGATGCTTGATATCCACCTGATTCGCCTTTCATCTCCATCGCAAGGCCCAATCCTTTCATTCGCCCAATGGTATAAATGGCTGGAATTCTGTACGGTATTGGTTTCCCTCTTTACCAACATTGCATACCTTGAAGTCTGCAGCAGTATTCCGAGTATAAACATGGTCAGCTACTTAAACGTGAGGAACGTTCGTACGTTGCGGCACCAACACCCTGCCAGTAACGTCACTGAGCCTCACTCTGGCACTCATTTTCAGCCATTGCGGACGCGCCACAAATGTGCAACGGAGTGGCCGCGTGCTTCCTTGAGGTCAACATTCTTGCAGGCGATCAGCCGGGGGATGCCAGGACAGGCGAGGTGATCCACTGGAATGCTAACTATGTGCGTTATACAGGAGACGACAGGGAGCAGACAGTGGCTGATCTTGGATTATTATATAGGATCACTGTTTAAAGCTGTTGGAGGACGACACGATCTTCAATTGGGATCTTATCAAAACTCCAAGTGCAAGCATGGTCTTCAAGGACAAAGACAACAAACTCAACTGTGCCATCCATCTGTACGTACTGTATCGCAAGTATGCGCCCGATCTCATTACGCTTCAAGCTGATGTTATCACGTGGACGGTAAATAGAGGCGTCGAGCGTAAACCGGGAGCTGACCAATCAGCGATTTTTCAGCATACTACTATGGACATAGGTGATGCGGCCAAGTACCTCATCGACGCCTGCTTGAAGAACCCTCCTGCAGGATCGGTTGAGAATATGAGCCGATGTCAGGACGTGGATACCGACTGGCAGTGGTACATAGAGGTTTCGGGTAGGGACGTATTCGAAGATTTGGGTAAAGACAGTGTTGGCAGGCAAACATATAGGGGAGAAGTGATGGTTAACGGAGTAAATGACAATGCCATTGTCATGGGCACTGGCAAGGTGTTTCTGAAATAGTCGAGCGAATTTATTGTCGAAGCCCTTGCCCTGTCTGTATACATCTGAGCTTGAAGACCTTACTCTATTGTTCGCAAACGCTGCCTGGAGCAGCAACCACAGCTCATGTCAAACGAACTTTCTATTCATCCTCGGTGACAACTTGACTCATTGCTAGGGCATATTAAGAAGCAATGTAGTGAGCAACATCTCTGTGCAATAGAACTATATGTGCTGTGAAGTACAACTCTTGAGGCACTCGTTGGCGTCAGCGATTCAATGGCATATATAGATGTACAATCGATCAGAATCTGCTTATATGCATAATCGCAGACTCCTACACGCCCCTTGCGTATTCTACATTGCACGGGAAATAAGACCCACGAGTTGCTCACTTGAGCAGAGTCTGAAACCAGCGAGCCACAGGCGAGAGCTCGCACAAGCTACGCTGAAGCACGATCAATGCTCCCTTGACCCCTTGATCCAGGCATGCCTCTACGAAACACCATGATGCCGACTTCCGCAGGAAGTATTCCACCTTTGAAGGACTCCCCTTTCGATGGAAGTATAGCGATTTACGTAACTTGGCATCGAATCGCTATCTGTCCGTAAAGCGTCGTTTCCGACCACTATTTCCGTTTTCACGGCCTAGGAGTCCAATGGCTGCCTAACGTATAGCTCCTTGGCCGTTCATAGGTTCCCTTTGGCCAGGAGCCGGGGATATCACCTAGGCGGTCGAAGTCCAGCTTTTAAAGTCCATCCGGGGTCGCCTGTCATCTCCATCGCAAGGACGCATCCTTTTATTCACCCAATGGTATAAATCTGGAATGCGGTATTCTCTTCTTCATCCACATCCAATTCTGCACACCATCGATTTTGCAGTGGTTTTCAGAAGACAATGTGGGCGCCACAGTCAGTTACTTGCCAGTGAGGAGCGTAGGTAAGTTGAGAGCAAGGCCCTTTTGAAAGCGGTTATACTGACATCAGCACTCTTACTCTCTTAGCAATGACCGCGCCCCAGCCACAGGTATGCAATAGCGAAGCTATGTGTGTCTTGGAGTTTGAGGACAAGCGAGTCTACGAGGGGTTGTATCAGGGCAATAATGTGGGCCACGTTGTGCATGGGAATGCCGTTTACGTACGTTTTCAATAACACATACCATTCGCAGCGCTTCCCTGAAACTGCACGTTCAGACTGACTGTGTCGAACTACTCAAAGATGAGCCTGTTCAACGTCACAAATATTGCGCCAGGGTCAGGACCACTGGTCTTCGAAGACGCAATACACAAGTGTGCCGTTTATGTGTACGTAGCTCATGATTTGCGACCTCTTCTTTGCAGTCGTCGACTTGGAAGCTGATTTACCTCAATTCGGCGGCCTGAAAGCGGTGCGGCCGAGGCGTATCCTCTCCCATGTTCCTCGAGGGACGTAGCTTCACAAGCTACGAGCCTGATTGATGCCTGCATAGCTAGAACCCCCGTAGAGGGCGCGACCTTAGAAAACATGGCTAGATGCACTGGAAGCGAGAGCATTGGCGGTGGAGATCCGAACCATTTTTGGTACGTCGAGGTTTCGAGTAAAGGGGCATTTGGGACCACAAAGAAGCAGGAGCATACTGGAGCTGTGATTTTGGTGTATGCGGTATGAGTTCCAACTTCGTAGACAGATTCTTCGTGATTGATTGATTGAGCAGTATGGTGGAACGATACCCATGTGATTGTCCTCTATATTGGTAGAAAGCTCCTAGATTTGTTTTTTTAGCCCAAAGATGCTGCCTGGTGCAGCTGTTGCAAACTACCGTACGACCTTTATCTCCGACACAGTGTCATCAGCCTGCCTCGTTAACAGACAGACAACGAGGCAACATGCACCAATACGCCTCATTGCGTCAGTACACTTATGCTGTGGGTACTTCTGTAGACTGTACAAGATCCTCTGAGGGAACGGTTACGGTGCTTTTGCTACTCGCCGGTAACGAGCTCGGGTTTGCTGGCTTGTTGTGCTCTGGCACGACTAGGTTACCTAATCTTGGAAGACTTTGGCGAGTGATGAATTCCGTTTGGACGGGAAGCTTTGCTGCTGCTAATTGGAGCGCTGAATAGAGAGAGATGTGTGTCAGATATGTGCCATAGGTCCTTTGTCCTGGAGCTATGCAGCTCACCATCCTTTGCAACCTGCTCTGCGATACCACCACCTCCAACCTCGAAAATGACCTTTCCAATGGGAGCTCGACATGCCCAATATTCGAAGGTACCTTTTCCTTTGCCCATACGAGTCTCGTTGCCCTATAGTATGAGAAATGGCCGTCACTACCGCTGAACAGACCTTCAGAACAAACAGCATTGGCAAGGACTGACCTTTATGCAGACTGGGATATCTGGAAAGACTCGCAGATAGACCTTGGCTCCCTTGACGACCTTGATGCCTCTTCTCAACGCTTCGTGTGCTGAAGAAAGCTGCTTTGCAGATAGCCTGCTCGGTCTGCTCTTCACTCGTAGTCCGTATTCTCCATGCTCTACAGTCGAGCCAGCTGTGCTTCCCCCGGTATGAACAGGAACTCTTCCCTTGAAAGCCTTTCTGTATTTCGAGCGGCGAGGTGTAAGAGTGAGCTTCGTCCGTGTTTGCTGAAAGTTGTACGAGGGCGGTCGCGAACTGCTCGCTTGTAGAGATAGAGATGGCGTCCAGCTCGTCGATGGTCCTGCAGCACCGAGCGAGACTTGCGAGAATGCGGCGACGAGTGCGCCGAAGTTTGAAGAGGCTGGCGAGGCTCGCGCGCGACTTGAGGACGCCAGTAGTGACTGTGTTGCTGTTCGAAGAAGCATAGTGGCTCGCTGGATGTGATGGTGCTGTCAACAGCAGTTCGACGAGAAGCAAGCCATGATTTGTACGAACGACTTCTTAAAAAGCAATGGCTGGAGGCTTTCAGCTCGCCTCAACACCGACACGGCAAGACGCGGTGAGCAGCCAGTCTCAGGCCTTGACACCCGCTCAACGATACGATGTGGCCTGTACGATAGCTGCGACAGCCTCCGCGTTCAGCCAGCTGGCGGTCTCGGTCTCGCTCTTCGACGGGACTATAGCGCACGGCTTGCAAGATTGTGGCTCGAGGCAGGCGTCAACGAAGAGCAATAACGCATGCGTTCGGACACAATCTAGCTTGGACACCATCTGCTCTTAGCATCGTGACTGGCAGGACTGACCACCGTACTCCCCATCATGTACGCGAGCGGCAGTAGCAACACACTGGAAGACTATACTCCTCACACTGGCAATGGTCAGGCAACTTTACAGCCGAATAGCAGCAGCCTTTCTTTAGCTGGCAGCCAGTATAGCAGGGCTTCAATCGACGAGAATGCTCTGTACCCTCCTGCGAGCCGGGGAAAGCGGCGGCGGCAGGACAATGCAGATACCCAGGAGCCTCTTAACGGACATACGAATTTCAGCAAACCGGTGCGACCTTCAGATACTGGCGGGAACACGTTTCCATCTGTGCGTGTCACTGCTCCACCTTCGCTGTCCTTTCCAAACACCATTGCCATGCACGTCACGCCTTCACCTTCACCGGCTACTTCTACAAGTATCACTGCCAAGGGAGCCGCTCCTCCTTCAAATCTAGAGCCACCTAAGGAAGATCACATCGCATCGGATTCACTGCTTGTGCAGAAGACCTACGCTCGAATTGATGAAATAGGCGGGATACCAGGAGACGGATTTGTAGAGGGCGTTGAGTTAACCCGAGAAAGGCGCACGCAAGCTTCAATCAGTGGCTATCTGGACCCGATTTTAGCTGCTAGCTGGGGTCCATCATCTTCCACCGACCGTATGTCCGACACGCCTACATCAATCTCAAGGCGAAGAAGCGAAGGCGCTTCGACAAGCTTCCTCTCTGTGAATGAAGTTAAAGATCGTCGACCCAGCGTTCCCTCGGACAGAAGTCGGAAAGTTTCAGCAGCTTCTAGAGCGGCGAGTACCAAGGCACCCCAAGAGGAGGAAGCAGAGCTAGAGTTCTTACAAAAAGTGGATCGCTATGGCTTCTTTACGCCGGCCTACCTTACCACTACAAGCGGTCGTTTGGTGCTTCTCGCAAAAGAGCGATGCCTGGAGCTACCTAGAGCACCACTCAAGGCCAAATCGAACCCGAAAGCAAGATCGAAAGCCGATTCTCTACCATCACCCTACATCAGCCTGCCTGCTGGCTCAGCTCACCCATCACCAGGTAACACCCGCAACAACTCACCGAGAGCGTCATTACAGCCACCTGACAGCAACGCCATGTCTGCATCTACATCTCTGTCTTCCTTGCACTCATTGTCTGGTAGACCCCTCGCGCAGTCAGTAAACGGACAAAAAGAACCTATACGTATGTTGAAATGGTACGACGAGATGCTTGTGCCTGCGAGAAAAGACGCAGGTGGCAATGTGGCTGCCTGGATGTTTAGCGATGAGATGAAGAACAGCGAAGACAAGTTGAGTCGAAGAATCCGGAAGGGCATACCGGATAGATGGAGATTGGCGGCTTGGGAGGCACTGTGCATAAGAATGATGGACAAGACGAAGAAAGGCCCCGAGCAGGCCATCCTGGAACGGCGGTTCTACGTGCGTCATACCAGCCTGTTGGTTTGGATTTACGCACTGCTGACGCCCCTATTGTATGCAGGAGTTGATACTCGAGCCATGCGAGCATGATGTACAGATTGATCTCGATGTCCCGCGTACTATATCAGGGCATCTTTACTTTCACACTCGATACGGCCTAGGGTGAGTGCTCATCTGTTGATTCTTGCGACAAAGTTTAAAACGTCCTTTGGTATCAGTCAGCGGGCCCTCTTCAATGTGTTGCATGCTTTTGCTTTGTACTGCCCAGACTGTGGGTATTGCCAGGGCATGGGCAGTTTGGCCGCTACGTTCCTGTGCTACATGCTACCAGAGGTATGTAGAGCTCTCCTTTCTGATTGTACAGGGTTGATTTATGACAAGTGACTTCTTTCTCGAATGGTCATAGAAAGTCTATGCCGCCATGGTATACCTGCATGATTCGTATGATCTTCACACGATCTTCATGCCGGGCTTTCCTGGTATGCTCGAGTGCCTTCATGCGCAAGAAGAGTTGGTCAAGCTGCTTATGCCCAATGTAGCTGAAGTATTTGTACGTTTCTAATTGTTGCACTCAATCCGAGTAATTTCGAATTGTACTGACATCACCATGGTAGGATAAAAATTACATATCTGTCACTTCCTTCGCTACCAAGTGGTACATTACATTATTCGTCAACGTACTCCCCTTTAGTACTCAGCTTCGGATCTGGGATCTCTTCCTCTATGGCGGAAAGGATGTTCTCATTCTAACTTCAGCAGCGGTTATCTGGGCACTCGCACCTCACATCACAAAGCCATCTGCCGACTTTGAGACTATATTAAGCATGCTCTCCAGCTTCTTCGTTCCTGAGGATGAAGATGCCTTCGTACGATGGATTGGGAAGATGCTCATAAGGAAGGATGTTACAGGTCTTCTTGCAAAGTGGAAACTTGAGTTTCAGCAGCAAGAGAAAGAGAGGGGAAATTCGTACTGATTGAGTCGGGGTCTTCAGGATTTCCATCGATTAACGAAATCCGCATACACAACTTGTTATTCGCATCATCCGGTCACATGTAATTTTGCTATTTGGGCCCGTCCGTATGTAAATTGCATATCATCATCGTTATACCATATGTATCTATAGAGCAATATCTGCATATACTCTTGAAATTAGAACTTGTTTCGTACTTTGTCTGGTGGGGTAAGACTTGCGCATGAAAGCTGTCTGCCGGACACGCCTGCAATATAATGCCAAAGAGGCTGCAAAGTAAGCGGATCACGTCCTGATGCCCTATAATACATTGAAGCGAATGTGCATCACGGACCAGCTTTCCTGCTTTTTCCATCGCCCAGTTTGCTGACCCTCCAGTCGTGATCCTCTCCAGCTCTCTTCCGTACGCACATCAACTACTACAGCATCCACGCAGCAAAAGCGCACCAAGCTGGCGAGAATCATACAATAGCAATGGCCGGCGAGCGCTCGTCAGTGCCAGCACCTGCGCGGCCAGCTCCGCCTGTTCCTGGTGGTCACCGCGAGCACTCGGCGTCGCAGAGCAGCGGGCATCACCATGGCAGAGGCAGAGAGCGCGGGACGGCATCGTCTGCAGCACAGCAAAGAGGGCCTCAACAGATTGGAGACTATGACCTTGTCAAGACTCTTGGAACTGGCAGCTTCGGAAAGGTCAAGCGTGGGTGCTCTATTATACTTGGGGATAGCGACGAGGAAGGGCGTCACGAGGACCAACTCGACGAACATGACTGTTGGAGCATACGGCGCACAGTCGGTTGCATACACGCTATACTTCTGGGCACTCGTAGCTTCGTCATTCAGCAAGCACGCTTGGAGCTTCACGATGCTGGTCAAGCACTCATGTACGAACCGTCGTTGCCTGAGAGCTGAGAGTGCTGCGACAGCCTCTCCAATGTCAATGCGGTCTACAGAGACAGCAAGGAGCACCATAAGCCTTCCAGACGTCCTTCATCCTCCTTCCCACCCCATACAATCCTGTCAATCACCAGCTGACCGTATTGCCCCTCTTCCTCTGCTGCAGTCGGCAAGCATCGTTTGACCGGAACTTTGGTCGCCATGAAGTTCATCTCCAAACGCAAGATCAGTAGTAAAGAGTAAGTCTGTTATCAGTGCCATACATGACTACCTTTAAGGCCTGACGTGCAACTATCAATCACAGAATGACGGACCGTGTGCAACGGGAGATTCAATATCTCAGTCTTCTGAACCATCCTCACATCATTAAGCTGTGAGTTTCAACAACAAGTATTTATACGGGCTCTTGAGCTAAGACGGCTGCCTTTGTTTTCCAGATACGATGTTCTGCAAACGCCGGAGTATATTGTCATGGTGATCGAGTATCTGGAGGGAGAGCTCTTCGACTACATAGTAAAGCGTGGCAGGGTAGGTTGATATCGTCTCATCTCCACAACATGATGTACATACCTTACTCCGTTTCTTACAGATGCCAGAGGCGGAAGCCAGGCGGTTTTTCCAGCAAATCATATGTGCTGTAGAGTATTGCCATCAATTCAAGATTGTGCACCGGGATTTAAAGCCTGAGAAGTAAGCCTCTCCACACCCGAAATGTGCGCACCAAATATGTAACTGACATGCACTTTCCAAGTCTTCTGCTCGACTCAGCTCTAAATGTCAAGATTGCAGACTTCGGTTTGTCCAACGTCATGAGAGATGGTGATTTCTTGAAGACCTCTTGCGGAAGTCCCAATTACGCCGCACCAGAAGTCATCAGCGGCAAATTGTACGCAGGACCCGAGATAGATATCTGGTCATGCGGAGTTATCCTCTACGTTATGCTTTGTGGTCGTTTACCGTTTGACGATGATCATATTCCCTTACTATTCAAGAAGATCAATGGCGGTATCTACTCTCTTCCACCTTTCCTTTCGGCCGAAGCACGCCTTCTCATTAGTAGAATGCTAGTCGTTGATTCCAACAGACGCATCAAGATTAGCGAGATTAGACAGATGGAATGGTTCCAGGAAGGGTTACCTCACTATCTTGCTGCTCCCAGCTTACAACAACAAGAGAGGAAGGATCGCGATAGAAACAGGAAGGGTGAATCTGACTCGGTAGGTGCGTCACAAGATGGAAGTCCAGCTGCAAACGCGGATGGCTCGTTAGGGCCGAGTGAAGCTGGGTCAGACGGTACCGCCCAGTCCGATATGTCGGAAGAAACGAAGCGAAAGAAGGGCGAGATTATCAAAGATGTCGGACTAGTAGACCAGGCTGGAGTCCTGGAGTTGTGCTCGAAGATTCCAGGGCTCAGTCCGGACGACGTCTGGGAAAGCTTGCGAACGGGCCGTGACCGGGAATTGCGCGTGGCATATCAGCTGATTCGCGATTCAAAGAGTATTGATCGTGAGTACACCGGAAATACTGCTCATCTGGACGGTCTCTCTTTATACTAATGCACGTGTCTCACAGCGCGTATGATCTCTCCTCCTCCAGCAGAGCCTGCTGGGAACGAGGCAGAATTACAACCTGGATCGGTGGGTGCTCATTTCACCCTGGAGCCAGGCATCGAATCGATTTGCTGAGCAGTTGATTCCTACAGTCGTTACGAGCAAGTTCTATGCGCAGACCAGGCAAGGAGGAAGATTCTGGCGTTGAAGAGATAGATCCCTTGGCAACCTCGAACATTAGGATCCTTGAATCTTCGTTGCCAGCAGTTGAGGAAACTGAAGATCATGCTATGCTCCACACCGGAAGACCACTCCTTCGCAACAAGCGCTTGTCTCCATTGTCCGAAAAACCCAACCCACTCACACCAGCCAATCTGGCTAGACATGCGTCTGGAAGAGAATCGCCTTCGCCGTCAGTAATGACGACTAGTACGGTCAGGAAGAACAAAGTACGGTGGCACTTTGGTATACGCAGTAGAAGTGAGCCCCTTGAAGTGATGCTTGAGATCTATCGTACCTTGAAAACGTTAGGATTCGAATGGCGAGCGAAAGATCCGGAGAAGCGCATTGACGTAGATGACTATAGCGATGACTCGTTTGCAGATGAGCGGAGTGAGATCGAGCATCGCGGCCGTGAGCGGGAACGTGAACGAGAGCATGGCGGACATGACCGCGAAAGAGAGCGGGACGATGCTATTAGAAGGCGAAACAAAAAGAGACAAGAAGAGGAGGACTTTATGAGAAAGGCTCAGGCGCTCTACTTTATTGAAACCCGCTGCAAAGTTGACGATGTCATGGTCCGTATGGACCTGCAGCTTTATTCGATAGATCCGGAGAACTACCTTGTCGATTTTCGAAATTTAGGGTACAGGCTCATTCGTACAACACCCAGATTCGAAGGTGGAGCAAGTAATACCTCGTACGAAGATATCACTGCGGCGCACGGCCATACAAGCCACGAAGCCTACTCCTCGGGGCGAACGGGCGAACAGTCTCTAAGAGGCGAATCAACTGGCCCTTCTTTCAATAGTGATGGTGCTATCTCACCAAATGTGGCTCCCTCCCCCGCACGCTCATACGGCGGATCTAGGCGGCCGTCGCAAGACCCTACGATGCCCAGTATGGACGATGACAGTACGACGCGGCAACTCTGGGAAGCAGCTGCGAAAGCGCGGGCTCTTGCTGGCCAAGAAGCGCGTCCGAAACCACATCGAGCTTCGAGTCACCACTCCTCACACTTTGGCACCGGCGGCGTCTCGTCACCGTTCCTTTTCCTTGAATGTGCTTGCAAGCTGATTGTAGAACTTGGTGGGTTTGTTCAGATCTCCGTTCGCTAGACTTGTGATCCTGATTGCTTCGATTTTACAGCTGTCGGTGGATCCAGCTAGATATGTCCTTTTCGCTATGGCTCGCGCAGGGCCATAAGGACGGTGTTGCAGCTCTTTGCAGCGCAAAATCAGCTTCTCTCTTATCGACTGCCAATCCTCCGCTTCATCTCCGTCTGTGTAGCAAAGCCGTACTTGGGTATTGTTGAATGTCTTTTTCTCTCACGCACCCTGCAGTATCCGTTGTTGCCAATTAGCTTGTGCTTTTACTTGTACCGCGAAACATAGAGACCTTCTGCACTGTAGAATAATATGTCATATGTCGTAAAGCTTGCTCCTCATGCTACACTCATCTCTGCCTTTCCACTGCTGCTTCTTTCCGGCCCGATCACGTTGCTGCTGGCCGACCTGTACTGTAAACAACGCCATCTTCCTGCTCAACACCATCGACACACTACAGTAGGCTTGCAAGAACGCGCGTCAGTCGCGTGCAGGCATCGCTCAAGAGTGGGTCGCTGCGCTGGTTGCGTGTTTGTGCTGCTGCTGCAGAGCTGACACGCTTGCTTGCACAGTGCGTATCGAGGAGCTCATCCTGGACGGCTTCAAGTCCTATCGTGAGCACAGCATGAGGAGAGCAGGAGCTCGTTGGTGAGCTGACAAAGCACACTGCAGCCGTTCGGACGAGCATCTCGGGGTGGGACAAGTCGTTCAATGCAATGTGAGTCTGCCGAAGCACGCGACCCTGTTGCTGACCCAGGAAGCAGCAAGCTGACAATTGTCAATCTCAAACTACGCAGTACTGGACTGGTTCGTGGAGCTGTATACCTTTACTAGCACAGAGAGACACGAGCTAAATACAGCTCTTGTACAGAATGGTTCGGGCAAATCTAACATTCTCGACGCCATTTGCTTTGTTTTGGGAATCACAAATCTGCAAGCAGTAGGTGAACATGTTCGCCGTGGCATTGTAAGCCAAACTTTGCACTGATACATTCTTTCCATTGCACAGGTCAGAGCTGCCAATCTTCAGGATCTAATTTACAAGCGCGGTCAAGCAGGTGTCACCAAGGCGTCTGTTACAATAGTGTTTGACAATTCAGACCGCGAAAAAGCACCCGTGGGATTTGAAACTTACAAGCAAGTCACAGTCACCCGACAGGTATGTCTCTTATGTGTATGTCTCCTTCTGCCTTCCTGCTGAAGATCTCGCAAACGACTAGGTCGCAATGGGTGGCGTATCAAAATACCTAATCTGTGGTCACCGAGCAACTCAAAATGCGGTACAAAACCTCTTCCAGTCTGTTCAGCTCAACATAAACAATCCCAATTTCCTTATCATGCAGGGCAAGATTACCAAAGTGCTCAATATGAAGCCGGCTGAGATACTTGGAATGATCGAAGAAGCAGCAGGCACGAGCATGTTCGAAGATAAAAAAGACAAGGCAGTCAAGACAATGGCGAAGAAGGAGAAGAAGATTGAAGAGATCCAGGCTGTAAGCAAGACATGCTTCCTTCCGTCTTAAGAGCCGTCAGCTGACTAAGTAACGTGCATTTGTAGCTGTTAAAAGAGGAGATCACCCCCAAGTTGAACAGATTGCGCGAAGAGAAAAGGTCATACCTCGAGTATCAGAAAGCTCAAAGTGAATTCGAGCGGTTATCTCGTTTAGTCGTAGCGCACGAATGGCTGGCTCTCAAGTCGAAGTAGGTTAATTATTGTACGCCAAAGCCCGCAAAGGCACAACTGATCCATTATTGCCCTGTCTATAGAGTAGAAAGAGCTGGAGAGACAATACAAGGGAAGCATGATCAGATTGCTGAAGGCAGAAAGTCCGCTAAGAGAATACAAGAAGAACTAAAGCGTATTGAGAAAGAAGTTGAGGAAATCACTCGCCGACGTGACAAAGAAATGCAGAAAGGTGGAAAAGTCCAAACACTCGATACTAAGCTGAAAGAATTGGCGAAAGACTTGACGAAGACCAAAACACAGCTTGACCTAAAGAAACAGACTATAGCGGAGGACGAAAAGCGTGTAGCGGATACTGAAGCAGCTGTTAAAGAAGTAAGTTTGAGATTACGCAAAATTGTTTGCATCATGATCTGACATAAAATCCTGTTCTTAGCTCGAAGGTCAGAGAGAAGAAAAGAAAAAGTCTCTTACGAAAGCAACTGAAGAATTAGCATCTATCAAGGGCAACTATGACAATTCGACGCTTGCCCTCAAGCAGACGGAAAATTTGCTCCAAACTCTGATAACCGGTCTCTCATCATCTTCAAATGACGCCGATTCAGTCTCTACAGGCTATATGGGACAGATTGCAAATGCTCGAAACAAAGCGTCCACGTCTGCTACAGAAGCGGAGCAAGCGAAGGCCAGAATCGACCATCTCCAGCGGGAACTGAAAGAGAAAGAGCCGCGAGCCAAGAAAGCTCAATCGGAGGATACTGGACTTACGAAAGAGTTGCAGAAGGCGAAAGAGCTCGTACAACGTCTAAGTGCCGAATTAGGCAATCTGGACTGGGACGAAAGTCGTGAGACAAATCTACGAGACAAGCGTGAAAGTGCCGGCAGAGCTGTACGAGAACTACTCGAAAAGCGAGATACCTTGAAGAGCAGGCTTGCAAGCTTGGATTTCAACTACTCTATGCCAAGCCGCGATTTCGATAAGACAAAGGTTAAAGGTCTGGTTGCCAGTCTCATCAACATCGTGCCAGACAACTACAAGTACTCGACAGCTCTCGAGGTCTGCGCAGGCGGGCGTTTATACAATGTGAGTAGGCTTGTATTATGATAGTCAACAGGTCGGCTGATAAATGCCGCTTGTAAACAGGTCGTCGTCGAGAACGAAAAGGTCGGATCTCAACTCCTCGAGAACGGACGACTCACGAAGCGCGTGACCATGATCCCCTTAAACCAGATCCAAGCTTTCCGGGCTTCAGCAGAGCGGATAGCAACAGTCAAACAAGTGTCAAATCATAGTGCTGATTTGGCTCTGTCGCTCGTCGGCTACGCTGACGATGTGTCTAAAGCGATGGAGTACGTTTTTGGAAATGTGCTGGTGTGCCCCGATGCCGAGACTGCTAAGCGTGTCACTTTCCACGCAAACATCAAGATGAAGAGTGTGACACTAGATGGAGATGTATATGATCCTTCGGGAACTCTCAGTGGCGGCAGCAAACCTAGTACCAGTGGCATTCTCGTTAAGGTACAAGAGTTGAAAGCTGTCGAGGATGAACTCAACCAGTCGAAGCGGATTTTAGATCAAGCCGAGCGAGAGTGGGAACTAGTGAAAGACCGTATGACTCGTTACAAGGAGGCAAGAAGGGAACTTGACTTGAAGTCACACGAAGTCACTTTACTAGAAGAGCGGGTCAAAGAGAGCAACACGACACGGATCATAGCAGAAGTTGAGGCTTTGAAGGAGCAAATCAAAACCCTCCAGACAAGCATCACCACCTCTAAGCAGCAACAGAAAGAAGCCGAGCAGGAGTGCAAGCGACTCGAGAAGGAAATGAACGAGTTCAAGAATAATCGCGAAGGCAAATTGGATGAGCTCAAAAAGGATATTAGCAAGAAGAAAGCGGATCTCTCCAAACAGACGACAGCCGTCAAGTCTGTACAGAAGAGATTGCAGACCGTTCAGCTTGAGCTTGAGCAAATGGACAAGGATCTCGAAACCACTCAAGCCGAGGTTACCGAGGCCGCCAAAGCTGTTCAGCGCAGTAAAAAGGAGCACTCTTCATTACAGGCGTCAATTGACAGTCTGCAGAGCCTACACGATTCAGTCGAAGGCGAGCTGCGCGAAGAGACAAAGATCTTGTCAGCTTTCGCTCGAGAATTGGATGAGCTCGATAAGGCTCGCAAGCGCAAAGAGAAGGATACTGCTGACCTGGATGTGGAGGAAAAGAAGCTTGTGCATGATTTGGAGAGGATGGACGCAGAGAACAAAAAGATTAAGCAGAATCTTGTCAACTACCAGAACAAGTATACGTGGATTGAAGAAGACAGTCCTTCTTTCGGCAAAACCGGTACGCCTTACGACTTCTCGCAGCATGATATGGCGGCAGCACGGACGACGTGCGAGGATCTGTCCGAGCGTCAGAAGGGTAGAAGCAAGAAGCTCAATCCGAAAGTCATGGTTATGATTGATCAGGTCGAAAAACAAGAAAAGGAATTGCTTAAGATGTATACTCAAGTTGAGAAGGACAAGCGGAAGATTGAAGAAACGATAGTCAAGCTGGACGAATACAAGAAGGAGGCCCTCACCAAAACTTGGGAAAAAGTGGATGGCGATTTCGGTGGCATCTTTGGTGAACTGCTTCCTGGCAATTTTGCAAAACTTCAGCCTCCAGATGGTCAGGACATTACACAAGGTCTTGAAGTGAAGGTTCGGCTTGGGAATGTATGGAAACAGTCTTTGACTGAATTATCGGGCGGCCAGAGGTGAGTCTGTTGTCTACTGGATCGATACCACATTGTGAACCCCCGCTGATCTTGGTTACAATACTAACCCTTGTCCAGATCGCTCATTGCTCTCTCGCTCATCATGTCGTTGCTGCAATTCAAACCGGCACCAATGTACATTCTAGATGAAGTGGACGCTGCCTTGGATCTTTCACACACTCAACATATTGGACACCTGTTCCGAACACGCTTCCATGGCTCTCAGTTCATCGTCGTCTCACTTAAAGAAGGCTTGTTCACAAATGCAAACGTTCTCTTCAGGACGCGCTTCAGGGACGGTACTTCTATTTGTGAGCGAACGGCACAGAGGTCGACGAACCCTACCACTGCCGAAATGTATCGCGAAGCTGGCAATACAAGCGCAACAACATCAAGTGGTAAAAGTGGCAGGAGTACCCTTGGGATAGGCGGCGCACCTGTGGTAGCACATTAAGATTATGTCTATCATCATATTATCAGTAGCCTTTATGTTCGATATTCAAAATAAGTCGTGATGTTGTACTACTCTAGTTTAATCTCAGTCTGTCCTGTTCTTGAAGCATCGTTATATCACCTTTTCAGCTCGCTGAGCTCGGGACATGGAGTGAAGCTGAGCAGAACAGGCCTAGAAGAGTGAAGTATATCTTCACTGGGCTGGCTTGCAGCTCCGTGGGGTGTGACAGTTTGAAATGTGGTTTGTAGTTGGATGTGCCGACATCGCTTGCTCACGTGCTCGGGGCCACTGCGACTCCCATGAAATGGATGGATCACATCTTGGACAACACACCACCCGCCATCAATCGCACTCGGCAAGTTTGTGACGACTCGACTCGACGAGAAGTAGGCGACCTGCCTGTCCAGCGGCACTATGGGTGAGCGAGGCAATTGTACTGCATTGTGCTCGTTCACGATTCTGATGATATGCTCCATCAATGCGACTACCTCAACGCGTCTGTCCACCCACTCCGCTCTCACAGTGCTTGTTCTGGTCATTGGTGACCTGCACATTCCCATCCGCTCGCACGACCTTCCCTTCAAGTTCAAGAAGCTGCTCGTCCCAGGCAAGATCCAGCAAGTCCTCTTGACGGGCAATGTATGCGACGGCGAGACGCTGGAGTGGCTCAGAGGGATATGCAATGGCGATGTGCGAGCTGCACGAGGCGACTGGGACGATGTGAGAACATATATGGAAGAGATTGTCATTCCATCGACCATGCTGATGCGACCATGACCCATCCATCCTGGTCATTGCATGTGTTGAAGCTGCCCACCGCGCCGCCATCGCAGATCATCACACACGGTCCTCTGCGGATAGGAATCATACACGGACATCAAGTAGTGCCGCTTGGTGACACCGAGGCCCTCTCCGCGGTCGCACGCAAGCTGGACGTCGACATACTGGTCTCCGGCGCCACGCACAAGTTCGAAGCATTCGAGTTCGAAGGCCGTTTTTTTATCAACCCAGGCAGCGCAACAGGTGCTTTCACTTTTAGCAAGCTGGGCAACTCGGCTGCCACGGCAAAAGGCGAGAGTGGTCCAGGAGCCGATGATGACAAGGAGAATGTGCAGGAAGGTGCTAGTACCGAAGCCGAAACAAAGCGGCAGCAGCAGCAGGCCAAACTCCAAGCAGACCCAGACAGTATCAACAGCACGACACCCAGCTTTGCGCTCATGGACATTCAAGGCAACAATGTAGTGACTTATGTATACCAATTGATGGAGGGCGAAGTCAAGGTGGAGCGGGTCGAGTTCCGCAAGGACTAGGCAGAGCTCAGCCGGTCACAATAATGTAGCAATAGGCGTTATCGTTCATTCAGTCGTCAGCGACACTTAGTACGAATAGAGTGTGCATCTTTGGATCCATCTGTACTTTCACAGGACTCTGAGCTTATTGCAGCGATCAACGGCTTCGCATCTCTGCTTTACACGAAAGCATTTCTGCTGCTGATATCCACTGCCAGAGCCAGCCTTCAGCGAAGATGTTGTTCGCATCAGGAGTACGATGTCGCAGTCTGGCTGCACGCCAGTTTGCTGTTGCTGGTGCTGGTGGACGGTCAAGCATGGCTGCCCAAGCGCCAGCTCGCACCTTCGCCTCAGCCTGGGATCTCGCAGGACCTTCAGCTTCCACCAGCTCAAAGAGCACAACAGCAGGACGACCGAAGCAGGCATCGATAGCGTCCGTGAATGCTGCAGAACTCGCTCCTATGCCTTCCTCCGGCGAAGGGCCGTCCGGTGCAGCATCCAGCAATGTCTTCGATTCTGCTAGTATTCCAAGTGCACCCGCATCCGAGCAAGACTGGTCAGCTTCTTTCCATGGCCTTGGATCAGAGCCATTCCCAAAAGAGATCTCGGACATTCTCTTAGCGCCTATCGATCCAGAATCGATAGAAATCAAGCCAGGTCAGTCACATGTGGCGGAGTTTGAATAGACTCCCGCAAATTAGCAATGCTATGTAAGACAGTGCAGCTGACTCGTTCTGTATGTGTAATGCCACTAGACGGGCTCATATATTTACCTGAGATCAAGTATCGTCGTATACTGAACAAGGCATTCGGACCGGGAGGATGGGGCATGCACCCTCGAGGCGACCACAATATCGGAACAAAGATTGTCTCGAGAGAATATGCTCTGATCTGTCTAGGGCGGATGGTCAGTATTGCAAGAGGAGAACAAGAATACTTTGATCCGTCTGGAATCCCAACTGCAACAGAGGGTTGCAAGAGTAATGCACTCATGCGAAACTGCAAGGATTTGGGCATTGCAAGCGAACTATGGTGAGCTAGCTGCCCTTTGACAGCATAAAGACCTTTCATCTGATATTGTTCCTTCTCAATCAGGGATCCCCGGTTTATAGGCAAATTCAAAGCAAAATACGGGCAAGAGGTGTGGGCAGAACACGTCGCGACAAAGAAGAAGCGCAAGCTGTGGCGCCGCAAAGATGATAAGCTATCCTACCCATATGAGGAGAAATAATTGATACCTTCAATGGGCCCGAGTGTCAGTGTAGTAGATGTTTGTTGTACTTTTGAGCAGGCAAACTTTATCCCTCTTCAGCAATCACAGGCAAGCTAAGGATATCAGTTGAAGAAACAACAACCCTCGTTCTTGAACAAGACCTCGGGCTCATCACTTGGCCCGCTCTAAACATGCTACGGGAGAGCAAATCCATAACATGGCTTGTTGTGATATCGAGGACCACGGAAAGAGCATATAATTTTTCCATCCAGATCCGACCGGTTTAGTGAGAGGCTACTTCTGCGTGGGCTCGCGCAGCTCGTCTGTGAAAAGTCTATCCAAGCGTCCGAACACTTGATTACTTGAAGTTCAGCCACTTGCTAACACTGCTGCTGTCACAGATGATTAAATAGACCAGATAATTTGTGCATGGTCCTCGCCTGTATTCAGCAACTGTAACGCAAATTATTGCAATTCGAATCTGGACTGGCCGGCCTGCACGGTTTCCGGCGCACGGCCAGCAGTCACATGCCAACTCGTGACGATGATAGTCCAAAAAATGTATATTATTTTGTATTTTGGCTTGTTCATGTTATAGATAGTGACATCAGTGTGACATTAAATTTCACCCTAGGCTGCCTGCGCCACTTGAACTAGACCTACTTAGTGGTATTCCAGCTTGAGAGCGTCTACAGCAAGCCATTTTGCTCCCTTGTCATTCTTTACCACAAAATCGTCCCCACCCTTGCACGAGACGCTGCCAGAATAAGAAGAATGAATCTCGTCAGCAATGTACACTACTGGAAGCTGTAAGAGGGTCATAATGCTCACGTGTCACTCTGGTAAACTACTCCCGAACTGGTCTCAGGCCCATTAAAGTATTCGCTACCAGTGCCGATCCTAGTACCATGGCGGTATGAGAGTGTCAGAGGTGTACAAGGAGATCAATTCGATAGCATAGTATTTGTGCCTCACAATTTCTTGCCACAATACACGCTGAAAGCCCCTCTATCGTTTTTCTTTGTCGAAAAGACAGTCACCTTGAAAGTATGGTCTGCGCCTTGTGGGAATGGGTTAGGGAAGTGGGCCTCGCTAAATGCCGCTAATGTCAATTCTGTAAACGCTAGATGTGGTGACTTTATTTAACTCACGCATTTGGGCTTTTGGAGAATGATTCAGTCTTGCTTTGAAGCTGGAAGTCCTCACTGGTTATTCGAGTCCAATTGCCAGTGTAAGTCACTACCGAGTCTTGGTCATCGTAATGAGCAGACGTGAAGTAGTTCTGACGTCTCTCGTTGCCTGTCGGTGCAGCCATAACGACTGTGGAGAATACGGCAGCGAGTGCAGCAGAGACTAGGAGGAATTTCATGTTGAAAATGTAAATAAGAGTGCGATGCGTAGTGCTGAAATACTGTGATGAATGGAATGGAGAGACAAGATTTGGAGAGAGAATCTTGGCTGAATAAATACCTTGGCCGCTTGTTCTGCATGTATGTGGGACTGGCAGTCGTATCCAGATATGGTAGTCTCACTGATCATGCAGGATTATGCAGAGGCAAACTTACTCTACCTGCCCGCCCGCCCATAGTCAGAGGGTCGGTACTTTCCTGGTGAAGAGGCTAATTCGTAGTACTCGATGCATTCATGTCATAGCTGCATTGTGGACCACGGGTCTTCAGGCTTGTGACTGGATTTGCAACGCGCCATACCTAGCTAGACCTCGGCCTGGGTGGCTGGGCAGCGAGGGAAGCAGGACTGGCGTCTACATGCATTACCTGCAGCTATCACAGCCTCGCCCCGTAAGTGTATAGATATAGCCAACGTGCTTATGCAACTCGAAGCTTTGTGACTGTACGGTCCTGCGAGCGAAACGGCTCGGGGGCCCAGTGTCACGCAAGTTTTGACCCCGGGCCACTTGGGACCAGCCTGAGCTTTGATAGAACTCATAGAACTTGATTGCCGCACCATTCTCGTGACGATGTAGTCACTCCACCGTAGAGACTTTTTCTCTGTGATGTGCGTCACATTTTCGATATAGGTTGAAGCAAAAGCCAGCAGAGACAGAGCCAGCAAGATGCAAGCAGTCGCCACCATTTGTAACTAGTCAAGGATATTGCTCAAGGCAGTACGGTCGTATTAGAAGATGAAAAAGTATGCTACATGTAATGACTGTGTGTATCGTATGGAGAAGGTTGTCCTTGAGTGAAATCCGGAAATAACCAAAGTTGCTAAATTGTAAGGATGACACAGGACGTAGGGCTGGCATCATCATCGCATAAGAATCAGGGAGCATTGAATTCTAGCTTGAAAGCATCGATGGCGAGGAATTTGGCACCTCTGTCGTTCTTGACGACAAAGTCCTGGCCACCTTCGCATAGAGCACTGTTGAGATGGGATGTCAGTACATTGCTTCATAGCCAAAGAAGATCGGCAGCTCAACTTACTTCTCTGTATGGAATACGACATCCGAATTGGTCTCACCATTGCTGGATTTCTCGTTACCCGAACCGATGCTGCAGAAGAAGAATGAAGACGGTGGTGAGTTCGGATTCTAGCTTCCATGCGAGAAATCAAGATGGCTAACAGTTTGTGACCACAGTATACATTGAAGATCCCTCTGTCAGACTTCTTTGTGGAAAAAACAGTGACCTTGAACGTCTGCGAAACGCCTGCTCCTATGGGGTTCGGGAAGTGAACCTCGCTGGAAGTCGCAGGGCCACAAATCAGGTTCTGCATATTCGTATAACACAAGCGTCTGACACAAGAAACTACTCACGCATTCGCTTGTCCAGTGTAGGATTCAGTCTTGCTCTGAAGTTGGTGACCCTGGTTCTGCAGGTGAATCCAGGAGCCGTGGTAGCCGACGACAGAATCTTGGTCATCATACGTGATTGAAGTAGGAAAGCTCTGTCTCTTCTCCATGTTAGCTTCGCCTGTTGGAGCTGAGCTAATCAGAGCGGGGAGAGCAATGAGGCATGCTGCAGCTGTTGCAATGAACTTCATCTTGCAGTGATTGGAGATCTGTCTGTTCAGATTTAAGTGTTTAGAATGAAATAGGCCTAGACGATTAGACTGTTGTGGATGGTGAGAAGGAAGAAACAAGAAGGGAATCTCGGACAGGCTTTTATACTCTTCAAAGAAATGGCGGCGATGCAGTGCGCAAGTAGTCTTCGCGAAGGGTTGCAGTGCCTTCGGTCGTGCGAAGAATTGCAGTGCCCCCGACTTGTCGGCGTAGATGTGTATATAAGCAAATCGTGTGTATTTTGGCTAGCCTTTCTGCAAGCTGACACTGCCTCCAAGCTGGTCTGCCGTTGTGTAGGGCGGCGCATCGGCCCGACACGAGGGCTTGCATGTACAGATAGCACAGCTTCGAGATGAGCTTCCCAATTGGTATGAGCTGTCGTTCCAGCTACGTATTAATAGAATTATGCTAAGACTTGAGATGTCCAGGCGCTGCTTCCTATTTCCAAGTTTGGTTCAAACGCATGCAAGAGGGTGCATCGCATCCTGGCGCTCTGAAGAAACCGATCGGTCGCCGTGCCCATCAAACACCGCAAGCCATATAGGCAGAAGCGAGAAATAGACACAGACCGCTAGCCCAAAAATGATTGCCAAATAATCACAAACATCGCGAGCACCGCTAAGATACGTAGGTCCCAGATCCCCTTGCAATTTCAATGATAAAATTGATAAACCATGCTATGATACATGACACGAAAACTTCCCACAAACAGATTACACGAATAACCAACGAAGTCCTTTGTAGAGAAAAGCATAGGCTACACTCGACGTGTGATTGGAGCATGAACTAAGCAATAGAGGCATCAAAATCCTCATCATCGTCGTCGCCCGCAATGTCCCGCGAGTCGCCAAGGTAGAATTCGGGAGACGTGAAGAATCGATTCAAGCTGGGACGAACGGGAGACTTTGGAGGCGAAGGCGCCCGACGCTCAGTGGTCGATGATTGAGGTGATCCTGCTTCTTCAGGGAATGTATCGTCTGCCTCTCGTATAGCAGTGAAAGACAATCGCGATCTCTTGAAAGGATTGTGCTTATGAGCTGGTGACAGAAGATGCGCACGCGAAGTGAAGGTATCATGGACTTGCGAGCCATACGAGTAGCTTGCGTCTTCATCACAGCTATCTCGCTGACGACGTAGCGACGGAATACTGGCGGACGTGTTTCGACGAGTAATTTTAGGCCTAGGGGAAGTCTGTCCTTGTGACGATGGTCCAGCTTCCGTAAGCTCAGCAGCAGCCAGAGCTTCGATGTTCCACTTTTGCTTCAACACGTTGAATTGGGCCTGTGTCTGAGCTGGTGCGGAGTAGGAACGCATCATGAAGCTGGAGGTTGATTGTGTAGGCGCAAGGGAGAATGACAGCGCTGCGGAGGACAGCATGTGCCCTTGTGAGGAAGCTGCTGTGGGTATGGAAGGGGTGGTCGAGGTAGAAAGCCTCCGGTGTAAGGCTCCATCTAGCGGGACGAGAGATTCTCTAGTGTGCTGCTCAACGGAAGGTGGGTCGAAGTAGCACGACGAAACGCGTTCCAGCGACATCGACGCGGTGCTGCTGCTGAGGCTGCTTCCGAAATGAAAAGACGAAGTTGCGGAATCATTGTAACCAAGTTGGCTCGCTTCGTCTGGTAGAGACGTTCCGAAGGAAGAATCAGAGGTCCAATCTTGTGGCTCGTCGAAAGTTCCATTTGAACTATTTTGACGAACGTAATTATTCGACTCGTGCTCAGATCCACACGCAAGCATAGCTGCCATGATTTTCTGGGCTTCTGACTGTCCCTCTCCAGCCGACCCGTCCGTCATGAAAGCGCCAGAGATCGGGGATAGGCCATGAGAAGGGTGGATTGAAGCGAGATCAAATGTGTCGTGATTACTATCAGGTAGGTCATTTGAATACAGAGACCACTGATGATCTTGATGTTGCTCTTTGTATGTAGTGTCGAAGTATGCTTGGCGAGATCCGGAAGCAGTGAAGGCACTCATGGTAATTCTTTTCTTCGCTGTTGACCGGAGCTGCATTAGCATTTTGCGCAGAAACAAGCAAGCCAGATGCCAGAAGGACTCACGTAGTTCAGTATCAGATGACTCCAAGGAGGCAGGTCTAGGCTTTACGCTGGTACCGAAATATCTGACCTTGCAGACGCACGGATGAGCTTGGTACGAACAGGTGATCGACGCGTAAAGGAGAGGAAGAAACTGTTACTGCGAAGGAGTTATTGTCTGGAAAGGGAGGGAGTAGTAACGAGGAGGATGGTAGGTGCCGTGAAATGAGGTTGCTAATAATGGACTGTAAGACTGATGAGTGCTAGGCCACTGCAGAAAGAACAAGAGGAAGCGGGAAGAAGAGAAAGGAAATGCTAATGAAAGAGAGCCTAGAGGGGAGCGCGTGTGTGATAATAAGCTGATCAGTCCGAGTGGGAAAACCGTGATTAGGACCCGACCTACTTTATGAACGGGAGGAATGATCTCTTGCTGCCGTATACTGTGCTAAATCGCGTTGAGCCCACGTAAAATCGCCTCCTAGTTGGTGCTTGCAGGAATATTGTAAGGTAAGGCGGTTCGATCGAGATGGCTCGGCGGCCTGTTTGACCGATGATAATCGTGGGTACTGCGAGTAGGTGTACCTAGATGGAGCACTGATGAGCGGCCTTTGGGTTGTACCCTGTCTTCAAGCTTTCAACTGCTCCGGTGCTCGAGGGATTTAGAGAAAGGCGCCGTGGTGAAGGAAGGGGCTCCGCAAGTAACTGTTCACCTGCCGGAGTCTAAATCTGACCGTTCCACGGTATCCTTTTGAATGCTAACAGTAGTTAAGTTAATCTCGTTATCAAGCTGTTGAAAGAGAGCCAATTAAGCATTGCCGAAGACACTCCGAAGTGCGCACATCTGCTTACCCGAATGCCTCTAGCTGTTTGTACCTGGAAGGTGACACGGGAAGAGCTCCTAAGCAAGTGACAGGTGATCAAATCTGAGGTTAGAAAAGCAAGGTTAAGCACTTCTTGAGAGTCCACGAGGCAATCTGTCAATCAATGTGCAGGCCCACCCACCTGTCTACAAGTTCGACGTTGGATGCCGGCCTTCGGGTGCGAGTGCAGTGCTTTGAGTTCTCCAATTATATATTGGCAGAGAGCGCGAGCGGAAGTGACTGGCGTGGTTTCTTCTGGGTCGCGCCAGTAGCCAAGGCTTTACGCGTCAAAGAGCACTACTTGTGTTCCTCTGAGAGTACGGTAGTCTGTCAAACTTGGGAACTCCACTTCTGTGCGACGGTGGATTAATATCAAGTGCACAGAGTGCACAGATGGACAGTTTACGGGATCTTTAAGCTTAAGCTTCAGCCTTGAACGAGGTCGTCCTCCACGCAGACACTCACCTTAGCCTGCGACCGTCAGTGTGTAAGCTAGTAAGAGACTGAGAGTTGCAAGTAGTGAGCTTGCAACACAGAAGTGAGCAGCCTGCGCAGCGAAGATCCTATGCTTTCCTGCCTGCATGCTCCAGACCTGGCTGCTGGCAAGTCCTTGACGATCAAGACGCCCATCATTAATGCAGCGTTGGACTAATAACACTCCGAACAAAGCACGTATACCCGATAGTTTGCAGCTTCATTGGCGCTCGAATGAACTGCAAGCCGTCGGACTGCTTTTTTGCAATTGCTCCTTGTCGGAAAGGGCCATCGATCGCCCAATTTAATGGAACTCCACGATACTCCCCACGCGACTTGGTGAAGAGAGGCCACGGGCTTTACGGGCGTACGCGACGAACCTAACTTTGACGGAAAATGAGAGAGTGTGTGAAAAGGCATTTGACTTAACTTTCCTCAGGTGTACCTTGACAAAGCAATTTGCAATTTGACCATTGACAACTTACGACAAACCCCTAATCTCCTAACGTGCTTTCAGACTGACCAGTAAAGCTGAAGAACGTGTCACCCTCCTCAAAGATCATAATCCCCTTTAAGCTGATCGTAGAAATTGACCTGCACCCGCAGCTCTTGCCGTATGGGCACATAGGTAGTCCCGCACCGTTACTTCAGTCGCCAGGATGCAGGGTGCACCGTGTATCCTAATAATGTGCTGATTGATGGGCGACGATTCTTCCATCCCATTCTACCTTATCAAAATGAAGCAGCGATCCCTCCTGTACCTGCCAACCTTTCAGCAGGTAAAATGCATCATAGATTCAGGCTTCCAGTAGCTTGTTGCTCTAGCTTCGCCGACACAGGTGTGTCCCACTACCACCGCGTTCATTTGTGAAATGTAAGGAAAGGCTGAACCGCTCAAAATAGTCTGCAGTTGCTTCAGAGAGATGCGGCTCTAAAGAATGAACCCGACAATGGTGTGTTGACCCTTTAATGCTACTAGTGTCTCGCAGACCATATGTCGAAAACGAAGTGTCGACTTCATATATGATACCGTGTAGCAGTCCGTGCAGATAGCACATGAATCAAGTGTGACAAACTTCCAACCCACTTTAGCTTTCTTGCCGAACCCACAGCGGGTCATTAGTTGAACTTCAGCACCGTGAATCAAGCGGCCCTAGGAGCTACGTGGTTCGTTCTTGTTGATGTAGTGCTGCTTGCATGAGGGTGATCGGTGCGAGTCCAGTTCACCAGCAGTTGCAAAAGCACCGACTTCATCGACAGCCTGCGCTGTAGTGTTTTCATGTATGCCATCCATAGGCAGGCAGCACCGCCGTCGGGCGTAGCCTTCTCCCTCAGCGCCAGACTCACGCCGAGCTGCCTGCAAAGCACCTCGTCCTCAAGGTCCAAGATTGTCAGGAATCTCGTCACGGCTACGAATGACTTCTTGCAGCTGTTCGAGGTAGTGGAAGAGGTTGTCAGCAATGATATGCCTGCTTTGCACCCTCTCTCGAATGGCCTCGCGAGTGGAGAGACAGAGACGGGCAATAGTCATGCAGGGCCGTCAGAAGAGAAGAAGAAGCCTGCAGCGGCGGACGGCGAGACACAGGTCAGTCCATATTTGCATATTGGCGTGTTGCGTGGCTTGTATTTCTGTCCACTAGCAATGCAATCACCTCTATCAACGGCATTCGCGCTGATGCTGCTGCCTGCTTTTCCGTGCATTGTCGGGTTCATACTTCTAAATCTTAGAGCGAGTCCGGAATACCGCAGGAAGACACGACAACAAGAGCCCGTCTGCGTTTTGTTCGAGAGTACAGCCTTCACGGCGCTATTACCGGCCTGCAGCGCATACAGACCATTGATACAGCTCGAGACGGTTTGGACCGGCTTCTAGTTTCTTTCAAGAATGCAAAGGTGAGGTGCTGTATCAAGGCTATTCGTTGCAAGGCATTTCAAAGGCTATAAAAGCTGACTACGCTTATCTTTGCCGTCTCCAGACATCCCTTTTAGAGTGGTCGTCCGAGCAGTATGATCTGGTCACAGCGTCCTTGCATACTTTCGAGAAGCTGCCTCACCTGGTGAGTAGGCTCGGCCGTGCAAAGTTATATAGCAGCCATTGAAGTCTCTCGCTCGTTAGATCCAAGGAGATCTCACCGGTTATACATCGCTCCTTCGCGTTGACCCACTGAGTAGATGCGCTGGTCTGCTACTTCCGCAAGATGCAATGGCTATTACACCGTTTTTCCAAGATCAAATAGAGCTGGAAGGCGCGGAGGAAGGAATGGCGAGGTGCGGCTTGGCTTCAAATGGCGACTTTCACAAACTGATACAATGCTTTGCAGCTTGCCTTATGCTCCGAGTTCCGTAGTCGAGTTGACGGAAATCAGTCCTCAGCTGCGTCACGTGAAAGACTTTGTCTTCCTAGCTGGCTTCAATGAGCCTACGCTGGCTATCTTGACACAGCCCGAGCAGACCTGGACTGGGTAAGGCCATTCATGAATACATTGCATATTGGACATTCGTACCTAGCTGACATTTCTATAGACGACTCGAGAATGCCAAGGATGTTACCCAGCTATTCCTACTCACCATCGATGTCACCTCTACTCCCCCATCCAGTACAATTATCTCACATACTACCTCACTACCGTACGACTGCCGGAATCTCACTGCCTGTCCTCGGGACCTCGGCGGAATCATAATCACCACCAACAACGCCCTCATTCACGTCGATCAAGCGGGCAAATGTATTGGCGCTGCTTTGAACCCTTGGGCAAACCTAGTCAGTGACTCCATGAAGTTTGAACTAGTCTCGGAAGAGCCATTACCCCTCGAGCATTCGGACTTGATGTTCATCACAGCCGATGTCGCTCTTTTGTTTCTGCAAGACGGCCGCATACGAGCTATTAAAGTTCAAAGAGACGGCAGAACGATCACCAAAATAGTCCTATTGCCAGATCAGCTGGATACAACTGTCCCACCAAGCTCAATAGAATTGATCAGAAGCCATTTGTCCTCTAAAGCTGCAGGTGGCTCCACCCAAGCCTGCTATGCCTTCGTCGGCAGTCTTTTGTCTGACAGTGAAATGTTGAAAGTCGACTTTCGCACGATATTCGAAGAGAGCATACTTCAGCCCACGCAATTAGCCGAAGCGAAGATGGAAGAAACCTTGCCTGCTGAGGAAGATGAGGACGACATTGGTCAGTCTATTAGCGATTAGACCGGAACTCTGCTCACCCGGTTTTCTCGGTTCACAGATATCTACGGATCAGCAGAAGTTAAAGAAGCAGTTCTCAACGATGCACACGATTCACGCATTGCGGCGGCCTCCCGCTTTGTCATTTCCACAAATCGATGCTTTATGATTCCCTCCTACGGACCTGTCAGAGCCGCAGCTATGGGCTTGATAGAGGCCGAGGTGAGGAAACCAGCTTTGCTCGGCCTGCTACTCTGCCCGCACGATCTGATCTGTTTCTCTGTCACAGGGTCCTTCCGAACTCGTAGCGTGTACTGGAGACGAAGGCACAGGCGGACTGACGATTCTGCATGTAGGTGTCACCTACCACCGGGACGTAAGCTTCCATGCAACTTTCACCGACTAAGATGTATGTTCTGCTCAGCGGTCTATCTTGCCAACAAAGAGACGAAGAATGGACTTGGACCATTCGACAGAGAGCGTGTGGATTTTGGAGGCTACAACAAAGGAGGGGAATGCAAGAGTCTGGATGCTCACAGCGTCGGAGGGCGAATCTCAGGTTCGTATGATCGCCCTATAGAGCACCTATCCTTCTCATTAACTTGCATCACAACAGGTATACACCTTGGAACCCGACCAACCCGAGCAACCTGAATATGTGAAGACCTTTGCGAAGACGACTCTATCAGCTTTCTCGTTCCGCGACCGTACTGCAATAGTGTACCTTCTCCGGGACGCTATTGTCATCGTCGACGCCGACTTTCGCGAGGTGCAGAGGCTAGCTCTACCGAAGGATGCCCGCATTCTTTCAGCCACTGTATCAAGTTCTTTTGTACTTGTCGAACGCGAAGATGCCACCCCTCTCCTCTTCCAGGATGACCGAGGCCATCTGACGACCGCATCGTGGCCAGATCAGGTGAGTGAACACTTTCGTTGCGTCCAAATAATCTGTTTCAGCTTACAATGATAGCTACAGGCACCAAAAAACGCTGCACTATTTCAAGACAAATCACTGAATTTCCCTCTGTTGAGACGATCGCGCGTACGAACCAAACGCAGTGAACTTTACAAGACACGTGCTTCTACAAATGGGAAAGATTCAGCTGACTCCTACAATGATGACGATATATATGGCGAGCAAGATCCTGTGAAAGGGCCGGTTAATGTGGCCAAATTGGAAGATTCGGACATGGTCGACGAGGAAGACGATCTGCTAGAAGGACAGATGGACGCATGGCTCTGCACATGTTCGGAAGAAGGAGTATTTAAGGTAGGCCTGAAATGGACAGAGAACGAGACCGTATTTGCTAACCTTCGGTATTAGGTCTTTACTTTGCCAAGCTTGGAACTCATCTTTATGAGCGGAGACGTACTTACACAGCCGCATGTCATTGAAGACACTCAACAAGACCAATGCTTCGAAGATTTGCCTGAAGACACTGGGATAGAGCGAATGCAAGTGGTATTGATGGGCAAAGACAATTCGAAACCGCACCTCCTTGTAAGTGAACCACTTGTCCAGCTTCGCAGGTCTCGATTGACACCAGAAGCAGCTTCTCTTAGAAGACGGTACTTTGATAATTTACGAGGCTTTTGAAGATTTCGGTTACGCAAGTCTGCGGCCAGGGGTGGACAAGACACTTGGATTACGTTGGGTGAAGGTGGATGCACAGGCTCTTGGCACCTCGAAACGCCCTCGATCTGCGAACGACAGCGACTCATTGGGCCCCGCTGCTCGTCAATTCATTCCATTCTCCGACCTCGCTGGCTATAACGGCGTATTCGTTACTGGCGAGAACCCAGTCTGGCTGCTTAAGGACGATGTTGGACCGTCGAGGCTCGTCGAGAGTACCATGGGGCCCGTGTACGGCTTCCACTTCTATCGCTCACAGTGTGTGATCAGCTTAGGCGAGGTGAGATCAGTCAAAAGATAGGCTTGTGTACTAGCGGACTCACGTGTGTGACTCTTTTTTCAATACAGGATGTCATCATTGGCGAATTGCACCAAGACACATGCTTCGCGCGCGCACTACCGTTCACTAAAGTTGTTCAGGGACGTTTGTATACGGATATAGTTTATCACCCAGAATCGGCGTGCTATGCCGCCATCTCCACCTTTTCGGCACCCTTCGAGATATTTCAAGACGAAGGAGAGCCGCTCCATCCCTACGATGCAGAGCAGGCACTTCAGCCTACTGCGCCGCGATCTGCGCTCGAGCTGGTAGAGCCAGGCAGCTGGGAGAGTGTAGATGGGTACGAGTTCCGACAATACGAGACGGCTCTGTCCGTATCGGTTGTCCAGCTCGAAAGCAAAAGCACGGAATCAGGATTGAAGGACTTTCTGGCGGTCGGAACTATTATTTCCCGAGGAGAGGATCTGGCTTCTCGAGGTGGTGTAAGTGAATTTGTCCAGTCAACAAACCATTTACCGATACTGAGGATCTCATCGTAATAGCTTTACGTATTCGAAATAGTCTCTGCACAAGCTATAAGGAAAGACCTTCCGCCACGTCGGAGCTTGCGTTTGCTGTTTACCGAAGATCTCAAGGCACCTATCGCTAACGTCAGCGCTCTAAACTGTTATCTCTTGCATTCCGTTGGTCTGAAGGTCGGTAATGGTCGAGGGTTAGGCAATTGAGTCTCGCTGATTTAAGCCTTGTAGATCTACGCCAAAGCATTCGACCAAGACGAGCGATTATTGGCTGTCGGTTTCCTCGATGTCGGAGTGCACACGACGTGCATACGTACGCTCAAGAATCTGATACTCATCGGCGATGCAATCAACGGTCTTCAATTCATCGCGTTTGGAGTAAGTCCGGTCAACTCACGACTGCTATGTATGTGTCACGACTAATAATTCGAGTGAATCTCTCAGGAGGGCCCTTATAAATTCACAGCTCTCGGTAAAGAAGTAGTCAGCACTCCGGTCGTAACAGCAGACTTCCTTGTTTCGGAAGGCAAAGTACAGCTTGTGTCATCTGACATGCACGGAAATATCCGCCTTTACGAATACGATCCCCTCCGTATGTCATTTCCTTTACGGTAACCGTCCATGTAGTGACAAAAACTCGATCCGCAGGGGCCGAGACACACGGCGGACAGCGACTTCTGCCGCGCTTGGAATATCACGCTGGTGTTGAGGCAGCATGCAGCATACCTTTCGCACGAGCTTCAACAGACGATCCAAAACAGAGCGGTATACTTTATCGTATGTCCAACTATACTGTTGCTTGCTTTTAATGCAAACACTCTGAGCTTGTATTCTACCCTGCAGTGCACATCGATGGATCTTTGAGTACAATTGTACCTGTCCGGGATGCTGTCTATAAGCGCCTCCAACTGCTGGAGCGTCAAATTATTCGACATACCCATCATTTCTCAGGCTTGAATCCTCGAGCCTACAGGTAGGTTCTTCCAACGTATCGCCTCCTCAATGTGGTATACTAAGTCTTCCAATTCCATTATGGCAGGACCGTTCCCAACGCCTTCGTACCGCGACCTTTGACTAAAGGCTTACTGGATGGGGACCTCTTGTCCACATACAGTACGCTCAGTACTGTCAAGCAGCAACAGCTTGCTGATCGTGAGTCCGGCTTCGCGCTTCCCAAGTTGCCTCTCGCTGTGATTGCTGATTCATATGTTTCTTTTCAGCACTTGGATCAGATAGCGATACCCTAAACTACAACATTCGGTCTCTGAAAGCCCCATGGTAATGCCAAAACTGCTCTATAAGCGTTACTACGATAGACCAACCAGCAACTGTAGAATTTGTATATAGCGAATCCAGACGAAAAATGTGATAACCAGCTCTCCGGGACATTTGAACTTAGATCAATACATTACTGACCTGACGTGAGTCGCAAATCTGAACGATGCGCTGATACAGGAGTATCTTATCGAATGTGCGTCCATGTCAGAAGTTAAGATCCACATTCTTGCAGACTAGGATACCATCTTCGAATAGGCCGCACACTATTATTGCATCCTTTCCATCAGGCGTACGGTACGCAGCAGCAGTTGAAGAAGTGCCATAAAACGAGCCAAGACTCTCAAAGACTGTGACAGCATCCTTATCTTGATTGGAAAAAAGCTCTTTAAGCTTCGACATGATGGACGATGGAGCTGAATGCTTTTCGACCTTGATCTTGACCACCTTTGAAGGAGAGCGGAAGGCCTTTGATGGATTTTTGGCTACTTTGACAAATTCTAGTACTCTCGGATGTCCCGCGCATAGAAGAGTTTCAAAGCTTCCTGATCCCAATGGAGATTCGAAGAAACGTAGGTTGTCCGGTGTCATTCCTACGTGAATTGTTCGACGCAATTTGAATTGATCCGCCGACGTAATACCGTTTTCAACATTGCTGAGATCGAAGATCTTGACATAGTGAGCGGTAGAGCTCGCTACTGCAAGGATAGACTTTTCCTTGTTCATTGCTAGACCATTCGCAACTGCTATGCCGGATATTACCTTATCGCACACGGTTCTCTTCTGTAACGAGTCGTAAGTCAGGAGCTGGACGCTGCCTCCTGGTATGGCTAGGAACTGTTCGAGTGTATTGAGGAAAAGGGATTTGCGAGGTGGGAATCTGAAAGAATTGGTGAAGAGAATCTGGCTTTCAGAGAGGATCACAACGGCGTTGGGAGCGGTGATGGATGGGTGCTCTAGACTGTGAAGGTATGTCGCTGACAGGGATGGACCGGTCGCTCCCTCGATTGTGCATACCAGTCTCACCAGCTCAATACTGCACATCTTCGACATGCAATTGGCTATAGCAAGAAACGCTTCTCTGCCTTCGGTTCCCGGTATCTCGAGCACATTGATTCCAAGAGGATGGAAGGTGCGCCCTTCAGGCCAGTCTTGCAATGGCAAGTCTTTCACATTACTAACTGGATCACTTCCAATGACCCAAGTCTTGAGTGAGCCGTTACCAGCGCGGGCTTCGTCCCCTTCACCCGTAAAAGCGTTGAAGACACCTCTTCCAGGGTCGGCGGAGAAGATGGCAATCTTGTCGCGCGGCCATATAACCGTATCTTCGGCGTAGGTGATTGACCCTTTTGCAACATGAGAAGTGTGTGCGGTAGCATCGACCAAGCTCCCATTGTGGAGAAGTTGCGGGATACTGCTGATTGGGTTTGGAAACAGAGACCGCTTGAGCTGGAGGATGTAGGATGGGGCCTGGAGAATGCCAAACGGAAGCTTCGTACGGCAAACAGTCACAGGATAGTTAGTAGAGACAGTATTGGCCCTGCAAGACACTCCACATACCGTAGGTAGTGACATTTTAAAAAGGTCCAGGGTGGCGTTCTAGGATGGCTGTAAATGGAAGAACACCTGGAGAAGAGCGGTCTTGTGAGAGCAGCGAAGTCAAGGAGTGGAGTATCCTCTGCCAGAGAGCTCTTGGCGTGAAGCTTCGAGAAGCGAGTCCTGCCCGGCGTCAAGGCCGATTGCCTTCCCGAGCGACTCGGTGCTTGACGCTGCTTTGCTGCAGCCCAGTCCAGTGCGCAACGATATGGCAGCGTGATGGCTCTGTCAAGGGTGTCCGTCTGGGGCACGCCGCTGCCCTACCTCCTCATCCGTCTGCTGTTCAAGTTTGTGCTCAAGGTGTGTTGTTGGTCATACGCCATGGTCTACGCCTTGCATGATGATGGAACGGCCTTTGACTTGAGCGGGGCAAAGACAGCACACACACTGACGCGTATGGATGCGTACGCTGCAGGTCTTCTACAGCAGTATCGTAGTCGAGAATGCCCATTTCATACCCTCAGACGGCGTGCCTTGGTGAGTTGAGAGTCGAGACACGGCCCGCCGTGGAGCTGGATGGCCCAACGGAAGCAGCTGATCTCGGTTTTCCTGCCAGCATACTCTGCGTCAACCACTGCAAGCTAGCCTTGTCTCTTCTAACTCACCCCACCTGTTCTAATTGCTCTTGCTCTTTCTCCCACCGTCCCTTACAGCCAATTCTCTCACCGTAAGCCTTGCGTCGCGAGCATTGTTATCTCCCACCCATTCTGAACCTAATGACGTGTTCTCTTTCCACGAATCATCAGGATGCCTTAATCACAATCACCTCTGTACCTCTAAGCAAAAGAAAATGGATTCGAATGACAGCAAAGTCGACTCTCTTTGGCCTGCGTACTTTCTCAAGCTGGCTTATCGAGGCAGTCGGGACTCTGCCTGTGAAGAGGCCGTGGGACACGCCTGGGCAGAAGATTGATAACACTGCTGTATTTGAGACCCTCATGCAGGCTTTGGAGAAGAATGGTGATATGGTGTGCATGTTTCCAGGTGAGCCGAGTATACCGAACTTCCACTGAGGCTAGCTGACGGAACTCTCTCAATACTTGCAGAGGGCATATCACACTATGGACCTAGCATAGCACCACTCAAAAGCGGAGTCGCGCGAATGACTTCCGACGTGCTTAGACGAAACAAGGACAATCCAGATTTCAAGCTTGTCCTTCTCACATGCTCGATAACCTATCTCCACCGCGAAGCTTTCCGAAGTGATGTACTAGTCTCCTACAATCCTCCTATCGAACTCACCATCAAGGATCACTATGCCCTCTTCTCTACGCCTAAGCCATTACCTGCTACAGATGGTACGCTTGCTGGCATCGAGGGGACCGTATCTACAAGCACAGCAACCAGTTCCATCTCACTCACCTCACCTCAACAACCACCCGTATTAGATGGAGTAAAGCAATTAACTCAATTGATGTACGAACAGATTCGTCAATCGACACTCGACTCGCCTGATTTCGAAACTGTACGAATTGCAAATACAGCGCGACGTCTCTATGCTCCATTAGGTACTCAAATTACTCTAGGCGATCATGTTCACATCACACAACGATTTGTTGATGTGTTCGCCAGGAGAGCAAAGGCGGTCGACTTGTCAAGCGCTAGACCGGCAGAGGTTCTCATGACGCCTCTACCAATGGCGATGCATGTGCCCAATACACCTGCTAGAATCACAGCAGACTCGACCAGCCACTCGAAAGATGGGAGCGCAACGGAAGCACAGTCGACTGCTGTCAATGGTGACTATTTTGGCGTGTCAAGGAGGACAAACGGTGACAAGGGGGAAGCGAAAGTAACGGATGAAGAGATTGAGCAGCTCAAGCGGGATTTGCATGTTAGTGGCTCTTCATTCATGTAGAGGAGACTTTAATTGACGATGATGCTTGCTTTTGCCATTGAACCAGGCCTATCAAAATCTCCTCACCCACATCGGCCTCAAGGACGACCGCGTCCGACAGACGCCACCCGACAAACGAATACTTGTAAAGCGTCTCTTTGTCAGACTGGCTGGAGCGGCTGCTTTATTCGTATTGTGTGCTCCTGGGCTGGTCTTCTGGTCGCCTATCTTTCTTACTGCTGGCTTCTTCGGCTGGAGAGCTGGCAGTAGTGGCAAGTTACGTGATGTTTGGGACGGAGTCGCGCATACGAAGTTGTGAGTACCAGAGCGTCATACAAGTGGTACGGCAGTATGTAAAGCTGACAAACACACTGCAACCAAAGGATCTACGGACTGCTGAGCGGTACCATTGTCTGGCTTCTAACCACCCTCGTCACCTTCCCACTTTCCGGTCTTACATTTTTCGTCTTTCCTTTCTTCATGTGGTTTTCACTTCGTTGGTTGGAGGACTGCCTGTCTTCACTACGAGCTGCAATAGCGTTGCTTTCGATGCTAGCTATTGGTAAGACGCGCTTACGAGAGATTCGTACACAAAGGGAAGAATTGCAGAAGAGAGTAGTTAGAGTCGCTGTACAATGTGCGGAATTACCAGATGATCCAGAGGTGTTCGTGAGAGAGGCGAATGAAAGACGACTCAAGGAAAGAGGTGGAAAAGTTGGTAGATTGGGATATTTTAGTCTGAGAAGACGCAGAAAGAAGGATTATAACGAGGTGGGTTTGGCTGTACTTTATGATAGAAGACTGCAAAAGCTGACGGCACGCTCGTTCTCGCAGATTATGCATCTCTGGGATCAGTCAGAGTACGCTATGTAGAACAGGCGAAGTAAGAGTCGTGGCGTTGGGGGGCGGTAGACAAACTCTCTCCAAGTCTAGATTGCAAGCATGCCATGAAGCAGTATTATCTTGCAGCTGTGATGGGAGGGCAGAACACGCCAACGAAGAAGTTCAGAGAGGTGCCATGTAGTTCCAGGTGCGCGCCTACTTCTGTCGGACAAGGCCGCGCACCAGCCTGTCCGGTGCACATGCTGGCAATCTAGTTTTCAATGTGAACAAGAGATGTTTCTTGTCTGACGCTGAACTCAATTCACGACGATCGTGTCCAGTCTTTCGTTCTCGTTTCAACTCGTCTCTCTTCTCTTCTCTCTCTCTTCTCTTCTCCTCCAACCCAATCTCGTCGTCGTCAGACAGGATTGGGCAAGCGACACCACCACCACAGCACACTACCACCTACACAGCACACAAGCAGCATCCTACTACCCTCACCACACACTAGTCACCATGGCCAGCCAGCTCCAGCGCCGTACAGCGCCTGGCAAGTGAGTTGCATCTCGCCGTCTGTTTGGCTGGCGGTCCAAGCGCCCATCCTCGACGCGACGTTGCTGAGGGCCGTACTTTTACATCGCAGGTCAGGAAGGCCAGTCAAGATCAGAGTAAATGCATTCGAGTGTATGCAGCTCCCTACAGGCACTGTTCGACACTACAGCGTGAGTCCTGCCTTGTTCCCATCCCTCCTGCCTGTCCTACGCCGCACGCGCTCCACCACTCTTCAGCCAATGGTAGCTCGCCGCCACACTATTCGTGACGGCACACCCCTCCTCGCCTCTTCTAGTGCTACATCCTGTCCCTCATGCTCACGCTCATCATTGTTCCTACTCTCGCTGACCATCTGCTGCACTCCTGCTCCGGCTTCCTCCGCTACTCACAGGTCGAGTTTGGCGCTGGCTTCAACAAAGACTTCAGAAACACGTGCATGAAATATCTCGATGCTACTGGACAGCTCTGGCAGGGAGCAAAGCCTGTTCCATTCTCATTCGATGGCAGAGCGAACATGTAAGACTCCTCGTCGACTTCATGCTCCTTGCTATCACGTCGGCTTGTACTGACAGCTTCCTCCTTCTCTGCACCTGCCACCGGATCTCACCACCGCTTTCTCTTCCTCCTCATTCGAACACCTCATTCATACATCACGCCTCCTCCTTCTCCCACTCGCACCCTTCTTGATCCGCTCATCAATCTACTTCATCCCCTTCCTGACTCATGGACCCACGTCACCTCTGCCTGCTACTGTGTTGAACCGCGTTCGACCTTCCTCTACTCACACTACTCTGCCCTTTACTACTTGCATATCCTCTCACAACTCTCCATAACTTCATACAAATCCTATTTCTACTTATCCTCATGGTCATCTTTTATATACTGTTAACGTTGACAACGGTACTGCCCATCGTGCTTTCATCTCTTCTATCTTATTTCACTCTCGACCATCCTAAATCTCACACCCAGGTACATACTATCTGAAAAGGCTATGCCTGACAAAATCCATCATATCAACGAAGACATTGTCAAAAAGATAAAGACTCCTGCCGGCAAGGAACCAAAAATGCTCACGATCAAAGTGAGCTTCTTTTCTACTGTAGGAACATTGTCTGCATGTCTGATCTTTCTCTGCAACAGATTGATCACGCCGCAATTGTGCCAGTAGCGGCGCTCCTTGATCTAATCAAAGGTCTCTGCTCTGGTATCGACGAGTGAGCGGGCAAATTCGCTAAGTGCCTCAGTCTGTGTAGACGCTGATGCCACTCTCTTGGTCTTTCCGCAGCACTCAAACCACGACAGCAATGCAAGCTCTCAACATTGTAATGAAGATGCCTCCGGTCTATGTGAACAACTGTCCTTCCAAGGGACCAAAGTTTTATGTTCCTAAAGAGAACCCTGCCGAAGGCGCTCTGTTGGTAGATATGTTTAAGCCACAGCCTGTTAAAACAATCTTGCAGGGAGCTTGCGAGCTTTGGGGAGGCTACTTCGCCTCCATTCGCCCGTGAGTGCTCTGCTTCCGACCGAATTTTAATAGAGGATTCGCTGGGCTGATTCAAACCTCAAAGTGGCATTGGAAAAATGATCCTGAATGTCAATCGTGCTTCTGCACCACTTATCAAGCCGGGCAATATCATCGATATCCTGATGGAGTACATGAATGTCCGCGAGGCCAATAGAGCCAACCCTCTCAATCCGCAGATGCCTCCGCAAGTCAGATTGAAAATTGTTCGCTTCCTGAAAGGAACGTATGTGCGAGTTGCTACTCGCAACCCAAACGACAAGTTGTAAGCTTGGAATGCATCGACTCCAGATTACATGAAACAAGCTAGATAGCTGACCTGCCAAGTCTCACCTTCTGCATCACCAGCACCATTAAGCAGGTCGACCGCAAATCTGCCCGGGATCACATGTTTGATTGCGAAGAATTTGGACGAATCAGTGTTATGGAATACTTCAAAAAGAAGCACAACATTACTCTCAAACACCCGGACATGCCCGTTGTTGCAGTTACCAAGAGAGCATTTTATCCTCTAGAATGTTGTACCGTCTGGCCTGGCAGCAATTTCTTCAAGAAGTTGTCTGCTCAGCAGACTTCCGAGATGCTTAAAAGTCGATGTATGTTTCGCTTCTGTTATCGCCACCTTGAGATTGGATGCAGAAACTGACTTTATCCTTTTTCTCTTTCGGAACTAGTCGTCACATTATCGCCGGGCCTTAAGAGACAGGCCATCTCGGTCGGCCTCAACCAGATGTCTATCAATTCCACCTATCACCAAGGATGGGGATTGAGAGTCAAGCCTGACTTTATGGAGGTCGGAGCTAGACAGCTCAATAGTCCACAACTCTCCTACCGAAACAAACAAGGTCAGCCACAGAATGTCAAGACCATGGATGGTGCCTGGATGACCAAAGATTTGCGCGGTTTCCGAGCCGGTTTGAAGGTATCAAGATGGATTGTAGTGGTCTTCGCCGTAAGTATATGCTCAAATAGATGTAACGAGAAACAGCACTGAAACAGTGATTTCTTGTAGGGTGATAAGCCTGGAAGACCTCCCACTTGGGACGGGTGAGTTTGCATTCTCACGATCAGGCTTGACTTTAGACCCCGTACTTGTTGTACTAATGCACATTTTTGCCTGTAGCATGCCAATGGACCAAGTGAGAGACTCCCTCAGAGGTTTCATCAAGGGCTGCAAAGACTTTGGTATAGTCTTTGAAAACGAGCAACCTACCATCTTCCACGCCGGAAATGTGATGAATGTGAAGGAGCAGCTTGTCGCCGCATGCAAGAAGGCTGGGTATGGCCCTCAGACCCCTCCCGAGCTCGTTGTTACATACGTACGTCTTCCGCCAGCCCGACAAAGCGAAACATGAGCTGCAGTGCTGACAACGAAACCTTTCCAGAGTATCGGCAGTAACCAATACGACGTCATCAAAAGGGTCTGCGACGTCGAGTTGGGAGTCCCTTCGCAAAACCTTGCTATCGGTCAGTAGACTTCTGACAAAGCTGTTTTAGTACTCTCTGTATTGATGCACTTTTGACATCGCTAGGCAAAGCGGATGGAAATAGAGGTGGATACTGGGTCAACGTTGCCCTAAAAGTAAGCCCTTCTCCGCAGGATCTGCAAAGCAAAACAAGCTGACAGATGTACTCTGTCGTTAAGGTCAACACTAAGCTCAGGGGTGTGAATCAAATCATAACGGCCGGTTTGCCCGGCTGTAGCCAGGTGCCAACCATGCTCCTGGGAGCCGAGTACGTCGTTGTGTGTATGTGTCAATGTGAATACTATAGCTGAAGCTGGCCTCTCCCGTCTAGCGTTACTCATCCTAGCCCGGGTACTTTCATACCCTCGATCGCAGCGCTCGTCGCCTCACACGACAAAGCCGGAGTGGAGTATTCCGAAGAGCACAACATTCAGGAGAGTACCGTGGAGATAGTGAGTAGTCTCCATGAGCGCAGCTTTGACCAACTTCTGATGCGATGCCAATAGATCGGAGATCTCGCAAACATGCTCACTAAACACCTGAAACACTTCTTTGCGAAGAACAAAGTCAAACCTCAAAGACTCGTCTTTTACCGCGATGGTGTCTCTGAGGGTCAATTTGCTATTGTTGCACAGAAGGAAATTGCAGTTATCAAGGGTGAGCATATCTTCGTCTTATCCTGTTGTTAGAAGAGTATGCTTACACCTACGTATCTGTGCAGAGGCATGCCAAGCCATGGAGAAGGGCTATAATCCCGCTCTCACGTTCATCATTTGCGCCAAGCGCCATCACTTCCAGTAAGCAGCACTAGATCTGAAGGGCGTCACATTCGGTCATCCAATGACATTTTGCATTTCTCACCATCAGACTTTTCCCTGTTTCTGACAAGGAAGCAGACAGAAGCGGTAACGCCAAAGCCGGCACTGTCGTTGACACCGAAGTTGTCCACCCATCATACGACGACTTCTACTTGCTCTCTCACGCTGGTTTATTGGGTACTTCCAAGTGTACCCATTACACTATCCTTCTTGACGAGAACAAATTGGGCAAGGATCTTATCCAGAATTTGACTTATCAATCAGCCTACTTGATGCCTCGCGCAACTCGTTCGATCTCAATCGCCGCTCCGGCACAGTGAGTGTCTAAATCTATGGGTAGTAGTTTGCCTCTTGTATCTAGCTAACTTGTTCAATTCACCAGATATGCGCACTTGGTTTGTGAGCGCGCTCGCAAATGGATCGGTAACCTGGACGCTGAGGCTGAGCAGATGTCTGTTGCATGTGAGTCCCAGACTCCAATGTTTCTCGCCTAGTGCTGACTGTCGTTACGGCAGCCGACATGAGTGATGATCAAAAGAGAACCGCTCTCCTCAAACTGGCCAGAGAGAGACCTAACGTTCTACACACTAAACTACAAGAAGTGAGTCTTCGGATCTTTCCAGGCTAGCAATTCAGCCGGCCAAACTGACTTCTTTTGAAACAGAACATGTTTTACATGTGAAGTGCAGGTCACCGCGCAGAGAAAGAAAGTTGAAGTCTGGAGAAATGCTAGGATGCGGGGTTTGGCTGCCTACGAGCCCACCCAAACAAAGGAAGGCAAAATGCACGCTATTGCTCAAGGTGCCTGAGGCCTGCTGGGAGATGCCTTCGACCTCCAGAAATAAATACTGTTGAACTTTACACAAAATTGCTAAATGTTGCTACTTACGAGCAAAGATTTACCAACGATGCAAATTGGAACAGGCTTTTTGGCTTGTAAGGTAGACTCTCGGATAATGTTGTCTGAAGACGATACCCAAGTTGCTAGCCAGTGACTCAAACGAGAAGAAAACGCGAAACTTCTTATGCTATACTACAAACAATCTGTGAATGGCTTGATTAGGAGCTTTATCTTAAAGACATGATGCTTCGCTGGTTCATAAGTCGAGGTCTTCTTCCTTGGTTGACAGCAGCGGCTGGCACTGAGCGTTGAGGAACTCGAGGAGTATCGGCAGTGGACAATGAAGCGGGATTATTCTCGTCGTTAGGAACGGCCGCTCGTACTTGACGAGCTTCTGAAAGATTGATTTTTTGAGGCGACGTGAAAGATCCTCCTCGCGACAGCCCGGTTGGAGGGCTGAAGCCTGCACCCGTAGGCGTAGTTACCTGAGAGCTCGAAGGGCTCTTCTCATTTTCGACCTCGGCTTGGGCCTTCTGATTGCTCATGTTCTTGTCTCTGACGTGCAGAGGCTGTGTTTGATGCTGAGCAGGCGAAACAATTGCATTCGCCAAAGCGCCTTGTCTTTCCAGCATTGCAGAAATGCTTTCATTACCAAGTTCTGAACCAGTCCAGCTGCTTCGATTTGTCTGAATCATGTTTCTGAAACCTTCGCTTGTGAGACTGCTTAAAGTGCTCGAGCGATTGGCATTTTCATCTACTGAAGTCATAGATAGAGGCCGTAGAATGTCTGATCCGAACGAGCTGACCGAGGGTGTTCTTGCGATACGAGTTGCCATGGCCACTACACCGATCTCATCACTATCATCTCGTTGAGCATTTTGAGAGGTGGTGCTGGCCTTGGTACGAATAATAATGCTTGGAGTCCGAGGCGAGCTTACATCTAGGGCTTCCACGCCTGTAGTCTGGTTCGCTGCCCCGTGATCAGACAAAACCTGGGTATTGAACGATGCGAAATCAGCTACTGACTCCATCGGCACAAGATTATGCAGATTCTCACCTCCACATTAGACTCATCAAGAAACTGGGCTTTATCGACTACTTCGAAGCTTTCTTCCAAAGATGGTCTTGGAGCGGCAGGTATGGTGCGGCTCTCTTCACGCTCTTCGACGGCTGGAGAAAGTCGAGCTTTACCACCTCGTCGAGTGGTAATATTCTTTTCATCGACAGGCAATTGTATTCTTTGTTCCGTTCGTTTCTCGTTCTCGTCGGCATCAGGAAGAGCATACGAAACGCTCTTTCGTGATCTCCTTCGAAGATGTTGGCCTTGCCTTCCGTGGTCTTTTTGACCGTCGTTGCCACTTGCCCTCGCAAGGTAATTTGTAGGCGACTCGTGAGACAGACTTGGTTGCGCAGCGACAAAGGTCTCGTCACATTTGGCAAAAGCTGAATCCTGTGCAGAAATGTCTAGGCTGAGGTTCGGTCTTGATTTCTTCGAAGCGGTACTTGATGCTTCGTAGCGCGAATGAACAGCGTTATCTCCTCTGCTTTTTGACTTGTGAAGACTGTTTCTTTTACCTGAAGAAGACTGCGCACAAGCGCTGATTCTCATGCCAGGGAGCATGTTCGTGAGCAGCGAAGCAGTGAGTGAGTCGATATTGTAGCTGCTAGCGTCGGCATATCTTGGTACCAGCACACCGGACTCGTCTGTAGATTTGTATGAAGACGGAGTAATAGGAGCCGATCTTCTTCTTTCATGTGCTGAAGTGCCTTGACTTGATCTGAAAGTGAAGGAAGAAACACTGGGTGATCGAGGTGGAGTTCGTTTCTTCTCAGCGAGCATAGCGGCAGTAAGACTGTTTATATCTTTCATGGACAAAGCAGAACGACGATGAGGAGTTTGTAATCCGAAATCATTTCCACCTTCCAGGTCCTCCCACGATTTCTCGGCAGCAGCAGTTAGACCAATAGTGTTGCTTCTGCGTCTCTCACGCTGTGAGCGAAGTGAATGTTGCGAAATGACGGAATGACGAGACATTGAATAGCTTTTCAACTTCCTGGATTCTCGTTTTCGAAGTTCTGGATCTCCAGGAAGGTGATTTTCGATGTCAATATTTTCAATATTATGTGAATCGCGTACTCCTTTACTCTTCATGATCTGAAGTTTAGGGTGGGGAGCTGCCATTGCCAGTGCTCTTCCTAGGATAGTACTTGGTGCATCTTGAGTATCGAGGGAATGTCGAAAGGTGCCAGGTGCTGGATTTGAGAACGCAGCAATGGAAGCTAGTGACGATACAGAATCATTCGACGATGAAGAACGGTGAGATGACGTTGTGGTACCGGTGATAGTAGACTGAGCGGTAGCTTGCGTAATGTCTGTATTGGCAGAGTTGGGTTGTGAGACTGTGGTCGGATATAGTAAATGGACATTTGGCGTAGGGGTGCCACCTCGAGAATTAAGCTGCTCGAACGCCACAGCGGAAGAAGAAGCCATGAGGGGTGGCACGGATTTAGCATACCACAGTCCACCTTCTGCAAGGATAGTTTGAATGGCTAGGAGTGGGCCAGATCTGCGAGAAGAAGCAATAAATAGAAGAGGTAATGATTAGTTCTATTATGCGAATCGAGGTAGAAAATCTCGGGTAGACTTACAAGCTCAGACCGAGCGCTACCAGAATGCCAGCATACAACGGCACGGGCCTAGTAGGTTGATGTATCTTGTAGACGAGGAAAGGCAGTATCAAAGTCCAAGTAGTGACGCAATTGAGGAGATGACCTCCCATTCTAGCTCCCGCTTTCCTCGCTTCTTTCTTTGAAAGTCCATTGTTACGACCATTGTTATGCTGGGCTAACCTCCCACTAGAGAGATAACCAGCGACTGCAGATTCAGATGAAGAAGAGTCATTCGACATGAAACTGCCCATACTCGGACGTGGTTGATCGATTGATATCTTGGAGAAATCAGTCATTCGACTGAGTGTACCAAAACGAGCTTCGTGTAGAGGCGGTGCAGGAGAAGCACCCCGCGCTACAGTGTCTATATCAAAGGAGACCGCACGAGGAGTAATTATTGGAGAGGTAGGGAAGTTACGAATACTGTTGTTCGTGTTGTGTGTTTGGCTTTCAGCTTGTGAATTGGATTGTGCGCGTAAATGTCCGAAGCGAGACGTAGTAGCAGGATCATGGTTGAGAAAGCTGTATGGTGCGTTTTTGTCTCTCTCTGATGCTCGCTCCATTGATGCGAAGGAAACGCGTGGTAGCTCACTTGCAGTTGAGGGCCGTCCAGCGATTGTAGCGGCACCAGATTGAGAACGACGATGCAATGAAGTGTGCACAGTATTAGCAGCCGAACTTGCTTTTTTGAGTAGGAAAGTTTTCGAGATGAGCCATCTGTTCGTTTTCATAGGTGGAAGAAAAGGTGGAGAATCTGAAATACCGGCTCGAGCATCCTCTTCTTCTTGCATTGCTCGCTCCTGTTCAGCTGCCTTTTCTTCGAGCATTATGCGATGTCGAATCATGTGAGAACGTACGGTATCTCTTCGCACGCGAAAGACTGCTAGGAGAAGACGACCGAAACAGAGACTGCATATCGAGAGGAGTGCAGTTTCTACACCCATCATGACTTGCCAGACAGTGGAAGAGGTTGGCGGCGCGACATAAGCCAGCGAGATCATGATGGCTGAGGGTTGAAGAAGAGTTGAGGAGAAGAAGAGGAGCAGAGGTAGTAAGTATCCGACACAGAGAAACAATCTCATGAGAATCTTCAACTCACCCAGCAAAACGAGTGAAGGAATCCAGACGATAAAGTCGAATCTGCCCAAATCGACGACTTTGCCTCTGATGACGTTGAGATAGGACAGCAGACTGACTACTAGGAGTATAGTTGGTCTTGCGCATATCGCACATGCCATTCGTGCCGGAGAGCTGGCTGCTCCACTTGCCAAAGAGACGACTTCCCATAGCCAGACTGCCGAGGAAGCGAGGTCTACGACAGCTGTAAAAGCACAGGATAGCATGAGCTTAAGTTCTAAGGCAGATGGTGACAGCAGAGCGTACCTAGCCAGCATTGAAATCTCTGTGCGGATCTGAGTTGTGTTTTGCCAGGTGCAGAGCTTGCACATCCAAAGACGGGCAAGGGATTCGTAGGGCGAGAATAGCGAGAGAGGATATGAGGTCCGACCAGCGGAGTGAGTGTTCGTATGATGACATAGAGCGTTGCGATGAAGCTGTGTTGAAGCAGTCGATGTCAGCCTACTCATCCCATCTCATCCAGTAAACATACGAGCTTGGACGACTCACGAGACGAGCGTGAGTGCGAGGGTGACCGACAGCAGGTCCGACGAGAGCATTGTGAATGTGAATGAGTCGTGGCAGTCAGGTCGTGGTGGAGGTTGTGGTATTCAGTCGGTGGTCCATCAGTACAATACTCGAATGTGCACCACCAGCACCTCGAAACAAGCAACAATCTCAGCTCCCTGCACTTCCACTTCAACATCCACTCTGTTGTTGTTTTCCTTCCTCCCGTTGCGTCCAACAGCGGACACGCCCCGAGCTGACCGCATGCTTTGTTTGTCCATCCTTCCTTCCATCCTTTGGCCTGTCGACTCTGCCAGCTGTCTCGATAGGACAAGGCAAGAAGCCTTGCATGAGCGTGTTCCCGGCAGTCTACGGTACTCCAATTCACTCATGTTGGAGTCGCACGCATCCTTAACAGATAGCCTGCCAGCCTGGGATATCTCAGCCTGCTCCCTTCACGCAGAAGCTTCGCTCGTTGGAGAGCCTAGAGAGAGGATTGTCCTGCAAGCAGCGGCATCTAAGAGGCGAGTATCTGCACAGTCTGTACGGTTGTAAACAAGTACAAAAGAAAGCGTCCAAGGTTAAAGCAAAGAGCATAGCATCCCGAGGCAACGGCTGAAAAGGCGATCGGACAAAACTCCAGGAGAATACAATAGCGAACACTTGCTTCAGCTCGATACTTTCATACTGCACTTTGTTCAAGGGAGCAAATGTCTTGGTTGCTTGCAAAGTCGCATTTACGCTTGGAGGAAAGACTAGTACTACAATTGCCGTATACTTCGAGGTATACGGTACTTACGAGAAATAATTCGCTTCTTTTCATTCTAATGGGGCCCATACGACTCAAGATCGCCCATGAACTATGACTGACTACCTACACCTGGGGATGGAGTCCTTTGTCTTTCCGTTCCTTGGACATGGCTGTGTGGAGATCAAACGGACATGACTCAGTCGTAATTCTTTCAGTGAATAATCCATAATGAGGGCCAAACTTACCAGCAATAATAGCAGCACCAACACCTGATCCATCTTCAGCGTGATAAGTATGTATCAACTTACCTTTTTCGCCGAAAATGTCAACGAGTGCTTCATGGATGCGATCAGGGAATTTGGGGTATTTCTAGCATTGATGGAAGTATAGTCATTAACCATTGTCCCGCAATCGGTAAACGACTTGTGAGTTGAAACTCACATTGTACAAGCTACCATCAGTAGCAACACCGACAACACCTTCATCCAGATAGCCCATCTTGCTAACGACAGCTCCGATACCGCATGCCGATAGTCTAGCTGCGCGAGTTCCGATAGCGACCGCCAACCTCTTAAAGAATTTGCGCTCTTCTTCAGTTGTGTCTAGAGCGTAGAAGTGGCTGAATAGACCAAGGACTGTAAGAGCATCATCTGTGTTGTCGCTATGTCATTCACCCCCACATATTATGAACAAGTCAGTCATCCCCTATTTGACACTTGCCTGTTCGAAGGTAGCGTGCACTCACGCTTCAATCAAGGATACCAAAGCAGTATCAAAGCAGAAAGGTTTATCTAGCTTGTACGTATTCTGACCATGGAACAAGACGCCCTCCTCAATCATGTCGCAGAGGACAAGGCGGAATACCTCTCCAAGGTAGAGGCCAGCAATCATCTTTTCAAAGAGTTGCTGACCTGGCTTGTTTGAAGTTTCATCGATATGAATATCATATTTTGTGCGTGGCAGGTACTCTTTTGTCTCAGAATCAAAGCTGTCGTAGTATGAATGCCGTCAGCTATCGGCAAGGCTCCCAAGTATCAAATGCTCAGCAGTATACTCACGCTCCCCACTCGCAATTGATAGCGAGTTCAGCATCACCAGGCAAGCCAAGATGAGCGATCTTAGGAATGTTCTTGACCTTTTCAACATAGGCACAGTTGCATCCTGTACCGAAAATAATACCCATGCGCGTTCTAGGGTCAACATAGTGCGAAGCCATTAGAGTTCCTGTAGTGTCGTTGATGAGAGCGGTGATCTCTACAGGCACATTCTGGTTTAGCAAGAGGATTTGCAGGATATGAATCAGCATGCAAGTTGGCGATACAAAATAATATGAAAGCTCGGGAAATCCGGCTCACATTCTTCTTAAGTGATTTCTTGAACATTTCAACCACATCTTGACCTTCAACACCAGCAGCGCCGAAGCCCTTGGTCCATCGAAGCAGAACACCATGATCAATACGTTCTTGTCTGATGACGATTACATCGTCAGTCTTATAGCCCATCCTAAGCACGAGCAGATGGGTAACTTACACGCAAGGATAACTGAAGGTGAAACCGAGAGCAATGTCCTTGTCTAACAGCACACTGCCGTCTTCATTTGTGTAGTGATCTTGTATGAAACTGGCTAAGCACTCTGCGCAGAAGTCGACTAGTATATCATTCAGTGGAGAGTCAGTACAAAAATAGACACGGGGGTGTAGACACGAGGCTGAGCGTAACGAAACCTACATAAGGCTTGCCCATCTCCGACCTTTTGCTCGTCGGTGAGTTTGTATTTGGATTGAGTAATGGAAAATTTGCCTTCTCCCTCTAATTCAACCTCGCAGACTCGTAGATTGGTACCTCCTAGGTCGACGGCTAGATAAGAGCCAGTCTCTTTGCCAGAAGGCCAGCCAAACACCCAGGTAGGCAACATGGGCTGGAGGTGTCGTTAGCTGAGGGTTTGGACAGAGTGTCCGAGTCTAGCTACTTACTACCATCTGACCTTCCTTCTCTAGGCCAAGCTCCAGCACGTCGATAAAGCCTTCGACTATCATTCTCATACGCTGCGGAGTGACCGCCAGCATGTGCTCTAATTTGCGGGCCCATTCTTCGAGATCTTTGACCTCGGCACCTGGAGGAGCGTTTTCATCGTATGTTCTTCCAATTCATACAGCGTTTGAGTGAATGGCGTGTGTTGTAGAGGTTTGGCCAATTTGGGGCGTGCGAGTAATAAGCCGCGTCGACCGCAGAATGTGAAGAAGTGGAGACGGAAAAGAGTAAGAGCAGCAGCAGCAGCATCAGCACGCTGCTCAATCACTGCCACCGCTGTCAGGTCTACAGTCCAGCTCACCTTGTGAAGCTCGCTCTACTGCCTCGACCCGAGGCCGTCGAGTGACGTCTCTGCGACACCGAGCCTTTTCTGTACACGCCGTTTGCGGGCATTTCGACGACATCAGGATCCTTGCGAGCCTCGTCGAGGCCTGTAAGCTTGACCAGGCGGCTGCCTAGGCCTCCAGAAGGTCGCCGGCTGCTGGTCGAGCTTGGGCGGCGCGAGCTGGCCTCCGATGACATCGTGTGAGGAGATGGATGGGACGGAGTGGGACGTGTCTATAGAGCTGGTAGAGTGACTGTTGAGCGTCTGATGTGTGAGTGTGCAGCGATGTAGAAGTACACCAAGCTGCAATTCAATTCCGAGCGAAAGAGAAAAGGTCCCTCATTTATGCCGTTTGAACGGGCTTGCTTGGGTGGCAGACTCGAAAGACGTATCCATTTCGAGCAGTTTCATTCAGTCAGGCAGACAGGGGCTCACACTCAAGCTAATAGAAGTAGAAGCTCAAGTCGCTATAGCTTTGCACGGCTAATATCCTAACAACTGTACACCAGCGCCACTAAAACGGCGAGCCAAAATCTTACGTACTCTATCCTGTACTATAAGGTACACGTGCTATCCCAGCTGTTCTGGCTACACTACCCAGGCTATAATATTTCGAAATGAACGGCTTTGAATAATTGATATTTGGCTTTCCAGAACACATGCGAACGATACCCGTCATTCTTGCATGATGTCTGGCGGAACTGCTCCTATAGACCAGCTATGACACACCCTCTACCCACATCCCACTGCTGCACAGTATGCACAGATTTGTTAGCAGTCGAGACTATATCCAGACGGGCTGCTTTCCATAAGCGCCCCTTTCATCCGAGAAGCTCCTTCTGATTTTGATGACGCTGGAAGGCCGGCTTTTGACAGCCTGATAAGCTGATTCTTCCATTTGACAGGTCATCAACACTTCAGAGTCGGCCGTATCATCGGTGTAGTTTGATGAGCTCTGAGAGCCCTTCGGACTGTGAGTGGGAAACCCTGAAGGTTGATAATTAAATGAACTTGGCAAGGAATAGTTCGAATTGTCGGTATGAGATCGTGCTCGACGGGGCGACGACGATATACTTGAACCTCCTGTATAAGTCGGTGTTCTCGGTGACAGATAAGCATCAAATTCGTCATCGTCGAATAGATCAGTCTTCCCAAATGCATCAGCAGATGCGAATGAAAGGACCGAGTTGTTCCTGTGTAGCCCGACTTGAGAAGGGGATCCACTGCCCAATCGGAATTTAGCAGTATCCGACGCTCTACTGAATGTTGCTCTCCTCCATGTTGCTGAATTACGCGACCTCGTCGTATTTGTACTCGCTGAGTACGGAGTCGAAGGCGTTAAAACGGGTATTCGTAATGGAACAGTCGAATCCGCAATGATCGGTGTACAAAGCCAATCCGGCGTGCATGTAACGGAACGTTTGTGCAGAGTTCGCTCGGCTCTTGAGATTTTGGCTGGTAGAGGTGATAGAACTTCCGTGTCTGACACAGGCATCGAGGGACGCTTGAATGCCCGGGCAAGTCTGCGGAAGAGCTGGACAATTTGGTGGCGAATCGTTAGCACACGTGACGGCCATATCAGAGCTGGCCTGGACCTACCGAAGGCCTGTTCTGTTGTAATCCCGCTGGAGTAGACCGTGAACGATCAGAGTGAGGTCGGCTGTTCATGCTTGCTAAACGCGATGAGTTGCTCTGCTGAGGGACGACGGACGACCAAAAGAAAGCGTAAGAAGGCAGCTGGGAAGGAGTTGGGAAAGGCGGATGTGAGGCACGCCACGGCAGTCGTTTCAGCAATCTTGCAAGGAATAGTACAATCGTAGGGGTGCGGAAGGACCAAAGTTGAGCCCCTTGTAACAAGCTGTCCATTCCCTTGAAACGTGGTAAGGTACCTGGCCCGTTGCAGGCAGGTCGGTTGCAAGAACCAAATGCGGAAGGGGACTCCCCGCATATGTTCTGGCATTCCCTGGCCGTCGGCCGCATGTCTTCAAGCCTCCTCATTCAAGTGATTTGGGTCGGAAAGGTAAGTACAGCGAAGGCTTCGGGACGTGTCCGACCGATGGTGGCGGTTAGGAGGAATACCGTACTGCTTAGCAAAGGTAGCCATGGGAGAATTGACCTGAAGGGTTCTCATTTAGGCTCCTGAGGATCAGGACTGTTGACGCAGCTTTGCCTCAAGAAGCAGTCGAGGTACAGGGTAAACTGCGAAACTGGCCAAAATCAGCATAGCCAAAGACCGATGTTCCCTTGAGTACCTGCTCACCAAGACAGTATTGCATGTCCTAGTACGGGTACGACTATCAACAACATTACCTATTTGATACTGATGACTCAAGTTTAATGATTATGTGCGGTATGTTATAACAAGCCATTCGTAAATTAAAGCAAAATTTGGCATCTCCTTATATGCGAACCTTCTTGTTCGAATCTCGCAAATTAAGAAGGTCCTGTTCCGAAGCTTTCCTCTTCAGCCAAGTCTGCTCCAATTGCGCTTCCACCGATTGCTCCTCCTCAATCTTCTCGAAGAGATCGACAGCTGCAGCTACAGACCTTCCTCGAACGGGCAAAAGCTTCTTCGGCTTCATTTCGGCTCTCAAATCCTCCAAAGAAGGGTATAAGCGCGACAGGCTCCTGTTGACGCTCGAAAAAGGAGGTTCAGACGATATGGATTGTGCTTCTTCCGCTTCCGCGACTGATGAAAGGGATGTCTCCCTCGACAAGGAAGTGTGTATAGGTAAACGTCTCTGGAGGCTCTGAAATTTGGTGATACCACGATGTCTAGCGTAGTCTTGCTGGCCGCTTGGCCTCTCTACCCTAACAGGCTCAGCACTCCTCGCGTACCTACGTCGACCTGGAGAAAGTAGAGCGCCTGGAATGTCGAGATACGTTGTATCGGCAAAGCTTTCGCTGGTTTGCTGTATACGCATGTGGGCATCTTCATCCACGAAGAAGTCTGATGGAGCGCGAGAATATGCTGTGCTGACTACTGAGTGAGATCGTTCACGATTGACCCGAGGCCCTTTCTGCTGCTTTCTAGCTATCAATGCTTCAACTCGGATCCCGAGCAATTCGCTGTTGAAAGCAAGAATCAGCCAAGAAGAATGTTCGCGCGGAGACAGCAACAGCACTCACGGTCTGCGCTGCCCAATGCACTGTTCTGGTCTCAACTGCTCGGACTCCAAATAAAGTCTTACGACCTCAGCTGGCTCGACCTGCTCGCGGCTACTGCGTTTCCGCCGCAGCTCATCTATGAAGCATTGCTCAAGTGCTCTCCAATCATGGCGAGTCCACACATCCAGCTTTGATTGATCGATGAAATGCCTGGAAGCACTAATGGAGCGCTCTCTCTGCGAGTCATCGTGACTGGCCATCATCACATCCATAGAAGATTCTTCCTGACTGGAATCTGCAGGTATCCGTAAGGACTGAGAGCTTTCTTGCACTGTCGCCGAGACTTCACGCTCTGCCTGCTTCAAAAGGTCATCAAGTGCGCGCTCGCCTTCTTCTGAAGAGCCAGACGCGGCCCGTGACAGAGGGTCGACGCCGGCCAGCCAAGGGCCCTCCTGAATATAGTGATGGTGGACTTTGAGGATAGCAGCTGCACGTGCAGCAGCTAGGGGATCAGCACTAGACACTTGGACCACAGTCGAAGCTTGACTGGTAACAGATTCCTGTCTCGAAACGACCGATTGAGACCTTCTCGCATTGCAGGGTGCTTCCAAAGGGACCGCGCGAGTTGCTTCTGAAGTTTCTGACATTGAAATATGAGGGGTGGTCATTAAGATAGAAGGAGCTGGATGAGTATGACTGGACCGATGAAATCTTGCAGGAGACGGTCGAGCGACGTTCGCCAACGGCGGGACTATCAGAGATGTGCGTGGACGTGCTTCATCGAGCGCAGCAGAAGTGTCAACAGATAAGACTGCATGATTATAGAGTCAGCCGCTGGAAGTCCTGCTTCAGATGTAGCGATCTCACTTGTCTCTGCGTAGCTATCATCTGGACGGTCCTCTAGCAATTGCGAGTCTTGACAGCCCTCGACTTTAGGCTCCAGATCAGCGTGCTCTTGATCTTCTGTAAGACGACATTAGCGCTATCACAAGCGAGAATATCTGACTGCACTGACCTGTCGCTTCGAAGGAAGTCGTCAAAAGGCTGACTTTAGTTCCGGCAGCAGCGGAGGCGTTTCCATCGCTAGTCGTGATCTCCTTATCCCTTTGATGAGGAGAAGCGGCAGGTTTAGGACTTGCCGCCATTCGGCGCCGAGGATTTGGCGTCGAGACGGTGACCGGCAGTAGCTGTTCAGAGATGTCTGAGCTCTGCAGTTCGAGTGTATGCATCATACGCGCTGGGGTCGACGTATTCAGAGGTGCGTCCGTAGATCTAGGACTTGTGTGGACTAGATCAGTCGCAATACTCCTTGTGGGCGAGCTGGACAGGTCCAATCCCTCATCGTCGGAAGAGCCTGACTGGTCTTCTTGCATATGACCATAGCGCAGCTGTTGTGCAGCGATTGCTTTAGACGGGGATGGCCTAGCGATGTGCTGCTCACTTCCGGCTTCATTTTCTTCTTCGTCTTCGCTGCTAGAATCGAGGGCATCGAAGCTCGCCCGTCCGATGGATGCTGCAACAGACAGTGGCGAGCTGTGCAAAGAGCCGATGTCGGCAAAGGACATTCGACGTGCTCGCCTTGTGGGGCTCTTTGCATGTACCTTATTGCTCTTGATACTCTTGGTGCTTCTTGCACTAGCGGTTGATCTTGATGCCGACCGGTCTCTACGAACCGTGACATTGGGAGACAACGGAGATTCACGCAGAGGTAACAGAACACGGTGGACGGCAGGCGACTTTGAGGGTGTTCTCTTGTGCAGAAACGGTATCTCGACATCCAAGTCTTCAGCCTCGGAGTCTGAGGCACACCTTGCATCGGTCAGGCCAGTGGAAGATATATCGTCACCATCATCTAGACGGCTCTCCGGCGCACTTGTCCTCACATCGTGGTCACACTGCAGCTCTTGCACTGTTGTAGCAGCTGTAGACGTGTTTGGTAGTGCAGGCAGCTCGGCTCGGTCGCAGCTCATATTTGTTTCGCTCGCTTCGTCCATGCCATCGTGAGTGGCATCTATATTATGCTCAGGCTCGACTATTGGGCCGTCTTCATTTGTTGTAGATTGTACAGGCTGCTCCTCGATGGGCTGCTCCACGGCAGGCTCTACATCGCTTTCAGGCTGCCCTTCGGCATCGTGTAATATGGTCGCCTCCAGCGTCTTGGCAATACTCGGAGAACGTAATGCACGAACACGATCAAGCAAGCTTGCCGCCGCTTGTTCAGCTTGTCGATTCGGCGAGGGTGAGCGGGACGACCGTTGTAGGAAGGGTGAAGGAGGCGCAAGCAGAGTACCTGGTTGAGGTATTGGACTTCGCGACCTCCCGGCAGGTGAAGCGGACTTGATAACGTCAGGTCTCGCAACATCATCTTGAGTTATGGAAGGTGAACGCTGCGAAGCCGCTATAGTGAAACTCAGGGGAGTAAGCGATCTGCTTGGACATCTTGCTGATGCAGATAGAGGCGGAAAAGAAAGCGTAGTTGCAGGACGAGGGGAGATACGCGGAGACTTGGGTGTTCCGAAAGTAGCAGTCGATGGTTGCAAAGGTGAGAGCGCCTCCACCTTGCTTGCGTGGGCATCGTCTTGCTCATGGTCGTCGGCTGGATGTCGCAGAGGTACAAAAGACCCTCCTGTACTGCAGCCTCTCGTCAGCGTTGGCGTGGCTCCAGTTTCTACCATACTATATACAGCGAAAGCAGCTGGAGATGCTGTCCTTAGTCTGACAGGCGTCATTTGCGGTATACGGGGAGACTTTAACCTTGAAAAGAGCTGATCATTCGACAACTGAGGCAGAGGACCTGGCGATGGCTGCTTTGACGCTGCTGGAGGTGAAGTGGTTAGCAGCGCTGCCTCACTGTCTTTGTGTGTCTTCGGTGAGATATCATCGTCTTGTGTCTGCCTAGCCTGCGCAACACCAGCGAGAGATTTGGTCAAGTGCTCTTGAACCAGGATTAGAGTATCTGGTGTCGCGCTACGTCTAGCATTGTCCTTTGTATAGTATGTGCGAGGGGAGTGCAAAGAGTTTGGAGTAACTCTCGGGCTTGGCGACCGGGCTGTAGAAAGTGATCGCGCCAGTCTATTCGTGGTCTTGGGCGACAATGGTCCTGCACTGAGGTTGCTTGGCGTAGCTATCTTAATCGAGGGGATCCCGATGTCTGCCACTGCTTCTGCGACATCGTTATCTTCGTCGGAAATTGCCGACTCGCTTTGATAAGAAGGTAAAGGAGGAGGAGATGATGGTGGGAGGTCGCTTACTACGCTAGAGGAACGCATAGATTGTATTTGATCCTTCTGGCCAGCTGAAACCTCCACAGATATGAGATGTGCTTGGTTCACGGGCGCTAACGCTTTCCTATCTATGAGGTCTCGCCGCTCCACTGGCTCTTGATTCAGGGCTGTAGACTCATCAATATCTTCAGGCAGTATTTCAGTAGCATCTGATGAATGTGTTGAGCCCTGTATGACTATGTCCTTTTCAGGGATCTCACTCTTGATGTCCTTGATTTGATAATTTCCATTCTCAGAATCGATAATAATTTCAGGCAGATCAGGTACTTCATTGAGGGAGTCGTTGAGATGTATTACGCTTCTCTCAAAGCCGTCGTCCGAGCTCAAAAAATCAGCTCGTGGGCCTGCGTTGCCATCGTCATCGTCGGAATCGTCATCCGGAAGGCCTGAATACGAAAAGTTGAATATAGGTTGTTCAGCCGCCAGGTTGTCTTCTTGTATATCTGGCAGGTCCATGTATATATCGGTTTCATTGTAAATATCCTGTAGGTGATCAGTTGGAGTTTCCAGAAATGGATCACGAGGATCTTCCAGTTGCTCCCTCTTGGCAGGTGTTGACTGTCCAGCTCTGGCTTTCGCCTGGAAGCGGTTCGTAAGAAGGCTTCTGAGCAGATCGTTGTCACTTGTCGGGAATACTCTGTCTTGGAGGTGACTCCGGTCACTAGCTCTATCATCATCTCCATGATCACCAGGTGTCGAGTACCGATTTCGGTGGCCGCTGGCTGTTAAGCTTCGACTTCTGCTTCTTTCTCTTTTCGGAATGCAAGAGCGACTTCTTTCATCCCATGTATATTCTCCTGCCGCAGCTTTACGTTTCCGTGCGCTTGTCGTAGGGGGTTCAATTAAACGGACCTCGTCGTCTGATTCAGAGGAGGACTCGGTATCTGATGAACGGCCTGGCCGTGGCGGTGAAGATAGATAGATCGTCTTGAGGGGAATGGGTTTCATTGCCGACCATACTTCGCCTGGAGCGAGCGAGGCGGTCCTCGCGCGTGCGCTGCCTTGTCTAACGGCACTCGAGCTTGCGACCCTTCTCTTCGGTGTATTGCCACGAGCATTACGTGGAGTTTGTACAGGGACCTCGTCAAATGTAACTTGAGAACTTGTGGACTGCTTCGGGCGCATATACATCTCCTCGTCGTCTTCTGAGCTAGCGGACTCGTTCAGCGCGTAGTTCTGGTGCGTGGCCTTGCGCGTTGGCGATTTTCGTGGCTCCTCGACTATAATTTCCCTTCCTTTGCCTTTCACATCTGACACTATTGCGTTGGGTGCTCGTGGGACTATTGGAATCCTGCTTCTTGCGTTAGTTGACTGTTGCTTGCTCAGAGGGTGCTTGCGATCATGTAGCGGGGCCTTTGACGTGGAGGCTCTCGGCTCTGAGGGGCAGGAAGCATCGTCAGAGGTAGCCTTCAGCGTGTGTACGTAAGCAACGCTAAGACGCGACCTATCACTCACGGGATGGACCTGCAGCATCCTCATCGCGAGGTGAATCTCGCGTCGCCTCGAAGACAGCGCCCGACAATGAAGTCCCAGTCCGGGGTTTGGGGCGACTTGCTGGTAAAAGGGGTGCCCGACTACTATTGCTGATCTTCTTGTCAAGTCGAGGTGTACTTGATTGCCTTGCAGGCATGATTGTAGCCTGGCGAGCCTCCGGGCCTGGTGTTGTTTACGCCAATCCTGCGTATGGCATGGGACGCGTTCTTGCGGCCGTGAAAGCAGCTCTTTTGAACGGCAACGGCAGCACTCAGTGTGAGTATACGCACGAGCATGGATGTGAAGCCATCGCAGTTGGCTTTTCAGATGCTGGCCGACTGGTGAAGAGACCGACTCCCATCGCTGATCGAGATTGATTCCCATTCCCTGTGCAGGTTCGTACACTTCTTCTCGTTTTCCGATGAATTAGCATCGCAATGGGTCGAGCGAGAGGTTCTCTTTCTCAGCTCGGAGGAATCGGACGAGGCAACCGGGCTTCGTTGCAATTCTACCATGCTTGCCAAAGTGGCAATTCTTCAGGACACACCTTTCCCTGTACATGGAAGTGCGCCAGCTGGTAGGAGCTCGATGGACATGATGGGTAGTAATCTATCTTAGCTCAGTCCAGCCCTAGGGAAGTTTGGTCCAATACAATCTAGCGAACGATTGCTCGTGATGTAGCGGACCTAAGTTGATTATACGAAATTGTTTGCATACTAGTCTGGTCCTGAAGAACCCATGATATAAATACCCGCTACATCTTGTTTTAGATCAGGATACATATGTTACTGAAGCTGGCTGCTCGCAAGAGCCCAGAATTTGGTCCATCCTTTTTCTTGTGTCAACGTCTTTCGCAGAGAAAAGCTAGTTGTTAAAGAGTGTGAAATACGAAAGGATATCACCGGTGCTTAATGGTAAGTGATTGATTGATTTGATGGCGAAGCTAATACCGTTTATACCTCATACCTCAAGACGTTCAATTCCATCTGCCCCGACGGCGCATTCTTCTGGCAGTGGGTGTTGACCCACCACCACTTCCACCATCACTTCCACCATTTCCTGCACCACCACTTCCACCGTTTCCTGCACCTCCTGTGTCACCTCCTCCTCCTCCTGTATCACCTCCCGAAGATCCTCCTCCGGATGATCCTCCTCCTGTATCACCTCCCGAAGATCCTCCTCCGGATGACCCACCGCCTGTATCGCCTCCCGAAGTGTCGCCTCCTGAAGACCCACCCGTATTGCCTCCCGAACTTCCGCCGCCTGAGCCACCTTGAGTTGGGCTTCCTCCCCCTCCACCGCCTGAGTTATCTTGAGTTGGGCTTCCTCCCCCTCCACCGCCTAAGTTATCTTGAGTTGGGCTTGCTCCCCCTCCACCGCCTGAGCCATCTTGAGTTGGGCTTCCTCCCCCTCCACCGCCTGAGCCATCTTGAGTTGGGCTTCCTCCCCCTCCACCTCCTGAGTTATCTTGAGTTGGGCTTCCTCCCCCTCCACCGCCTGAGCCATCTTGAGTTGGGCTTCCTCCCCCTCCACCTCCTGAGTTATCTTGAGTTGGGCTTCCTCCGCCTCCTCCAGTTGCCGGTCCCCCGGAGATACCAGTCGGCCCGCCTGGAGTATCGGTAATTGATGTACCAGTATCTGAAGAGGAACCTGAGGGCGAACTTGGGGTAGCGGTAGTGCTACCACCAGAAACAGTAGTAGAACCGCCAGAAACGGTAGTAGAGCCGCCGGAAACGGTAGTGCTGCCACCAGAAACGGTAGTGCTGCCACCAGAAGCGATAGTAGAGCCGTTGCCACCGATAGTTGTCTGGATGCTAGGTACACTCGAAGGTATGAGAGTAGGTGGGATCGAAGAGAGAGGTGGAACAGTCGAGGACGCATTGTACAGGCTAGTGTTGTAGATTACTGTACCAGAATAACTCATGCTTGTCGGAGCGCTAGATGAAACGTTCTGGAGGTTTACGAGGCTGTCAGTTCCGTGTCAATTACGCAGCCTAGTCTCGACAGGGACCCACAATAATGGACGTGACGGAAATGTTTGGATAGTTCGGATAGCATGTATCGGTCCACTGAGTGCAAATTTCACGCTCGCAATCTCCGTTGATGTCGTAGTAAAAGCCGTCAGGGCAGTAGCATCCACCAAGGGCGTACGAGAACTGTTGCCCAAAGTCTCATCAGTATGAGGACAATTTCTTGACAAACCTCGAGGTCCAGCTTACCTTTTCGTTGATAGGACAGCCCAGGACGCACTCTCCGTTAATAATAGTATAACCGTAGTCAACGGGGCAAACACATTGCTACACGAGGCGAAAATGTCAAAGTTGTGATCATAGGTAGGGTCTTTACACTGGCTTACCTTGTTATAATCTGGAATCTCCGGTGCTTTGCATGGTGTACAACCTCCTTTACCGTCCGGTATCTCACCCCAGCTGCAGGATTTGACACAAATGCCTTCATCGTTGTATTCGTATCCTCCAACGCATCTGCGTATAGACTGAATCAGCACTGGCCCATCTGGGAAGCTTGCAGCATTCACGCATCTCCTACTCACGTGCAGTATCCGCCATAGCAGCCATTGACGAAGGTTTCCAGCGGGTAGCCAGGGCATTCCGGAATACGGCAAGAGTCCCCTTCTGGCCTCAAGTACCATGGGCAGCTGCACTTGCCTTGCGAATCTATCTCCTTGGGAGACTCGCACCGGTCGCAAACGGGTAGATTTTTAACGCAGCATTCATTAACGCGATGATAGCCGCTCGGGCAAGGAGGCTTGGACTGGATGGACGGAATTTCGCAATCAGCGGAAGCATTGACAGCGACGCCGTATTAAAGGCATACTGGTTTAGGGGGTGGAACGCATCCGCAAGGTGGTTTTGGTGTCTCTGGGCCTGACGGTGCTTTTGGCGCAGGGCAACCGTTGGCAGGAGGAAGAATGCAGTCTCCAGTAAAGCCGGCCTATAGGGTGCAATTGCCCGATGAGATCAGCACATGAACCCAATGCCTAAGGAAACGGAAGCACTTGCAATGAAAGGTTGACCAGTTGTTCTGTTGTAAGTGACATCGTATTGGGTGACCGCGCAATAACAGTCCTGAACACGTACCGACACACCGATCAGCTTGCGGCTGGAGAGCACTTGGGCCTCTTGAGTGATACATACATAGGTATAGTCCAAGAAGTCTTCATAGTAGTTGTCCTGTGCTGCCTGATCTAACTTCTGGTAGTTCTTCGCGAAGCACTGGGTGACGGTGTATGCAGCATCCGGGGCGCAAAGGCAGTCCCATTCGGCTTGGCTGGAAGACAACAACAACAACGAGTCAGCTGATAGCGACGCAACTCCTCTGTAAGACACTACTCTTACAGGCTCTTTGCCTTCAGACCTGCCGAATAACATTTCTGCAAAAGAGAAGCGGTTCAGCCGAAAGTTCGGTGGCAAGAAGCTGGGCAGAGGTGACACACCGATCGAAGAGTCTGGACACTCAGGCAAGCACTCTGGATGATAGAAGCAGGAGAGATGATGGTATACATAGCATCAGTCGCCGTCGACATATACCCTCAGTAGGATATGTCACACTAACAACGTCACTGTTGGGTGTTGCGATGTAATCGATATCCTGATAGATATAGTAGCCTGTATAAAGAGAAGTGGGGAAATTAGTCTCGTCTAATAATATGCTGTACCTTTCGGAACGTACCTGGGCCTGGAGTGGAGTGGTTTGGAGGATTGACTTTGCTTTGGCTTTGAGCGAAAGCTCCAGCTACGAAAGCAGCTACAGCTAGAATGACAGGCTTCATATTGAAGACTCAGGAAGTCTGAGGTATGAAGTTTGTGAAGAAGGAAGAGGGAGAGCTGAGTGGAACAGCGAAGAAGATGAAATATAAAGACGAGCCCCACTTTGTACATTACTTATTCGCTGGCTGTGCGGGGGCAGTACAAAAAATGCAGGTCCACAGAACTGACAGGCCAGGTACACTGCCCTTGCACTGCTGGCACAGGCATAGCTTACTGTACAGTAGGCAGCGAACAGCCTTGCAAGCAATCGCCGGCGAGAACGCTTCCTGCCTTCAGGCTTCCAGACTCGTGCCCCACAGCACCGCAACGCAATACTATCTCGTCACTGCGTTATGCTTGTCTGAAAGTGCCATGGGAGGAAGCACCGACATATTAGCCTTCATGTCTAGATATGGAATGCCTGTCAAGATCCTGTCAGTCAAGGATGCACCTGCAGCTTCATCACCGTGAAGTGACTCTCGCGGCACCTCGACAGCAGCGCCCGACGATGAAGTTTCGGGAGGGACTTCGGCCGACTTGCTGACAGAAGAAGCGCACGACTCCCATTGCTGTGTCTTCTTATCACGGAGAGCCCTATTGATTGCCTTGCGAGCATGCTTGCAGGCTGGCAAGTTCACGTCTTGGGTTTCTTTGCCAGGTCCTGCGGTGGCATGGACGCGTTCTTGCAGCCGTGGAAGCAGCACTTTCGAGCAGAGACGGCAGTGTTTACTGTACGTACAAGCGCGAGTCTACATGTGGCTGCATCGCAGTTGGCGGTGTGATGCTGGCCGACTGGAGACGGATGCGGGCGACACTGCTACGATCGGGTTTGTGCATGTCAAAGCAATGAACACGAGCCAGGGTTCGGGCAGTTTGAAGGAGCAAGTCTTATAGATTTCTAATCACCTCGACAAGGCGGGCGTGCTTCTTTGCATTGCATGGTACAGGTGGCGATACCTCGGTACTCGGCTCACGGTCAGCTTCACTGCACTAGATTGAGCGAAGTATCGCTCGTGATGCAAAAGCAGCAGACCAGATTGACTCGTAGGACTTAGTTGCATACTAGTCTGCAGGAAATAGTCCTTAATAACCCATCCCAAAAGTACCCGATACATCTTGTTTTTAAAGGTAGGATACATATATTTCGAAATAGTTGCTTCATCGCAATAGCCCAGAATTCAGTTCATCGCTGCTAAAGAATTAACGTTTGTAACGGAGGTGTCTACCCATTAAAGGTATAGAACAAGAGAGGGATATATCACCTTAGTGCGTGAGGTACGTGATTATGCTGCCTTGCTTGCTAAGAATACTGAGGTAGTCGTGAAGCCGTTTAATTCCATCTTCCTCGGCGGCGCATTCTGGCAGTTGCGGTTTCACCTCCTCCTGAGCCAGCTCCTGAGTCGCCTCCTGTACCTCCTGTGTCACCTCCCGCTCCTCCAGACCCTCCTGTGTCGGATCCTTGGGTGGGGCTACCGCCACTGCCTCCGCCATCACCACCTGCGGTGCTTTCTCCCCCTCCTCCGCCGCCGCCAGCTCCAGAGTCCGCAGAAGCACTAGTCGGCTCACTTGGTGTATCGGTAGTTGGCGTGCCAGCATCTGAGGAAGAGTCTGGGGGTGAAGTTGGGCTGTCAAGACTTGTAGATGTATCGGAATCTGAGCCGGTTGTGGTATCAGCAGCCGTCGAGCTGTCGCCAGCAGGAGCGGTGGTAGTGGCATTGCCAGAATCGATGGTCGTCTGGATGGAGGGCGCAGTTGTGGGCACGAGAGTGGGTGGAAGCTCGGTGAGTGGTGGAGCAGTCGCGGTAGCAGTGTACAAGCTGGTATTGTATTCCATTGTACCAGTGTAAGAGACGGGTTCTGGAGCACTAGATGTGTAGTTCTACAGTTTTAAGAGAATGTCAGTATCGGTACCTTTCACGCAGCGTAGTCCGGACATGTTCTCACCACAACGACCGGGTCCGTGATATTATCTATACCTGGATAGCCTGGGTAACATTCAGGGGTCCAGCTCTCGCATAGGGCAGGTTCACAATCCCCATTCGTGTCGTAATAAAAGCCGTCAGGGCAGTAGCATCCACCGCCACCATAAGAGAACTGGTGCTCGGAGTGATCAGTAACAGGGCTAGCCAAAGATTGGATCCGTTGTCGAGCTTACTTCTTCATTGACAGGGCAGCCTAGTACGCACTCTCCATTGATGATTGTATAACCGTAGTCAACGGGGCAGACACATTGCTGTAAGAGGCAAATACGTCAGAGATGTAACAATATGCCTGGATCTTTCCCTGCTTAAGTTGACTTACCCCATTATAATCTGGAATTTCGGGTGATGGGCACGCAGTGCAGCCTCCATTACCGTCAGATATCTCTCCCCAACCGCAGATCTTGACACAAACGCCTTCGCTGTTGTATTCGTATCCTCCGATGCATCTGCGCATTTATTGGATCAGATCAGTAATGGCTTGCTTGTCAAGCTTGCTACAGCAAGCATTTGCCACTTACGTGCAATATCCGCCATAGCAGCCGTTGACGAAGACTTCCAATGGATAACCTGGGCATTCAGGATAACGGCAAGAGTCCCCGTCTGGAATCAGGTACCACGGGCAATTACATTTGCCTTGAGAGTCTATCTCTTTGGGAGCGTAGCACTCGTCACAAGGTGGTGGATTGGGAACGCAGCATTCGTTAACGCGATGGTAGCCGCTTGGGCAAGGAGGCTTGGGCTGGATGGAGGACATTAGCTATAAGATGTGACAGCAGATCTCCAGCATGCACATACTGGCTGAGGGGGTGGAACACATCCGCAAGGTGGTTTTGGAGTCGGTGGGTTGGAAGGGGTCTGGGGTGCAGGGCAGCCGTTGGCAGGAGGAAGGATGCAGTCTCCAGTAAAGCCAGCCTGTATGTAGCAGAATGCAAGATGGGTCAGTGGATGTAGCCAATACCTTAAAAACGGAAGACTTGCAATGAAAGGTTGGCCAGTTGTTCTGTTGTAAGTGACATCGTGTTGGGTGACCCCGCAATAACAGTCCTGTACAAAGTGTCGACATACTGATCAGCTTGGAGTTGGAGACAATTCGGCCCTGAGTTTGCGTGATGCATACATAGGTATAGTCCAAGAAGTCCTCATAGTAGTTGTCCTGTGCTGTTTGGTTTAATTTCTGGTAGTTCTTTGCGAAGCATTGGGTGACGGTGTATGCAGCATCTGGGGAGCATAGGCATTCCCACTCGGCTTGTCTGGAAAGACAAGACCAAACAGTTCAGCTGATAGCCACGCGGCGTTCTCAAGGAAGCAAATCTTACAGGCTCTTCGCCTTGAGACCTGCGGAATAACATTTCTGTAAAGAGAAGGCGGTTTCAGCTCAAATGGGGGTGGCGAAAAGCTGGGCAGAGGTGACACACCGATCGAAGAGTCTGGACGCTCAGACAGGCACTCTGTGACCATGGATGCAAGCAGACAGTGAGGAATATATTGTGCGTTTATCAGTAATCATGGACATATCCGCCAGGTTGTACGTGTCAGACTGACGATGTTACCATTGGGTGTCGAAATGTAGTCGACATCCTGGTAGATGTAGTAGCCTGCACGGGTAGGGAAGAGTGGGAAATTAGTCTCGTCTAATACCGCGTTCTACCTTTGCAGCGTACCTGGGCCTGGCGTGGCGTGGTTTGGAGGGTTGACTTTGCTTTGGCTCTTGCCTTGAGCAGCAGCTCCAGCTACAAAAGCAGCAGCAGCTAGGATGGCAGCCTTCATATTGAAGTCTGTGTCAGGATGTATCGGAGTGGGAAATTGTAAAGTAAGGAAAGGAAGAGCCGGCTGGAGGAGCGAAGATGAGAAAGATAAATGAGCCCCGCTCTGCATTTACTTTTTGCTCGCCTCACGGGAGGCAGTACAAAAGCCGCAAAGTCACAGACCTGACAGACTTACCTTGCACTGCTAGCTCACAGCCATAGCTTACGGCACAGACAGGCAGTGAACAGCCTCCAAGCAATCGCCGGTGTCGCCGGCAGCATACTTCCTGCCTGGACCTGCCAGACTGGCGCCCCACATCACCGAGAGAGAGAGCGGTCCACACGTGTTCACGATTACGATGTGTTTTCAAGTGCCATGCATCGCCCTTGTGAACTGTGTCAGTCATCATATGAATGTCTCAGAAACGGCAGGGTGGGGAGCAGATGCGGAAAATGGTGATCGGCTGTACCGTAATAGACAGTCTCTAGAACTACCTTACGGAAGGCACAGTGAGCGACTGAGCATAGCACAGTAGTATCGAATTGAGACCTTGTTTACGCATTACGACGTATAGTCAGCCAGATAGAGACAGTCTATCGGTCATGAGGCAGCCCTGCTGATGCGAATCCTGCCATGCGTGCAGCGCGGTGCGGCTTGTAGGCACTTGAGGCGGGCCATGCTTTGCCCAGGTAGCCACTCTGTGACCGACAGCTGCTCAGGCAAGCGATGGAGGAGATAATTCATTGGTGTATGGTGCGTCGCGTGCCTTCTGCACCTCGTGGACGGTTGGTTCCAGTTAAAATTGCTGTTGAAATTTATCAGAAAATCCAAGGCCTCCGAGTCGGTGGCAAACAAATTCACCGATAATGCTCATGCGTTAGACGGCTGCTTGACAGGCTTTATGTCCTCATATATCAATCACTGGAATGATCTATGACCAACATTATACTCCTGCATATACACGGTCAAGATTATAGACGATCATAGTGGGCAGATCCAGACGATAGACCCCCCTCTTTCTTACACTAACCCAGGAAACCTCACTTTACTCCCTTTACGCATGCACTAGCACAGCTACATAAGATCTAGAGTTTGGACTGCATGGTAAGTCACTTCATTCTCATCTCTTGCTCGATATATTTACGTTCACTGATCTAATCATTGGTTACTTATTCTGCCATCCACAGTTTTAATAGATGTAGCGGAATTCAGGATGTTTGCTTCCGAGCAAGTGTACGTCCTTTTCGTTGAGACGATGGTCTCGCTTGCCTTCAGATCGCACCTTGTTCTCTTTGAGCATGTACAGCATGATAAGAGCTGCAGAGATGAATGCGCTTGATCCCATCGACAGATTGAGGGCATTGCCGATACGGTAACCCGTCTTAGCATCAGTGTTGATGTATGACCAAGTCTAGGAAACACGCTTCAAGTCAGCCTCAAATTCTTCAAGGCGTCCGGTTGCTGCGCTAACTTACGCCTACGATGGAGCCGATGTTACCGAAGCCCGTAACGGAAGCGACAGTAACAGCTCGGACAGTATCGGGAGAGGCATTCGCCGTCGCCCAACTGAGGACAATACTACAGAGACACAAGAAGTCAGTACTAGACCTAGCCACTAGAGAGCAGGTCAATAGATTCTCACGGTCCGTAGCCGTAGCCAGCCATTTGTGTCAAGAAAAGTGCAGCGTAGCGGATTTGAGGGTCGTTGAGGTACTGAAAAAGACGGCCAGGACAGACAGTCAGATATATGGCCTCTCTGAGAGACACTGACACAGATTACTCACGACAATCCACAAAGAGTAGCCAATGATAGCAAGGACCAAGCAACCCATGATACAGTATGCGTGTCTTCCAGTCTTCATGGCGATGTAAGCCATGGAAAGAGCGAAAACCAATCCGACAACTGGGGGAGGAACAGCAAGAAGCTGAATTTGAACAGTTGTTCTTCCAGGGTAAACAGATCGTAGAATTGTGGCAGTGAAGATGGAAAGACCTTGAACTGTGACGTTGTTGCAGATGTATAGCCAAGTGCAAGCGAGGGTAACGGGCGAGAGCAAAGCTCTCATAATAAGTTTAGTCTCGATGGCTTCCTTGTGTTCTTGAATAGCAGGCTGATCGGCGAAGAAGCGGTCTCGCGAAAGCTTGCGCTCCTCCTCGTTGAACATCTTCGTGTCTGCTGGATCTTTAGGGAACCAGAAGAACATGGTGGCGGCAACTCCCATGGTGATGATACCTTCACAGAGGAAAATATTTCTCCAGCGGTCTTCAAGATTACCGATAGCTGGAACAGCCAAGAAACCGGAAGCTAGGAGACCTCCGAATGCTTGCGCAGTAGCAGCGGCGGCTATAGAGGAGGTCAATATCAGCTCCCATGGTTCGTTTGATATCCTTAACAAACTACGCACAAAGCATAAAGAAACCAATTCGAACAGTAAGCTCGCGACGACGGTAGTATCGAGTGAGCATGTAGGCGCATCCGGGCATAGTGCAACTCTCGGTGAAGCCAAGAAGGACACGCATGACACTGTCGATGTGAGCAAGCAGAAGTCAGCAGAGAACACGAAGGTTGTGGTAAGTTTACAAAGCTCCTTACAAGAAAGATCCTCGGTTGTGGATGAAAGCGGTAGCCATAGTGACAAGACCAAAACTCAAGGTGGCCGCGGGTACGATCCAGAAACCAAACTTCTTGACAGCTAGACCACCAGGAATATCGGCGAACAGGTAAATGATGTAGTAAATGCAGGCACCGATGTTGAAGTCGTATGTCTGGAGACCGAGAGATTTTTCAAGACCAGCAACTACAGACGCAAACAAGAAATGAGCCCATGGTTTCCTTAAAAAGGCGTGCCGCATGTGTTAGAAGACGCACCTTTGGCATTTCCCAAGTTTGTGCGGTCCAAGCTGAGTCACGAATGAAGGTCAGCAGGGTGCTGGTTGACAACCACTCAATCCCACTTACAAGCATAAGAAGTATGCTATTCCAAGCTGAGATGCAAGAAGAGCGTCAGTCAAATATTCCGGCAAGTATATGTTGGACGTCTGTCTTACAGCAGGGAGGACGAACATGTCCTAAAGAACGGAGAGCGAATTGAGACTTCAGCTTTTCGGGCATCTCTGAGGTATCCTTAAATGGTTTACACACCTGTTTGCGAACGAGCTTCCGCTCAGCAATGGGGTCAATGTAAATGGTGTTTGGACCACTGTTTACACCGGTGATTGGGTGACCAATGCCAGCATCCTTTTCGGTATCGTTGTAGTCGCCATCATGAAGGTCCTTGATTGCCAAGGGAAGCGGCATGACTGGTGCAGTAGAGCTGGCCATCTTTTCTCAACTTGGAGAATTAGACTGTCTTGGTTGCAGAGTCAAGCACAAGGAGACACTGTTCGTTCTCTGTTCGTTCAGCCTGCTGTGAGCTTGCCAACTAAAGGTTCGTCTATCGGCGCCCGATAGATGAATGGATAGAAAGGCCGGCTTTATGACCGGAAAAGCTTGTCGTGTCGAGGTGTCCAAGCCAGATAGACAGACTGCTGTTGGAGAGTGTCTGGATATTTCAGTCTAGGAGTGAAGAAGAGAGTAGCAGGAAACAATTCTGCGATAGACGACTGCTCTAGAACGAGTGGCCGTGACATGCAAAAGCTTTGCTGGATGGCTGGCAAGTGCCACAATGCAAGACAGATAGCCAAGATTGTGGGTTATCAATCCCGGTCAGCGTGCTGATTGGCTGGAGAGGTGATAATCGGCCTTTGAGCATAATACCGCACGCGGCATACCGCGTCCGACGGCGTGATAGCACCGTCAAGAGTAGTGGAGGATACGGTAAATAATCACAATTGCTCGTACAGCCGTGGGCCCAGAGTCCGCTGATCCAGAGTCCAGACTCACCCCATCACCGGTGAGCTTTTCCATGGCTTGGCTGGCGTACATATGATAGCAACGATGATAGCCGGACAGGGTGTAACTATCACGGGGGTGGCCCAGTTAACTTAATTGTGATATGCGAGCTGACTAGGTGACGTTTGTAACCAAACTGAGGCACTCTGTCAGCTACATGGGTTAGTTATTAGGTATTACCGTACTACGGTAGTCGCCATCAACACGGACCAGTAGTAATCTGAACCGGCGGATAAGTCTATGATAGCAGGACGAATCTCATGAGTGAGAAGGGCACAGTCGGCGTACTCGTGGGATACGTTGTAAATATCGATAGCTTCAGACGATTACACAGGACGGTGATAAACACCAGATCTCCGCTTCTGCAATAATGAGCTTTACGCTTCACCAGTAAATTAGTTTACGGTGTTTATTATCATTTCTGTCATAAGTTACAAGACACCTATGTAGGTACTAATTTAATTCTTCTTGTCGCCAATCTTCTGGGCAAACGTCTTCACTTATCGGCCACCTTGATCAGCCGGGTTGCGTCGGCCGGTCGCTCGACGGGCACTCCGTCCGCAATGGACAGGCGGAGTGCTTGCTTTCGAGAAATCGCGGTTGTGAGTATTTAGTTTTGTGAATCAGTACAGCACGTCCACCTAAGCGCCTGTCTATACCGGTACAGCTCTGCCTGCTTGACACACCTACCTGCACTTCCTGGGATTTGAAGGAGAGCGACATATCGGCGCGATAATACAATCCAAGAGGTAGACTTGAAGCAGCTGGAATATTCGCATTGAGAAGCAAAGCTTGTTACAGCTTTGGCCAAACTAGTAGAGTAGCTTCAACTCATCAAATTCCACATCAACATCACCGCAATGGTCGACACGCAACGGCCCGTCGAACGCGTAGATACCCTCGTCGTCGGTGCTGGTCCCATCGGCCTGCTACTTGCAAACCAGCTCCTCCGCTTCAAGACCAGCGTCATCCAGATTGAGAAAGAAGACAAGGACAATGCTCCCATCTATGGACGAGCTTGCACGCTGTGGTGCCGCACGCTAGAGCTTCTAGACCAGCTGGATTTGGCCGAACCGTTGATGAACGACGGAGTTGTCACAAAGACCGGCGTCAACTACAAGAACGGAAAGCCCGTACCAGGAGGGTAAGCTTGACCACTCACGCATAGTACATGCCGCACTTGCTGATGGTCCGGTCCTCGCAGGTTATCCTTCGGCCAGAATCTCCACAAGCACGCCGACACTCGCTTCAACTTCAGGTTAGTCAACAGAAACCACTCGGGTGTTTCTAACGTGCACGCACTTAATTGTCTCCTCCGCCAGTCTTCACATCCGCCAACGCATCATCGAAAGATACTTTGAAGAAGCACTAATCGAGAAGCACGACTTTAAACCACGCCACCAGCAAAGCATCGTTTCTTTCACAGTCGACGAAAGCTTGGAGTACCCAGTCAGATCTACAATCAAGAACGAAGTCACAGGGGAAACGTATGAAGTTGAATCGTGAGTGAATACCTTTGAACGTCCGGCTTCTTTCAATCGTACTGAAATCCGGCCTGCAGAAAATACATCGTCGGAGCAGATGGTGGCAAATCGACCGTGAGAAGGGAGTCTGGCATTGCCTTCAATGGCCAACGTTCAGCAAACAAGTGGATAAGAATTGATGTGGGTTCTTGCGTATCCATAGTAGCCCCCCGACGCAAACTAAATTCATTCCGATGTTATACAGGCTTCAGTGAAGACCAACATGCCTTCTCCAAGAACACTTAATTCTGTACAAAGCCCCACACACGGGCTTGTTCTGTGGTGCCCTATTGACCAAGGCAAGATCCGCATCGGTTACGTCTTCAGCAAAGAACTCATTGAGAAGTACGGTGAAGATGGTGTAAATGGCGAAGTTGCCATGGCTGAAGCGAAAAAGGCCGTTGCACCATTCTCATTGGAGTTTGAGAAGCTTGATTGGTTTACCCTTTATGTGAGTCATAGATATTCCTCCATTCGTTGCGGCTTGTTGACCATGAGTATACTGTACATGTAGGGCATCGGTCAGGCGATGGCTGAAAAATTCATCAGTGGCCGTGTTATTCTTGCTGGTGACGCTTGCCATACCCATTCGTCCGGAAGTGCTCAAGGTGAGTGTGTTGGTTAGGAATATGGGTTGGCCAAAACTGACATTTGGGTATCCCATTATTCAGGCCTCAATACTGGTGTGCTTGATGCTGTCAACCTCGGCTGGAAGTTAGCCTACCGTCTTCGCGGTTTCGGTACGCAACAGCTACTGGATACCTACGATATCGAACGTCGCTTTGCTGTCAACACTGTCATCGAAAACGACAAGATCATTTCCACCCTCACCTCTGGTCAATTACCACCCAAATTCGCTGATCGAACAGAAACACCTCATGAAATCCTCGACCAATGGTTTGATAATGCCAAAGTTGTCGCCTTCACTCTCGGTCTTGGAGTCAGCTACCAAGTGGACAATCTGTTGAACCAGAATGTCCCTCGAGGTCTTCTATCCGGAATCGAGCCAGGAGAGCGTGCTCCAGAAGGCTTTGTCACACGCTTGGGAACAAATGAGAGAATCCCATTACAGCGATTAATGCCCAATGACGGTGCATTCTACGTTACGATCTTTGCTGGAGTTCCTTTCGTGACTCAATCCAAGCTCACCAACTTGAGAAATTACCTGGACAAGGTAGATGAGCCAACTTGGGCGAACACTTTCCCTCGAAGCACCATCAAGACTGTCACAGTCTTAAGCTCTGGCGGTGTTGCGGCTGGCGATGCCATGGGTGGATTGAAGAGTTTCGGCAAGACATACTATGATGCTAATCAAGAAGCTCACCAGAGCTACGGAGGTGAGCGCATACATTTGATCATGCTCATAATGTTCGGCAACGCTGATCCAGCGTCCATCTTTGCAGTTGACCCAATGCAAGGGGCACTCATCGTCATTCGCCCAGATGGCTATCTTGGTCATGTCGTGCCTCTGGACCAGCCAGAGGCTCTCTTTGAGTACTTCAAAGGCTTCCTGGTCCCTTCCAAGCAGAGTTCAAAGCTCAACGGCGCGGCGAACGGTCACTCATAAATCGATCCAGCTGAAACGAACCATCAGCGCAGTATTCGTTATAGCAGTTCTTCTGTAGTTATAGTCCTATTTAACGGTGTGAAGACATTGCGCTTCGTTCGTGGGTTGGATTTCTTAGTCTTGCGTGGACTAGTCTATAGCATTTTCATGCGTAAATGGTACAATGATAGCAGTTGGCGCAATGTCCAAGTAATGCAGAAGTATTGAACAATGATAGATAGCGTTTAAGCCCAAATGCCTGTTCACCAAAAAGTCGCACTAATTAGTGATGCATTCAAGCGAGTCAGTCGAAGGGACATCTACACTTACCTAGTACTGACATAGCGATGGCACCCAATATGACGCAGCCCAAGGCATATAGAACACGTGAAAGTGGTGCCTCCCGCATCTCTTGATGGAACAGGAACTCGGCACACAGCAATTCTACAAGACCAGTATACTAAGATGGGAGTATATCAGCTGATGAATTCGAACATCGTTTGGGGCTTGACCGGGCTTGACATACCAGCAAGATACCCGCAGAAAGGGAATCAAGGATGCCAGATACGATCAAAGCTACAGGTGAATCTGGACTATACGATTTGCGCACAAGCAATCCAACACCTAGCCCCACGGGCGTAATTGCCGAGAAAAGAAATGCTGCAGCGACAGGCACCCAGTGAAGTCTCTTAGGTAAATTGAGTCCAGCAAGTCTTGCTCCTAAGCCCAGGCCTTCGAACATTTCTACATGATGCAAGACACACAGTCAGCCAGTGTAGAAAACGAAGCTACCCATAAGGTATAACTTACGGTGTAATGTGATGACGACAAAGAGAGTTGGAAAGCGCTCTACTACCGCCAAGGTCATCCCGACAACGAAGCTATGTAGGACGACGCCAAACTCTAGAATCGCAACGCCGATGATTTGATGCGCTGAATGATGTGATGTTTCCTGCTGTTTACTTTGACTCTCGGTCTCGTGCTCTTCCGGGTGATGTGAGTAGTGCAGAGAAACATGAAATGCATCCTCGTGATGTCCATGCCCGTTACCCATTTGAGGCGATCTTGCTGACAAGCTCGGACTAGCGTGTCCATTCTGAAGCAGCTGGCGGATCTTACTCGGGTCGTTAAGACAGCAATCTTTTCCGTGATGGCCCATGGTCCCATAAAGTAATTGCCGTTGCGAGCTATAATTCCTTTGCATCGCACGCGGCCGAGACAAGCTGTTCGTGCTAGGGCGCTTGTGTAAGATCGGAGTTCTTTCCCCTATTGCCGATGCTTGGTCGTCTTCCTCTGGAATTGTGTACACTTGTGGCTCTTGATGAACACCGCCGTCCAGGAAATGATGCTCGTCGTCGTGCCGGCTTGTTGCCTCGCAGGGACCATGAGCGCCGTGCGCGTGGTCATGTGCATCGCTGTGGTACCAAAAGAATGGTCAGCAGGTCGATTCTGGCTTAAGGCGTAAAAGTGAAGCCGCGTACTAGGCCACTCCTAGCTTGTCTAGGACTCGATTGCCGACTCTAAATGCAAGCAGCTCTACGGTAACTGCAAATGCAAGACACAAAGATCAGCTAGCATATAATAGCCAAAGCTGATTAACCTTACATATAGCGAAGACCGCTACCATGGCTAACACGGCAGCCCAGTCATACTTTCTCCATACTTCAGGAAGGGACGGGTCGTTTAATTCTTCGAAAGCTGGGCTAAGAAGGTGTACGAAAGCAGTAGCGATAATGATACCGCTGCCGAGGTATTCTGTAGTATCGCAGCAAGCTCCAGTTAGCTCGGATGCTCCTCCCGCTATATGGCGAGTACTGAGGTATGCCTTTCTGAAAAATAATGACATACTCGTGAAATCGAAGAAAGCAGGAGCGAACGAGCTCAGGAAGGTATCTGATCCTTCTGTGTTCGCATTGTGGTATCTCTTCGATATGATAGGCAGCAAGCTTCCTACAGCTGACGTCTACGCAGCACGCTGTCAGCTGCTAGCTCTTGTCGACGGTGTGCTATAATCATCATCACCAACTCACGAGCAACAGGACAAAGATCGCTCCAACGCGCAGCTTCAGGTCGTCAGTGGGATCACTGACCCCATCCTGCCAGCTCCCCATGGCAGCTTCCGTCTCTCAGCTGGTCGTCTGCTGGCCCAGTCGGTTGAAAGCTGACTTTTGTGTGCCTAGCTTGAAGGGCTGGTCATAGTGTGGCAAATACGCTGTTGCAAATTGATTGAAACGATATCGAGAACCGAGGTATTGCAGTAGCAAGTAGTGTCTACTGATTAGAAGTATTCCGAAAGAAGTCGATACAACGAAACTTCGCTAGTAAATTGATACAGTATTGGATATGTATGAAAAGAAAGAAGTCCTACAATTCACAACCACTGTCACTCAATGCATCAAGACCAGCAGCCTGTCTTCCAATATTGACAAGCTGTTCCACGCAATTATCCTGCGCATCTACGAAAGACTCGTCGCCATTGGTCGAGAACACCTCGTTCGCTAGGAGCTTTCTCAACCTAATGGTAGCCACTTGCAAGCCAGCTTCATCCGTATTTTGATTCTCCTCAGATTCGGCATCTCCCTTTGAAGGTGTGCTAGACAACGAAGCTTTTGCGATTTGACGGATCGAAAGCCATGCAATCGTAGAATAGGCCAACGTATCAACAGGACCGCCGGTGCTTTCAATAGATGCAGGTTCAGGGCGTCCGCTGACAAGGGATGAGAATGCTCGTACACTCGCCAGAGACTGTGTATGAGCTGGAGCGAGATGTAGTGCGACCTTGAGAGCAGTAGCTTTGTCATTTTGGCCAAGCGCTTGAATACCCTTACTGAGCAACGCTAAAGCGTACGAAGGAGAAGATGAAGGCATAGAGGCGAGTATATCATCTACTTCGGCAGTCTTGCTAGCGTTATCGGGAGCAGGAGTTGAAGTGGACACGCCGGCAGTTTGTGAAAATGTCGTAGCGCTGACGACGCTCGTAAAGACAGTAGACCAAGCTTGTAGAAGGATGGACTGCGCTCTGACTTCGGCGACTTGATAAATTGGGGTGATGGATTTTGATCCTTCGACAGCCTTGCAAGCCTCTTCAAAGGAAGAAGAGAGCGCGAATCCCAGCCATCCAGCAGTCATATCTTCCTTCTTGAGGAGCGACTGGGCATCCATCCACATCGACGAAGCTTGACGAGTGACTCGAGGACCGAAAAGATCAACGAAGGAAAGGGCAAGTAGAGCTTGAGCACGAGCGAGAAGAGGAATAGATGCCTTCGTAGCGGGCCAAGCACCCGACCGAGTAATGTTGTATAGACTGAAAACAGCGACGGCTTTTGCCATGTAAGACGTATTGCCATCATTGGATAATTCGAGCAATCGAAGAGCGGAGGCAGCTTGTTCCAGATCCGAGCTTTCATCTTCCGCTTCAACGAAATGAGACGGTACACTTCCACTGAAGAAATTGATAAAGAAGTTCGAAAGGAGGACGGGCAGTGCTATAACGGAAGAGACAGATCCCGATGGAAAACCAGAGAGCACAGCCAATGCATCCCGTTCTTCATTGATAGGTACAGAAGCAGGTGACTTCGTCTTCCGCACTAGCGTAGCTCTCGCTCTCGCTTTCTTTGCTTCGTGCGCGGATCCGTTGATTCGATTCCACACCACTGGTAGAAGGTTGAAATAGATATATCCCAGTATAACAGCGACTGAAAGCATGACTAGTCCGGAAAGTAGTGCAGGTCGTTGAAGGAAGAATGCTTGTAGACCGGGTAAATCCTGCACCGCTGCAATTGATGGAGTAGTGCCTCTTCGAAGTATGTTACCCCTTGACCAGACTTGACTAGGTGAGACAGCTTCTCCGCCATTCTGAGCGGCAGCCGAAGCTGAAGAACCGAATAGTAGATCGTAACCTGCACCGCCAACGAAAGAAACTCCAGCAAACACAGACATGAGTGCTTTAGAATTATCATTTGCAATCGAGCGAGCAGAGTTCGTATTTGCCTTCTTTCTTGGGCTTGACGCTTTCTTGTTGTTGGCAGGCTTACGGCCTCTCGACTTAGCTTGTCCCTTTGAAGGAACAGCGGAAGAAACACCCTGGGCATCACCGTCTTCCATATCTTCGTCTTCATCATCATCATCGTCATCTTCATCATCCGACACTATCGGAGCGCCGTTACTATCTAGAGCACCCGGTTCGGTTTTCTTACTTCCAGCATTCTTCTGACGTTCAAGTCTAGCCTGTTTCTTAGACTGTTCTTTCGAAGCGATTCTTGAATAATAGATATCTTCTCTATCCTTTAGAATAGCTTGTCTAATAGGAGACCATCTAGATTCAGCCAGACCAAAGACGACTTGAGCGTCTTCAACGCAGTCTCTAATAGCGGTTTTGTAGCACTCTAGTTCTCCTTCCAGCTCAATACGCCTGTTCTGTAAGAAGCGTATGTAATCTGTAGCTGTTACCAGGATCAACTGCTTTGAAAGCTTAGTAGGTGCCATAACACCATCCACGAAGCCAATAGGTGCAGCGGGGGTGACCGAGGCCGCCAAGCTGAATTGCGATTGTTTACGCTGGGCGTTCTCCATTCCCGGTAGAGCTCGTAGGTGTTGCAAAGCCGGAACGATTTCTCTCAAGGTGATTAAAGAATCGTTGATTCCGCGCCTGTACTTCTGCTCTACGGCATTGTGACCTCCTGGAGTCTTCTTCTCGTTCTTTGTGTCGTTGTCTCCAGTCCCACTGCTGCTATTGCCAGCACTCGTCTCGGCGCTTGAACTTCTGCTCAAAGTGGGAGCTAATCGTTTCCTATCTTCGTCTGAATTGTCCTCTGTCTTCACTTGCTGGTACGATCGTTTCAAACCCGTCTTGGCGATCTTATTGTTCTTGACCGAGGTGACATGCTGTGCAGCCCCTGTCGGCATGATTGCTACACCAGCACCGTCCCGCTTAGGCAATGGTGCAATAGGCTTGGGTTGTTGTGAAAGCATAGGAGGAAGTTCGGTAGGGCTCAGACTTCGCTGTGCTTGATACGTTTGTTGCGGCTGCGGTTGCATAGGTGCAAAGACGGCTGTGGGATTATATCTATAGTTAGTGTGGAATAATTATGTTGAGCGGAAACTAAGCTTACATGGCATGGATTGGCTTTGTCCATGCATAACATTTGGTGACGGTGTAGGGTTGATATTTAGGGGCACGTGCTGAGCTTGCCCGACTTGAGACGATACGCGGGAGCTCCAATCCTCAGTGGAAAGCTGGAATTGAGCAGGCTGCTGCTGCAATGGTATCTGCTGATTGTTCTGCGTATGTGTGGGATTCTGAGCTGGTTGCAGGGTTTGTGGGAATGGCATAGTAAACTGTGCTTGCTGTTGTGGAATGGGCGAGACCTGCATGGTGGGAAATTGCTGTTGTTGCTGCTGGTGCTGTTGCTGTTGCTGTTGCATGTTAGCATTCGGCATATTCCCAGTCTGTAGCTGCATCTGAAGCTGTAACTGCGCTTGCTGAAGGAGGAGCTGCTGCCATTGCTGGGTGAGCCCAGATGTGGTCTGCAAGAAACAGCACAGGGAGATTAGTCAACGGTAAGAAGCTCTAGCTGAGAGGACTACTCACATTGTCCTGGACAGGCGCATTGCTGTATCCGTTGCTTGCATTTGCATTGAATGCATTGTTGGTGGCGTTTCCTGAATCGTGGTTCGATGTTGCAGCTGATGGGCCGTATATGGACAGATCGAACGGGGGCGAGTTGGCTGAAGTCTGCGAGGGTGCATAGGACGAAGGTGCGTTGTACATGCTTGATGCTGCATTGCTATTGCTGCTTGTGGTGTTCCCAGCCGTATTCAGAGCATCCCACGAGAACGAGCTGTCAAAGAGCGACGGGATCGAGTTGATGCTGCCGAACAGGGGAGACTTGGTGTACGAGGCCGACGAGCCCGAGGGCGAAGAGACGCTCCATTCGCTGCTGCCTGTGGACTTGTCTTGCGGCGAGGCGTAGCTGGATGCTGTCGAGGCGTTGCTGTTGAGTCCGAATGTGGCGCTGGCTGCAGAGTGCGGCTGTTGCTGGAGGCTGCTCGACGAGGTGGTGCCAAAGTCGAGGTAGCGGAGAAAGTCAAAGTCGTCGTCCATGGCTGCGACGTGTAGCAGTGTATTGTATGCTCCTTCGTTCCTGTGCGTGCAGAAGCAAGCTGCATTGGACAGCAAAGGCGGACATCGTCGCCGTCGCCTCAATCGAACGACTTGTTGCGATATCAGTCGTGGAATTCAAATGTCGAATAAGTTACATGCAACTCGAGAAACAGCCCAAGACACAGCCCGAAGAATGCCTGCTCCAATCAGGCTGTGAAGAGGCTACCATTGGCAATCCAGCATCACGTAGGTGTATCTGCAGTCGTCTGGACCTTGACTTCCCAAATTAGTCAGGCTGCTGACAAATCCCACCAAGGCACGTGTAGCCTGCTTCAAGGATTCGCAAAAAGGCCACGAGCACTCTCTCGCGTGGCTTCGCTTCTAGCTGCTTTCCCATTCATCTTCTTCCTAACTGTTCCTGGTGATCCTAGCAATTTCAAAGTCGCAGAGTTGTTCCGCCGTATTGTGCGCTTGTCGTTGTTGCTGGCTGATCGTTCAGAGGAGGGTTCCTTTGGTGGTAGGATTATCAATGATCAACCCTAGCGTGCACGATATTCGTGGTTGAGCGACTCACTGCCGATGAGCTTGATGATGCTGCACTTGCGCTCCTCGAAGATAGAGGCGCTTTTGGTGTCGTTGATTGTTTCTCTTGCCCATTTGCGCAATGTGGAGATGCGAATATCTCATCATAGCGGTCAATGCATAGCTTGAGGATCATTCCTAGTGACGAATGTTGCTCTCTCCGTTCCTTCTGTTCCGTGACCTGCCTATCCAAGTTCACTTTTCTTGGCATTGTGCACATGAATGCATCTTGACGAATGTCGGCGGAACGGACTAGGACGGGCAGAAAGACCACTGCTAGATTATGACTGTCCATTTGATTGGTGTCTGGAAAGCGAGAACAGAGCTCCTTAGCTTCCTTCTCCTCACACTATTAGATGATGAGTATTTCCCACCCTTATACGCCGCAACATCCTTCAGCAAGCGAAGTATCTCTTCAAGTAGGACGACTACAGATCGTCCATCCGGATGTTCTTCCTCCAGAGTAGGTATCAGCTTATGCTTTATGTATCTGACAGCGTCGCTTTCATCAACGGGGCATTGCCTGATAAGCTCATACATGCCAGACGGGAAAATAGGATATTTCAAGCTCCTCAGATAATTCTTCATTATTGATCCAGCTAAAATAGCAGAATCTGGCCATTGTGAGAAAGTGATGGGTATGTTGGAGTCGAATGTTGCTTTGCAAACGTCTAGAATTGTAATGCTTGGTACTTTGCGGAACAAACCGACTGTTTGGAGGTGTGAAGAGGTACGAAGATGTTCAAGTGCTTGCTGGATGGGAAGAGGTAATTTGCCATCGGTCATATGCTGAATTCACGGAGTTGTCAGCGAGAGAAGGACCTGCGCAAAGTAATACGTGAGAATATGCCTACTAGGGCGAGTGAAGCACCAAAGACGGGCGAAGTTTCTCGGCCAATAGACAGTTTTCCGTTTGTTTTGTAGTCGTAAGTCAGCACCTCCGGGGGTATCTCAATGCTGCAGAATGTAGAGGTCGGTGAGAGCAGCACAAAACCGTTGAAGAGGAGAACACTCACCTTGATAAATCAAGATCTTGGGCTAGTGCATTCAGGGAATCTACTAATCTTACTTTTCCTTTTCTCGTAACTTTGCCCGAGACAATAGTATTTAGAAAGAGTCTGACGGCACTACAATCTGATTATTCAATCAACCACATTACCTACGAGAATTGAAACTGGAGCTTACATCTTTGTGAAGAGCCCAGCATGACATATCCATATTCTCTGCACGTTCCGCCTCACTTCAGATGACAACCCTCTATAGTATCTGACCAAGTGTTGAACGGGAATGGGACTCGAAGGGCTTGCAAATACGACGAGCATATAAGGTTCCTGAGCGTAGCTGTCGAGTCTAGCGGTCAGTTGCGAGACTATGAGCTCTGAGAGTTCGCTCGGTAAACTGCAAGGACACAGCACGAGGAGTGGTAACTCGTCTTGAGATTCGGTATTGTATGGATCTTTAGCTGGCCCAGTATGGAACAAAACTCTGTCCAGCTTGAAGGCGTTGATATTGCTGCTGTCGTTCTGCACACGGTGGCGGACAGCTTGATCGGATAAGGTCGCATCTTCTGGTTGTCCTTCTCGTTGTGGACCATCGAACAGGTGTCCTACACCGGGTCTTGAAGTCTTCTTGCCCGCTCCACTGGCGCGTCGAGGTATGCCAGGCATCGCTCCATCTCGCTCGTGCGTCTCGGCAGGCCGCAGAGACCCACTGGCGTCTCGTTCATCCGGAGTGCTGCTTGACCAGCCCGTAGCATTGACACCTGCGTCCAGGAAGCCTCGAAGTGTGCGTACAGTCTGCGAGGCATAGTATGAGTAACCACCTTGGGCCGCCATCGTGGCACAGTTGGCGGGGGCAGACCTTCGCTTTGCTTTGCGAGGGTATCGTGATCAAAAAGACGCAAACGGTCTAAACAAGGTCCGTGAGGTCGGCTGCCTTTCATCCAACAATGCCATATCCACATCAAGAACAGCAGGTGTACATTTGGAGTTAGCGTATGAATAATTTCTTTTGATATTTCCAGGACGCTGGAGGAAGACGCGACATCCCTCAAACTTTCCCACACTCCTACGACCAAGAACAGTCAGACGAAGCATCTAGTCGCGCGTCGCTTTCGCTTCCGTTCATAGCCTGCTCCCGTCTGCTCTCACAAGACTTCAGTGTCGACAGCGCAAGCAGGGCTCTGATATAGCGCGCCCTCTTCCTGTGATAATGCGAGATCGCCTCAAGAGTTCTGTATACGCGCATATTTATCAGATCAGCTGAGATTGTTCAACGACACTCTATAGTCGAAAAGCAATTTTACCTGATACGCCTTGTTCTGTCGGAGGGAGAGGCCTGTCCCAGCCTGCTTCGCGAAAGCCAGCGCCGGGAGGCGGCGCGAACTGGCGACCTGGTCTCCGTGAAGGATAGAGACCTCTGCCCGGCCTTCCACTAACAGGTGGCAAGCCTGGTAAGAAGTCACCCACCGCGGGTACGTTCCAGCCATAAGTATCATTGAATGGAGGATAAGGATAAACAGCTTCGCAAAGCAGTTCATCAGCATCCACGCCTTCGGTTTGGGCTACTAAGATTACAGCTTACCTAGACGAGACGGACCTGTGCTACTACCACCATCATGGATAATACTGCTTAGCATCACAGTCATGGTTTTAGACATGGCAACTACACCGTCTTTTCCATCCTTTAGATGCTTTCGGAGACAAACTAAAATTTTACCACTGGATGCAGACGAAGGACCCTAAGTCTTTGTGACGGATGGCTGGCTTGGAGAGTGAAAGTCTTACAGATGATTGGTCGTTTCTCCCTTCGGGTCTAGTATCGGGTCAACGCCCCAGAATGCATCGTCCCGATGCAATAGCGAACCCCATTTCTTCGGGAGTGCCTTTCCATGTGTCCCAAATCTCGAAGAATCGTCGGAGCCCGCAAAGACTTGTGCAGCTATAGCATTAAGAACCTCATCGTTCTTCGCCTCTCCTCTTGTAGGTATCTGGGTGTACAACAGAGGGGAATCGCCTGTGTCGGCCAAGGCTTTTTGCAAAGTCGCATTCTGACAAAACTTTAGAACTTGCACTCCCATCATGATCTCTAACGAGCAGTTCCGGTAAGGTCACGTCAGAACTTGTTCCGCTCCAACCCAGTCGTAAGAGCATGACTCACCTTTACGGCGCCCGATAAGGTCAAAGTTGCGGTCCGCAAGACCCTTGTAATGCAAGGCAACCTGTAAGAGCTTGGCAACCGATTCATCATGATCTCCGACACCGCGCAACGCTCGAATAGCTTGCACTACCTCCGGATACTTGCTGAATACTATCGTCCAATATAGATGAGCGGCAGTAGGGTAGACATGGGTCCCGAGTTCAATAGGGTGTGGACTGTAGGGGGTTAATTCTTCGTGGCCTGCATCGTAACGACGTCGATAGAAAAACTTCTTTGGCTCAGGTGGATCTGTTTGGTAATGCAGTAAGGCCTAATTAGCGAATCAAGAGGTACTACCGGACGGACTAATGGACGCTGACAGAAGACACACCTGACTTCGGCGGAGATGGCGGCTTTGGTTCCTTGAACTGCCAAGGGCGCGCTTTGACTGTCCAGAAGCCTGCGAAGCACATGCAGATGGAAGAAGCCTATTGCCCAACGATGCCGAGGTAGCGAGCCGACGGACCAGAGCCAACATCTAGATCAGTCAACCAAGCAACTTGCTATCTACTATCCTAAGACGTCCGTCCATGTCTCGTAACTCGCGCTTCTGACCCTTCCGACTGTCATGCTTGACCAACGTAACTGCCGAACCTATTCTCCAGGAAAGAGAGCGGCAAGTCAGTCATGTCCGTGTGTGGAAGTATGTTATTTGCTGCTTCTGCGAAGCCTGCAGAGTGTATTCGTTTCGTTACGTGCGTAAATACCAGAATCTACAGGTACCCGGCATGTGTTGCCTCGGCTGCTACTTTTTCGTCATCAGGTAGACCCACTTACATTCTTCTGTCAGCATTGTCCGAATAATGAGGACAAGTGTGCGGTGCCTACTCACACGCGTTACCGGTCACTAGCAATTCTGGTACCTCTTCTTCATCCATACTCCTTCTGTGCGAGCTTTCTACCACGATCTCCCCGCGTAAGGAAGTTGCCAGCATCGCAGCAATGGCTTTGCTGAGTTCGAGGGTGCCGACACGGTCGTTCTTGCAGCGCTGTCTGATATCCATTAAGATCCTGCCACTGCGAGTAAAATCAGCTTACTTCTAGTTCGAGGCGAAACAGCTGCTCTTGGACTGACAGATGATTCGAAGTCTCGCCTAACGGATCTAGTATCGGATCAACTCCCCAAAAGATGTCCTCGGGATGTTCGAGGGTACACCAGTGCGAGGAAAGAGGCTGACCAAATTCACCGTACTTGTTCGTCCGAAATGTCTCAGGCGAAAGCTGCGCAGCTAGAGATTGCAAAAGTTGAGTGTTACTGTGTTCACTGAGCGCTGGAGTTTGATTGTAATGTAGGGGCATATCGCCTGTTTCCAGCAAGGTCTTAAGCAAATCATCGTGCTGGCAGAACTTCAGGACTTGAAGGCCAAACATGATATCTGAGTAAATGGCATCCGTCAGCCTACACGCCTTTTGCCTGCTCTAATTATTTGGACTACTCACTCAGTCTTCTCGTCAAGAATTCGTCGGTCTGACTGTCAAGGAAGTGAATGGCAATCCGAAGGAGATGGGCGATAGATTCATCGTGGTCAGCCACGGTGTTCAGATCGGATATCGCCTTCAACGCTTTGGGACTCCTGTTAAAAGCAATAGTCCAATACAGATGTGCTATGGTCCTAAAAGATCTGTCACCCAACTGTATAGCGTGCGCGCTGTACGGTGCAAGATCGCTGTTTAGCGCGTCGAAAGATCTGCGATAGTAGAAAGAAAAGAATGCTGGAGAAGGCGCTGTACGCCCTGAATGTTAATCATGGAGACGACGAAATCCTGGATGATATCAATATTTCTCACTTACGTGCGGACGGAACGATAGGCGTCTGTTGTTCTTCTATAACAGGCTGAGGTACGGCCTCGGACTCAATATATTGTACGGGTGCTTGTGACACCTCCCGTATATTGTAGAGTGGTAGTTTGGCGGCCCATCCCCATCCCTGGTGCTTCCACTTCACTGGAGGCGAAGTTGCTGTAGAACAGATCACATTAGCCAAGTATATAGCAGAAATGTTGGTAGGGTACGTACTCTTTTTCTTGGGAACTCGAGGTGCTACAAATCGCTCAGGTTCCCAAGTTCTGGCACGGATATTGCATAGGTTCTCTAGGCTTTCTAGAAGGATTTGAGTTAGGCGAGAACGAATGTACAAGCCTGATGTACAGCGGAACTTACCGGGAGGAAACACGTGAGTACGCTTTGACAGCGGCTGCTCCTGGAATCGCGGAGCACGCCAAGCTGGGCTGTCGAGTCTCCAGAACGCTCTGGTGAGTATGAAGGGCACCTTCTTCTCCTTATCAGACGGCATAGTGTTTCAGGTCCAAACTTGACAACACGGCATAGCAGCGTTTCTTGAATTACTTCATGTGAAGAGTTTTGGTTTAAGCTGTTCAGCTGGCTTTGTATTTGCACGTCGTAACAGGCCTGACCTGTCCCACCGGACCGACCTAGCTTACCAACTTGTCACACCAGACCAACAAGTTTAGGTGCCAGAAGATGCACAGTATTTTCACTGCAAATGTATGATGCGCTATTCAATTGTGTCCTAGCGTGCAGCACCCGGCGCCACAGGCCTTGCCAGTATGCTGCCGACCGCTGCGTGAGTGTAAGATAACTGTATGCGGTCAAAGTGGACGTTGATATGAGCCTGGTGTCAGATGCTACTGCCGAGAGCACTTCTCCAACAGCTCTGGAAGTCGGCATGCAATTGTCGATTGAGTTAGTCATGGTTAAAGAAACATTTGGTTCATCAGATCCGCTTTCCATTGCTTTCAACAACACCATCGCACTTTTGATCAAGTAAAGTCACTACTCAGATCCTCTACGCATCTGGCAAGGACATTCGGGGCTCGTTAATCCACTACACTACAATCATGGACGCAAAGGGCAAGGGCAAAGCACGCGAGACCGACGAAGAAACCGCCATGCCGGCGAACGACGAACAAGGACAACCTGGAGTATTGAGCACAGAGAATCCCCTTAGCATGGACAAGCCAAGTCCACCTGCAGTATCAATCATTACAATCGGCATGGCTGGCTCGGGCAAGACGACGTTCATTCACCGGCTTACATCGTATCTTCACTCGATAAAAAAGCCACCATACGTACTCAACCTGGATCCTGCAGTCGCAAATCTAGGGTATGAAGCGAACATCGACATTCGAGATACAGTGGACTACAAGGAAGTCATGAAGCAGTACAATCTTGGACCAAATGGCGGTATTCTCACCGCATTGAATCTGTTCACCACCAAATTCGATCAAGTGCTGTCCTACGTAGAGAAGAAGGCACAATCAGGCACTACACCTTACGTTCTGGTCGACACACCAGGTCAAATTGAGATCTTCACCTGGTCAGCGAGTGGTGCCATCATCACGGATGCGCTTGCTTCTTCACTTCCAACAGTGGTGGCGTATGTCATTGATACACCTCGAACAGCCGCGCCTGAAACGTTCATGTCAAACATGCTATACGCATGCTCTATTCTCTACAAGACCAAGCTGCCCTTCATTCTCGTATTCAACAAGACAGATGTCAAGGACTGGGACTTCGCGAAAGAATGGATGACGGACTTTGAGGCTTTCCAGGAGGCCTTGATGCGTAAGAAGGAGGGTCAAGATGGAGGTTCAACAGAAGGTGGATTCATGACATCGCTTATGACCAGCATGAGTCTCATGTTGGAGGAGTTCTATCGCAATCTTCGGGCTTGTGGTGTTTCAGCTATGACGGGGGATGGTATGGAAGATTTCTTTGACAAGGTGGAAGAGGCGAGGCAGGAGTACGAGGAGTAAGTCTGTTCCAGATGCAATTCCCAAGAGATGGTGACTGATAGATGGCACACCTGTCTTCGCAGAACATACAAGCCCGAACTCCTCAAAGTGCAAGAAGACCGGAGGCAAGCCAAAGAAGCGGCCAAAGCAGAGAACGTGGCCAAGTTGATGAAAGACATGAAGGTCACACAGCCGCTGACCAAGCCCGCGCAGGCAGGGAAAGAGTCTAGCACAGACAAGACAGCAAAGCGCACGCCAGCAGAAGTGCTGCGCGACCTGGAAGAGCAGGAGAAGGCCGAAGAGCAAGAAGAATACGAGAAAGGGTACAACGAGGAGAGTGATGAAGAGGTCGTCATAGATCGAGAGGATCATGACATGTATCAGGATCTCAGAAAAGAACACCTCCGCAGGTCTGGCTTGCCAGGTGGCGACCGACGGAAATCAGCAGTGCAGAACGACGCAAAGGGTGGACGGTGGCCGGCACTGTAGTAGCTCTCCGTGTAGTTAGAGCCTGAGTGTCCTGTTCGCAATGGCTATGCTTCTCTCCGACACGAGCTTTCGCGACACTTTCGACTCGATCACCTTCTTGCCAGTTTTTTCATGTACATTTGAAACTTGTAGTGTTGCCTCTTCAGCGACAGTGCTGCATCTACCACTGCCAGAAATCCGTTATCATGGTGCAAGTAGAGAGAGACGTCAAGAATGCGGCCCGTCGCGAGCATCTGGCCCAGCAGGACCGCAAGACAAAGTCCAAAGCAAAGCTTTCGCGCAGGTTGGCCACCAAGAAGGCAGAAGCAGCAGACAAGACTGGCGAGCTGCGAAAAGAGAGACTTGCGCTCAACGTACCGCGCACTGTTGAGAATACAAGAGAGTGGGTAGGAGGTCGGGATGATGAAGCGGAAGACGAGTCGGATCCTGAAGCTGGGCCGTCGAGCTTGAGAAACCTCGAAGATATCGAAGGTGCCGACGAGGATGAGGGTGATGCGGCTAAGAAGGATCAAGGCGATAAAAGGACTCGTCCAGTCAAGATCAAGAATGATGGTCTTGATGAGAACGGAGACGGAGAGCTGGTCCTGGACATGGCTGGATTGGAAGATATCTTCAAACCTCAAGATCCAAATCAGCCACCAAAACCTATCCTGCTCACGACATCTCCTCGTCCCCATGGACCGACATACGCCTTCTTGAACGAGCTGCAGTCTCTTCTTGGAGGCAAGAAGTACGCAGAGATCTTTCCACGCAAGAATTCACGCTTTGAGCTATCAAAAGTGTGCAAGTGGGCAGTCAAACGGGGATACGGTGCTATTATAGTGGTCGGTGAAGACCTGCACGGAAATCCAGGTGAGATTGACTCCTTCACATCTTCTACAAGTGCGCATGCTCAACGTCTGTCTGCCTTTCAGCAACAATGACAATCTCTCTGCTGCCTTTCGGGCCCTGTGCCCATTTCCGCTTGACCAACATTGCACTACATCGTCAAATCAGTAAATCAGCAAATCCAACCTCTCACATACCCGAACTCGTTCTTTCAAACTTCAGTACACCCTTAGGTCTCACTACCGGTCGTCTTCTTCAATCACTTTTCCCTCCCATGCCAAATTTCGTCGGTCGACAAGTAGTCGCTATTCACAACCAGCGTGATTTCATCTTCTTCCGCCGTTTCCGGTACATGTTCGCTTTGCGCGAAGGAGAAGCAAGTGCGAAATTGGCAAAGGAGAGAGGATTAGATGAGCAGCTTCGAACTCGAATGCAGGAGATTGGACCACGCTTCACGCTCAAGATCCGATGGTTGAAGAGGGGCACGCTAGGCGAAGGTAGAAAGCGAGGAGCTACGGGCATAACCCAAGAGCCAGACAATCTTGACGACATCTTGGCTAGCCTGGACGAGCCTCAGACCGGATTAGCTGCACCAACCGAACAGGACGAGCGGGACGAAGAATCAGCCAGGGCTGAAATGATGGTTCAGCTAGGTGAGGAGCCAAGCCTCCTTCCCGGAGCTGGCAGTGATTATGTCAGAGAAGAGGGAGACGACACGAGCATGCCAGTGGATGTTGAAGAATCGAAGAAGGCCATTGCGAACGCTGAAGCTTCTTCATCTACCGCCAAACAACCCAAGAAACGCAAGCGCAGCGAAACCAAGTCTGCTTCCGGTAGCATTCAGATCCCTCAATTTACAATGCCAAAGAGACTTCCCAAGGCAGAACTGCCTCATGCTCGTAAATTAAGGAAGAACGCCAGTATTCTCGATTCGCTCGCTGTTCAAGTTGGTCATAATAGAGGAGGTATGAAGAAGAGCAAGCTAGAGTGGGAATGGAACCCAAGAATGCAAGTCAGCCGCAGGAAATTTGCTTTGTGATTCAGATTCCTCTGCTATCTGGCTACTGTTGTCTTCTGTAGGATTAGAGGAGCATTCTGTACTGTTGCTTGTTTGATCTGATCTAAAGTGACCTGATGGTGTCCCAATCATTGTGCTCAAGACTTGGTCTGACACCGTCGTTGCAATGCCCCTATGCTTGCTACATTCATAACTGCCGACGCGTTCGAGTACGTCAATGCGCCTTGCCTCCTGGCACGCTCGCTATGCGTGCCTCTCGAACGACCTTCCGAAATTCCAACAGACTTGCGAATCCCAATATGAAGGTTGTTAAAGTCCAGAAGAGTGTCTCTTTCATCGGCATGCTGAAACGTTGGCAGGATCGGAATTGGAATGCAGCCTCGGCTGAATGTAAACTGATCTGCACGGGTAGAAAGCAAGTCGGTGAGCTTTGCCGAGTGTTTGGTGCGGCTCAGAAGGTTGTGTAACTTACTATTATGAGACCAGTCGCTCTTATGGTCCACCATCCGCCGAACAACCGTCTGATGCGCCCGAAAGAGCCATAGTCATTTTCTTGTGTGGCGCATCCGATCCATAAAAGCAGCAAGCCAATGACAATGAGGGCGTTCCTTCGCGAGGGCAATCTATAGACTGCTACGGGCGGCTTCTTTGCCTGTCGATGCAACATGCATCAGATCCGGCCGTGAAGATCAGCTCGCCTGTGGGTGGGGTAGCTAGAGACGCACCATTCCTATGGCGTTTTCGGCTTCGAGCTTCATCTGGAGGAGACGAGGTCTGACTTCTTCGTAGCCCTCCAAAGGTGGATCGAATGGCACTGTGACCTGTAGACGGGTTGCACAAAGTAAGGTCAGAGACCTGCTGTTACCGGCCCGACACGTGGACGAGCTCACCGTTTTGAGCGTAAGACCATCTACAGCGTCTTTGTATTGCAGCTCCATGTCCTTGCTCGTGATCTTGAGCATCTTGGGCTCCTTGACATCCTTCGCCTGCGGTGTTGCGACCTTTCCGCCTCTTGAGCGCTTGCTCTGCTGCTGGAGCTGGTGGCAGATGTATGCAACCAGAGTATCGGCATGGTTGCTCATGTAGCTGGTTAGGAATGTGGATTTGGCATATACTGGATCATCGCTGTCTGCGCCTGCCATCTTGCTGAAGTGCTGGAGAGACAGAGGGTGCGGAAGCAACAAGAGCTGATCCGCCCGCATTTCTGCGATCCGCTTTCATTCACGCCAACCGATTCATCCAGCATACCGCATGGGCGGACCTTTTGCTGAGCATACCATCCACTTACAACCTGTCAAACATGCAGAAGACCCTGGCAGACGTCGCTGTGACCGTGCCCAGCCGCCTCAGACTTGCAGTCCAAGCCGAACGATGATCCATTGTCTGCACTACCACACTGAGCAAACCGAGGCACTCTAATTCTGTCATCTGCCTCATTCATGGAAAGTCTGACCTCGCAATCGCCTCTCTCAATGCTGGCAGCTTGTCTGCATCCTTTGAAAAGGCAAGACCGCTGCGTTGCCGGATCCCCTCCTGGGCCGCTGTGTCGGGCGGTGTGACTGTCATCTCTGCAGGCTTGCAATGCCGTACAGGTATCTCTCGCATGCTGCTTTCACTCCGACTCAAACTCTACTACTACTTCTGACGAATACAATAACACACGCACAATCACTTCGCATCCACCTGCTACACAGCAAGAACGCGCGCGAGAGCTTTGAGCCCAGCTCAGGTGTTCAGCACTCGCTTTCTCACACAAAGCTCCGTATTCAACATTCATATCGAGCTTGTGCATCATGCAGGGCACCCGCGGCAGGCTCGCAAAGGCGCTCTTGCTGATTGCATGCACGACCTTTATGCTTGCTCATGCAGATCACGCACCCAAGACAGGCCTGCTATCCCACAAAGCACACGCTCGCTTTAGTAGATTGAAAGGTAAGTGCAAAAATTCGGCTCAGGTCCATGTCCTCCTCCGTTACTTACTGATTTCTCCGCGTCGCATGGCTAGCTCGTGGTATCGTGACGCCCGAGCCAGAAGATGCGAGTTACGAGTCGTCCATACTAGCAGACGATGACATTGAAGATCCGGACGGTGATGCCGGCCAGTCGGGATATATCTTACAGCCGCCAGAAGGCGAAACAACTACCGCCCTTCCAGAAGGTTGCGAGGAGTCAGAAGATAGCGAAGAGTGTGAAGTTCCATCGTCGTCATCTGGAGATAGCTCTGGGGGCGATGCGACGGGAGAAGGAGGTACCGTCGCAGCCTGGATGCGACCAGATCGCCTGAGCTTTGATGGCGTTCAGGCACCGTTTGCTGTGGCCGATGGCGATGATATTACTTGGTTCAAGATAGGCGAAGAGGACGGGGCCACCACGATTGCTGCTCAACAAGTCAAGGAAATTACGGACTACAAAGGCAAGGTTGTGACAGCGACCATCGGAGGTGAGCTGTTCAGTATACATTCGCGCATGACTCTGTATCTCTAATCAATTCGGGCTACAGATGTTATGATCTTTCAAGATGGCGCTGTCGCCGAGGCGATTGGGACCCTGTTGCCCGATGGGCGACAAGGAGAGATGTACAGTGAGTATACAGCCCACATGGCCAATGTCTGATACTTGTACCTCTGACTTTTGCTTTGATCTAAATTCAGACATTATTGCATGCAATGTTCAGAGCGACAGTGGAAAGTGCATTATGGTGGACTATGATGGTACCGAGGTGAAAGGGACCGTGTCGAAAACTATTGCAGGTAAGACACAAACAGTCACGATGGGAGCTCCGACTGTCATCCCAGCTGCACTCAACACGTGGGCTGCCAACATCATGGTGCTCGACGTCAGCACTGTTACAGCGAAGCCTGTAGCTAAGAGACAGCGCGGCCGTCGTCTATAATTCTACTGCCTAAAGAGAGCTTTTTGCGTCTACTTATACCATACCTCTAGTCCACCTTCTAACGTAGATCACAAGTCTATGTATCACATACCCCTAAATTGAAACAGAAGTAACGAGACAGCGTTTACAGGACGCTTTCGCTTGAACTATACTTACCGAGCAACAATTTGTTGTGGCCCTTTCACGAATACTGACTCTAGGAGAAGGCGATGTATACAAGATGTATACAATGCTGCTTAGCGTTGTGCCGGTTCTGCTAGAATCCCGACGCAAACACGTGCTCGAGCATAAACGCCGAAAAACACATTCGCGAGCCGTTGACAAAAAAGCACGGGCAGTCTCAAGACGGTAAATTTCAGAGTTCCAGATCATCTTCCACGCCATAACCCTCTCTGCTCGCCAGCATATATAGCGTATGCTGGCCCATGCTTGCTGGATTATGATGGGGGAGGCGACCGCCGGAATTGATTTATGGGTACGGACGAGAAGTGGTTCCTGAAGCGCGGCATTAGCGATATCGAGGTGACTTCGGTAGTTCGTAACCACTTCTCACCCCTTACGTACCGTACACGGCCGACAAATCACGATTGCACCTACGCTAAATCTAATTGAAGATTGAATGAACAAAAGAAAGCACCGGACCACTAACCCGCTGGACCACCAATAACCTAATTTGCGATTCACATTCCGCCAATCATAGGCTCTCCTATCGAAATATAGGAGAAGCTCCAGATGCCCGCAATGCAATCTACGGTAATCTGATGACCTGATACAGATGAAGTTCTGCCATAACATGAAGCTACTCGGACGCACAGCCAGACGGCCGCGGTTTGCCGCGACCTTCTCGATTAGATAAAGGTCCCACATTTAGATACAGATACGAGCTCTGGTGTTTTGAGCCCCGCGTCTTGCTTCACTACTACCCGCACTGTTCAGCAAGACTCTGGCAAACACGGCCTCATCAAAGATGATTCGCGGTGCTATGCAACGCCTAGATTCTACCGAACTTGCTATCATCGCAGCGTTCATAGCCATTAGCATCCTGCTATACGCCAAGCGGAAGAAACCCAATTATCCACCAGGTGCGTCCCAACCCATTAAATTGATCAGTGGTCATGTCTGATATGCTTCATTTCCTCGATAGGTCCCAGGGGTTTGCCTGTGCTAGGTTCCGTTCTCGATATCGATGCTGGAAGACCGTGGATCAAGCTCGGAGAGTGGAGCAAGCAGTATGGATCCTTGATGAAAGTAGACATCCTCGGGCAACCGACTATTGTTATCTCATCGGCTTCACTAGCCAAGCAACTATTGGTCAAAAGAGCAAACATTACTTCCGATAGGCCTAGACAAGTCATGGCAGACGAGCAAGTGTACAAGTCTTGTTTTAGAAGCGTGTATCTGACAGTCATTTCATCATCAGACTTATCACGCGGAAGATGAACCCTGCATTGACTCGTACCAGCTACGGAGACAATATGCGCAAGCAGAGACGCGTTCTCAATGAGCAATTGAGAGCAGAAATGGTGCGGTCTACAGGACAAGATGTGGAAAGACAGGAATGTAGGGCTCTCATGAAAGGTTAGTGCCTGTCCTTCCTCGTCACGCAATTTCGGCTGAAAGAGTCATCCATTCTTTCGCGTAGGCATCTTAAAGGGAGCCGAATCTTTCGAACAGGAAACACATCGATTCTCTGCGTCACTTATGCTCAATCTCATCTATGACCATTTTGCTGAAAGTATGGAAGATCCCGTCGTCAACAAGATTGTTGTCTCGAGTCAACGTCTATTCGGCGCCTTCGTACCTGTTCGTCCACACAAAATGCTTTCTGTATGCTTCACAAATTACAGAGCTAAGACCTCGCATGATTCTCAGGGCGCCTACCTCGTTGATTTACTCCCTTTCCTTCGCTTCATTCCTACATGGTTCCCGGGCGCAGACTTCAAGAGAAAAGCCATTGCTTGGGCAGAGGAGGACCGAGAGCTATACATGACTCTTTATGATGATGTAGAAGCGCGACTTAAAGACAGTAGTGCTAGAGCATGCCTCGTCAGCAAGATGCAAGAAACTCAATCTAAGACTGGTCTCAATCGCACTGAAATGTCGTATATTGCCGGCAGCTTGTTTGCCGCTGGTACTGATGTAAGGAAATCTGTACTCATCTTGTGATTTATCGAACGCTGACAGTCGTTCTTCCCAGACCACGGCGGCTTCCATCTTGATCTGGGTCATTGCAATGCTGAACTACCCGGAAGTTCTCAAGAAGTTGCAAGCTGAACTCGATAGCGTTGTAGGACGAGAGCGTCAACCTGACTTTGACGACCGGGACGATCTTCCATACGTCCAGGCTGTAGTACGAGAGAACTGGCGATGGCGTGCAGCTGCACCAGGAGGCCTGCCACATCGACTCGAAGAAGACGAAATTCTTGAAGGATACTTCCTCCCAAAGGGTTCGACCATCGTCACTCTTATCCACGAAATGCATATGGACGCAAGCGTTTTCCCCGAGCCAGACAAATTTAAACCTGAACGATGGCTCCGTGCAGATGGATCGGTAGACGTGGAAACTACACCTATTCAGACTTTCGGGTTCGGCAGACGCGTATGCCCCGGTGTTCATCTGGCAGAAGCTTCTCTTTTCTTGACTATCTCCAACCTTGCTTGGGCTTTCAACATCACCCCGCACATGAACGAGCTAGGCGATCCCATAATGCCCGACCTAGACCCATCCACTTGGCTTGCGAGTGCCGCTTCTGCTCCTCCACACTTCTTGGCAAGATTCACCCCCAGATTTCCTGAGGTCGTGGATATCATGAATCAGTGATGTCTTGCGCGTTTCGGGCTTGCGAGTATAGTTAAGTTTGTGTGTAGAGATTGCAGTCTAGATGACTATATCAGGTGGTACATGCGGGAAATACAGGTGTTTTAGAACAAAGCCGTTCGAACAAAGCCGTTGCCAGCCCGATCAGCAGCGACCGCGAAACGAGTCATGGCTAGGCGATAGTGCTGGCATCTTCGGTCCGTTGCATCTTGTATCGCTACAGCCACTACGGCCTCTGAGACGTGTATTCAAGGTGGATAAGTGAAAAGTATAATACTTACTGCTACATTTACTGCTTGAACCCTGTATACTGCACTTCGTCGACTGCTCGACCCCGCTTGAACTCTCCTAGATACTGAATTTAGAGCCTTCGGACAGAATATTAAGCTTACTTCCTCTCATACTGTACACCTCTACTAAAGCCCAAAGAAGGGTACAGAAACTGCATGTTGCTATGGGCAAGATTGTTTGCTTTATTACTTGCTTTGACCGCAAGCCTCGAGGAAGGGTGAAATCTGGTGGTAACGCATTCACAGCGTGCTCGACTATGCCACTGGCGAAGGTCGCTGATGCTGAAGAAGGCGGAGTCGGAACGCGTCGCTGAGCTGCTGGAAGTCGAGACGCCCAACTTGCAGGATGCGAAGAGGCACCAGACACGAGGAGGAAGCGGAGATTTGAAGTGACCCTACCAAACAGAGCGGGTCAGCTTTAAACTTAATCCAGCAGGTAGACGTCAGACGTACCAAATTTGTATAGTGTTACTGATAGCAGCAGTCACTGCACAGACTATCCACGCTGGCAACTGCAGTTCGTCTTTGCCGAAAAAGTTGACTACAGTGAACTTTGTCAACGGCCAGCAGATCACCTGAAGCGAGACCTGCGATGGAAATTAGATAGGTGAGACAGGAGAACGTGTTATTGCAAGCTTACTAGACGTATAATAGCTGCCGGCAGAGGGTAGTAGACCAGCCATCGCCTTGTTAAGCCGCGAGCCATCGAGTGACAGTAGTTGCCACTAAGCCCAGCCCACATTGCGCAAAGTAGCCATTCTATCCTTCTGTTCCATTCAAGAGTCTTTACCAGACCATGCTGGAAAGGTGTTGGCCGTGTTTGGGGTAGTAAAGCACGGTAGAAACAGTATACTCCGCCTACGAATGCTGGCACGAGTGATAGAAGCTGAAGGGTAACGAGAAGTGTTTGAAGAGCTCGCGGTGAGAGTGTCTGGGATTCGCCAGTAGGACGAAGTCTGGTTTGTGAGGTGGCTCGAGAGGCAGCCTTGGACGACTCTTGCGAGGAAGAAGAGGCGGACGTTGCAGGTGATATGCTTGTCGCCACCTTGTCATTGTGTGGGAGGATTGGAGGCAGAATGGCTGACATTTTCTGAGATGCAGCATCTTTGAGTGATCTAGCATCTCTTGCAAAGGAAGCTGGGACGACTGTTGTATCGCTTGTCTCGCTCATAGAACGCTGCCGCCCGCGAAGAGCGCGCGACTTTACGCCATTATTGCTGTTGGACCCGCTGGCGTTCATGCGGTGAGTCTTCAAGGACGAGCTTGTCAAGGCGGACGAGGGATAGGTAAAGTGTTCATATTGATGAGCACTCAGGCTTGACAAGCTGGGTGATGAGGGAGAGCGTGCAAATGATGGTGCTTCGAAGGGTCCAGACGAGACCTCGCGGCCGGCTCTTGAAGGCGCCAGATTGGCGGGAGAAGGTTACCAAGGCTCAGGCTGTTGCGCGTGATTATCCTCAATACGAGGGTGTGGGATGAGTCGCGGTGATGGACGCCATCTGTCTGACACTTTGGTCGAAAGGCAATTGAAGCAGAATGGCTGACTTGGAGAAAGCCTGCAGGCTGATCGGCGGTCCAGCTTTTGCATTGCATCCAATTGGTACACGACATCTCATACAAGCACGCTCGACGAGCCACAGACGCCCTTCGGACTCGATTCACCTCGCATCCTCGTGTATCGGCCGGCCTTCCACCGCTGTTCGAGCAGTTGGGCGTGACTGCATTGGCGCTATTCACCTGGATCAAACTATCATACACACAACTGCCGTCAGCCTTCATCAAGTAATCAAGATGGAAGCCAGCACAAGCAAGATGACCGTCGAAGCACAGAACAAAAAGGCCGCTTCACCTCTGTTAGCCTTGCTAAAGGACTCGGGCAGAGCTACGCTGATCAAGCAAGGTGCTGAAGCTGCAAGTCTTCTACCTACTGCAACAGCTGCCTGCTCTTTCGCTAATGTCCGTTGTCTGCGCTCTGTAGAAAGTATACAAAATTGAACCTCTGTTCGAAAACTCGTCACTTGAGGGTGGCTCGTCTGAGCCTTCTAGACCTCTACTTCTCAAACATCGCTTTCCAAAAGCGTACCGTCATGCAACTCTCGACAAGACTCTGACGAAACAGCGCGTGAATCACGAGGTGAAGTGCTTGATAAGATGCATGAAAGGAGGAGTCGATGTACCCGGTGTCAAGGGCGTTGATGTCGGGAACGGTATCATATTGATGGATTGGATAGATGGTCATGGAAGCGTGAGAGAAGTGCTCGGCGGCCTGCCCGAAGAAGGAGACATGGATGATAAAGAAGAGGAAGCAGAGACTCCGCAAGCTCGCCTCGAACGTCTTCAGCTCAATGAAGGTGGGCTTGTTCGGAAATGTGGCAATGGGATGCAACCAATACTGAGCTTTATACTCTGGCTTTGCAGACATAATCATGGCTTCTATAGGCGACTCTATCGCAGCCATGCATTCCATTGATGTGATACATGGAGATCTCACAACATCAAACATGCTCTTGCGGAGAGCAAATGATTCCTCTCAAACTATAACACGCTCTTCCGAATCTTCGTTGCCTTCGATGGCCCTCATCGATTTTGGACTTTCCTACGTCTCTACATTAGTAGAAGATAAAGCTGTAGACTTGTATGTGCTGGAAAGAGCACTAGCGAGTACACATCCTGAAGATGAACTGAGAGAAAGAAAGGAAGAAAGGTATATTGAAAAGATTCTGGCGGCTTATGCTAAGAGAGTTGGGGAAAAGGAATGGGCAAAAGTTGAAAGGAGACTGAAAGATGGTAAGTCGACCAGACGAACCTTATACGATCCGTTTAGCTGATTGCTTTTCGCTTCATTGTGTCCAGTCCGACTGCGCGGCCGTAAAAGAAGCATGGTTGGCTAAACTGAAGGAAGTCAGTGGGAGAATCGATGGCGACACAATCTGGTGCAAGATCAAAAGGGCTGATACGCTCGCACAAGATACCCTGGCATATGTTGCTCCAGCTTTACCTCATTCTGCAAAGAGCACGTCCCATCCAAATGTGTACGCTACGCAAAGCTATTCCACCTCAAAATGCGGTCATAGCCTAAGCTTTCCTTTACGCGCAATAATCCGTTAGCCAGCTACAAGGCGGATTTGTAGAAGGACATTAGATACCGCTGCCAGCTTGTGAGCGTACAGTAAGATGGGCAGCTTGAGAAACGAGCAAAAGAGCGGTAGAAGCAGAAGTTGGCATCCAGGCTACATAGAAGTGGAACATAGGAATTACAGTACCGAATGTGGCACGTAGAAAGTCATCCTTCCCGATTGACAGCTTCGACTTCTGCATCACCTTGTACTCGAGTACCACCCACTATACGCCACCGAAGATATTGATGTTGTCGCGAAATGATCCACTGTGCTGGAAGAGAAGTAAGTAAGCTTCTTAGACACTTGAACTTCATGTATGTCCAGCTCTTGCTTCTCTACTGCTGCAAGAGTTCTTTTAGCTCGCTTCCTCCAGCGGGACTGGACCAAAGCGTCTTTTGGATTTGGAAGTCGTCCACTTCTGTTCCATTCCAATCCATCATTGATTCTGTAGTGCTTCACTCCGAGAGAAGTCGGTACATCTACGAGCGTCTCTTCTTCTGGTCACGCTTCTGCTTCAAGTTCTGCTTTAGTTCTGTTCTATTCGTCCAGCCTCTGTATCTCGACTGAGCTGGCGGACTCGTTTCGGCACGCTGCTGGCACTTCAAGCATCTCCAGCCACTCGTCAAGCATCCAGAGTCGTTCTAGCCACTCAGTACATCATCTCGTGCTTTCTCTCTATCGGACGCACGCTTCTCATTTGAACGTGCCATCCACCTCGAGGCTGTAGCCTGGTGGAGACGCTGGTCAGTCTACCTCGCCAACCGTCACAGAACAGAAGCATCACAGCTGACAACACTTCTCATCGACTCTTGCCTGTCTATTGCTCCTATCGACTTCACTGGTCATCTCGCATGCATTCTTTGCTTCCCTTCTATCGTTGTTGCCGGTTTGTGATGCACCTCCAGCCTCGATCAACTATTCACGTCCCTTCTAGACTTCAAATCTACGAGAACAAGCCCACGCAGAACAGCACTCTCTCTCTCTCTCTCTCGAGACTATTTAAGCGACTCGTTTTCAATCTTTACGAGTTGGCTTTCTTCTTACTCGTCGAAGAGCCTTCCTACCACGTCCTCCTTTACCACCCTCTTGGATAGCGATATCCTCGAGGTATACTACACCTGCTATACAAGACCTCTCCATACGCTCAATCCGTGCTCAAACGTGCACACTATGTCTATCCTGCAAAGGAAAGACTGGGGTGATGGCTTCGGTCGGTGAGTGTCCTGGCATAGCCTTGTTTGAAGGTGGCGGAGCGCTTGATATTGATACACACGTTCTCCATTCCCGTCCATCCCGTCCATCCCGTCCATCCCGTTCATCCCGTCCATTCCCGTTCTACTCCCTGATTCACTCTCTTACGCATGCTATCCATGTCTACTGCGGCTCTATCACTCCGAATTTTCCTTCTGCCTGCTCCACCTCAGCCTGGGAAGACAAGTCAATGTCTTAACGAACTGTTTCACGGTCACAAGTCAACCCCATACCGTTGTAAGGATGTCCGTTTCTTCTTAACATATGCCTGCTGAACTTGTACCTGTCCGCAGATTCAGCAATATGATGTAAGCGTCCTACCGATCCATGCCTGGTTGTCCATCGTGTCTTTCCTTTCCTCTGTCTGGTCTCCCTCTTCATCCTCGTCGTCCGTCCTTATTCCTACATCGTTCTCTACTTCCATCATCTTTCGAGAATACTTGTTTTATCTGTCTCCTTTTCTGCGTCTCTTGCCTTTGATGTCTTCATCCTTCATCCTTCATCCATCCTTCATCCTTCATCCATCCTTCATCCTTCATCATCCATCATCCATACCGAACACTCTCTTCCTTCCTTCCTTTGCAATGTCTCATATCGCTGACAATGCGTTGTTATCCTTCTGCAGGTTTCATGGTCCGATGATAGAGTAAAAGACAAGCGACTAGTAATGAACTACCTCATCACAACAGACAAAATATTCGGCGGTCAAGGCGTCGGAGCTGTCTATGACGGTAAGTGTATAAGTATCTTCCACGCGGCATTTACCCTGTCTGATGCAAAACCTCTCCGCAGGCAAAGCTATCATTTATATACCTGGCGATAAACCGGGACCGCCCATTACGCATTCCTTCAACGAGAGTGAAGCACGCGGGCGACCTTCTCGGCCCGACAAGCCAGCAGACAAGAATGTGCAAGTCAAGGTCAGCGAGAGAAGAAACCGAGTTGGGTTTACCCCTTCCTGACCCCTTGACATCTGCCGTACCTTCAGATCACGCATGCTCTGACGATCAATATGCTGGAACTGGCAACTCTCGTCCAAGGTCGCTGCGCTTTGGATGGCAAGTGAGTGCAGCCTTCAGCATAATTCTGTACTCTTTACTGACCTTTCTATCGTTAGTCTAAAACAAGCTCTGAACGGTGAGTAGTGCCACTGCGAGACTTGCTTTTCGTCTGCAAACTGACGTGCAATGCTCTCAGCTCTCAATGTGGCCATCAAGTATCACGCACAAGTTGCAAATCCTTCTCGGGCAAGTCGTTTGTAGATCATTGATTTCAGCAGTAGACGTTCTCCTAAACGTCTGTAACTGTTCAGGGTGCTACATTTTATGTTCCACCTAAGGATCAGGCGAAATTGTTGGGGTCCGGCCTTGAAGTATGGCAAGGTTACTTTACTGCTATTCGTCCGTAGGTTGAGGATCTCAGCTGTTGATCTCTACGATTATTAACGTCCATTCGCTCCAAAGGGGTATTAAGCAAATCTATATGAATTTCGACAGAGCAGCCGGCGCTTTCAAGCAATCGGGTAATTCTATTAATGTCCTTCTGCAAGTCCTGAAGCTGCGGGATCCTCGAGACCTCGAAGTTGCACGCATGCCGCCACGTCCACGAATTCTATTGAAGAGGTTTCTAAAGAATTTGACAGTTGCTCTTCGCTTCTCTCGGGACAAGAATGCAAAATAGTGAGTGTTATGGTCGCTTAGTACGCTCAAAGTCCTGCTGATACCATAACTTGGCGTTTACAGTAAGATTCGTAAGATCTCGGACGAGGGGGCGCGGGATTTCATGTTCGACGTAAGCGAAGGGAAGAGGGATAATGTGGCGGTACGCAGGCTATTTCTCGCATTCGACTTACGACTACACTAAATCTGTTCTCGTGTAATCCTCATCAGTCGTACATTGAGAACAAATATGGAATCAAGCTTTTGTACCCTCAATTACCATGCGTTCAATTGACAAAGATTGCCTGGTCAGTCTTTTTACCATCTTTTGACCTCCATAATGGCGCTCATCTTGAACTTCCCACAGGTATCCCTTGGAATGCATTTCGATTCTCCCTGGTACCCAGTTTCTCGGCAAGCTCAGTCCAGAGCAAGTCACGGAAATGCTGAAACACACGACAATGAAACCACCCGAAGCTCTAGCATATCTTCGAGAGGGCATCCGCCATCTGCAATTGACTCAAGAGAATCGCCTCCTCCAAGCCTGGAATATGCAGGTGGCGGCGGGGCGACCGATTTCGGCGAAAGCTAGGGTTCTCGATGCTCCTGAAGTCATTTATGCAGAGTGAGAATACTATCGGCAACGGTTGAAGGAATATATACTGACGTACCTGCTTTCTGTAGTGGAAGAGGGGGCCCCATGTCTCAGAAGGCTAGAGATGGACAATGGGACACACGAGGAAAAAAGGCTACCAAAGCTGGGGTTTCTGTTGATCGCTGGTTCGTTGTAGTATTTGCAGTGAGTCTTATCCTTCATCCGTTGAAGATAAATATGCTAAATTGTTCAACTCTTTCTAGGACGACAACACAAGTCGAGATGGGTTCCCTAGATCTGCTGTACAACAAGCGGTAATGGACTTCGTGCGTGCATGTCGAGAATGGGGACCTGTGTTTAAGAATCCACAACCCCTTATCCTCCACGTCGGGAATACCATGGACGTAGCTCGGGCAATTCGCGATGCTGGCAAACGAGCTGGTTACGGCACACCCAACCCTCCTCAATTCGTTCTCACCTTTGTAAGTTTGCAAGTCAGTAGACCGTATTGGGCTTCATAAGGCTAATCAATACATCTGAACAGATACCAACAAAATCGTCGCCTCAATACCCTTTGATTAAAGCAGCCTGCGAGACTATGTTCAATGTTCCTTCACAGAACCTGCTCATCCAGAAAATGAGGAACGCAAAGGGACAATACTGGTCGAATGTCGCTTTAAAGGTGAATGTCAAGCTAGGTGGTGTCAACCAGAGAGTCGGTCACGGTGCTGGCTGGCTGCCAGGTTTTGACCAAAGCCCTACCATCGTTTTCGGCGCGGAGTGCGTGTTTCTATTTGATCACGAGTCTTCAGGTCGACACTCCAGGCTAATCATGCTTCTTACCAGCGTCACGCATCCTGGACCCGGATCACTTCTACCCTCTATCGCTGGTGTCGTAGCGTCATTCGATAAGTATGGAATTGAGTATGTTGCGGAAGCAAGAGCTCAGAACTCTCGCGAAGAAATTGTAAGCACACATTTACTCTGCTTTGACGTTGTTCCCATCTTACGTCGCTTGTGCATATAAGATCGTGGATCTCGAGGAAATTGCCTGGAAACTTATCAAAAACTTTGGTAACAAGACTGGCAGGCCTCCCACCCGTATCCTCTTCTTCAGAGATGGTGTTGCCGAATCCCAATTCGACGAGGTTTGCAGAAGGGAGATTTCGGCCATTAAAATTGCATGCAACAAGCTCAAGAAGGATTATAACCCGGCTCTCACGTATGTCATCTGTGGCAAGAGACATCACATCAGTAAGTGCGGTTGGACCGATATGATTCTAGCGTAGCACTACTGACCATGCACTCGGTCCTTCCTGCAGAAATGTACCCAGCTGGCGATGGCCAAGCCGATCGGTCCGGTAATTGCCATGCAGGCACTGTTATTGATAACGAGATCACCCATCCCTATTATGCCGACTTCTACCTCATGTCTCATGCTGGTCTCCTGGGAACTTCTCGAGCTACGCATTACACTGTGCTACTGGATGAAGCGAGACTAGGACCTGATCAACTGCAAGCTACAGCGTTCCACCTGGCTCACATCTATGCAAGATCGACGAGGAGCGTTTCGATAGCAGCTCCGGCATACTACGCTCATCACGTATGCTTCCGAGCAAGACACCACGTAGGAGATGACGATTCGGCTATGTCAGATGTTGGTTCTGCATCGGCGGAACAGATGGATCAGCTCAGAAATCAAAAACTTGATACGGCAAAAGCTAAACTCTCCAAGGGAATCGGAGCTAGTCTAAAAGATTCACTTTACTTTATGTAAAATGGTCCTCACAGATTCCGTTACAATTCTAGTTAGCTTCCTCAAATTCAATAGATGAGGGATCCTTCAGCTGCTTGCACTGGTCTATAGCTTTTATATCCCAGCCCTCTCGCAAGGTTATCTTTGCAAGCAGGCCCATCAAGCAGAATTGGAACGAATCCAGAAGCTCCTCCTTTGGCATCTCTATCTTTATCGTCTAGTAGTCTCTCTCCTCTCTCAGCTTCACGACAAGCAGTCTCTTATCCAGCAAGTTCTGTTCATTAGCCAGCCAACATGCTCAGCAAGTTCTCTTCGTCAGTCTTCTAGCGTGCTCAACAAGCAGGATTTCATCTAGCAGCTTTCTCGCCTATCCGTCTCGCCTCTTTCAGTGTTTCTCATCTATTGTCGGTCTCTCCTGGTAGCTGCTCATCCATCGGTCTCTCCTTCATCGATCTCTTATCCATCGGTCTCTTATCTAGCAGCTCTCACATAGCAGCTGCGAGCAGATCCTTAGCCCATTCGTATACACACACTACTCGGGTTTCAACTACCAAGTCGGCCCCATTGCCCTTTGTGATTCATCCACCCAACCTATCTCCGTCTGAATTGGTCTTTTCTGTTGTTGTTGATATCGTGATATCACTAGTGGGTCTGAAACAAGTCTGAAACAAGTCTTCAGTAGTAGCAGTTAGCGGTGATTATCCTTTCCTTCTTTATGCTGGATCGTTGTAGCTCTTTCGCAATGCTTTTGGAATAGCTTAGGGCAATGCACATTACGAGCGTTGGAGTGAACCAAAGGTGGGAAGGCTAATAAGGTATTGAAAGACTGTTGAACGAATGTGTCAACTCACCATATAATATATAAAAGTCAACCTCTGAATGCTTACCTGAGGCTGCTTATGATGGTTATGCTGGATGACTATCGAATGACACCACACTATTTGGTGATCTCTGAATTTTCCCTTTTCGATTCACGTGCCGGGTTATGCTACAAAGCCTTACGTCACTTTGTAGCGGCGAGTAATCATGTAAGCAAGCTCAGTCATAATTCTCGATCATCCCAGCCATTTGAAAATCCATTGCAATGTGACGCGGTTGGCTGTTGAGAAGAGAAGCTGGTTGGATCTATACGATTCTATTGCTACTCCTACAACTATACTCGCACTCACTCGGCTACCTATTACGATACTGCTGCTGGACTCATCGCCGACTCCGACCGCGCCGCCACAGCCATCTGTGTCAATTTCGAGCTGAAGAAGGAAAAGGCTCAAGAGTGACGCTTTCTTTGAGCTGAAAGAGGACTCCGCGGAAGAGTGCTCAGCTTGTTACCTGTGCCCGTTCACTCCCTACCAACCTCGTTCACGACATCGCCATCATGTTCACCTTTGGACTCGGCTACTGGTTCCTGCCGCTCTTTGCAGCTGGCACTTGGTTTGGTGGGTCCAGCAGAACGATACCTAGCCATGTAGTTGGGAATGACCTAACACAGGATATTCCGCAGGCACACTCCTCGCCATGATGATCACCTGGCTTGTCGAGGGAAAGCCACACTATGCCTCGATGGAGCCCTCTCAGCACATTGCCTATATCAGTGACATTGGAGCACAAGGTTTAAAACCACTCTTCATCGCTGGAAGCGCAGTCACAGTCGTTGTATTCGACCTTACCTTTATCTCTGAAAGATGGCTAAGACACAAGGGGAGATTGGCTCATAATACTTCCAAAGTTCAAAAATTCCTATCGGCCTGCGCTATAATCTTTGCTATCGTTGGTGCCGCTGGACTCATTCTACTTTCAATCTTCGACACTCTCCGACACCCTCATCTACACGATGCTTTCCTAGCCATTTTCATGTGAGTCGCTTCTTCCTTTTTCATTTGGCTTGCCATTCTGCCAGAGATCGTCCTCCTTCTGACGCTCGTTTGTTATTTCTACCATGCACACAGTGGTGGCTACGTTATCGCCGCCATCTTCATTTGCGCCGAATATCAGCGTCTAGGAATCGCTTTCCGTCATTTCCGCATCCTAGCAATCTCATTCTGGATCAAGCTCGTCTTCATCTTTGTTGAAGTCGCCCTAGCTATTGGTGAGTGCCCGCTTTTCAACGACGTGCCTTGTTTCGGCTGTATCTTGTGTGCTTACACCTCTCTTGTTTCTGCACAGCTTTCGGAGTCACTCAAACCAAAGAGCACTACAATACCGCAGCGGTCCTCGAATGGGTTATCGCACTCATTTACATTCTTTTCGTCGCATCCTTCACACTAGATTTCCTACCTGCCATTCACACAAAACACGACCGTTTCCCAACACGTGAAGAAATGCACGCTGCCATGGAACAGGGTAATGGTCCTTCTTACTCTGGTGGTCCAACCTACCCTGAAGACTCTCATAGTCAACATAGCGGTCAACCTATGATGCATACTACTGGTGCTGGAGAGCCTGTCACTACAGCCCCCCCTAGACGCTTCTAGATCTGGTCAACCTAATCCCTTCCCTTTTCGCAAGAAGGGGACATCTCACGCATCCCATAATTTAAAAGGCGTACGCTCTATAATACATGCATTCTTTGATATAATATACCCCAGCATCCGCGCAGCCAGAATACACGTGGTTAATCAACACTAGGTTGAGTTTCTGTATCATCATATACCTAAATACACAGTAGTTACAACTCCTGTCGTTCTGAATATGTAGCCATAGAGTCATCCGTAGCAGTCGTAATACAGAAGTCGAAATCGAATGCAGCAAATGGCTGTAACCTCACAGTGGCGAGAGGTGCGATCCAAGACTGCAGGAATGCCTGACCAAGTGGACCTGGGTGAGAAGTTTGCTGTGCGAATAGAAAGCAATACTGCAGTATCACCAAGCAAGCAAGCTAACACCACCTGCTGCATGCATGTGTTGTAAAAGTGCGGAAGTATCGGCGGGTCTTTGATCAGCTTATAAGATAGGAACAAAGTATTGGACCAGCTTGCTTCTTTGCAATTCAATTACAATAAAGTATAGTTGGGATTAGCAAGAATGGCAGTACAGACAACAGTAAGCATCACTCAGATAACAACGGCTCTCTGTGCCCGTCGCTGATGCTTGACCTGTGCTAGATTTCGCCCATTGATGGGTCCGCGGTGGCTACGAGAGAACTGCCAACCAACGAGCAGCTCAACGCAGCTATTGAGAAGGCAGCTACGGCTCAAAAGTCATGGGTGCGTGCTCACTGCTCTCCATTCACTCTCTAGCAACCTTCTGACTGTTGGATTCGACACGCTTCCCTGGACTATGCATGACGCGCGCCACATCCATCTCTCTACAACCTCTCGCTTCTCTAAACAGGCCAAAGTCTCACTAGACGAGCGTATATCCATAATCAACAAGTTCATAAGCTCATTCGAACAACATAAAGAAGAATATGGTAGACAATTAACAGAGGAAATGGGTAGACCAATTAGATATTCAGCTGGTGAAATGGGAGGTTTCTTAGAAAGAGCTAGATTCATGGTTTCTATTGCTAAAGATCGCTTGAATGATGTTTCTTTGGTGGAAAGTGATAAAGAGGGATTCAAGAGATGGATTAGAAAAGAACCCCTTGGTGTTTGTGCTTTGATTTCCGCTTGGAACGTAAGTTTACTTGCTTCCCACAATGCTGGCTTCGTGGCGTGTAGAGCACGGGGGGGACTAGTTGCTGACTCTTTGTTTTATTTTGCAGTTCCCATACATGATTCAGGTCAACGCTTTGATCCCAGCTCTCCTAGCTGGCAATTCAGTCATCCTCAAGCCTTCGCCACAGACGCCCTCACCAGCGGACAATATGACTGCCCTACTTCTCGAAGCCGGTCTTCCAGAGGGCGTGTGCCAAACACTTCATCTGTCACTCGAACAAATGGATCTCCTGGTAGCACATCCCAAAGTCAATTTCGTTTCATTTACAGGAAGTGTCAAGAATGGATATAGAGTAGAAGAAAACGCAAGAGGAAGTAAAACTGGAATGTTTAAAGTGGTAAACTTGGAGTTAGGTGGAAAAGATCCTGCTTATATTAGACAAGATTGTGATCCTAAATTCGCTGCCGAAGAAATCGCAGATGGAGGTTTCTTCAATTCTGGTCAAAGTTGCTGTGCCGTTGAAAGAGTATACGTACATGAAAAGGTGTATGATGCTTTTGTGGAAAACCTAGTCAAAGCTGTATCTGTGAGTTTTTCAACTGTGCAGTGCGCTACACCCACCTTTCAGCTATTTAACGCAATTGTTCCTCTTTGTAGTCTCTAAATCTCGCCGACCCAAGAACACAAGAATCAACTCTAGGTCCAGTCGTTTCAACAGCAAGCGCCGATGCCATCCGCTCTCAAATCTCAGAAGCCGTCTCTCAAGGGGCAAAAGCGCTCATTCAAGAGGACAAGTACGCTTCTATTGCAAAAGCAGGATCAACATATGTCGCGCCTCAAGTATTGGTAAACGTCAATCATACTATGCGAGTAATGAAGGATGAAACTTTGTAAGTCTCCCCGATCTTGTCTTACAATGTCACTTATTATGCTTGAGCTCACATCTTTGTTTTCCTAGTGGTCCTGTCGTCAGTGTTATGAAGGTCAAGAATGACGAAGAAGCTCTGAAACTCATGAATGACTCACCATATGGTCTAACAGCATCTGTGTGGACGAACGATCAAGCGGCTTTCGACAAACTCCTACCAGATATCGAAGCTGGTACAGTATTCATGAATCGTTGCGATTATCTAGATCCCGCTTTAGCGTGGACAGGAGTCAAAGAATCAGGAAGAGGGGTATCACTCAGCGCTATTGGATACGATCAGATCACAAGAGCCAAGAGTGTACATACGAAAATCGTTGCCTAATCTACGCACATGGTAATACGAAGTGCAATAGAAATTTTCGCCTTTACGTGCTCCTTTACTCTGCAATTTATACGATGTCTCTTTGAAATTAGGTAAATCTTCAGACCATCCTAAACCATTCTAACGTTTCTGCTAATACGTTCGCGCGAGCGACCTAAGGGAAAGCTTCTTACATATCTTGTAAATTGAGGACCGGATCGACCTGAACCCGATATGACCGGTGCAGATTAGATCAGCTTGACCTTACCGAGTGTGTCGCGTCTTGCAGTCGTATTGACAAGCCCGCCGATTCATTCTCAATTCTCACGCTGGATGAACCATCCCATGGTGGAACGAGAAGGCAAGTTGTCAAAGAATAATTGAAGTACAGTGCCTCTACTCTAGAGACAATGTTTCTTTACATTGACATATCCATAGATTACTTTACGAACATAGCCATTTCTAGGAATGTTACAATCTGATAAAACAACCTTTTTTTTTCCGTCCAATAAGCGATAACACCGCTAATATAACTAAAAAACGTAGCATAGTACCGAAAACGAAGCCTACCGTTTGATTGTTTTCCAATGTCTTCTGATAGTGTAATGAAAGAACACCTAAAACATATTTCCCAAAGTCTGCCGAGTCACGATATCTTCATAAGGAAACACTTTAAGGAGCATATAAATCTAGCGTTAAGCCCAGAGGTAAATCGTACATATATGGTAAATACAGTCATAGCAACACTTTTGATGAACTTCACTTCCCTATCGATAGCTCAAATTCGACCAGCTATGCCAAACAACCAAAGGGTCTATCGGCTGTTTGTCCGTATCGTACATGAATGACAGAGCTGTTGAGGCCTAGGAGATAGGAGATAGTGCAGTGTATATTCGCTTGGAGCGAGTGTATCTCTTGTTCTGATGCTCTTTTCCAAGATGATGAAGAGGGACGGCTCGACTGGTTGTTTAATCCGATGATCCAGGAGACATCGTTTCGTCTTGCAAGTTGACTGCCTTACTATCTTTATGTTCAGGCATCTTATCACCACCACCACCAGCAATAGTAGCAGCATCAGTAGCAGTACTCTTCGGCCCATTCTGACTCTCTAAATATCTCCCTAATAAAACAGCAGAATTTCTAACATACGAAGAACTTCTTTTCCTTCTACAAGGTAAAGTTTTCTGTAATTTGATAGAAGCTTCTAAAGCAGCAGTAGGGAAATGAAATTCCGGATCCAATATTGTAGTTACGTGAAAACGTTCTGATGATTGTGTGGAACTTGAAGATGAAGAACGATCTCGACTCTTTCCTTCATTTCCTCTCCTTTCTTGCCTGACATTATGAGATGTTTTCTTTGAGTTTGTTGATTTAGCATCTCCACAGGAATTGAATGGAAGTGAGTCTCCCTCGTCGCTTTTCTGTAGTGCTTCGTTCTCGTCTACTTCTCTCAGGGCGCGCCTGTTACCATAATTCAGGCTACTTCTTCTCGCGTTAATGATGGACGAAGGAGGAGAAGTAGAAGGTGCAGATGTACCAGTAGTACTAGTAGAATAGGCTCTATTCTTCCGATTATTTGCAACCTGTCTATCTCCGCTTGCGTTGTCGTGATTAAAAGAGGAAGTAGCTTCATTCGAAGAAGAGATAGGATTTCGAAAACTTGAAAAACTATTTCGCGTTTTATGATTAGAAGATGAGTTGACTGCAGGAGCCGAATTGCCTTTATGATGATCTTTAGATACGACTGCAGAAGCTGGTTTGAATGGTAATGGAATTGTAGATTTTCCTTCGGTCTGAAGTGTGCATTTGTAAGAAGAGTCACGTGCGTTGAGAGGAGAAACAACAAAAGCAAAGCAGTCAGTAAATGCTTTGCCCCTCGTATCTATGTCTCGCAAGACTAGGCCTCCACTGCATTCTGGCCATCTGTCTGACGGTCCCTGGGAGCATGTTTCTCGGCATCTCGATCCGCCGAACTTCCCTCAACAGGTCGAGGCGGCGAAGCGGCAGAGTGACACACGCGCTTCCCAGCGAGCTTGTGGAGGGCAGTGAAGGGATGAAAGCAGACTGACTTTTATACCATTTGAGCCATTCACTCTCTGTCTTAATTTCGTGCATCCTTCGTTGTGTTCTGTAGCTTCAGTGACGACCCTGTAACATTCATCGTTCGAAATAGTGGAATAAGGTGAAGCAAAAACACAACGGCTCAGTAACACTAGTCAAAGTCGGGTGTAAGTATCTTTCGGAAGTCAAGCGGGACAAGAGAGGTAAGGTTGGCAAGGAGATTGGGTTGGATCGAGTCGGAAAGACTGGACGGCTGGGACGTGGAGGATAGACGGTCCAGACACCGCATCGTTCCATTGGTTTGCGTGCATCTAGGTCGCAGTAATGTGCAGTGCGTCGAGGTGCATAGCGTACTGGAGGAGCGGTCCCTTCTGTGCAGGAATTGCTCGATGAGAGTGTCTTGGCCTGCTTAACGAGTAAAAGGGTGGTCTAGACTCGGCGTAGTCTCGCTGCGGAAGTGTTTTCTGTGTCTAGACAGGCACAACACAACGATGTAGAACAGTTGCATTGTGCGAGCTTATCAACATCCACCCGCGCTGCGAATCGGGAGGAAAGTCGAATTCGGACTCGACAGAGAGGACTTGAGCGCGACGTCTAGCGTACCGTTGCGGGAAGGGCGGCGGCAAGATGGGGAAGGCAGCCATTGGCGGAGAGAGATGGATGGAAGAGAGAGAAAGAGAGGAAGAGTGAAAAGGGATGTAGCTCACCATTCCTTGTCCCTTACGGTATACGCAGCTTTGAAGCCTGAAGTATATAGAAATTGAAAGTTGTTGTCAGCGCTTGATTCGAGGAAAGGTGTGGCTTCCAACAGGACAGAGTGAGACGAAAGAAAGAGAGAGGGAGACTCACCAGCCATGCATCTCGGAGCATGATACTTGTTCGAGCAGTAGTAGGTGACTCTATGCTCTGAAGTGACTGAACACTTGAAGATGTAGCCCAATGCCTTTCCATTTCCTTTAATGATGGACGAGAGCAGTTCTCTGGATGGGAAAGCGTCGCCTAGAGATGGAAAGTTGACGAGGGTTGGCGAGCTGGTGGTGGTGGTCGAGGGTGACGAGGGTGACGAGGTTGTTGTTGACAGTGGTGTTGGTGTCTTGCCCATGATTGCGGTCTGCCCGTTCGATGAGAGGGAAGAAAGCTGTCGATGTATCCAGACCAGTCGCACGAGTGCGATGGAGGAATAGACTGCCTTGACAGACAGACAGACACAGATTGACTGACAGGTCCGAGTGAGCAGCGCAGGGAATGCACGACAGTCGAGAGAGTGAGTGGAAAGAGATGAAAGCTAAGTGCGTGTCAAGTGCTCGCTTGCTTGCTTGCTCGCTGCTTCGGAGCTCTTCCATCTGCCTCTTTCGCCGTTCTTGACAAAGGCGGAAGCAGGGAAAGCTCAATCATGAGAGAGGGAAGAGGCATGCAGAGGGAGTGAGAGTAGACACCGCCATGCTCCCCACCTCTTGTCGTTGCTCTTTCCTCACCTCACCTCGCCGTTCGCCAATCAGTGCTCTGCTCGCGGCCCACTGCACTCCAGCCGGCGAAGAGTGCCCCAGGACCGTTCGGAGGGCGAGTCACTCTTCCCATTGCACCTCTTTGTCGCGTCCGTCCGTCCGTCCCTACTCTACGCGTCCGTTCATGATGGTGTGTTTGTATCGTGTGTCTTTGTCCTCGTCCAAAGCGACCTCCGTGTTCGACAGGACAGTGCTTTCGTTCAGTTTTTTTCAGTTTTCCCTTCTCATTTTCAGTCTGAAGTAAAAGCAGTATCTCCAGTGTGTCAGAATGATATCTTCTTTGTCTAGTCTCGGTGTCCAGGCATCAATCGTACGTAGTGCAGAAGAGGAACAAGCTCGCCCGCTCGCTGAAGTGGCACGCCGAAAAGACCGATCATCGGTAGACTCTCAAGCAATAATACTAATTTGTACTAGATACACTCATTCTCACGCCTTCGAATCACTCCCGCTAATCTCCCAACCTTCTGCCGCTTCCCCAGTTTCTCCCAGATGGAGCAGTGGCACTAGCTGACCCAGCAGTGGGCGGTGGTGCTCTTCTCACAGGCTCAATCCTCGTCACTCCACCACTCGTTCTCTCTCTCCTTGGTGCTGCTCCTCCTCCCGCTCCTCCAGAAGGAGGTACATTCTCACCTAACAATCTTCTAAACCAGATTGGCGTATCTAGTATCCTCTTTGAACCTGGATTCGCAAGTGGGTATACTTCGGTCAGGTAATGGAATGCATGGGCCGAGATTATACCGGTCAGGCCCTCCATTACCACTGGTACGCCTCCTTGTAGTAAATCCAAGAGTAATAGAGCGTAGGAGAGGTATTTGGCAGGTATGGTGACAAAACCGTATAGATTCATTCTGAGTCGCGGGATAGGAAGGCATTAGCACACATCCAACAGGCGAGCAAGAGAATAAAGAAGCACTCACGGCTGCTCAGGCGAGAACTGAGCCCACAGATGCGTCAACGCCAGCAGTCCAGCGCGGAAGAAAATCATGCTCTTCAAGGGGTAATTGAGGGCCTATCATTATGCAATCCAAGCTTAACATATTCAGCCATTTCTTGCTTGTAGATTGGGAGAGCAAGCGTACGATTATAGACCCTCCCATTACAGTAAGTGCCCATGCTAGATCTGCAGTTCGACCTCTGTATACTCCTAATTATAACATCGTCGAATAGCGAACACGTCAGCAGTCTGTCAAAGATCAGGCGCTTTCCAGCATATTGCCGGAACATACCCTCTTCTAGATCTCTTGATGTCCTGAAGAGGAAGAAGACATTGAAGAGCGCACTGATACCGCTTCCTATAATTTAACGATAGAATAGGGACATCAGCCAACCTTGTTTGATCACGTACATCCTTCAACTCTACTCACCAGCATAAAAGAAAGGACTAATAAGTCGCCATATTTGAAACTTGCTGCGTATCGCAGGCCAATAGAACACTATGTTGTATGGTGCGAAAAGACCCAATAATGGAGGTAGCGTCACTGCGCCAGTGAGGGCTAGGAGTGTACGTGTTATAGGTGGCAGACTGAAGAACGCTCGCTGTAGCTCGGCCATGCTTGCTTTCTTTCTTCACTATCTCTTGGTTGAGCAGATCGATGACCTTCTTATGCTACTTGACGGCGTGAGTTGGGAAGTGAACAAAGATTGGCAAGCTGTGGACGGTGGTTTTGGATGATCCGATCACCTTTGTATAGCGGCGAGCTGGTAGCATAAGCAGGCTACATTGTTCCGCTTGTACAGGACCGTACCATGCAATAACTTGTGTGATAGGGAGCGAGCGAGCTGGCTGGCATCAAGCGGTCTCTGTTTTCGCGGTTGCCGTCAGTTCTTAGCGAGCTTTGTGGGTACGCATGGCCAGTGGAGGTGTATGAAAGTCCAAGCTTGTATTGGCATTCTACATGGTTTAATTGCAGAGCACGTCTTTATAATTTGACAACAACAACAACAATTCTGTAACTGGCTTCGTACTCCCCAAAAAGTAGTAGTGATTGCAATATATCGAAAGAAAGACTGTTCCACGTCGCATGATTACGACATTAATATTGATCCAGCCATGATAACGCATGCTAATGCTACGTAAGGGGACAGTCTCTCTCCTGTAAGAAGATAAGGAGGGTCCTCGTCAGCTTTGACAACTCAGGTCTGGTTCATGCAGACATTTCGAGAAACGCGGAGGAATCAACACGCACCTATACGTGACGCTTTCCAGATGAGACCGAGGAATCTAGGAAACACAAAGTAATAGACGTCAGTATTAACACACGCCTTGTCCAACTCGAAGTAGAGTCCAAGAGCAAGCCTCACCCATCCTTGTTCCTGTCAACTAGACCTGGAGCCGTCGCTCGTAGATAAGTGCATGTGCAGACCAGCAAGAGAAGGCATAGCAGGAGGGATTGAAAGTTGAAGAGGGCGGACTAGATCGCATAGAGAGCAAGTTAGCCACCTCATAACCACTACTTACTCAGCTCAAGCTCACCATCTCGCTGAATTACTCGACCCTGCCTCCGCTCGACGCTGCTTGCTCTTACAGCAATCGAATATCCCGCGTACAGACGCTCGCCCTTCCAGACGACAAGCAAGCTGGCGTAAGGTGAACGGCCAGAGGAGCAGACGCGTCTTCGAAGGCTACCGAGTGCCGTGTCAGTCGAACCTGGGTGTCGGAGGGCGAAGGAGAGCAGTCGTGTCAAGGTAACCTGCACCTGGCCTTTAGCACCGTCTGAAACAGCAAGTGAGGCCGGTGAAGCTGAACAGCTCGGAGAGAGCGGCAGCAAGTAAGACATTCACTGCACGCAGCCAACAGTGTCCTATGAAGGCAAGAGGTCCATCAGGAGTAGAATATCAAAGGCTGTATACACCACTCTATCGCATCAAGAGGAGCGTTGATGCACCATGGTGAACGTGATCAAGCCGAGCTTCGTATCGCACGAGGATGAGAAGGCGCGCCCTTTATCAATCCTAAGTGCAGAAGTATCACCTGATGGTAGTCGACTAGCTACTGGTGGATTGGATCAGAAGATCAAGATTTGGAATACTGCTCCTATACTACATGAAGAACTGGAGAAAGATGGAACAACGAAGAAGTTACTGAGTACCCTAGGCGCTCATACAGGTGGGAATCATTTGACTAGCAAGGTTTGAATGTACGCGTTAACGAAATATATCGCGTTACAAAGGCAATGTCCTTTGCGTTAGATGGTCACCGGATGGTCACTATCTCGCCAGCGGAAGCGACGATAACATTGTCATAGTCTGGGAGAAGGACGAGTGAGTTGAACCTCAACTATCTTCATTTGCGCCAGCCCTGACTAAAGAACGTCGTTGGTTCAATTAGCAATTCATTTGGAAGGAAAGTCTTCGGACAAGTTGAAGAGAATCATGAAGTTTGGAAAGCTGCGGGCCGACTTGTCGGGCACGAGAGTGGTACGTTTGCCGTTTTAAGCTATTTTAGAAAGTAATGTCCTTTTACTCCTAAAACAAAAATCTGAGATGGCACTATCGACAGACGTCAGCTCTCTCGCGTGGTCAAAGGATGGCTATTTTCTCGCTACAGGAGGATCAGACACGAAGATCATGATCTGGGAAACGGAAAACTTCAGTATGTTCTGGGAAAACATCGAATTCGTATCTATGAAAGCCTAACGTAGCTTCTTCTGCAGCACGTCAAACGATACTGAAATTTCACCAGGGCTTCGTGAAAGGTCTTGCTTTTGATCCAGCAGGAGAACTCTTGGCTAGTCAGGTACGCCTACCAGTTGTAGCTTGTGATCAAGTCATTCGAAACTGATGATATCGTTCATGCAGTCCGACGATCAATCAGTCTGTATCTGGAAGACTACAGACTGGTCTCTAATAGCGAGGATAGAAGACCCTTTCAAAAACTCCCCAAACGCCAGCTGGTTCCGCAGACTTAGGTGCGTTGGTATACTATCAAGGAGCTGATAAAGGTCGATGCTCATTACCGTCTGTGTCCTAGCTGGTCTCCGGAAGGTACATTCCTCGCTGTCCCGAACAGCGTCAACAATGGTGTTTTCGTAGCGGGAATTCTGAAACGTAGACAGTGGGACGCTGCAACTTCATTAGTCGGACACGACAACGTCATAGATGCGACTGTGAGCTACTTTCTCATTAGTGATACGATCTTTCCAGAGGAGATATCTGACGCTCGCTTTTCATCTTCAAGGCTTTCAATCCAGTTTCCTTCCTCAAGGACCCGAAGAAACCAGTCTCAGCCTCAAATCTCTGCTCGATCTTAGCAGTAGCTGCGAGGAGCTGTATATCAGTCTGGCTCACTTCACAAGTCAGACCGATTGTCGTATTTGACACTATTGTCGATCGAGACACGCTAGACCTGTCCTGGTAAGCAGGTAACAACCTTGCTGGAATGTGTGCTAGATGCTAACCGGCCCTCCACCCAGGTCTTCCGACGGAACGACGCTCTACGCTTGCTCGTCTGAAGGACATATCGCAGTCATGCAGTTTGGCCTTGAAGAATTAGGTCATCCTGCTCCGCCGGAGGCTCAGAAGCAGTACTTATCAACGTGGGGCTTCATCCCATCCCATCATCCGGTCGCGAGCAACGGTCATACCGTTCAACCGGGTCGAATTGGAACAGGAAACGCGCCAAACATTCTCATGCCTAGATCTAAAAAGCAAGCCAGAGCACAGACACCGCTTCTGCCAATTCCACCACCGGGAGCTCCACAGAGAATTACGATTAATCAAGCTGGTAAAAGAAGAATACAACCTGCCTTCCTTGGACTGGGTGGCATCGTGCCCCGACAAGGGTCGAGTGCGTCCTTGGCACCTCAACAGCCTGCGCATACATTGCAATCCGCTTTTCAACCTACTACAAGCTATGCTCAACCTGGACCATCGAGTATCACTGCAACCGAGATGGACATGATGGAAGCTCGTATGCAGGGCACTCCGGGAGGGGGACGCTTACCGACAAGAGTAAGCTCTTCTACAGACTATGCTAAGATTTTGGGGAAGTTGCTCACGCTCTTGTTTATAGACTCCTTTGCAGGATGTTGGAATGCCGTCTTGGGGCGCTCCACAAGATCAACCAATTCAACATGCATTACAGTCAGCGAGGAAACGAAAAGCAAATGAAATGGACTTTCACGACGAGGAAGAATTTGCAAGGTCATCCATGGCGCCGTATAGGCCTTCTGGTCGGACACTCGGTGGTGACAGACCCGTAGCACCACCTTACACTGGCAATGCTGTGGAGCTTCGACCAGCGTACGCACCGAAAACAATCACCCAAATACCGTCGGAAGAAGTACAATTGGCGGTACCGGCCATCAAAGCACATCAAGTTTTAAAGTGGGATCAAGATGGAGACGAGGCCGAGGTGTTGGAATGGAGAAATTTCGCAGATCGTACGAGTGAGCAAAACTTTTGCAGATTTCCGGAATCTACCAGCTGACTTGAAGAACATTTTCAGGACCCTCGGAAGTATCTCAAAGTAACACTAAAGGGAAGATACAATGGTTGGACTATTGCCCTTCTGCTGTAGTGAACGGAACTTTCGCTCCGGCGTTCGCTGCGATTTCCTGCGAAGACAATACCATAAATGTCTATTCGCCCAGCGGCAGACGGTTAGTAGCCGTGCCTTGTATAGCGAATTTTTGATGCTGACATGTATTTGTCATTCTCAGCATCATGCCAACTATGATCCTTGATGGACCGTGTTCCTTCCTAGATGCTGCGGGTGATTATTTGCTTGCTCTGACGAGTAGAGGATCTCTTACAGTCTGGTAAGTGCAACGCGATTCCAGTACTGGGTATCCTTCGATACGAGAGGAGTACGGACTTATGGCGTCGACTGTTCCCAGGGACACACGCAAGCGAAAAGCCGTCTTCAGGCCAACCAACGTCTATACTGTCACTACTCTCGCACCAAATGACATGCAGAATCCTCCCGTCATCAACACAGCCAAAGTCCGGCCCAATGGCTGCCCTATACTATCTCTCTCAAGCGGTCTGATTGTTACCTATGATCAGAATCTCGAAAGCTGGACGCAGATCAGCACTCCTTGGTGGAGTAAAGGGTCAGAGTATTGGGAAAGTCGTATTCGATCCAATAATTCTGCTGGCAGGGGCGTTGTCAAGATCATTGAAAGCGAGACAAACGATTTCCTGGCTGCTCGACCTGATCTGGTCACGATGGAGGGAGATGAAGCTCATCTTCGACCAAGCTTAGAGGGCGAAGAACAGAAGAAGCTCGGCAATGACGATGACTGGAAAATGGCTTTGACGCTCGGACATCTAGAAAGCCGTATGAATGCTGCCATTGCTTTGGATAGCCTGCCAGAGTACAAAATGTTCCTCACGACATATGCTAAGCGCCTAGCGGAGGAGGCTTTCAGAGGGAAAGCCGAAGAATTGATCAAGGAGTTGATAGGTCCTGTATATCAGTGAGTCATTTCGACCGGAACCTCCTAAGACCTACAATGGACTGATCCATTTCCAATCATCTTCTCTGTCACAGCAAACCTGGACGAGAGGATGCATGGCAATCTACGCTTCTAGGCGTGTCGAAGCACAGTCTCCTTCGAGAGGTGCTCAGCGTCTTTATGAAGAGCAAGACGTTCAACAAGCTGGCCAGCGATACGAACGAGATACTACGCAAAATGGCATCCGATGTTTAAATGCTCACAAGCGGTGCTCTGAAAGCAGTGTCGAAGCTCCACCAGTGCCATGTTGTTGTAATACGATATCCAAACAAGAAACGACATGCAACTTGCACAATGAGTTGCAACACTACCATTTAACAACCCTACGCCGTCTACAAGGGTCTGGGATTGTGCTGTTTCACTCAGCGCAACATATCGACCTACCGTGACTGACATATTTGCATTTTTCAAGTTCCTGAACGCGTCTGGTACATGAGCTTGGAACAGCGGGCAAATCTTAACGAAGCGTCTGGGTGCGCTAGAACGACCCGTCATGCACACTCCCCTAGATCGAATTTTGCGGAGTTCCATCCATAATCGAGCGTTCTTTTCACATGTCGGTACAGAGGCGAGCCCTAGCGTAGATGTTACGCCTACTGGCTATTTAGGCTCGCATATGACTGCCTCGTTATGCTCGCACCGGGCAAGGACAAGCTCCGCAAGACGGCGAGCCCCCACTCTTTGCGGACAGACACGATGTCCCCGCAAATTATGTCGAAGTAGATTAGGTGCGGGCATCCAAGACGCTTTGAGGACGCCTCAAGATCCGTCAAACCCCATGAACAGACGGCCAATCGCCGTGATCCGCATCAGATTACAAACCCGCCTAACCCACTGAGCCCATTGTTACTGCAAAGGTAATCACTTTTACGACAACATAACAGCCGCACGAGCTTCCTCGATGCTGAGCGTTCGACGGGCTAGACTCCTCTCGCACTCGCGTACCGGTACCTGAATCAGACGCATCTTGGCGAGGTTGCTTGATGATCCACTCTGGGATGCACTGAGAAGATGGAAATCTAGGGCAGCCCTGGGATGAAGCTTAGCACAATGGCGATGTGTGTCTCTCCCTCGATGGTCCAGATCGAATTAATTGTCTGCGCTATCCATCAGCTCTGCACGCTTTGACCACCTGTCTGGCAGATACAGAAGTATTCTGGGTACCGGTATTAATCCGCGAGCAGCTGAGCAATCTTACGAGAGACAAGAGGACCATGATATGAAAGTGAGAGCAAGAACTCGGGGAGAGGCTGCGTCTCTTTGCGGACGGCTTCCCTCAGGTGGCCACCTTCAAAGGGCTTTGCACGCGTCTAGGTACCTGAACCTTCTTTTCAAATTCTCCGAATACCGCGGTACGGCATCTTGCTTTTTGTATTTCTTCACCCTGAGCAGTCTCATTATCCTTCTCTGACCGTCTCTCACTTCTTCTCCCTTACCTCGCCTTGATGTCTGCTTAAAAGTGGTAATTGCCACCATGTCCTACGCATACCCGCTCTACGACACGTTTACGATACGAAGCTTGCCCTTCTGGATTGGGTGAGTAGTCAAAAATAGGTACAATGTGTGCTCTATACTAAATTTGGGGTCCTCACAGGGCACTTCTGTGTACATTTGTAACACTCATCCTGGTCATATATCCAAAATACATCACAGCTATCAAGAATGTCAACGGCCCTTTACCAACTTCACTTCTGTTCGGAAACGTAATAGAGCTGTTTATAAAGGTAGGCTCGATGATCAAGTCCTCATCCTCATCCTCATCCTCATCTCATCCTCATCGGCGGGACTGCCTTCTTCTTGTCCGACGACTCCATCTCCGCCTCGCTGACCCGGATGTTTGTTTGGTCGTCGATCCTTTCTTCGCGCGTCTCTTTGGCCACAATTCTCTTGTTCTCCACTGGGGTCTCTTCCTTGCACCTGCATGCACGCCTGTAACGATTCGTTCTTGTTCATTACGACCTCAGGACTCGGCGCCATTCGAACTCTCCTGGTCCCGCACGTTCGGCGGCATCTTCAGCCTACGATGGGCTTTCGGCGAAACGCGCCTCTATCTGTCGGATCCTGTCGCCCTTCAGCATGTTCTGGTAACACATTGCTATTCGTATCCTAAACCGAATCAGCTCCGCGACTTGATGTCAGGGGCGCTTGGTAAGGTGAGGCTACACATTCACTGGCTTGCACGAATGTATACCGGCTATACTGATTCTTCTACTTACGTACTGATTAATGCTGCAGGGACTACTTTTCGCCGAAGGTAATGACCATAAAAGACAACGTAAGATTGTTGCGCCTGCCTTCTCCTTCGCCGCCAATAAGCAGTATGGGCATATTTTCAACGACAAAGCAAAAGAGGTAGGCTACAATAGGCTATAATTGCCGGCGAGAACACTCCACTGACAGTGATCATGTACTCCACCTTAGCTGCGGGACAAATGGGCGGCATCGCTTCAAAGATCTGTTGCACTCGATACATCCGTTCTCGATGTCTCACAAGGTGTCGCTCAGTGTACAACAGATATCATAGGATTAGGTATGTCGTTGATTCTCCTCGGCCATCCTACGCGAATTTCAGCTTACCTGTACTGCTCTGCCAACAAAGCGGGCTTCAACCACTCCTTCAACTCCCTCTCTACAGGTCAATCCAAGCTCATCACTTCCTTGAACGAAGTCGTAGGGTCTTGGAGCTCTTCCATGCTAGGTGTACTACAGCGAGCAACGGCAGTACGCTTTCCAGGTTTGCTCAAAGTAGCCGCAAAACTCCCCTTTCAACGCGCAAAAGCTCTCAAGAGGTGCTTTTCTGTCATTCAAAAGGAGTTAGAGGACATCTTTGAAGCCACCGCTTATTATCATGATGATCAGGCCAAGGACCTCATCAGCTCCATCATAGAAGCTAATGCATCGACTGCAAAGGCGAAGGACACCCTCAGCAAGATTGAAATGATGGGACAAGGTGAGCTGGTTCCTGTCGCTTTCTACCAAATCCTACCAGGAGATCGCACTGACTATGTAGTTACTTTCCATGCTTGTTACAGTCGCCACGGTGGCTGTTGCAGGCCTTGAGACGACCGCTACATCAATCACGTGGGCGCTTCATGAGCTATCTCAGAATCAAAATGTGCAAAAACGATTGAGGGAGGAAATTAGAGAGGTGGTAGATCTTAGCGGTGGAGACTGTGATTTTTCGGACGACGATATCCACAGCATGACCTACCTCGATGCTTTTGTCGTAAGCTATCTGCTTTGTTGACTTCCCCATCGGGACAGCCTCTGACTGAAAGGTCTATATCTCACTCTCACAGCGCGAGCTACTGCGCTTCTATCCGCCTATCGAATCGACTCTTCGCGAAGCTGCCAAAGATGATCTTCTTCCATTGTCTGAACCTCATCTGTCTCGCGATGGGAAGACCTATGTCACCCATATCCCAGTCCGCAAGGGTCAAAAAATTATCATTGGAATTCTCGCTCACAACAGAGACAAAGCAGTATGGGGTGATGATGCAGACATTTTTAGACCTGAGAGATGGCTCGAGTGGAATGAAGACACTGACTCGGCAGGGAAGGCCTATGAAAACGATAGGAAGGGATCTTTACGATCTTTTACGGTGTGGAGCTCGACCCTCAGCTTTTTGGGTGAGTGCGGCATGCTACTTTTGTCTTCAGGCAGTGATAGAAAATAGTTGACCCTTCTTCCTTGACAGGCGGACCCCGAGGCTGTCTGGGCTACAGATTCGCTCTTCGTGAAATCAAAACGATTCTTGCTGTCCTTCTGGAGAGTCTCCAATTCGAGCCGAGAGACAACAGTGAGTTGATTGATTCTCGGTGTGATATCCTTCGATATGCGTGGTATAAACCTGATGTCTCGCTGTCTCATTATGCGTATCAGAAACTACCGTCATCAAACGGACTACTTTCGTGGCCCGCCCGCTGATTGAAGGAGAAGAAGAACTAGGCAATCAGTTGCCTTTAAAAATATCATTTGCTCCCTCAAGAGAGCATTGATCCATAAGTGCCAATAAGTGCCAGGCTGATCCAATTTCCCTGGTACCTATATGAACCTCTTGAGATAACGTGGAGGTATTGACTGATCAGGATACGACTACTATTTTACGACATATACGACCGCTTTTTAGACTTTTTTAAACTATAGAATTGCTTGCAGAGAGTTTGTGGTAGCCTTCGAGACACTCACAATTGTTATGCGAGGGATACAGAACTGGGATACTTGGACAGACGCTCATATAGCAGGGAATTTCTTAGCAGAGCAATATTGTCCCAGATAGGGTATAGAGGCGGGAATAGTGCAGACAATTGGATTAGCCATCATACTCGCCTTAGGCGTCAAAGCAGGACTAGCTGTTGTACACTAGACAATCACCATATCAATGTTTTCTGCGCAATGGATTCAACACTTGAGCAGGAAACCCGTCGGCAGCCAGAGACTGCTGTGTCGCCTTTGCCAAGGCTGGAAGTAGGAGAACTGCCACTCTTTCAAATGCAAGGTTCCGGGAAGGAAGTTCCCATTCACGCTAGATATACAGTATACGAGAAGGGAAGGGAACGGAGTCGTACGACGTGACGAGCGCGAGGCCACAGCGTCAAGCTTTGGTCAACGACGTGTCGTTCTGGAGCTCGCAAGGCTATGTGAGTGAGTGAGTGAGGAGGAGAGAGCTGTATGGAGCGGGACAGTTGGAGAGAACAGAATGCATGTAGTGCGGCGGGTAAGCGATAGTTCTGCAGCTTGGGTGTGTCCTGTTTTCATACACTGGTGTCTTCAATGCATCATGTTTGGGCAGCGAGCCAGATGCGAGGCGCGAGTGGGACTGAGCCAGCTGCTGGGGGAAGGTAATGCGTACGTAGACATGAGGAGGGTGGGTGTGCTAGGTGCACCCGCTGTCCATCGGTGGATGCCTCGAGATGCCTGTCTGTCAAGTCCGATGTCACCATTACCCACGACGCCTGCATTTGCCTGCCAGCAGCTGTTACAATTAGAGACGGCGACACCCGTGCGCTTTGTCTGGCCTTTCTCTGCTCTTGTCCAACTTCACCACATCACCCCACTTAACTCTGCCCTGCTCTGAACTGTCTGAAGCGTCTGCATCATTACTCTTGAGCTCCATCTTCTGTCTGCTTGAAACGCATCCTGGAACGAACTCGACTCGCTCGACGCGCAGTCTGCAGTAGCCGTGCTCCGGACTCGAAGAAGCGTACAGCGTGCAAAGACTGTGAGTAAGGAGGATTGCTGGCTGTACTCCAGCTCTTCTTCTTGTTACACGTGCATACATCGCTGATGCCTAGCCTCTTGCTGTCTGCCGGCTGCCGTCTGGAATGCTTTAAAGACTGGAAGCCTGCTTTCCACAGAGCACAAAACAAAGCCGTCAGCAGAAAGGAAGGGAAGGTAACCAAGTGTAGCAGTGACGATAAATCGGGTCCTTACGATTCACATCCTACGTGACTTTCACCGTGGCACTTGAACACCCATCGGCATAACGCGAATTTGAAGAAGTCAACAAGCCAAAGGGTAATCAACAGTGCCTGCCGTGAATTAATCAATAAAGCTGGCCGAAGGCTTCCAGTTTTACCGGAGGAGGAATAGTTAATAAACACCTGGCCGTGCAAAAGCCGAGATTTTTGTTAGTGTTTTCCAGTGGCGTGATTCGTACACCACGCTATTTAGGCTGCCGCTGCCTCAGAAAGAAGAACCCATCACCATCATCAGAGCAGCGTACGTCGCTTGTGCGCTTCTGTACCGCACCCCCTCCACTTTCTGCATTCTCTTCAGCCACAGCGCATCAAACTTTCAAAAGACCGTCTGTCCGCCAGCCCCAAAAAGTCCAACGCAGAGGACCAAAAAGACCGGGGAAGAGTCGCCAACCGGTCCATCATCCGGCTGTCAGAAAGAGTTGAAGAAGCTTCGAGTCCTCTGTGAGAGTGTTGACGTGCACGTTTGGCTGTCTACCGACTTGAATTCCCGAAGAAAGGATACAAAACGATAGTGAAATCAAACCGCCGAAGCGACGGGATTGCACACCAGCAGCAAAGGGAGGGAAAGAAGAAAAAGAGCGGCAACCATCAGGAGCTTGGCTTGAAACCCAACGCGAGATATATACGACTCGTCGTTTCAATCTTGAGAGTTAGGGGAGAGCAGCTAGGAAGTAGGAGGAGTACTATCGTTTGGTGGATCATCCCGTCATTCTTTGAGGAAAAAAGCTCAACAGAGACAGAAGCTTTCCAGTTCCAACTTGCTCGCGACGGAGGATAGAGTCTTGCGACCGTCGCTTTCAGGGAGAGAAGTGCGAGTAGTATAGATATCAAACAAAAGGTAAGCATTCAAGAAAGCCCTGATCCACACCCGTCGCACCTCCTTCCTCCAAACCCAATCTTGAGCTCTTTATGGCCTGGCGTGCCTGCTATGCGCGGCCGCGAGAAGTCGATTGGCTCACGATGTGCACGCAGCCATGCAAGCGGACGCCGGACCTAATGCTGCAAGCAAGGCGCAAGCGCATGCTGCAGTCTACAGGACGGTGGTCTGGTCTGCTCTGCTTTAGCTGCATTGCTTCCGCTCGGATCACGAACAGAACAAGCGAGTAGCTGGGCGGCAATGGATTGACTGCACTGGCAGACTTCTGCAATTCACCAGCCTTTCCGGCAACGATAGCACGAGAGCAGACCTTAGCAGGAGCAAGGTAGTCGAGGGTACAGCAGACGGCGGTACTTCCATCCTTCTTCCTTAAGGGAAAGCGGCACGCCTGCAGGGACGGGTCAACACGAGCATGGGCACGACAGCTTAGAAGTCGAAAGAACTCGACAAGACAAATTGCTGTGCTTGAGTTACCGTGACAGACAAGTCTGCCTTGATGGAGCCAATCTCGCCAGACCAGAGCAAGCTGTAGAGCTTTGCTGTTCTGTGCCTCCTGCTTCTACTCTTTCCTTGCAACACTATTTCTGGCGGTCGGTCTGCTCTACCGCCGCTGCGTTTTGTGCACACTGGGCATGCGGCCAGTTGTCCGTTTATGCAGGAAGCTTCTCATATCCTCCTCATACTTCTTCACCCAACTCGAGTGACCTAGATACTCCTGATTCCACGTAGCAGAGCTGACCATTTGTTCACCTACACCCTCCCTGTTAAATCATCTACTATACTCCGCCCATGCGTCCATGCGTAATCCGTCTGCTTATCATACACCCCTCTGGAAACGTTCTTGGTCATCCATCTTCGAAACTTCACCTGACACAACAATGTCAATATGCACAAATTACCTATCAATAGATTGCTGTCGCAAGAGACAAGAGAAGGAAAGAGGACTCATTCGCTTGAGGCTCCTCCGCTTGCAACCTTCAAAACAACCAAGCGCTCTGGCGTTGCGGGCTTGAGGGCTGGCGTTTGATCAAGCCGCTACCGAGAGCTCCGTCAGCGAACCTATTCAAAGGAAGACAAGTCAATCTGTTCGCTCTCGTTCTAGAATCAATTCCACTCTTGCCTCCGTTTTCGCTAGGCCTGAATTGAACGTAGTAAACGACAGTCAGCAGTCGACTTGTTTCACAAAGATCGCACATTGAGCAGCCGGACATTCGGGGCCTACCACAACTTTAAAAGTCATGGACCAACGACTGCAACAGCAGCAGCAAGGGGCACAGCCAAACCATTTCCAGCATCAAAATAGCTACAATGGTTCTGAATCGCCATTCTCGAACATTCCCATTCATCTGCAACACTATCACAACGCGCAACAGCAACATCATCAGCAATATCCACAAGGCCAAGATCTACAACATTCAGTGGTGGATCATCAGCACAATCAACAACATCAAAATTCGTATCAGTATCAACAGCAGCAACAGCATCAGCCATTTTACCAACATCAACCACCTTCCGATCAAGCTCAATACACGCGCAAACCCTCAATTCGTACCAATACATCTTCAAGCACTACGTACTCTACCATCTCTTCTATGACAAGTGCCTCTTCGTCTGTTGCCTCTCCGACAGCTTTCTCACCTTCATGGGCTAACCAGTCTTATGAATCACCACTGTCGAATGCCGATAAAGGCAATGATCACACGTTCATAAGATCTAGTCCTTATATACCTGAGGAAGACTCAAAGGTCGTTGCGACTGAACACCATCATATACAGTCACGTCCGATTATCGAACCTAGCATTTTGCAAAAGCAAAATGAACACAAGCCCACGCGAGAGGGAAATCAAAGTAGTAGAAATAGTGACCTTAATGTCGCTAATTTCCACACGAGCGGAACAAGCAACTCTTCCTCCGATACAGTCTCCGATGTCAAACCACTAACGCAAGTACAAGAAGCAAGTCCGGCAGGCTCAAGCGAACATCGAGATCGTTCTACCTCTTCCTCTTCTTCATCGTCTTCGCTCCTTTCAAGCTCATCCGCAGATGGCGGACCGTACGAAACACCGCTAACTGCAGCGCTTAGTCAGACTGAGCAGGCGGCAAAGCAGAAACAGTCGCTTAGCGAACCTGGTTACCCCTTCCCTCCCGTTTCAGCTGTCATTCAGCAGCAAAAGGAAGAATCTAGGCTCGCAAATCAGAAGAGCGAAGATCCATGGAAGCACACGGACGACTTGCTTGCACCGTCAGGCAAGTCGGCCACAAAGCAGTCGAGCGGGGTAACGTCCGCGTCGATAATCTCGCTGTCCAGACCATCACAACCCGCGAGCGCTACAGCACAACAGCTTGTCTCAACGTCGCAGGCAACTACCCCTACAGCGGTAGACATGGACCGCCGTGATTCTCAGTCTTCTTATGCGTCGTCGCGCTCAAGTGATCAACCCAAGACAACGTCATCAAACACAGGGAATGCAGCTTCTATATCTTTGTCTCAAGGCTCTTCCTCATCCACTAATTTGGCCAAGCTGTCTTCATCATCTTCGCCGGCGACTCCAGGAGGCGGCATGGCTGGATTTAGCCCCCTAAGCCCTTTAGTACAGCCCTTCAGTCCATCAGCCAATGCTGCCACCTTGCCAGGCAAGCTCGGTGACTTGTCCAAAGCCACCTCGTTACAGAGTACTTCCACCCGCGTAGCGAAGTCACAACCAGGAAGCGAGCAGTCAGCATTCCAGCCTCAGTATCAGGAGGCACAGCACCGGAGTCAATTCGATATATCAATAACTTCCTCGTCGTCGGGCGATACTGGTTACTTCTCAGGCTACGCACCGTCGCATGGGCAACTACAGTCTGGAGCTTTACTTGCACTACAGAATGGAAGTCAAAGCAACGCTCATGATCATAATTTGCCTTCAGACCGGTTTCGAGAGGCTGAAGCCGAACGCCAAAGGTCATGGAGCGAAGATGAAGCTCTAGCGATGCCTAGCGCGCCTGTCCAGGGTGGTGGTGGCTTCGGCTCCTCGAATCTACCGCAGTCCGTTCTCCAAGCGCAAGCACAATGGACACAGTCACAGCAAGTCATGCACGAGCACGTCGAATCTTCGCTCACTAGCGGAGGCCCGGCTCATACTACAACATATGCTTGTGGTGATCAAAGGTACGGCAGGCATGCAGGCCAATATACTACAACAGCATCTGCCGTCAATACATCAGTCTATCCGAGAGGCGCTCCTTCTGCGCTTCGTGGCATGCCAGTTGCTAGAAGCAGCGAGGGTTTTGACGCCGGCCTCTATGGATACGGCCCACCTTCTGTCTCCGATGTGTCGACAGCCGGCAACGAGGAGATCTGCACAATGTGAGTCCTTCGGTACGCAATGAAGCAATAGATGGGCTCTAACGTTCCCTCTCCTGCTTAGTTTTGTGGTTGGATTCCCTGAAGATATCCAGGAACGTGAATTTCAAAATATGTTCCTCTTTGCTCGCGGCTTCGAGGCTGCCACATTGAAGATACCAGCTTCTACTGCTGCTGCAAGGGAACGAGACGCTGCTGCTGCTGCTGCAGTCTCTGCTATAGCGGCCACATTGCCGGCCTTCAGCGCCCCACCACCCCCGCCCGCTTTAGATCCAAGGCACGGCTATGGTTCGGGCGTGGCATCCTCTGGAGGTTCTAGTTACGATCATCTCAATAACTCTTTGTACGAGGAAACGTTCCATGCAGCTGCAATCGGTAACGGGAATGGATCTGGGCCTCATGGTCAAATCGACAATGCACAACGCGTTAGCTCCGCTCTAGCGGCGGCTGCTCTCACTGCCACCGCTTCTACAGCAAGTCTGGCCAACACAACTAACAAGAAGCAGATCATCGGTTTCGCAAAGTTTCGGTCAAAAGACGATGCAATAGTTGCTCGCGATGTGCTGTCCGGCCGGAAGATCGATCCAGAAAAAGGCTGCGTCCTTAAAGCTGAAATGGCCAAAAAGAATTTGCACGTCAAAAGAAGTGGCACAGAAATTCAAGGATCTTCTCTATCAAGTCTGGCTCTGGAGTCCACTCTGCCACTACAATGCGAAGGCGCAAGTGCATTGGACAGGCTGGCCGAGCGAGAAAGGCAAAGGGAATGGCACGCACGGATGGCAGCAGCAGCTGCCACTGGGCAGCAATACGACATGCGCTCCAATTATCCCACCGAGGCAGAATATGCTGAACGCGAACGGGTGCCAGAAACAAGGAACGAGCCTGCAACGCGCAAATCTAATTGGCCTGATGCAGCCTACGAAGCGTTCCATTCAGTTCCATCAGAGCCACCAGTGCCAGCCAACGCGGATCGACGCTTTTCCTCGTCATCTGCGGCTACTGGAGCTTCATCCGATCCGCCATCCGCTATACAGTCATCGGCTGCGGGCGATGCAACTCGGCACAGACTCGTATCAGGAACTTCCAACTTTGGCAAAAGTCTATTGCAAGAGATAGATGATCAAGAGGACGCCAGTTTCCCTCTACCAGACCCTACGCCTGGCTTTGGCGCATCGGCATACTCCACCGCCTCAAGGGAGCAGAGCAGAAGACGTCAGCCTCCTCCTGCAGCACTTCCATCCAAGTCACCAGCTGTCTCCACCGGCTCTTTAGGCGGTCATGTATACCTAAACGAAGACTATAGCCAGCTGAGCATGAATGGCCATCATGACAGTGATGGGTTTTTGCAGCCGCTTGCAGCACATGAGCCGTCCGGCGCGCAAAGGGCTTACCACGAACAACTCTACAACAACCTTCACGGGCCGAACTCCACTACACCGACCAGCGCTACGATCTCATTAGGTGCCGTTTCAAGGCGGTTTGACTCGCCAGATGTTGTTTCTCCTACCTTCACTGAATTTCGGCAGCCCAGGACGCAAAACCGAGCTGACGACAATACACCTATCTCGACGTTGTATGTCGGAGGCCTGCCATCGTCCCTTCCTAGCCTCGCCGGTAGTGCCAGCGCTAGTCAGCTCGAGGATGCCCTTCGAAATGTCTTTGCACGATGCCCCGGGTTTAGAAGAATGTCTTATCGTCACAAGAGTCAAGGGTAAGCTCCCTCTTTTCTGAAGTACCGCCCATGCCTCTCTGACATTTACTGTAGTCCCATGTGCTTCATCGAGTTTGAAGATACGCAACATGCGACAAGGGCTCTTAACGAAATCTATGGTCACACTCTTGGCGGTTTAGTGAAGGGCGGGATCCGGCTTGCTTACAGCAAGAATCCTTTAGGCGTAAGGGTTTCTGGATCAAATGGCCCCGACTCGCCAACACCTTTGTCTCCCGGGTATTTTGCAAGCGATGCCTATAATCAGTCAAACTACTATGGCTCGCCTACATCTCTTGCTCCACAGGCGCAAGGGCCAGCGCCAACTTTGTCGACTCACCCGACCCATTATAATCCTGGACAAGGCTACTCGCAACATCTTGGCGACTACAACAGTCCACCTGCTTCGCAACAAGCCTTTCACATGGCCCAACAAGGATATCCTCAGCACCAGGGCAACTTCCATCAAATGTCTAATCAGCGACACGCTCTTGAAAGAAGAGCAACGTCACCCGCAAGTGGTCTAGGCTCGAAATTCTCTCCCTTTGCGCTAAGGCCTTGAAAAGTAACTTTCTTCAACATCTCGCCAAGCCTCTATTCTGCTGGCTATCATAATTTTTCTCTCATTCTACCCGGCATCCCCAGCATTAGCAGGTTTTGCTTCATCCGGCAGCTATTTCAACTAGATCAAACATTGTCCGCATACACCATTTTCTTACGTAGCTTTGACAGCTGGACTTTCAAGATTGGCCCTATACTCATAGCCCGAATCGAATTGAAATCCTTTCAGACGATTCCCAGACTTTCATACATTGCATTTTTGAACCGGGCATTTCATCAAAACGATGCAGAACGAGGTTCGCCATCCACTTCCAAAACCTAGCTATCTAAACAATACACGTTTCTGCACCGTCCGATCTATTCAAAAACATCGTTTCAACAACCTTCTGTTTCGCAAATCGTCAGCTGCAAAAAGCGTTTTTCCAACCTGAAGTTCAATCAACAAATAAATACCGTTTCAGTTGTGTATTCTAGTTTCATTTCTAGCGCAATGTAGTGATCAATGCAAGGAGGTAGTCATCGGCTGATTGACACAATGCTGACTCGGGCTCGAGGGCGCTCAACACGAGCTAGTGCGAATCCAGTCCATATGTGCATGAGCCATAGGAACATTTCGGTCGTTTACTCTCTAGGTCGCACTCAATACCCTGCCGCACAAAATCAGACAGCCTAATCGAACAAATTACAGCTCATGCCTGCGCGTGTTCGAACAGATCCCGTTTCTTAAAATCTCATTGAAGTAGCGGGATGAAGTCTACTTAATTTCTGCTCTTTCTGTAGTCTACCTCAGCTGCCACAGCAGATTCTTCGATTGTATCAGTGATACCGGCAAGGATTTCTGCTGCTCTGCTGTGGTATTCTTGCTGAGCTTTGACAAGAGAAGACAAGGACTTAAGGGAGTCGGGCTGGCAGCGTAGCATGAGGGGTTAGTATATTTCAGTACATTTCCAACACTTGTCAATAGAGGCCGTCCTCACATTATCCAGGACAGCCCGCATGAGGTTGATGGCTTCTTCGGTAGCCGTGACCAGAATTTCCTCAGCAGCTTCGACCTCAAGTCTAGCTTGCTCAATCTTCTGAGCGTTAGAGACGGCAGCAGAACTGGCGGTACCAGTACCTGATCCGCTCAAGTGTTTATACTTGGCTCGTGCAGCATCAAGGGACAGTCTGGCAGACTTGACGTGCTGTCTAGCTTTCACAGCTGCGTTGATCTGATTGTTCAGGGTGGAAGTCCAAGGCTTGTAGAAGTTGTTCGTGATGGCGGAATCCTGTGCTAGTCTTGCCGCTCCGATCTTGTCTTGGGCGACGGCATAGGCTTGCAGACTGCGACCCAAGCGAGTGTCCCCTTGAGATGTGGCTGAGGTGTCAGCGGCGGCCGCTGCGCTCCCTCCAGTCAAGTCGAGGGCAGCTAAAGATAGGTTACATGAGCGTGTGCTGGAACAAGTTACTGTTGAAGCGGGTACTCACCACCAGCTGCAGCGCGAGATAAGGCATGAGGCAAGGTTTTCTTTTGCTCGGTGACCTTTGCGGTAGGCTCAATCTTAGGGAGAGCTGTATTCTTCGTAGCTTGACTAGCCCAGAAGGTCAGAGAATGAGACACGTTGGATCCAATTTCGCCGAGGGACTCGTTGATGTTGGTTGGGTAGTCATAGGCTTCTGTGGAGTAGACCTTAGCTACTCTCAGGAGAGATTGATGTGCATCTCGGAGAGCGTCGCAGCGTCTTTCAAGAGCCTTGTACTCTATATGGACCAAGGAGTAAGATCAGTTGCTGTCTCTCTTCGAGGCCTCGAGGAGCTTGCCGCCACTCTCAGCGGTCAAAGACTGTAAGCTGAAGAACCTACCTTCTGGCAATTCAGTCACCCCGTCTTCGTCTGTTCGCCCAATGCTCTCCTTGACCGTCTGCTGAAACTCGGACAAGCCCTTGGTGAGCTTGCTCGAGGTGCCGGACAGGTCGATGCCCTGGACGCTGTTGGCAAGATTGCCTCCCAACGAGGAGAGGTTGGCGGAGAAGTTTCTACCAAAGGCAAGGAGCAGCAGTCGATAGCGATGCCGAGGTGATGCATAGAAGATGGCCGTTATTGGTTGTGTCGTGTTCAGTGTTCGACGAGAGAGGCCAGCAATGCAGTGCATGACGCGAGGCAGACAAGGAAGCGAGACAGTCAGGATCCTGGAGCGGCGGCAAGCTGTTGGACATGCACTCACTTCCACGACATGCTACTGCGTGTATCGGTGTAGATTTGCAGTGCTGTTAATATCGCTGTGTTGTCACTCCGTTAAGCTGCACACGTCGAGTGTTTCCAGGCGTCAACCAGCTCGCACGTCGCACAACTGAAGACGAAGACGATGATGATGGAGTGAAAGCAGCGGCACAAGACAACTATCGTACTTGACTTCTGCGAAAGCCGCCATCGCTGGCCCAATGGCCGCCGCCGGGCGATTCAGCGCTTTCCTCACAGCGCGACCTCGACTCGGCCGCTCGCTTCAGCTTCTCGCTTGGGCGCCCGTCGTTGCGTTCGTCACCCAGCATCTGGGCAGTGTAGTTGTGATTGAAGGAAGGTGTGTGCTTCTTGCTGCGGCTAGACGTGGAGTTGCTGCTGTGTTGATAAAGCTGGCTGACCTCTCTTGTCACTTTATCAGATCAATGCAGGCAAGCGGACTGGAAGATGAAATCTTTCCTGGGTTTGCTAATGCCATTTCTCCAGCAGCCAACCTTCAATCCTGACACGTCCATGCTACATGAAGATGTCGTTTTGGTCAACAAATTGGCGCCTCTGCGCAATCGCTTCAGAATCGGCGATGTAGTGACATTCTGGTAAGCTACAGACACTCTTCCCGCCCACTCAGCTTTTAGCTGATCCCAATGGATATACGCAGGGCTCCAGGCCTCAACTATCCAGTTCTAGTAACGAAGAGAATCGTGGCATTGGAAGGCGATATTGTGCGCACTCTTCCACCGTGGAAAGATAAAACAGTACGGGTACCCAAGGGTCATGCTTGGGTAGAAGGTGACGAACCTATACGTTCAAGAGACTCGAATACATTTGGACCCGTAAGCTTTCTTGTTCCCTGACAGCTGTGAATCTTCTCCTCTGATTTCGACTTCTGCTCAGCTCGCCCTTGGCCTCATTGATGGAAAAGTTGAAGCAATTCTGTACGTTCCGGCGCTCGATACGCTTCGGCGAATTTCAGGTCCCAGTCTAATGCTTTTCGTATTGCCTCCAGTTGGCCTCACTGGAGATTTCGCTGGGTCGACACTGTGCTGCCGCCCCAAGCGCAACGCCGAGTAATGCACCATCGCAAGAATATAACATAGTCACGGTGCATGCGAAGATCAACATCTATCTGTAGAATCGAGGCGTCCAAATCCACGAAGCTACTGGTAATGACCTCAGCGATTTACCAGCGACGGGTTGAGCGATACAATTTAAGCTCAAAGCGAGCAAGCTTTACAGGCAAGCACTCGGTCGGCTGCCGCAGACTGCTTTCGGGCCAAGCCACGGGTCTGTAGGCCGATGATACATACATAAAGCCAACACACAACCCCCCAAGAGATCATCTCGAGAGGCACTAGATCAGCGCACACGGCGCGGCGCAGCAAGAGACCTTTCAACGGAAGGACGGCGAAGCTTTACAACCGGTGGCTTGGAGGCTTGGCCTCGCGTTAGCCGATGATCCACTTCACGGCAGGCTGCTCGAGGTCTAGACAAAGGCCAAGTCACAGCTTTGCCATGCTTGTGTATTCGCATACATTGCAATGAATATCTTTGAACGGCCATAAGCTAGCCAAATACTACGGAATAAACCACTTATCCTAATTCGCTGGTACAATTCGTCCAGATACGATGCAGTCTTTCAACCATTGCCACGATTGAAATCCATGCGCTTCGACAACTTTCGCGGCCGACTTGCTCAAATTTGTCATGGGACCATCGATGAGAAGCAAACACCCCGGCTTGAAAGAGGGAAGATTGCTTAACTTGCTCATCGGCTTGAGAGTGACTTGCTTGCCTCCCAGAAGTTTAAACAGTGATGAAGCTAGCTCAGACCGCTGGAGTGAAATGTAAGCTCGCGGCGGTATTCGTATGTGGAAAGTGTTACTTACCTTGACGCCAGCGACATCTTCATCGTACATGTAAACAAGATCGTTGGTGGAGAAAATGGAGAGCTGTTCTTGCTTGACAAGAAGGTCCTTGAGACCAAAAGCGGACCTTGCAATGACATTGGCCTGAATGCCCAAGATAGGTGATCCTGATCGACTGGGGCATCCCGCGCCCACTATTGAAGAACAGCGAAGATAATTAGACAACAAGAGATAGCAAAGAAAGGTATGGTGACTTACGCGCGTATGGCTTCCAGCACAATTTTTCTGTTTGCCGGATGCAGTCTTCGAGCCACATGGAGGATATACAAGGCACCCCCAATGCTAAGGCTTGCAGGTACTTCGGAGTAGTCACATGTCCTCTCGAAATTAATAAGATAGAGTCCAGGTCTCCAAGATTCGCCGGCTCGTTGACTGCTTTGCCTTTACCCTTTCCTGTCCATTTGCTAGAAAGTGACTGAATGATACCATCGAAACTGTCAATGACGGTAGCGCCGTTCATATTGGCCAGGTCTTGGGGTATCGAACCACCAATGTCATGGTCCACGCTCGTAAAGAGCAAACCCATACCGCTTAGAAGGCTAGAAGTGACAATGCCGGGGTAAGTCCGAGAACGACCCTGCAAAATCTCATTCGAGTTCATGAGGGGAAGAACCTGGTCTATATCAATAGCACGGATTTTATCTTGAACATGGGGACCTGCAACCAAGGCAACAGAACTTGCAGGGATACTTTGCAGCTCTTCTTCAACTCCTTTCTGATTGGGCGTTTGAGGTGGCTTTTCGAGTCTGACAACGATAGTGTCGTCTTTTTGTATGCTTTCTTCATTGCTCGCTGCAGCGGAAGTCTCGTGTCGAAGGAAGGCGAAACGCTGTTGCTTGGTGCGCTTGCTTTGAGTGTTCGTCACGACAATGTCTCCAGGTAAGAGTTTTGCAGCGACGGCACTTCGTTGTAGACTAGTTCTTGTGACCTCGCTGAAATTTCCATCGTCAAAGTCCACTCGGATGAGGTCTGTCCCTGCGATTTTGACTGTAGCAAGATAGTAAAGACCCCCGTCACGAACAAACAAGCGATTCCTGGAGTGCGGTGTAGAGGGAGGTGTGGCACAGATGGCGGCCGGAGTTGTCTTTGCTTCAGGTAGTCTACTTGGCGAGTCACGTAGATGTACACTCTGAGCAAGAAGGTCATCATCTCGGCGAGTCTCTGGCGAAAGAGTTGCTGGAACCTGAGAGTGGAAGTGTGTAAGCTGAAATTCCAGAAAGCATGACCAAAAGCATAACCAATGGGGAGAGCAAGCCGGAAAAACTCACGATGGCAACATCTTCCTCTGGTAATTTTGCGATACACGTAGGCTGCAAGCCGCTTATGCTTGGACGACTGACTTTTTCTGAGGTTTCTGCATCTGTCTTGTCTTCATCTACAGGAGGAGACAGCTGAGACACAGCCTTCTCAAGAGAAGAGGCAGCAAGCGATAGACTTGATGCCTGGAACGAAGCTGATGTTGACGAAGATGATGCTCGACCATGCCAGGGGCGCCGGACAGGCAGACCGCGCCCTTGTGACACCGCTCGGACCGGCACACTCGCTTGAAATGGCTCAGCGGTTGCAGACCTGCTCTTCACCAAGTCCAGGGCCAACGGCTTTTCTGGCGAAGATGGAATATGTATAGACGGAGCAGATGATATTTGCACATTCATATCTTGAGTACCGTATCCCGGGGACAGTTCGCGTTGCTCCGAGAGGTTCACGTCACCAGGGAGTATGGACTCAATTATGCTTGTAGGCGGTATTGTAGAGCTAGAAGGAAGGGATTCCGCATTGAGAGCATGTTTCCATGTAATATCGTTTTCAATGTCCTTTTCGGAGCGGCTCTTCTTGGCGTGATGTATCGCTGGTCTATCATTAGAGCCATGACTGGATGCTACCGTGCTTTGATAAGCTTGCGGACTACGCTTGCTGGTGGTGAGAATATGATGTTGAGAGAGAGATGTGCTTATCAAAGAGTGCCGCCTCTTGCGCTCTGTTCCTTGGGAGACTTGACTACCAGTATTCTCACTGGCGCTTTGCTGACTCTCTATGTTTGTCTCATTCTGCGGTCGAGGGCGCAGTGGATACGACTGTGTTTCCGGGAGATCTAATTGCGCCAGAGTTGGTATCTGCAACTGTGAGGATTGAGAAGATCCGGACAGGGCAGATATGTATGAGCTGTCGGGCAATTGAGCGATAGTTGAAAGCGAAGGCCGCGAAGTGCCGAGCGTAGCAGAGGGCAGGTCCGACACAGACTCTTTCATTGAGCTGGTAGTCAGAGAGTGCTCTGCACTGTCGGATAGGCTTGCAGCATTCGACGAGACAGTCAGACGCTCGCCTAATGTTGATCGTCGCGGTGGTTCAGGGAGCTCGGCTTGTGTTTCTGTCGTCGTGGAAAAGGACCATTCGGAGTCAACATAGTTTGCTGGATTGAACTGCTGGTTACAGGTAAAACTGTCCGGTGCGCCTGTAACGCCATGACTGTCGCTGCTTTGGTAGGAAGCGTGCTGCTCTGTTGTGCCGTTGGTACTAAACGCGTAAAACGAAATCAGCTGCATGTAGACGGAGGCCGCAAATGGCCGTACAGAGGGCAGGCTCACTGGTGTGCATCGACATGAGCCGCTTGCGAGTCTTCGTATGCGTGGTCTATGCTGCTGGCCGCCATCGCGGCACAGCTTGTAACGGAACGAAGCTGGACATATTTTGTGGCAAGCAGAAAGTATAGCAGTTCGCGAAAAGTGGCGATATGGAAGAAGTGGCAGAGGGAACAAGCAATTGGAAGCTTGAACAAGTACACTTTTCATATGCCCATCTATGTGACTACACAGCTAATTGCTTTCCTATGATATCTGGGAATGGTTTATCTTTTGCCAATACAACAGTCTGACGCTCGTGGGATATATAGCCTTTCAAGTGGCCCTGTAGGTAGATCAATATTAGCAGAGTGGTGGAGGCTGTTTGGCTGGTCAGACTGACCTTGTGTATCAGATTTGCCAACAGGCACTCCACTTCGTCTGAATCTATCGCTACATTGACGTGCTCTAAAGCCACTCGCACTGTAGAGACAAGCAGGCGCGAGCCTTTTCCAGAGCATAGCCAGCTGAAGAGCAAAACAACGGAGTGAGCATATCTTCATAGCTACAGGAATAAATTGAAGCTACTCACACTCGCTTGAACAAGGTTCGCAAACATCCTTCGCGCACTCGTTCCATTATCAGGAAAGTACCCCGAGAAATCAGTGCTGCTCTATGGTACGACAGTGCATCATCGTATCCCTTCAGGTCCCCTATGCGGTATGCTCTGACCAATGGCTGGTAGAGCTGATTGAGCGCAGGATAACCGTTGAGCAGCCGCTGTGATGGCAGCACACCAGTCAAGAGCTTAATAGGGATCAAGTAGGAGAGTATCCGTCTGGAGGCACACATACATGTCAATCAGGTGTAGTGCAATATTAGAACAGTGCTTTCAATCACGCACTGCTGGTTTCGATAAGCTTTGCGATGGCAGTTATCGAAAGCGAACTGCAATTCACGCTCTGCGTCCGAGTATTTCTCATTTAAAAAGGCAAACACGCCCAGATAGTAGCGGTACGTGACTTGATGCGCCTTTGGGAATGAAGAAAGCGGTGGAAGATCCGCTTGATTCTGTATCCCTCTAACGATATTTTTGCATAGACCAAGCGTATCCAGCTGTGTAGAGGTCGCAGACATAGTCCAGATATAGTCAGTCATGCATGTTCAAATTCAACCACCTATGCGAAGGAGGACTGACCCTGAAGTATATCTTGAACAGGAGCGTAGCTAGATAGTATGTGCCTATATTTCGCCGGGGACCGCCAAAGATATTCGAAGACCTTGCACGTGCCAAGGTAAGATATTAAGCCCAGCGTCTACAAAAGGGAATTGATACCGTTTCATCTCACCTATCGTTTAAGCAAGCCGTCCATGCTTTGGTGATTACTCTGCTAGCCTCTTCCAGTTTCACCTGTCGCTGTCCTTGCGAACGCCGTTCGGCGTCGGCCTGCCATGTATGTGAAAAGTATTAGTGAGTATTAAGCCTTAGGAAGTCTGACCTTACGTACAGCTATCGCAAGGTCTTTTAAATCCCTGCATAGGGAGAAAAGTACCGGCAGAGCCCATGTTGTTGATCCTTGCGTACTGTCCTGAAGCCATGCTAGGAAGCTCCTGAATGGGAAGCACGAAGTAATAAGCTGCAAGCACAGCTTCGGGAGGCTGAGGGTTGACCTGGACGCACTTCGCGAGGTCTAGCTGTGCTTCGAACGCTGCTTGATTGAGAGCTTGGTTATTCTCGTCGTCGGTATCGGATATCTGGGCGAGGTGAACGACTGCAGCAATGTGTTTGCTTGCAACTGTGCTCCAGGCCGTTTGCCCAGCGGGGTCAAGCTGGGACGACAAAAAGATATGCCTAAACTCTTGAAGATGTGGATTGTCGCTTATTGACCTTGCTGTAGAGTATGGGAGCCCTCTGTAGATGCGCTGGACCGCCAGCCGGTCGTGCAGGCTGAGAATGGCGGCTGCAGAACCGCCATCCTGCCTCGCGACTGATGCGCTCAGGTCGACAGCATACTGCTGCACGGAGATTGCTCCGGCATCGTAGGACATTGAGTATTGCGGTGTTCAGCGAGTTGGGACGGCAGGAAGGTATATAATAAACAGCCTTGTACGAAGGTCTCAAGCTGTCGCCACCACGACGAAGTCTAGCAATAATAGCAATACGGACAATGTAGCGCCTTGGATCTTCAAAGACACCACCAACATCCCTCGAGGTGTCGTGCAGGTGTACCTAGTATCGTGCATATCCTGGATTTTGCGATACGTCTGGCAAGTTAAAGCCTAATCTACAATCTTTCGTTGGTCTGCTTCGCACCATCATCAAGCTGTCGGCGACCTCGAGCCAACAATACCGTCGTGGCGCTCCGCATACGCGTGTCTAGGCTGAGGGGGGACACCGAGATGTCGCTCTTGCCGATGAGCACGCCTCCGAGGGCTACGTCGCCAGCGAACGGCCTTGCTCGAGGAGGGAAGAGCGCGCTCTCGAAACTGAAGGTCCTGCTTCGACGAGGCGTCAACTTCAAGCAGATGGTGCGTCCATTTTACAATGATTAGCTTGTGAAGTAACATAAAGCTGAGATGAATCTGCCCTCCAGGACTTTGAGCTCGCTGCGTGGCAGATAACCTATCTCTTCTTTTCACCCCGGCGGGTGTCAGTGCCTATTACTACAAGCAACAGCCGAGCTCAACTGAGTAGTATTTCCCAACAGATACCGCAATGTCTACTACCACAAGCAAACGAAGAATACCTGGGCCCGGGATGACCCTGCTCTTGTCCTGCTGCAGTGCGGCTGTCTCGCAGGTGTGCATGACAAGATGGATGTAGTTGATTGTACCAGTACTCACTTTTTGACCTACAGTGGCGGGCCTACTCTGGGGCACGATATATGCACACTACTCCTTCCTCAAAATCATCCAAACCATCTTCCATATGATCTTTGTTGACTTCTTCCTGGTTGGCATCGGTATCGCCACTCTTCTTTGGGCTATCAGCAACCGCTTCTTTACGCATTCGAGCCATACACACGCAACAGATCAGTCTGTCGAATGGGCGTATTCGTTTGATGTTCATGTCAATTCCTTTTTCCCTCTCTTTATCGACCTCTATCTCGCCCAACTTGTCCTTTCACCCGTCCTGACACGCAGCAATTGGGTCTGCCTGTTCTTTGGCAATACGCTCTATCTTGGTATGCATTAATGTGCATCAATCGTCAGAGCCGGATAACTGACTTGACTTCCCCACCAGCCGCCTTTTCTCAGTACCTCTACGTGACATACCTCGGCTACAATGCGCTGCCTTTCCTTATACGCAGCGAGCTCCTTCTCTTTCCAATAGTCGTATTGTTTGCAGGCTGGGTAGTTAGTTTGCTAGGTTTCAATGTAGCGAAAACGGTATTGGATGTGTATTTTAGATGAGACAACAACGCAATCGTCTTACATGTATAATGCTACAGACTGACTATCCAGTTCTTTCATGCTCACCCACCAAAGTCTAATGTCAACGCAGCAGCGTTCTTGTGCAGGTGATTGACGTCCATTCGTGCACTATCTCCAATCTCCTTGACGTTGCTCTCGTCTTTGTGTGCTGTCTCTGCTGCCCGGTGTATGGCCTCCATGGTAAATAGCCTGACGAGTTCGGTGGCCAACGTCAATGCCGGCGTGCTGACTGGTACGTATGAACAATGACAATAAGCTGATAGAGGTCGCGGCGCCTAGCTTAAATGAAGGGACTTACTGCTCGGCTGTGGCTTGTCCTTGTAAGCTGTCTGGAAGATAGCATGGATGGCTGCCTAGAAGCACGCGTCGAGAGATAAATAGTCAGCCGGCATCGTCTATCAGCACCAGGCATGGACTGGCCCACCTGCTTGTACGCAGGGTGCTCTTCCTCCTCAGCAGCACGCTTCGAGGCCATTGCAGGCCCGCTGTGAGCTTTGGTGTGTGTGTCTCCCAGTCGGGCAGAGCGTGACCCGATGGCCTTCTTCGTCGACGCTCGCTCTTCAGCCTGCACCGACTTGCAAAAGGCCACATTGGGTACCACGTACATCATGACAGACGATGGTACGCTTGCACTGTCTTGCTCTCATGCCTGCAGTGCCGCCGCTTGACTCATCCTGACCAACCTCTCTGCAGAAATCATAAGAGCTCGGCTGCTCGTAGACGAAAGGCCTTTGAAGCGTCTCATCAAGAAATTCTATTCTATAGCAAGCTGCAACCCAGAGGATATGTAAGTTGTTTCGAGAGAGCCTGTAGGCACTGTGTTCTCTAACGTGCGCATTATCTCGGACAGCGACAACTCGTACGCGCAATTCGTCCTCGAGCTCGACTCGCAAGACACAATAACCTCGGTCAAAGCGAAGAGCGGTTCAGTCGCACACGAGGAGATATCGACGTACGAACAGCAGATTCAGCGTATCCAAGAAGAGACGATTGATTCAGAGAGAGTCATCGCAGAGCTCAAGCAGGAATTGGCTGCTGCCCAGCAGTCCCGCAGGAACAAGATCATCTACGATGCTATTGCAAAAGAGGCTCTCAAGCTGCCCTCACGTTCTACCTCGGCCGAGTGCGTGTATCTCATCTAGTCACGGATGTATGCAAGATTAGATACTGATTTGCAGTCTTTCCCCTTTTTCCTCCTATTAAGAACGATACAACGTCTAACGGCAGAGCTCAAAGACTTGGAGGCGGAACAACAAAAATACGCCATCACCTGGGCAAGTCGACAAGAAGCGTTTGGAGCTGTAGTAAGCAGTCTAGAAGAGCTAGGTGAAAAGGTGAAAGAGGAGAAATCAGAACAGGAACGTAAAGATGCTCTGAGGGATGGTGATGATGAAATGGGAGATACTAGTTCTAATACTGCCTCAGCGGTCAGAAATGGAGATGATAGTGGTGCTGAAGATACCGACCCAAGTCAACAAATCAAGAAAATAACCCTAGATCCGAAAGCACCGACTTTTGAACCTTCCCCACTCCGACAAGAGCAGGTCGTTAACGAGAAAGAACAAGGGAATAATGGTGAAATTGCTGAAGATGAACAGATGGAAATTGATACAGTCGCTGCGCTAGAGAATACGAAACCGAGAAGTAGAACGACGTCGACTAGGGAAGAGGGCGAAGAAGGAGAGGAGGAAGAGTCCGTCAAAGATGAAACTACAACATCATGAAAAGCGCAAACAGTAATCGTATCGCTCCTGTTCGCGGACCACGGCCAAGACATGCAATCAACCCGCGGTTGGCGGTCGTTACGTCAAACGTGTATATCAAGTACGAGACGCCAACACATATCTGCCAATACTCGCTCAACCTGTGGAAAGAATCAAGAAATTGATATTGCATAGATGCAAGGCTAGATGGGATACAAAAGATGATATGGGTATGAACATGCAGTATGCGTATGCAGTGTGCGTATGCTTATAATACACAGAGAGTCCGAATGATGGGCGGCAGGCAGATCACGGCAAGGCGACAGCTCGCCAGAAGGAAAAGCTATGGAAAATATCAGTCGCCGCTCATAAGGCTGCAAATGGCTTGCCATGTGCTTTGTACTCTTGTCCTGGAATATCTTTTGCTTCACCCAATTCTTCAAGGCATTCACGAATCACCTGTACTACTGTCTTTAGATCTTCTTCGGAGATGACGAGTGGTGGGGCGAGTCGAATACTGCGGAACGAAAAGCAATACAAACCCATCGAGAGTGGAACGCAAAAGTCAGTTGATTGTAGGGCGTAGAAAGTACTCAATCCAGCAATGATGATAATATAACTCACGTATTCTCGTGAGTTGGCTTAGCCAATACTCCTTTGCTCGCCATGAGCAGGCATAAATCCCAAGCCGTTCTACCAACTTTTGCCTGTTTTTCTTTATCTATATCAATAGCACTGAAAAGTCCCTTGCACCGAATTGCTTTAATCCAACCTCCTTGACCTTTTTCATCCGCTCCTACTTTTTTCAATGTTTCGAGGTCGGATTTGAATATCTCTCCTAGTCGTGCTGCTCGTTCGGGAAGCTTCTCATCGACTAGAACATCTAAGGCTGCAATAGCTACTGCGCATGCTAGGGGATTGCCTGTTGAAGATAGGTTGAAAGTAGTTGAAGAGTGTTCGTAGAGTATTTAAGGGTGTTTGGAGAGTGTTTAAGAGAGTACGCAGAGCGTTTAAGAGAGTTCAAAGAGTGTTTGCAGAGTATATGAAGAGTATTTTAATAAAGTTGGAAAGAGCATTTGGAAGATTGTTTGAGATTCGGAATTGTTTACAAATAGAAAAAAAGAGTACAGTCAGCCTGTGTCGGTAGTATGAGTGAAAGAGAAAGATAATAGCGACCCACCTCCATATGTCGAGCCATGCTCTCCTGACCTTATAGTAAGCATAACCTCTTTCGACGAAAGGACAGCCGAGACAGGATAAACACCACCTGATAGCGCTTTACCAAGAGTAACGATATCAGGTTTAACATTTTTAGAATGTTGAAAGCATAACAATTTTCCAGTTCTTCCTAGACCAGTTTGAATTTCATCACAAATAAGTAAAACATTGTGCTTCTTGCATAATTCTTGGCATCTTTCTAGGTAGTCTTCATCTGGTATTATAATACCTGCTTCTCCTTGAATTGGTTCGACTAGGAAAGCAGCTACATTCTTCCCGTGCGCTTCGAGTGCTCTTTCTAGATCGCCGACGTTGTTATATCGAATCTGACGTTGTTCAGATTTAATAGGGCATACAGCACCGATAGTATCTAGGAAAGGACCGAATTCCTGAGTTGCATCTGGATCGGTGGACATTGAAACTATGCCGATTGTACGACCGTGGAAGTTGTTCGTCACGCTAAGGATGATAGCTTTATCCTTTTCTACTCCTTTTACTCGATATGCCCATTTGCGTGCAAGTTTGAGAGCTGTCTCTACTGCTTCTGCCCCTGTATTCATAGGGAGGACCATTTCAAAGCTGTAATAACACAAGACACAAGAGTTCAGCTTGTCAACTTGTGAATATTGATTCAAACAAACAAGGAGAAATACCCACCCTAATAATTCTGTAATCTTTTTCGCATATTCACCCAAATTATCAGAGTGAAACGCTCTACTTGCAAGAGTGAGTTTCTGAGCTTGTTCTACGAGTGCATTCACGATCTTGGGATGGCAGTGGCCCTGAATAAACGAGATGATGAGATGCGTGTCAGTGGTTTGCTTTCAAGGGTGCCGCATGGCTGCGTTCGATCTTGGCGATGTGCCAGCGATAGAATGCTAGGATGCATTCTGACGAATGATAGTCTAACGAACGACATTCTAGACATTCTAATGCATGCACTCGCACGCTAACGCGTGCTCGTAGCTAACGCGTGCTCGTACGCGTGCTCGCGACTCACCTGATTCACCGCCGAATAGGCCGACAAGCAGTCAATATACATTTTCCCTTCTGGATCCCATACATGGGCACCCTTTGCCTTGCTGAAGACCACGGGCATGGGATGATAGTTGTGAGCTGAATACTCTTCTTCTAGCTGTATGCATGCTTGGGATGTGGGGCGTGCTTGCTGTCCTCCGTTGGTCGAGGCATGGCCATTCGACTCGTGGCCATTGGTCGTCGTGGTCGTGGTCGTGGTCGTGGTCGTGCTCTTCTTGCTCGAGGGTGGAACTCCGACCTGTTGGTTCATGGTGCAATGTCAGGTGGGGTGGTGTGGTGTGGGTAGTAATGTATGTAGATGGAGTAGGAGAGAGAGAGAGAGAGAGCAGAGTCGACTCGTCTCCCAGGAATCCTCTCCATCATCGATGTTAACGGTCAGGTCAGCTGGGTCGGTCACGTGGGTCAAGGTGGCCAAGAGGACAGCGGACAGATAGCAAGCACAGTAATACCGAGTACAGTAATGTAATAATGACTACACTACTCTACCCCATGCTGCATTGTACTCCACCTACTCTCCAACTATTAATGGGCCATTCCGAAAAGCTTATCCTTGTCGCAGTCCAGATCTTCACTTTTCCCGATCACCCGCTTGTCACTGCCAAAGTGCTGTATTCCATGAATTAATAATTTCAAAATCCTGCTTCTATTCTCCTCCATCCTAGCCATCACCCACGACACACGACAGTCGTAGCCGGACTCGGGTAGAATGGACCAGCTCAGCCGCAGAGACGCAGTCTACCAGCAGCTCGACCAGATCTCGTCCGCCTTTCGCCCTCCCCCACCGGCGAGGCTTGGGAGCAATGGCAGCATAACGACGAGGCGCAACATCAACAACAACAGCAGCAACCACCTGACCTCGCCCACCTCCCCCAACATCAACCTCCCGTCATCATCATCCTCGTCCATCCCCATCCACCCGCCGCTCTCCCTCCACTCTCCCCCAGTCAGCCCAAGCAGATCCCTCAGCGGCGGGCCTCTGGAATACCTCAATCGCGTAGGATCATCACTCGCCGGAGCTCTCCAGAACTCGCCTTTGAACGGCGCCCCGGACGATGTGTCTCCGCGACTCAACCCAGGTCGCATCAGCTCGCTCTACACCTCGTTGGGTCCTCTCCTCCCCGCTCACTCGCAGCCACCCCGTCCACGCCGTCCTTCAGCAGTGGCCGATCTTCTACCCCATCAGATAGAATCAGTCCATGGCACTCAATCGGCCGCTCAATCTACAGACTCACTCCCAGACTATTCAAGAGGCTCTCTCCCGTCTGCCTCGCAATCTGTCAAATACCAGCACTCTATAGCAACGCCAACTAAAAAGATTGAACTCACCCTCGAATCAGTAGGCTCGAAAGAATACCCGGTCTTTGTACAGGACGTCTGTCCCGTCGTAGCTGGAAAAGTTAGAATGCGCATTCAGGGTGATGAAAATGCGCAAGAGCTGAGGATTAGGGTCAAGGGTGGGCCGGCTCACCCTCCAGCTGTGTTTAGTGTATGCTGACCTCCCCCACGTTCCACCTCTGCCAACACTCCAGGCGTAGCTACAACGACAGTCCTTCGCACTCAGCACAACAGTGCAAGAGCGATAGCAGAAGAGGGTGAGCAGATACCATCAAATTACAAGAGATCAAATAATGCATTCCATACTGACTTGTAATCGCATCTGACAATGTCATCAACCAAATAATGATAGAGGAATTCTGGTACGCTGGATGTACGCTCTGGAATGTACAGTCCGACGATAAGAAGGCTGCAAAGCAAGAATATGTAGATTTGCCTTTTTCAATCACCATTCCACCCGTAGTACCCCCTTCTACGCGGCGAAAAGCATGTAGGTTAATTGTGCTGGGCGTTGTTAATCCGTGTATAAACGAAAGGAAAGCTGTCGAGCTGAGACCCTCCCTTTTATTCCATCTTGTTAGACCCCATGCCGCCTAGTTTTATACTGGCAACTACTCGATCTTATGATACTGGTGGTATCGACTCGGCTTCAATTCGTTAGTGAGTCGTCGGCCTTCCTTTTATCCAGAAGAAACACTATCACAATCAACTCGACAACTGGACTGACATGCTACTTATATCTGTCTCTCTAGCTACGTCAAAATTACTCTAGGCCGAAAAGGTCTACTCCGACCAAACGAGCGTCTCTTCGCTCCGATCGTCTATTACACTCGAGCAAGCAATCTAAGTTTCCTATCCGAAGCACGTAGATTGGCACTCATTAATAATACGTCAATACCAAGTCCATTAGAAGATCCAGATGCCTGGCAAGGTAGAGCTGAAGAAATTAGTCACAAAAAAGGATTCTTTTCTGGTAAAAAACAAAATTATAAAATTGCAGTGCTATTACCTGCTCCTCTCATATATGGTAGTGAGTTGAAACATTTCGTAGTTGCACTCGGCTATCTCGCGTAACTAAAAGCCATTCATTTTGTCTCCTCTGCGATCTAGAAACCGAAACGCTACCCTACTTCATACGGATCACATCGAGTGATACTGCTCTACTTGACAAGATACAACCAAGCTCGCTGTCGGTGCAATTGATTCAACGATGCACAGTCAGTAAGTGACCGCTTGACCTCAATCTGGACTTTCTACCCGTTCTCTAATGATGCTTGTCCTTGCGTCTTGGAAACAGTCTCGCATGGAGCGCCCGGCGTACAAGAGAATGTCGTTGCAGACGGTCAGACTGTCTTGGCAGAAGACACAAATCCAGATAGCGCAGAAACCAATCGTCGTTTCAAAGGCACCTTCCAATTGTCCAAAGTACCGGCTACTTCATTCCGAAGTTACAACATTGAAGTATCGGTAGGTCTAGACTACATTGGACTTCTGTACTTTCTATCTAACATCTCCTTTCCACATAGTATCATGTCGCATGCAGGCTGGTATCCGCCTCGTCTCCGATAGATGGAGCAACCCAAGTCCCGATAGTGCTAGTAAGCATTCCACCAGTTGCCGAACCCGAAGATGTCCACGGGAGCAACTCTATCGAAATGCAAACACAATCAAACGACTACGATCTGCCTCCATCTTACTTTGACGTCGTGGAACAAGACCCAGCAAGATAGAGCAACTCCATTTTTTAGCCATTGCTTTGATCATTATTACCATAAGCATTCGATTTATGCTTGGGTAAAAAGTGGAAGTCTTCATCTGAAGAAGCAAGACAATTGGTCAGATTCTAAAGCAAATCCAGCCTACCCCCCGTGCAGTGGACATACCTGGCGGTCCCAAGAACATCGAGCTGATCTTTATCCAGTCCGCTGCATTGTCGCTGGCTAGCAGGGTCTGTGTTACAAGATGTATCAGCCTGGACACCAAGCTTGAAGAAAAAAGGAAGAACACCCACCTCGAGTTCGTCCCTTCCGCGGAACGGATACGGTCTATCGTTCAAGCTTGAAGGGAAACGCTCCAGCAGACCAACAGGGATATATCTATACGTGAAACTCATAGCTTCGCAGACAAATCGGCGAGTGGCATTCACGCCAAGCGTGTCTGAGCCCCAGTGCTCAAGGCCAAAACTTGCAAGATTACCAATCATATCGAGTCTTTCACGTGCCGATATATCCCAGTCTCTTCGCTCTTTAATCTCTGTAAAGATCCAGGGTTTTATCAAAGCGCCTCGAGCGATCATTATACCATCGACTCCCGTGGCCTCGACGTTCTCCCAATATGTGCGGTGATCGTACGCATCACCATTGCCGAACATCGGGATGGGCGGCACTGCAGTGTAGAGAAGCCAAATGACAGTTAGATGTGGAAAGTCTACCGAGTACTTCCGCAGTCTTACCATCTAGTTCATCAGATGTGGCTCTAAGCTGGTCGACGCATGTTTTGATGTAATCGTAGTCAGCCGACTTGGTATAACGCTGCTGCTGTGTTCGGCCGTGGAGCTATGTCGAGAAATACAATAAGCAATCATCTTCTTTGTTAAGACCCTGCCCGTTTTGCTTACAGTCAGAGCGCCGACACCCCATTCGCGAACGGCTCTGGGCATAAGCTTGTGTGTAGTATTGTTGCCGGTCTTGAGGCCTGTTCGAAGCTTAATCGTGACAGGCGTTTCGCCAGCTGCGATATTCATTCCTCGTAAAATCTTGCCCAGCTTTCCACCTTGATCCAGCAAAGCTGATCCTGCACCTTTCTTTACGACGAGATCTATAGGGCAGCCAGAGTTTACGTCGATGAAATCCAAATCTGGTGCCTCTCTTTTCAAATGTTCGGTAGCAGCTACTAGCGTTTGTGGGCGATTGCCGCATAACTGCACACCGAAACACTTTTCGTTGGGATGCCGTCTGACTAAAGACCATTCATTCTTGTTGCCGGTCAGGAACTCTTGCGCGAGACCCATCTCGCCACATGTTATATCCGCTCCATACCCAACGCATAAACGACGGAATGGCAGATTACCTACCGTCGTTAAAGGCGCTAGATAAGTCTTGCCTTCGAAATTTAATCGCTTTTTCTCTATCGGACGCAAAGGAATGTCGGGGGTATCTTTCGATTCCGCGGACATAGCAGGCTGGCTGGCTTCATTTGCATCCTGAACTACGGAAATTTCGGACTTTGATACAGTCTTATCATGTTTGCGCTGCTGCTGTTTTCCTTTGCCCTTTTGATATTTGCCTTGTCCACGGGAATCCAAGGGTTCACCGAGCTGGCGCAGATATGCGGAAGTATAGGGAAGATCTTCAACTGCCATTTTACGTAATACAGCTATCTTGTCCGGTGTCACCACGTTCTGTTCCCCTCTGGTTTTGTATAGCCATTGTAGCCTGTCCTCGTCCGTCTGTAAATCACTAGGTGCAGTCAGGCCCAACTTCTCCAAGTCTTGCACAAGGGAAAATCCACTATTCTGGAAGCCTTCTCCTTCAGCGGTAATTTTGATATGCGTTGTTGAGAAGCGGCATTTGAATCCATAAGGGCACGCGCCAAATGTTTCGTGAAGCTGCAAGTGGCGGAATGAGTCTCAGTCATTACAATAAAGTATGACCTGAGATTCAAAGCTTACTGGACAGGCTTTAATGATATCGGGATTCTCTTCGTTTGGCTGTATGAGATCCTTCTTCTGGCTAGCGAGGTAAGACTTGATATCATGATTCAGGTCGCACGGTAAACCGGAGAGCTCTCTAGCACATGTCTCTCCTCTGTTTGTTGATGCGCACAGCTTCTGACCTTCTTCGTATATCCTGGCGAACGTTCTACCCTTGTTTTGACCTCGCGCCTTTTTCGTTGGAGGTTCATCGGTACTGCGTGTGAGATCGGAAACGGCGCCCTTCGGGGCAGCTGGTGCTGGCCGTCCTTCAGCTGCATCATCGTCATCCAGACCTCGTGTGACACTTTGCTTGCTGTCTCCATTTGATCTGCTTGTTGATGCCTTACTGCTAGCTACTTGGTCCCATAATACGAATCTGCAAAATCACAATGCTGGCTCAGAAAAGTTGCGCGGACAGTCTGTCAGCCAGTGTTCCACCTACTCGGCCTTGATGGGCGCGATAGACGCCACGGAGGCCCGATAGGGAGCCTCTGGCTTCACCTGGTCTTCCATAGTCTCCGCTAGAGCAATTTGGGACGAGAGCAACCCTAGACGGCGCGAAAGGCTGATCGCTTGCTTGTGGCGAGCTCGGAGGCTTCCGATATCAATGCTTTGGTCATAGTAGACGATGCAAGCTGCAGGTCTCTCTGCAACCCTTCGTGGATGGTATATGAAAATTTATTATCATAGTTTGCAGGCTAATCGTTATAACGACATATTGTGCTCGTAAAGGGACTACCGAATACTTATTATGCGACGAAGTAACAGGCTTTGTTCAGTGTTATGCTTGACTTTCTCCATCATCTTCCAAGCTAATGGACAGCCGTCTTGGCCTCTCGACTTCGGTTTCGAGAATCTCCTGCTTGAGCTCGTCACCGGCAATCTCGTTCTTGCCGTCAAGTACATCCAGCAGCGTGCGCTCGTCATCTTCGCCAATCTTGGAGATGCCCCGTCTAAACACTTCACCTTCTTCCAAAGTCAGATTGCGAGAGTGATTCTCGACTGGCGACCGGGGTGAGGAATTCGGGGATGCACGACGAGGTAGCTCGAGTGACCGTGGCCGGGCCTTGCGTTTGGGAGATGCACGCGTCACATCAGAAGGCTGTGCTGCTTGGTCTGCAGAGACCTTAGGATCTTCTCCTTGAGAAAACAAATCCGGACCATCATCGTCCTCTTCACCGGAAGATTCGCACTCCGATCCATCCGAGTCAGTGATCGAGAAAGAGGGCGAGGATAATTGCTGACTAGGGGATGCGGGAGACCGTATTGGTGAATGGGGAGAAAGGAGAGACGCGCTTCCCATTTCAGCCGTGAGCAGGCGTAGTGGCGTGTCGGGGAGATTTTCCAGGGCGTAGAGGTTCGTGGCACGCTGCATTAGAATTGCCAAGTGTGCACTCCAGGCTTCGATGGCCTGCCGCTCCGCACCGTCTTGCATTATTTTGCTTGTTTCTATCATTTGAAGCTGTACCGCAAGTGCCTGATCTCTCAATCCTTGAACTTTGTACTTGCCAAGGAGGGGTTCACCGGCTCGAGCCAAATCTTCATCACGCGGAAGGACGGTCGAGAGCACGTCAATGCAATGGCGAGCGCTGTCGGCTAATGGCTCAAGATGGTTTGGAAGTCTGACTGCTGATGCTAGTCGGCTCTGCTCTTCGTACCCCTTGAGATCTCGCGCCAGCTCTGACTTGAAGATTGGCGTGGCAATGCCGCTCTTCGATCCCCTTGCTGCTGACTTTTCTTGCGCTAGCTCGGTATTACGCACGCAGGATTGTAGAATATCTTGAGAGAGCCTTGCAAACTCCGCGTTGTTTGGCGGAATACTCAGGTCCAGGCATCGGAGGGTCCGATTGAGCTTTATCGAAGCCGCCAGAGCCATTATCCCGGCAATGTTGAGATCCGGATTGTCCGTCAAGTCGAGATGTATGACAGACTGTATATCGGGGAGATATTCCGCCAAAGCGATAGCCCCAGCGCTCTCGAAGCCGGTAGCATTCAGGAATACTCGCATGAGGCTGGTGTTGAGAACCAAAGCAGTGCGTAAAGCGCGAAGACCTTCAAGGGATGGACCACAGCATGGGTTGTTCGAAAGATCCAAAGTTTCCAGAGTAGTATTGTATTTCTGCGTGAAGAGGTGTGTAAATTTCTGTTGAAATCTGTAGTGGCGCCTTGTGTCTGACTTACCAGTGCTTCGGACAAAGCTACGAGGCCCGCAGGTTCAATCTTGTTGTCGCTCAGATTGAGTACTCTGAGGGTGCGGTTCCGTTTGAGTACCTGGCTTATATAGGTGACACCTCCCTGTATAGGACGGAATTAGCATGTTGCGTTTGTGTGCTATGTTGCGATACATACCTTTATATCATTACTCCGTATGTCGAGAGTGAGAAGGGTTCCGACACGCGGCAGTATCTCAATCTGCCTTTGCAAGCGCGTACGCATCTCTGCGTAGCGCGATGCTTCGCGTTGTGAAACGGTGACGCGACCCTGATTCCTGTCCGGGCCGAAGCTAGTCTCGTGATCCTCTGACTCGCTCACAGAAATAGACGAGGCAGAGGAAGGCGAGCAAATGTCCGACAAGTCGGGTGTCCCTGCTCGCAGTCTACTATAGTCGTGCTCTCTTATGGTGGATTGGTCCAATGCATGAGAAGTTGCTGTCATGGAGTTGCTCGAGTCGGTTGTATAGGCTTTAAATTCACTACTTTGATGTAGAGGGCTAGACAGATGCCCTGATGCCGGACTTGGGCTTGAATTTGCAGATTTAGAGGAGCTGTTCACGAGTGGAAATGTATTGGAGACTGATTGACCGCTGGGCGAGAGTTCGTAGTCTCGGATCAGGACTGCCAGGGCGACAGCTCCTAGCTGATTGATACGGTTTCGGCGCAAAGAGATGTGCTTGATTCCACTATTTCGAACGCTGTTGGCTAAAGATTCGAGTACAGGATTGCGTAGGGAGCAGTTCTCCAGTCGAAGTGAGGTTAAACCGCTCGTTGAGGCATTCTTGGAGAGCAAAAGCGGCGCACGGCGATTGGCAAAGGGGTCAGGCTCGTCTTGATCCGAAGCTTCTCCTTCTCTTGAGCCTGAGCTGACCTCCGGATTCTGTTGTGTGCCGTCTGTAGTTTTTGCGACGATCCGAGACGATTTTGTAGGCGATTTCTGTTCTGGCCCGTCGTCCATCGGCAGGATTGCTTGGTGGGTAGCAGAGTGCGCGATAGCTTCGCCGAGGAAGTCCGCCATCTTCTTGTCAATGACATTATCGGAAAGATCTAAGTACTTGAGGTGTGTTGAGCGCCTAATATAGTATGCAATGATTCTCCAGCCCTTGCTTCGTATCCTCTTATTGTTTGCAAGGCTTAGAGAAGGTAAACTTCCCGACACCAAGAGACCGTGTATAATCATTTTGATGCTCTGGAACGGCAGAGGCAAAGTTCAGTGAGGAAGCGACGGTCAATTTACCAGTGCGTAAATCGTCGCTTACATCGTCGTCAAGCCCGCAATTGTCTAATATCAGTTTTCGTAGGCCGAAATCGATAGAAAGTAGGTCGGACAAAACCGCCGCGGAGCCATGGGTGAGTTGAACATCACGAAGGTCGATTACCTTGGGCAGCGACGAAGTGCTCTAAAAAGAGGAAACGTAAAATCGACATCAACCCCTCAGGACAAGCGGGGCTTCTCACCGTTGCTCCAACTTACCATGAGCATCGTTCGGAGAGATGCTATACCGGGCTCTTCTCTCGTTCTGCAACATTCTTCGTATAAGTCAAGCAGGTCTAACGTAGTCCAACCTCCTTGTTTGTCTCGATATTCCTGCCTTGCCAGATGCTCTTTGTTGATACGTTTGCGTGTCAAGGCTTCGACACCTGGGGGACCAGGGCCATTGATGGGGTATACCACACTTAATGACGACATAGTGAAGCGCACAGACTTGATGTAGTCCGCCCTTGAAGGATCTGTGCCTGCAGTGTGTTGAGGTGGAGCGCTGCGCGGCGAGCCAGCGGTATTGATATCTGACGAAGGCGAATCAAGTCCAGATGCTTCCGTTAAATGGACCGGCCGGACAGCTGCTGCCATACTGTTCAAGGTCTTGACAGCAGATTGTGGTACTGGCATGCTTCCTGCAACAGCCGTGACGGCTCCACCTAATCTCCTCCAAAGACCTGTGCCCGGCTTAGAATATGAATAGCCTTGATTCGGGCCACCTGGAGCTTGTGAGCTTTCCAGTGGGCTCGTCGCTTGATTTGTGCGCGTAGAAGCGTAAGATTGATTGCCGACAACTCGCTCCGATGGAGCAGACGGATGGGCACCGTTGGACGCATTGGGAGCAGCATTGGTCGGATTCAGAGTGGACAAAGGTGTGGTCTCACCCACTACGTACCCAAGTACATCTCTTCTGAAGGAGAACTTGGCTTGTGGGGGTGGAGGCGGCTTCAAGATGCCTTTTGGCTTCGCGTGCCTCGAGTTGCTCCGGCGATACGGATTTCCAACTGCTATGGGGGCCTCTGTAGCTGGGTCGGCAGGAGCGGCGGCCCCACCTTTCGCTTTGTCGTTGGTATGGAGGCTTTGCGATATTGAGTATCCTGCTATTTCTGCTGCTGTTGGTCTTGCTCCCGAGTCAGCTGGACTTGTTGTCGTCGCGGCTGACCATGCATGGCCTGTGTCGAGAGGCCGAGTGACGCCTGCTGGAGGAGCAGCGTCTGCTGTTGACTCGGCTATGGAGGCCTCTCCTGTGCTGGACTGCCTTTTGCTTCCCTCATCTTCGCGTGTATCGCTATTCACTATCACTCCTGCATTGCCTTGCGGATGTTCGCTCAGCAGGACCTCGCTGGCCTGCAAGACTGACGAGTCGGGGCGCTCATCTTGCATCGCATAATCAGTGCCTGCTGAGCAGTGTGTGTAGCGTGCTTGCCAGGTATGTCCAGGGCATGCAAGAGTCGCAGCAGAGTGGGCAGCAGGCAAGTTGCGAGCCAGCATTCATCGTCGTCCATGCCTGCCTCTTATTGCGGCGCCGATTGCCTCTGCTTCGCGTCAAAAGGTAGGTTCGCCCGTCTCGCAGCTTGCATTGACACCACGGCATGTATGCAACCTGAACAAATGAGACAATGCAAGATAGCAGTTAAAGTGATGCGTGGCCTGGTCCGAGTCCTGCTTCACGCAGTTCCGGAGTGGTATCACATCAGTTTATCGGGCACAACCTGACCCCACTGGCAGGCACCAGTGAAAGAAGCGGACTTCTGCAAGAGTGCCAATCACACACTTCTACTGCTGCTGCATTGCAGTCAACAGATCCCTTGGGCCACGTCTGCTCCATCTGCGCTGGCCATCCTGTCCGTTTTACGCGCCTTTGAAAAGGCCCGCCATCTCGCTGCTGGGAATTGCCTTAAAGAGCAAGCACGACCTGGCATGGCGCGTATCTAGCTCCCGCCAACCAGCCGCAACAACAGAGTTATGGTTAACATTCGACCACAGTGCACGCCCTTTCGGCCATTGTAATATATACAGGCCATGATGAAGGTCCGCCATCGCAACTTACCTGGTCAGATGCCGCGAACTCTGAACTGCGGTACCAGTATATAAAGCTGCTCGACGACTGCTATCGTCTCTCTTCTCCCTCTTCCTCACTATTACTACCAATACCTACAAGTCCATTACAGCCCTAAGCATCCCTACATCAAACACGTTATGCCTTCATTCATCTTCCAACTGGCAAGCACCGCACTCGCATTCGCAGCACTGCAAATCCCAAGCGCTACTGCTGCTCCAGTAGACGTCAAAGTCCTCGATATGCACCGCTCACTAGATGCAGAGGCTTTAGATGCCCAGTCACACATAGCTGCTGCGAGTACCGTCGAAGTTCGCCAGTTCCACAACGTTTACCCAGTGATGCGCACAATGTCACGTGACGAGTACTATTTCTCAACTGTAAGCCTTGACCACCTTCGTTCATTTGTCTATGCGAGCATACCATACTTACACCCATCAACTTGCTCAGATGCAAAACAACCAGCACTATCATGTTACTGTCCAGTCAATCTTCGATGCCAAATCGGAGCAAAGGGATTTGGCTGCTGTGTCGGATGAGCAGGCTAGGAGAATGGAGGCTGCGGCAGACGTGAGTTCGGTCTCTCTTTATGACATGTGAGCAGGCACAGCTGCTGACTCTTACATATCTCAAACAGTCTGCATATGTTGGAGCGTGCACCGCTAAAGTGGTTGCAGACATGGAGGATATCAATTCCTATCACAGAGGAATTATGCAAGAGGCTAGCACAGCGTACGAAGAGGGAATCGCAAGTCCTGTGAGACACACAATCAATCTTCTTGAATTACGTCAAGCTCGACAAGATGCTCTATCCCTACAACTCTACTCGGATCTAGACATTGTTCGGGCAGCTGAAGAACATTGCCGACCTGCGCTAGTCAAAGCAACAGTACTAGCGAGGCTATCGGATCGTAGCGCTGCCTCGAATCGCCAGATACAGGACGATCTCGCTATGCTAGATTGAGGGCTAAGCGACTGCTCACCATCACGGAATACAAACGATACATCACGAAAATAGACGCAGTTCTAGGTACCTCGCGGGCAGTAGTGGGATTAGTGGAGTTTGTTGTTGTACAAGTTAGTATACGCACACAGATGCAATCCAAGTAATGACACCAAAGCATACAAGCCATGTATCACATCTCGCACAGCGCTTCAGGGCTTTTCAGTCTCGATCGCCTTTTGCGCTGGAACGACGCTTGACAGTCCTTTCAATTCTGCACCTGCCCTACTATTTTACAAACAAGACTGTACAAGCGACTTCACGTGCGACACAGCTGTTGATGCGGTGACCAGTGCTAGTCAGCTCGCGCTTGCAGAGAAGGCGCTAGGGCCGTGAGGTGCTACCTTGAGCAGCAATCGGGCTCTCCGAAATGATCTTGAGAAGCAGGATACCGCCTCGTGCAGCTGCATTACTGGCACTGCTTCTACTCTTGGGTATCTACTTCTTCGGCAGTATTGCCCGGAGCAGCATCAACATAAGAGTACCCAATGTCTTTCGCCAGTCGACATACATGCACCGACGAGATCCTCCAGTACTCGGTTGCCCTGCCGAACAAGCCAACCCGGATGCCTGGTTGACACTCCAGAAGGTCAAGACGTCGGCTTGTTTCCTCCTCCTCGCTCGAGACAAAGATTTGGAAGACCTGAAAAGCACACTTGCAAACGTCGAGGAAACCTTCAACGCCAAGTTTCGGTATCCCTACGTATTTCTCAATGAGGCGCCATACAGTCCAGAGTTCGAACAGGGCATTAGGGAAGCGCTGCCACTAGGTGCTGAGGTAGAATTTGGAGTGATTCCAGAAGAGCACTGGTCGATACCGAGCTGGCTCGACAAGGACACGGTCCGGGAGGGTTTCAAGCGCATGGGCACAGAAGGCGTCCAATATGCAGAGAGGGAAAGCTACCATCATATGTGTAGATATTATAGTGGATTGTTTGCACAGCACCCACTGCTCCAGAAATATGACTTCTATTGGCGACTGGAGCCTGGAGGTGAGTCTGCCTAAGTAGACCGATAGGAGATAGAGAGTGGCTAATGTGTCTCACTGCGCAGTACGCTTCTACTGCGACCTTCAATACGATCCATTCCTATACATGGCCCAAAACAAGAAGGTTTATGGATGGGTCATCGCCATCGTTGAGACCCCCAATACGATACCTAGTCTCTTCCAAAATATCACCAAATGGCGGGAATTGGTAGAAGAGGGCAACTCTGGACTGGCGAAGTTCGGCTCGCCCCTGAAGCTCGTCGACTATCATCGCAAAGGGTCACTTTGGGACTTCTTTCTCAAGGATCCGGACAATACTTTGCGAGGCAGACGCAATGCCGAAGAAGAATATAATCTCTGCCACTTCTGGACCAACTTTGAAATTGGAGACCTGCGTTTCTTCAGAGGCAAGGAGTATCAGTCCTTGTTTCAGTATTTAGACAAAGCTGGAGGCTTCTATACAGAAAGAGTGAGTCCTCTCCTGCGAATCTCAAGCGAAGGAGCTAACAACTTCTGGGCAGTGGGGAGACGCTCCTATCAGAAGTCTGGCGGTTGGATTGCTTGCTGGATTCGATAAAGTCCACTAGTGAGATTTCTCGCTAGATCTTCATACGTGCGTTTTACTGACGTGTGTTATCTGGTTGTACTCAGCTTCGAGGACATCGCATACAAGCACGATTCATTCCTGCATATACCTCAATCGAGCGAAGTGGGCTGCAAATGCAAACCTGAGCCTTTTGCAGAATGGGTACAGGACATTGACAATAGTGGATGGTATAGCTGCTTGCCCAGGTGGAGAGCACTAGATCAAATGTAAAATATGATTTGCAGAATGCAATGACGAAGTGTAGCTTTAACCCCAACCTTCGCGGCCCGTCTCTAGATCGGACCCAAAGTCGAGGTGCGGATGACGATGACATGTCTTGCAGTCTTGTCTTGCACTCCTGAACAATTTGAACTTGGTCGTACATGGTTCAGCCCTAGAAATGCTTTGATCGAGCTATATATATCGCGGCAGCGTTCGCATGCGGTGGGAACTTAGCTGTTGCATCTCCGACACCTTATCAGCCCGACGCAACTATCGCAAGGTCCTACTCGTATTATAGCAATGGCAACATTTGCGAAGCGCACTTTTGACGCAGCAAACTACCTTCGCTATCGACCAAGTGAGCCAGAATGCCTGGGCCTGCTGGCGGCCGGTTCTTTGCTGGCAGCCGGTTCTTTGCGAAGAACTCGGACTGATGAGGCGGGATACCAACATTATTTTTGGAGTCAGCCTATCCACAGTCTTTGATTTCCCATGTCCTGAAGTATGCTGGTGCACCCGCGAAAGATGCCGTAGCTTTGGATTTGGGCTGTGGTCCTGGGTGCGTGATAATAGCCAATTCACGAGTCAGCAGGATAGCTGACTCGAATCAACTATATTGGCTGCTCGTTTCCACGTTCCAAGTCAAGCTACGGTACTTCTAGCAGCCTCGGGACGCTTTAGCCAAGTCATCGGCATGGATCCAAGTCAGGGAATGATTGAAGCTGCTCGCGCCACCCTAAAAAGCGACATCTCTCCATTGCTGGGTAGCGCTGCGACAGATGAAACAATCAAAACGGCTAAACAATGCTCGATAAAATATGTCCAAGGCTCAGCCGAAGATCTCTCTGATCTCGAAGCCAACAGCATTGACCTGGTGACCTCTGGTAAGCGCTTTGTAGGCCTACTGCGACCCTGAAATCAGGAAATCCACCAACGCTCCTTTTGCCTTACTCTACAGGACAAGCAGCGCACTGGTTCAATAATGAGAAGGCGTATACCGAACTTGCTAGAGTCCTCAAGCCGGGAGGCACTCTCGCATACTGGGGGTACGGTTACATGTTTGTTCCTCAAGCGGCAGAAGTTTCCCAGAAAATACTGGATCTTGGTACTAACCGGCTCCAATCGTACTGGGAGCCCGGTCGAGAGGGTCCAGAGTCCTTGTATGATACACTTCATTTTCCCACTACGCCTGGTTGGACTATCGATTCCTTCGAACGACACAAATTCGACCAAACGCCTTCTAAAGCATACACCCTCGCCGGCAACGACCTTCCACCACCCCCCATAACGGTTCATCACAACGTCAGCATGCATAAACACATGTCCAAGGAGGATCTCATCAACAGTCTGAAAACGTGGTCATCAGTACACAATTACACGGAGAAACACGCTAACTCCGAAAACATCGTAGATAGCTTCTATCGCGAAATAAAGAATGCATTGCCTTCGGAAGAACCTTTTGAAGTACAATGGCCAATTGGCATGTTATTGATGAAGACAAGCAAGCAGGTATGAAATTAGTAATACCGTCGGAAGTGCACGCCGAAGCGATTACTTGTTTGGGTTTATAAGCACCTAAAAGTAGCATAAGAATTCAAAACGTCGTCAGCAATGAAGCACGTATATGTATTGGGCCGGAGTCTTGAGTTGATGCGCACCTTGGTGTAGCCCTCGACTTTGGCATCGAATTTCTTGTAGGCCTCGGGTGCGTCCTCGAGACCAACATGGTGGGAAACCTGAGAACATTCGTTTTCAGCAGGCTGCTCAGGCAAAGTTGAAAGGCGACTTACCACGAAAGATGGCTTAGCCCGTCCGGAGATAATCAAGTCTCGAAGCTGGCGATTGTAAGACTTGACGTTGCACTGACCAGTGCCGAGAGACAAGCCTTTCTCAAACAACTTTCCGAAGGGAAGAGAGATGATACCCTCGGCAGATGCCTTGTCCTGTAAGATGGGAGAGTCGTTTACGATAAGCATGTGCTTGACTTTGTTGCCATTGGTTGCGTCCACACGACGACTTACTGGGGCACCTGGATCGGCGGGAACGTAGAGGCCTGGAATACCAAGCCCACCTGTGGGTCTGACAACCTTTATTAGGTTGGTGAGGACGATGTTTGGCTCCTCCTTATCGCCACTGGAGCCGACGGCTTGGTACCCGACAGCATCAACAGCACGATCAACCAGACCTCCGTTCAGCTTCTCAATCTGCTCTACGGCATCGGATTTGCTGAAATCGATGGGGATGGCGCCCATTTCTTTCGCTTTTGCGAGTCTTTCGGGTACTCTGTCAACAACATAGACAGATGATGCACCGCGAAGGAGGGCAGAACTAAGGGGGGTAATTAGCAGCAATAAGGCGGTACTTGAATAAATAAAATTGAACGAACTATGCGGCCATAAGCCCGACGGGACCTACCGTAATAGATTCGCATACATTAGCAGACTGAAGCTAAAGTTGAACGAAGCAGATTGAAGACTCACCCGCGCCGAATACCGCAATGGTATCACCAGGTTGGAAACCAGAGAGCTCGACTCCATGCCAGCCAGTGGGGAAGATATCAGCCCTAATCACACGGTCAGCTTAGCTATGTCGTTACGAGACGTATGGCGTACAAAAGGATGAAGTCATCTTCGTGCTCTGTGCCGGCGGGCAATTTGAGACAGTTGAAATCGGCGAAGGGTACGCGGACATATTGGGCCTGACCTCCCTCTGCATAACGAGTGAGGAATGATCAGTCGTCTAGATGGAGAAGAACGATTGAGGGGTAGCTTACCGTAAGGACCCATGGCAACATAACCATAAGCTGGAAATCCATCGAAGCAGGGTCAGAACGCGTGGTGCACTCAGAAAAAGTAAAGCTCAACGCACCTCCTCCAGCGAAGCCTGGATTGACCACAGTGCAGAAGGCTGTTCTCTGGTTTTCGCAATTCTTGCATCGTCCGCAAGCGACATTGAAAGGCACTGCGCGAGAATAGAGGTCGTAAGCTAACGGTAAACGTGAGGCATATCCGCTGTCGCTGGTATGTCCCACTCCTGTACCATGCACCTCGAATGGTGACAGCCCACTTAGGTTGGTGACTTACTGACGACTCGGTCACCTTTCTTGTAGAGCGTGACACCGGCTCCAACTTCGTCTACAATACCCCTGCGACGAAAAGATGTAAAGGTCAGTCGCGTGTTTTAGTGGACGAAATCCTTCCACTGACATGTTCTCATGGCCGAAGATGATGCCAGCTTGGGCTGCGGTTCTGCCTTCGTACATATGGCCTACATTTTGGGTGGTCAGCACAGGCCAGGTGAAGATAGCAGTAGACACGCAAGACTCACAATCAGAGCCGCAGATTGCAGCGGTGGTTACTTTAACGACTGCAATGTAAGTCATTGGTGAATTAGCCGAGGTCACGTGACACAAAGGGTGGATGGTTCCCCCGACCCGACTTACTGATGTCGTCGCTGGCGCGGAGAAGAACGATCAGCCGACGTAGAGGCGGGGTTCAATTGGAGTCAAGAGGCTTCTCACGAATGCTTGATCTTGGGCCGTGCAACATCTTCGATTGTAACCTCGAAAGCACCTTGATCTGCGGTGAGAAGAATGTGTCGTTGGTGGATATGAACGGGAGTAACATTATGCGATCTGGACGCGTTGTGCACTTACAAGTCAAAGCACGCATGGTTGATTGGGACGACATGTTGACGCGAGAAGTGTATGTAGCTGATAGAAGGACTGGTGTGGATGGCTGTGAGATTTGTGTAAAGATGTAAGAGAAGAAGCAATAAGTAGTGCCGACCTCCAGAACAGAGTGCGCGGCCCCGCAATCGATCGTTTAAACATGCAACTCTCCGACTGCACATGCTCAGCATCAGCACTGCCGTGTCAAGCAAAAGACCCTCGCAGTCACATTCGCGGTCTAGACGGCCGAAGACTGTTATGGTATTTCAGGCTAAACAACACCCGCGCAGGAGAAGGCTACGAAATAGGTCCGGCTGCTAGGCACAAATTCCTGGGTGTAAATTTGGTAGTATAAACTGGCGTGCGCTTTGTTGGAAGAGTGACCAGAAGATCATTACTGCGAACGGGCCCCACAGACTTCAGTGATTTGATGTGCTGGACATGATGCTGATGACTTACTTAATTTGGTCGCCCGTCCTCTCGCTAGTATCGCGATTACCTGCACTAGATGTGAACGTGTTCTGGACACTTAACGCTCCCGTCCTGGCGGTTTGAACGTCCCACACTCTGACAGTGCAGTCTTCTGATCCACTGACAAGCACAGTCGATTCTGCTCCGAAAGAAAGCGAATTCACTTTGCCCGAATGACCAGCCATGCTTTTAATTAGACGCGAGGTGCCAAGATCCCACAGGTTAACCTTGGCGTCTGTTCCAGCACTTGCTAGATACCGTCCATCTGGTGAAATGGCCACGGTCGAAACGGCTCCGCTATGCCCAGCAAATACTCGAACACATGTACCTTTCTGAACATCCCACAAGCGACACGTCCTGTCACTTGAGCCTGTCGCAAGGTATAGTGAATTGGGATGGAATTTGACGCACTTCACAATTGAATTAAAACGAAGGAGACATCAGTAAGATTGCATTAACCTCCATACTCTAGGAGCATCACTCACGTCGACATCACTTAGATGGCCAGCAAAAATCCGGACTGCCGCTATCCGCTCTGTTGTCCACAATCGAGCTGTCCTGTCACGCGAAGCTGTAGCGAAATAAACGCCACGAGGACCCCACTCTACATCCCAGACTGGATCTCGATGTCCTCTATACGCAACGATGTTTGTATATGTATCTAATGACCATAGTCGTACAGTCGAGTCTTGAGAGGCGGAAAGAAGGTATCTTGGTGGTCCTGAAGGGCCAGGAAGCGGATCAAAGGACATTGCGTACACTGGACCAGAGTGAGCTACTAGTTTGCGAGTAGTAGCTGGAGCGCCAGAGCCATCTGTCGAGCGACGTAACTTCTTGAGATCACTGGACGTTTGCATGGTTGAAGCATCGAAATCTGAACGCGTGTCTTCTAAGGAGTCTCCTTTCAAGTTCCAAAGACGAATGTATGATTCACTGAAACCACACGCGAGAATAGATGAATCTTCCGAGAACTCTGCCGAAATCAATCTGTTCGGAGCAAATGATGCATCAGAGACGGAACGCCAACTCCAAAAACTATGACGCATATAGCACGCTCTTCGCACTTACGATTCACTGGTGTCATGCATTGTGAACATGCAGACACTGGGAAGGTTGTACTTGGCTTGACTGGCAGGCCCTCCCAATGCCGCAACCGAAAGCTTTCCATCCGAAGTGGAAGTGGAGGCCGTGGGTCCCAGTCGTATCCTCCTTCTAGCTTCTTTGATCTTCTCTACTTCACGCTTGACATCGATGGTACGGAATGAAGGAGGATAGGGCGGCAAGTCTGTTGCATTGACTGGAGGTATGGCATATGTTGCTGAACTACCACCGCCATTCGCGTTATCCACAGCATTATCGACTTGCATTCCCGCTTCATCCGATGACTTAGCCAGGCCTTGCGCTTGCAGTGTTCTTTGTACCTCCTTACTGAGCTTGGGGTCGATGGGCATAGGTCCCAGCTTGAGGGGTGGTGGGAGAGCACTTGCAGGAGCTGGACCACTGGCATCCGTCGCGAGTTCTGATTCTAGACCTCCTCCGCTCAAAAGACGTGCGGAAGGTGCAAGTTTAGGGTCAACTACATCGACTCTGACTCGTTCATTGATGATTCCTAGCATTTTCTCTCGCCCTCGTTCTGCTTGCTCGCCGCCTTGCGCAGTGTGACCGAGTAGTCCTTGTGATCCACCTTGAAGCCACCCAAGAAGGAGAGACCAACCTCTTCGAGTCATTTTGACTATATATCTCTCCCTTCTCCATCTCGCTGCTTGCTCGTTCTCAAATATCTGAGTGGGTGTCTTGAGTGAAGCTAGAAGATTGACGACTGCAGGATTCGTAGCCTGATAGTCATTGACAAAGGAACGGAAGATGGACTCGGCTTGATCTTTGTAGCCAAGGAGGATGAGGTCAATGATGGAGTGAAAGTATACAGGGAGGAGAATTGGGAGGAGTTCAGGTCGATGAATGTCGAGTGAGCCGTGAACAAACTCGCGCAGACCGAGCAGACCGTCCCTCCATGGCATAGGATCTTCACGGACTAAAGGTCTTCCATTAGCACCTATGCGTGCAGCTTGGTTGTTGCCTCCTAGCTGTCTTCTTTCGAAGGCTTCCTGCGAAACGCTTCTCCCTCCTGCAACAATGGCCTGAGGCTGAGGTTGCGCTGGAGGAGGTGCTTGGGATGATGAGGCGGCAGCGGCAGGAGCGGGAGCAGCTTGAGCAGCTGGTGTAGGTGCGGGGGCCTTCTGTGTAGGGTCTAGCTCTGCTCGGAGGGCCTGCGCTGCACCGTGATAGCCTCTCTTCAAAAGGTATTCCAGGACAATCGAAGTGTGATCCTGCTGCGCAGAGGAGGACGAGGAGGCATTGTTTCCAGTCGAGCCTGAAGCTGTAGGCTGTCCGGCAGCGCCAGGCGGCTTGTTCGACATCGAGTCTCGAGGTATTGGAGTTGGGGGAAAGCTGAAAGCAAAGTGCTGATGGGAGACGGACCTTGGGCAGAAGCGAGCGATGTGATGGGAGTACTTTTGCAAAGAAGGGGGAGAGTACGACTTTCAGAAGTCTAGAGAACGGCATGCAAGCTGGAGTTACGGTATCGTGCACTGTACATAAACACTGCCAGAGAGCTGTGTGATAACTTATATGATATGATGCAGTAAGTTAGCTGTGCGTGAAAGCCTCGATCATGCAAGCTGCTTCTCTGAAATCTAGAGTGGACGCTGCCGACACGGCCGCACACTGACAGAAGTAGACCATGGTGCCATGCATGTATCACTGCGGGTCCGTCTGGTCGATACACAAGTCAGTCCTTGTTCGAGTCCAGGAAAGCTGAAAGCATGTCGCGCTTTGCGGCACGTGCCAGGCGATGTTGCAACTCTTCGCTGTCGAGTTGCACGTTGTTTACCAACCAAGTAGGAGGAAGCATATCAACACCAAGCGACTAGACCCTGGCTCAGCAGTATATCATTGCTACACCACCCATAGTCTGCCACCAGCCTCGCTGTCTCACCCACTCAAGCTTGCTCTGCGCCCGGAGAGGTGGGCAAGCAACCAAGAGCAACAAAACAATGGAAACCGTTCAAGGCCGTCTCGCCTCGTTCAAGCTGCAGCCAGCAAAACGCAGGGTGAATGAGCCACACGCAAGTACTTCTGCATGGCCACATCACCCCACCCGCTTCAGCGTCACCCCGTCGACCCTCGCGGCCGCTGGCTTCTACCACGATCCCACACAGAGCGCGCTCGACAACGTGACTTGCGTCTACTGCTCGAAAGGCCTCGAAGGTTGGGAAGATGGTGATGATGCCCTGGATGAGCATCTCAAGCGCATACTCGATAAGTCGACAAACGACAGGTGTCCTTGGGCGACTGTCATGGGTGTCAAGCGTGACTTCGACCTCTTCGGGCCAGAAGAACTCGATGGAGGGAAACACGACCCTTTGGCAACCCATCTCGTTGCCGCAAGGAAGAAGACTTTCGGAGAATGGTGGACGTTTGATGGGAAGAAAGGGTGGAAGCCGACAAGTGACAGAGTGCGTTTCGCTTCCTTCGTGGCCGTCACCTGAGCATGTTCTGATCACCTCCCTCGATCCAGCTCGCGCAAGCTGGCTTCTACAGCAATCCGCTCGTAGATGCGCCAGATACATGTGCCTGCGCGTACTGCGATGTGCAGCTTGATGGGTGGAGCAAGAGTGATGATCCCGAGTAAGCCCTTGACAGTATCGATTACATACAGCCTTGCTAACAAGCTTTTTGGTGTCCTTGTTTACTCGGACATCCAGAGAGGAACATAGGTCGAGACAGCCAAATTGCTTTTTCTTTACCGCCAAGGCAAATTTACTTGGCAGCAACAAGGCCGCGAAGCAGGTGCGTGTCGTAGTGTCTCGCCTTGCCAGCCAAACCTGCCAAACCTAACTGGAACATCTTTTCAGCCTCTCAAAGCTTCAACTTCAACACGGAATAAAGCAGTAGCCCGTGATGAAGGAGACTGCGATATTATAGAAGAATTGCAAGCTGCCACTTCCAGCAAGAAAAAGACGTGAGTCGCCTCGCTCTTCATAGGACGCTCAACCACTTGACCCGCTTTGGCTGAATCTTTGCCTTTTGTTTACCTCACCTAATTTCTAGCTCGAAGAAACGTTCTGCAACATCAACTTCCATCTCTCAAGAGCCAGATGTCGCAGAAAATGGTGATGGTGCAGCCAACGGCATCGGGAAAGCCACTAGCGACGTCGAAACAATAGATGCGAAACCGGTTAAAGGAGCAGCAAAATCGAGGAAGAGTAAAGCAGCATCCGCATCAACTAAGAAGAGAACGACGAAAGGAGCGAAGAGCACCGTCGTAACCGCCCCTAGTGAGATCATCGAGCTCGAGTCCGAGAGCGAGGTCGGTGAGAGGGCACCCGCACCCTCCAAAACAAAACAACTTCCCAAAAGTAGAAAACGGACCACAAGAGCGACCGCCGACACCGTATCTGTCTCTGACTCCCCACCTAGGAGAGCACATAAAGCCTCGTCGAAAACGATATCGATGGACGTTGTCACCCTAAAAAATGACCATCCATTGCCTTCAGAGAGCGAGACTCTCCCAGCGAATGAAGATGATGTCTCGGATCCTGGACCTTCACAGAGCCAAGCTAGGAAAAAAGGAACAAGTGCTAAATCCTCGAAGTCTACCTCGAGTACCGGCAGCCGGACTACAAGAGCGAAAGCGAAAACACAAACGAGCCGCAAAGCGTCAGAGATTCCGTCTGCCAATGACAACACTGACATCGACAGCCATCGAGCACATGATGACCTACTCAGCGAGAATGAAGGACAAAGAAGCGTTTCATCCCGATTAGGGATGGAGGTAGAGGCTGGGCATACGGATGCAACCCAAAGTGCAAACGACTTGGCTAGCGAAAATATCACGTCTACTATTAAGGACCACTCGCTGGATGCTAGTCTGTCCGTTTCGAATCTAGTAGCCACGATGAAACTTCCGCTCAAATCATCAGCATCAGAACGTAAAGGAGACCAGGGTGCGGCAGAACGGAGGTCAACGAGGTCGAAAGCCGCCGGAAAGACAGTTGCACGCCCAACCAAACGGTCTGTGCGTTCAAATACTGCAAGCGATGCCTCTGCAATAAGCGAATCGGACGCTTCGCAAGCAGCCGAGACAGAAGACGAGACCCCAGAACCGACAATGAATGAACACACGAATGTTGAAGATACCATTGAAGGCAAAGATGTAGCTACGCCCAAAGCGAGAAGCAAATCAGTATTACGGCACTCGGATGACGCAAGCAGCATACCAGCTCACAGAGCAACGCTACCTCCGTATGCTACCCGGATTCAGGATACGCTTCTCGGGGATCTTCAAAAGCCAATGCGACAGTCGCCGCAAACGCCTCAATCTTCTGTCGGCGTGATTGCACCAAGCCCACCAAGTGTCCAAGCCAATGTCGGACCAAGTGTTCAGCGTCCAGTAAAATCGTTACCAGGGCGGAAATCTGTGGGCGAGTATGTGCAGGTCGCTTTACCGGTATCTTCAGTATCTTCGCAGCCCATTGTACATGGCACCTCGACGTTAAATGTGCCTACTTCAACAGCAGAACTGCCACCGTATACGAGACCTGTCATTGGGAGGGGACAGACAGCACTCGATGCACTGCTAGCGGGTCCTGTGCCTAACTTTGACTCGCCAGAAAAGCAAGGGCCGCATTCGCAGATGAAAAGACCGGCTCCAACGACAACACGGCAACCATTTGCGACGCTACAGTCGATGCCTCGCCAGGCTCAAGATGTACACGCGGTCAAAGAAGACCTCAATATGACCGTCAAAGATTGGGTTCAGTCGATTCGAAAGCAAGAAATTGATCGCTTTGCGTGCGATAGTCACCAACTACTCTTGGAATTTGACCTGCAGACGCAGCGCAAGCGAGAGCAGCTTCTCTCTATGTAGCATTTCGGATCAGATAATAGCTTATAACGACGTTTATAGTCACAGTGATCTTGTATACTTTGCTATTTTGGTGCTCTTGCATGAATACGTAGTTCTTTCCTGGGTTTTCCCAGTTATGATACCTCAGGAACGTCGGTTCGTGACGAACAGTATTGCATATCTGTACCATGTATACTTTATAGATGACTAGTGCAGTTTTTCAAGAGTAGACGAGGTGGGGCCCTTCCGACATTGAAGCAACATACACTCGCTTTGGTCTCACTCTAATAACGTAGTAAGGCATACCATGCGTAGTCTTGGCCGAATGCAAGGCTCATGTGGGCAGAAATTTCCGAGCCTCTACAAATTGCTCACGTACATCCTGATGGAACTTGGAAAGTGTTGGAGAGCCATATAAGTAAGTGTACATCGACTTGGAGCTTACTAATAGAATACCCGCCAAGACCGCTATGCCAAAAAGCCCGAAAGCCAGCAGAATCCAGAGAAGACCCCATACCTGTCGGCCCAGTCGTTCAGCTAATCAACTGATATGAGAGTCGCTCCGGAAAATATCGCACCTTCGGCGAACCACAAGACGCTTTTGCGAACTGGTCCACGTCGGATCCTGGGGGAATACGCATGAATTGGGCTTTATAGGAGTTGTTTCAAATTCGAAAGAGTTGTTTTCAGTTGGGTACGGGAGCCCCGTGCAGGCTCGCTCACTTTGCACCAGTATGGCAAGATTGTGAACGCAGGTGACTGCACCGACAAAGAGGATATAAAAGCGCAAGGGGCGCGCGTGCCAGAGTAACCAAAGCGGTGCCATGACTATTCATTAGGTAAGGACGTCAGCTAATGCGGGAGTGCTTTAGTGCCATAGATCTTGCGCTCACTCAGAACAGCAAAAAGGGTGGTCGGAATCGACACTTTGTCCTTGACAACCCAGGCCAGGGAAAGAAGCATTATCGCTGCTAGTATAAGACTGGCGATCTTGGCCTGCAGACGATAGGTGATGAGATAGTGGATAAAAACGGTCGCGAGATAAGGTGTCCTTACTGCGAGTATGGAGAATCCAGCAAGAACAAGGCCTGCGCTCACGACCGCCGAGCCCAGATGCCCGGCTGGAAGTACAAGAAGAGGCGACCGCCCTTTCGTGTACCCGTAAGTCACGCCCCCGCCAGATATATGTATCTTGATGGATGTCGCTTGTCCACCTGTCAGTACAATGACAATGGCCTGGAATCAAATGTTCGAACGTGGTTGTCAGCTTGAGATGTAGTGCTATCGTTTGCGCTATAACATACATTTCAGAATTCGTGCTGAATCAACGACATGACCATTAGCTATTAATCGTGAAAGCTTCGCTTCCAGCATGCACTCACTATGGCTGTGTCGAAGAGAACCCATGGGTGAATCAAGAGCTGGAAGGCCTGGTGTTTGCGCAATTTACTGTTGACACGGGATACAAAGGTATTTGAGGGCTGAAGCTTACTATCGGCAGGATGCACAAAATCTGGACACACGCGCGTCAGTGGCCGGCTTTATAAAAGTGTTGCACCTTTTCTTACCGCTGTGAATACCAGATATCCAGCGAGGACGTATAGGGTTAACCGTTGTTCGGCAGGATATGGCGTCAAGTCCCTGCCCAGCGTGGACAGTGACATCGGGCTACCTCTGGGCTCCAAAGGCACAGGAGTCATGGTTGCTACCTCGCTGAAAAGGAAGCAGAGATTGTTTAGAGTGCGCCTTACAATACGTGCAAGTGGCTCACAACTTGCTCGAGGCGGTGCGGTGCCTTTCGAACGGAAATTTTCTCTCCTTTGCCTAACATGATGCCAAATTTGACCGAGAGAACACAGCTTGCAGGGGTTTTACGAATTTTGCATCTGGCCAGACTCCTAGGTTCCCGGTGCCTAGGAGTAAACAAGGAAGGCATATAGGTCCATCTTCAGATGATTTGCCCTGAAAAATTGGCAGGATGGAAAAGTCAAATAGCATGCCCAAGCCACTATCAGCTTCACGCTTGCAATGGATTAGTTCAAATAATCGTGGTAGGTTGCGAAAATATCTATAACACAGCATAAGCGAGAAACATAGGTGAGCTACATTGAGCGCCTGAACGCTAAGGGGACTAAACACTGCTTGAAGGAGAGGCTACATTAGGGTAATCCACTGGCTAGAGGAGAAGATCGATGGTGCCAATATCAAAGTGTATGACTTCGGGATAGTCAAGTGAGGCGATGTGTATAGACGGTCTGGTCGCTTTTGGTCGCTCACCAGCGCGAGTGGCAGAGTTGGCGCGAAGTTGGGAGGTCTTCAGGGATGGGTGATATGGACGAACTTGCACACGTTCTTGTATTCCAGCCCCTGCTGTGTGGCCGGACGAGGCGCGCGATGTCGCTTGCAGGGACGGTTGGCGGACAGCGAGCTTTCCCAATCTATTAGATGCTATACTCTGATGAAGACCCATCGAGAGAGACGTCTTGTTAGTGCCAACTTTCGTAGTGGCTTGAATTGAGGGATGGGGAAATATACGAGGCTGGTCTAGTTCAACTTCGTATAGACAGTCTCGAGTATACATGTCCGAGTCGTCCAGCGATATCGGTACGGCATCCTCTAAGAAAGGTAGAGGCGGCCTCGAAGTGACCTTGAAGTTAATGTCAAGAATATCCATGGTCCGATAGTCAGGCATTTCGAAAGGAAGATCGACGGGTAAATCTAAAAAAATTACCATCGTTAGACAAGGTGAAATAGCAGACGAGTCGGCAACAGAAAATACCTTGGGGATCTACAGCTTGTCGCGTAGCAGTATCAGGCTCTTGGGTATCGTCTATTAGTGCATGCTGTGCATCGAGTTCCTCCAAGAGCGTGGGCTTTGGTGGCTTGATATCCTGCGGATCTTCCACAACATCATCGCCTCTCAAGCTGGTAGGATTGAAGTGCAGAGGAACAGGACTAGCAGCTCCTTTACGACGCCGCAGAAGATGGTTAGGAGAAGGTGTTTTGAAAGCTGAAAGTGATGGAAAGAGACTGTTGTGCCCGGGAGAAACGCGCGTCGTGCCGACCGAGGGTCCAAAGGCTGGTGTTTTAACAGGAGGAACGGTGGACTCGGCATCCTCGGGAATCGGTCTCGGCTTCCGCCTTGCAGGCGTCTTATTTGATGGTTGTTGCACGCTCGCAGCAGAAGTGGGTGTACTCTTGACCTTTTTCTCAGACTTTACAAGTATTCGAGGGCTGCTCGACGCGGTTGCGCGCTGGGTGATCGGTGCTGTATTTCAATGTTTATCAGCCATGGTACCCAAGAATGTAGCAAGAAGCGTGCGCAGACATACGCATGAGGCTACAGTCATCGTATACTGCATCCAGATGCTTGCCTGCAGCCTTGCCCCCTTGCTGAGAACCTCTCGCTATCAAGCCTGAGCGATTGTTACCGTCTTTGGCACCAAGGACCCGGGCGCCTGGTTCAAGAGCGATGGTAGCGGCCCCGGAGTTCTTGTGAGACTTGACATGCATTGTTCCCAGTGGTTGCTTGCTAGACGTAGCCTTTACCGTTTTTGCGCCTCCCATGGGCTGCTGTTTCGCGCTAGGCGTCTTCAGCAGCTGGCTCGACGCGGATAGCGCACTGGACTTTCTTGACGGGGGGTTTCCCAGTGCATTCTCTTTGTCCACGAACAGCGCATGCTGTGATCTTGAGGATAGCATAGCTGGGATCGCTTAGGTGCTGTAACCGCGGTGGGCTGCGGACAAGTCGGGGAGAGACTAGAAGACTGCAAACCGCAAGCTCGCGCATGCCCCTCTCACCGAAGTGGCGAGCTTACAGCTGGGAAAGAGTTGGAAGGCAAGCAGTATCTAAATGACTGTCTCAAAGAGCATACAACACTTTCGAGCTCTGCTCCAGTTCAGATCATACGTCCAGCTGCAGATAGCATCGAATGTACTCGGTGGCGAGAATAAAGGGTTGAGGACGCATAGAACTTGGACGCTACCAAGACCTCATCTATCCTTACATCGAAGCAGCGAAGAGGCCGATGAACAACAAGTGGTGGCTCGGGATTTCTCACGGGAGGTAGCTGAAGTTCAGACTACAGAATTGCTCAGCAAGAAGCTGTGTGTCTTCGGAAACTTGGCGACTTACAGTGTTCTTTTCTGCAGTATACAAAATAAATCAGTCGAGCAAGAAGCGCCGGGAAACATATTTGACTGACTGAAATTTGAACTGGACGCGCTTGCTCTCCGCCCACTGGCAGTATCCCTTGAGATCTTTGCCTAATCCGCTAGGGCCACAATAGAAGACAGAGACTGTAGGACGGAGGCTGCTTTCCATACCTGCCAAGTAAGTTCCATCTTCGATACCGTGCTTGAGAGATGTAAAAATAGTTCGCCAGTTCGGACGACCAAAATGAGTCTTGGAACGAAGGGTAGTCAGAGGATCATAGGCCGCTATTAATTTTGGACGAAGTCGTATCGAATGGAGAGGTAAAATCAGCTAAAGAGCATGCAAGAATTATAGGAGATGAGCTCACCGCCAATGTCGTTCATGGCAATGTTGTGCACTTGCTCCTCGTCCATTTCTGCCGTAACATATGTATTGATATGAACTAAATCTCCAGTGAGACCTTCCTCGATTTCCCTGCTATGCAACGTGAGGGAATAATTGTCAGGTTAGGCTTAGTGACATAGCGAACTGTTAGCAACCTACAGCAGACACGTAAACCACTCGAATGCGCCGGCATCCCTGTTTACTAGAAATATTGTAGGACCAGCAATCAAACGGTTATAAGTACATTTCCAACAGACTTAATTGGGAAGAGGAGCTCACTCCAAAAGAATTCAACCTTTCGAAGCGTTCCAAGAGCACCCCTATTAGCCCTATAGCTATACACGATTCACGAGTCAGTAATGAGATTTATGCTCGCGGATGGACTGGGAAAGCTCACCTAATCTCTTTCAGCACACTGGCCCAAGGCGTCACGCCGATTCCAGTGCCTATGAGTACAGCGACTTCCGACTCAAAGACATCTTCAGCGGGTGCACCAAAAGGTCCGTCTATACGGAGACGCGGAAGAGTGCCAATTTTTTGTGTGATGTCATAGAATGCGGCGGTATGGGCAAGACTTGTCTCGTTTTTCTCGGGACCTGGCTGTATGCCCTTAGCCACCAGGTCCGCTAAGCCAGACGCGCATCCAAGAACAAGGCCAAGAGCTCTTGTAAAATCGCCGGCTTGTCGTATATGTACGGATATGTAGGGATCAGATGGACAGCTTGATATGGTGAAAGGATGCCTGCAGTAAGGAGAAACTCAGCAATGCAGTAGGTGAATTAAGGAAGGACAGTCATACCATTCTAGTCGAGAGATCTCTGGAACTTGTAGGAAAATCCATTGGCCGCTTTTGTATTTTAGACTCGGTTTATTGAACCTGATCTGCATAGCGCCGCTTGGATGCAGGAAGACACTAGTAATCATCGTATACCTGCGCGCCCGTACCTCGCGTGAGAGCCTTTCGGCAAAGTACAGCACACCGCCGATGATAGTAAACTGGTTGGTATAGTAGCCGAGGCACTGAACGGGTTGACCCGGGAGCCCTCCTCGCACAAAGCAACCCGATGCATGCGTGTCTAAAACGCCATACTGCATCAATAAGTAGCGGTTTTGCATAGGGGTACGGAGATAGTCACTCACAGAGTCCGAGAAGCCAAAAGAAAGCTAGATGGTGAGTGTACCAGAATAGCTCACTGTCGAGTAGGTCAATCAGTATACAGGATTCAGACCCGCGGTGTGTCGTGGGACCAGGCCTACAAGCATTGATGTCGTATTTTGGCGCTCCTATAGGTCTTTGAAAATCAGTGTGCATTGCGGGTACATATGCGGACGACCCACGCGGTGGTATACATGAGTACCATAATCATTAGCATGACATGCCCGGTAAACTGTGAAAAGAGGTGCATGGTCAGACAATTGTGGCAGCATGTCCATTATCAAGCTTCGACTTACACCGCCAGGCTGCGTGCTGCCATGCATTTCCCACTTTAGCCCTACGCGAGTCGTGTATTGTCGAAAACCTTACTAGTGAATTTGCCAAGCCGTGTTCTTTCGGAGCTGAGTCTTTTCCACGTTGTAGAAATTGACGTCTGACAACCCCAGATGAGTAACTTTGCAGACGAAATTTTGTCCCGTACAGCTTTTTTTGCTTACAGTGCGCTGTAGTATGGATGATGGCAAAGAAGGCGATAGAATAAGCAACCTGGCGGTGAAACCTACATGCGGCACGCAAGTCAGTACAATTCAATCGGGTCAACCAAAGCAGTGCTGTTCACTCACCATAGACACTCGTCCAGGGGAAGCAGCCCTAACAGATTGCGTTAATTTGTGCCCGAGCGAAAGTCACCAGCAACCTTACAAGCCAGCTTAGGTCGCAAGATCATAACTATGTTTCGAAGCACTAAAGGGTTGACATATGAGTCAGAATGTCTTGTCCACAATACTTCTACGACGTACGTGGTAGCATGATTAGAAGACCATCGTAACCAAGGCAGAGACCGGCTCCTGCAAGTATTGCAAGACAACTTGAGGACTAACACCTTCCTACAAAGCCAATTGTAGCAACTCACCACGAGAAAACCAAACTGAAAACTTGAGAGTATTGAGACCGGCGAGGCGGATATCGGAAGCTTGTTTCCACCATCCGAACGAGAAGACCGCAAGATGAGAACCGTAGAAGAGGATGTACCATGCAAGGCGCCGAGGCTCCAAGTGGCGGGCGATCCAAGATCGCTTTGTTCTGTCCATCTTCTGAAATGAGTAATTGTCAGTTGTGTGGGAGGGACAAGCAAATTAAGTAAAGGGAGAAGATATATCCATCAATATATTCTAGTGAAGTATGCAGTGGTCTTGGTAGGCCGGATGCAGCCGCTGTCGCCTTATCGACCAAAGTTGGCATGGCGATCGTCGTGACAACCGAGCCAAGGTAGCAAAAGACATCGTAATCAAGCAGTCCACGATACCGTGCAATATCAGTTCCAGTTAGTACGGCTACATTGTCATCTCGACGGGATCCAAATTCTCTGGAAGCGTGCAACCAATTATCACGAGGTACCTGGAGGCTGTGAGACAGCAGTAACGCCGCATACTCACAATTCCTACAATTCTTTTACCTTGCAAGCCTATCGTGCGGTAACGACATTCTCAATCGCCGAAAGCAGCGAACGCAGTTCTTTCGAAGAGGTTTGCGAGGCATCCAAGCCAATTTGATCCGCATTATTGTGTAATCTCAGCAGCTCTTGCACAGCTTTTTCTATCATACCCAGACTGTCTTTATTGTCTTGAAGAATCTGCACAACCGCTTTTTGTGCTCTGGAGTCCCCGAGGCTTCCGTAGATGATAATGAGGCTTGCGTAGCCAGCGAAAATCTGAGCCTCATCCTGTCGGTACAGTATATGTTCCTTTCAGGGACACGATGAGGCAGTGTGCGACTGTATCCGCTTACCTGATCTGCTTTAAAATCATGTGAGATGTACATACGGCATAGTTGGGTATTGGCGGACACTGTCTGTTCACAAGTGCAGTGCATGGCACAGGCTGTTATACAGTTGCTACCGATGTCTGCGCAAGACGAGAGAAGCTCAGTTGACGCGGAATTGTGCGGCAATACTAGGGCTTACACAAATTCTGGTATACCGACCGCGCTTTTGACGAGCTCTCCAGCATCGTTTGAAGTAAGCCCATGGAGAGTAGGAGTATGTCTGCGGAAGAATCATCCATACTAGCTCCAGCGGCTGCAACATCGGTTTTGCCATATAACTCGGTATTCCAAGCTACTTGAATGAAGCGAAGCAAAGATCTCATAAGAGGACTATTTTCTGTGCTGAGAGTGTCCGACCACGTCTTTGAGGTGTCCACAAGACTGACGAGAATTTTGAGGCACAATGCTACAGTCTCCGATACTATGATGAGGTGGAGGTGTCGGAACATTTGAACCATAAAGCGTTCGAGTAAAGCGTGCTCACCTTCATCGGCTGGAATCCTTTCCAATTGAACAAAGTGCAATGCGCCCGCAGACAACACATCGCCCAAGCCGGCGGCGAGGTTGTCTATCTCTTCTTCAGCGACTATAGGGGACGGCGTATCTCCATTTGCAATGGAATTGACGTAGTTGGAAACCATATGGTCGAAGAGTTCAAGGGACAGTTTGATTTGACTCGCATCGGAAGATTCGGAAGAGAATGTATTAAGCACTCGGGTTTCATGTTGCACGCTTTGCAGTATAGCTTGGCCAAGATTAGCATTCGGAGTCTCTCGGAGAGAATTGGGAAGTTGCTTGAAGATTGCTAGCAGTGTGCGCAGGAGTATCTCGCGGCCTGTGCACTGAATGCAAGGTCAGCATAGCACATTTGAGTACCAGAAGATTGCGAAAGAGCGTCGTACTGATGTATCGTCTCGGCGTCCGTCTCGCTTGCTGGATAATCGAAGAGCGAAGCTGTTGAGGGTGGCCAGGGAGCGCTTTACTGGTTTAGAGCCTGAGCGGCTAGCATTGATTATCTGCTCGTCAATCCATTCACGGCTAAGCATTTCACAGAGAACTTGTAGTAAACTAGGCGATTCGATACTTGTCGAGTGGATGAGGGTTTCAGTTGTGTGGCGGTCTGTACAAATCGCATAAATGAAGAGAAGAAGGGTAATGTCGAGTATCTGAGGAGAGGAGCTTAGCATTCTAGGAGCAGAAAGTTGTGTATAAGTTGCCTTACAACGTCACCATGAACTGTCTGAAGTCGGCGAAATATTGTGTAAAGCTGGGTGGTGAAATCGTACAGCTTGAGCTTCCTGACGAATTCTTCATCTTCAAACTTTGTCAAAATGACCATGGAGCTAAGCAAGCTGCGTCAAGTAGTTTCCATTATTGAAAAGTCGCAAAACGAACCTCGCTCTATGTAAGCCCAGTGGTTGCCCGTCTTCCAGGCCCTCTAGTAAATAGTGCATCTCGTCACCGAAACGCCTGCTATCACCCGCAGCCCTAAGTTGGTTGACTGAATGCAAGAAAGCATCGGCTTCGTCTGAGTTTTCTCCACTCTCGGAGGCAGGGCTGCTGCGTGGACCAATCAAGCCCTTCTGTTCCATCGCTGAGGCAGTCAGACGTTTGTCCGAGGGCGATTGTACGATATCATCTGTTTTGTTAAAGTTGGCTGAGAGGCTGGAGGCAGACTTGGCGCGCGAAGGTGTAGGACGAGATAGTTGAGAAATGTTCACAGCAGAAGGTGATGGTCTGGAAGACAGGTTGATATGTTGGCTGAACCGAGTATCTTCGGGATTCGTCTCGGCAGAATTGATGACAGATTCAAACGCCAAGAAAGCTGAGTGTACATTTGTAAGCCTGCTTGTCGGGTCACTGTGGAAGTCGGTGTCGGTAAGAGGATTTTGGCCAGCACCGCTGTCCATTGTCGACGGGATGTTCCGTTGAAGTCTTACAGGTGACGCAGAAAGAGAGGGCGAGCGCGCTTTGCAACATTAAAGGATATTCAGCGTTAATGAAGCTACTGAACATATTCGTGACCTACTTGAGGTGGCCCTTGTGTTTTCGCTTGCAGCGGGTCGAGAAGCCATGTGTGTAAGAAGTAATTCGCGGTCCTGAGCCTTCGACAAGTACGGTGGGGACCCATCGTAGTGTTTCGGATCGCCGAGCAGTTCATCAAAAAGGCTATCCATGCTGTTCTCTGATTTCAAGCCGGGCTTCTTCAATGAGTGATGTCGTGAGGCCTTGTGATCTGCGCTTTGTCCGGGCAGACTTTCCTTCGGGCAATGGGATGAAAGTCCAATTTTGTGACGAGATACATTGCGACTGACGAAGGCTTCCGAAGCCATCTCCGGTGAAGAAGATGGATACCGCTTGGTAGAACGTCGAGGTGTTGAAAGTACTGCACTGTTGGGTAGCTCCTCACCCGAGCTTAGACTTGTCCGGGGTATGGTACGGAACAGCGCTTTAGAAGTCACTGTGACGCAGTCAGACTCGGTGGAACTCGATTCGCTACTTGACTGGCCGGCTTTCACTGGTATGTCTTGCATCGTTCCTTTTCCTTTGTAGTCGCGAAGAGGCTGATAAGTGGGGGTCGAGTTGATCGGCGGGTTGGTAGACGATGGAGGTAAAGATGACATAGACGACTCGATGGCTTTGGACTGGTCTTCAGCATCGACCTTCGCCCGTTTAGGTGGTGAGTAAATAATCACCTCAGGCACGCGTGAAGTGGATGCGGTCGGAAGCATAGACCGTTTCTTGAAGGGACCTGCGTTTGAGCTGATGGCCGACGACGCCTGTTTAATGCATTTTACAGGGGATTGATTCACAATGGGAGCCTCTCTGACTTGGTGACCATCCTGTGACGAGCCATGAGAGCTGTCCTCCGCCTGCGTTGGCGCGCGAGAGGTTGATCGGCCGTTTTTTGAGCGTGAGCTGCGTTTCCCATAGGTGTGTGTAGGCCTGCGGAGCATCCTATTGCCTTATACAGCTACACTCCGCTTGTCATAAGGAACACGTCGCATGCATTTGTTGTTCTTGTGATGGAGGAGGTTGGAAGGGGGAGAAGCCATGAAGCACGATTGACGCGCAGATTGCAGAAAAGCGGACGTGTCCAGGTTGCCTTACACCAACCTCAAACATCTCTCCCCGTGTAGGATTATCACACTCTCCATACGTGCTTAGTTACCGTCGACAGCTATCGAGCTAATCTCACAGTCGCTGATTCTTCCCGCTATCATCAAGACCGTGCATTTCAACTGACAATGGACTGCAGAACACATCGGGGCTATGCGAGGAATCAACGACGACAAACAATCAAGTCCGATACTGCTCATCAACATCAAACTTAGCACGCTAGCTTGCGCTTAGTGCTCTTTCAAGTATATATGGCAGTAGCACTCAACAAGAAACAGGCCTTTCATGCACCACTGTGTATCGCTGCTGCTGACGAGCGACTTGATGCCGTTTCAACTATTCAACCCAGCGCCTTACACCTCCTCCAGCACAGGGACAACGGCGGTCACGCCATAAGCCTTGGGCCGTGCGTTTCTCCCCTGACCCCGGACTTCAACTTGTAAGCACTCTATGAATCTCTTGATCTGAAAGCGTTACTCTGACTCGTTCGCGTTTACATTTAGTGCTCTCTTTCGGCTGCTGCCTTCGGCTGGTCTACTTAGAGCCTGGTCAGTATATGGAAGCTCTGACCCGAACACATTCAATGTCGATACGTAAATCTTTGCGAGGTACGGAACGTGACCAGTTTACTATGGAGAGTCTAAGAGGAGAGAACAATGGCGCATCGTGCATATGCGCATCATGGTTCTTGGCATTCGGACTGTGCCAGTCGCGACGGCAACCAACGTATAGTGACCGCCAGGCATACTGACCGCTTGCCGAACGGAGACCACTACGGGACACTGATCCATGAACTCATATTTATCAAGCTCCATCCCATGGCAGCCGTCGCCCGTCGAATGCCAGCACTTTGTCGGACTCCCCCATCTGCCACCGCAAAAGGAACAATAATGGCACAAACTGGTGCACTCCAAGATCTGCCCGTACGCGCACCCCGATGCTAACAGCACAACATTAGTTAGCTGTCCCCAGAGGCGGAGCCGACGCATCCATTGGAAGGGCCATGTGACCCGTAAAACTATGGCCATTAGCATTAAGAATGCGCAAATCAGGGCATGGTGATGTTGCTGTAATGCATGCGCAGCGCAGAGGAAATGGCTGGATTTAACGTGGTTTCAGCGCGTGCAGGCATCGAGGTAAGTAACGTCAGATAGATTAACAAGTAGGAGGGGGACCCGTCCAATGATGTCCAGAGCTTCGTAAGTAGAGCCAAGGCGCCCGTGATGGCAAGAGCTGGTAGCAGTATAGATACGGAGCGAAAGAGTGGGTTTTTAGGAGCGTAAGGCGGTAAATGCAGAGTGTAGCCATTAGTCCAAGGGAGAGAATTGTGGCGAGAAAAAGTTGATTTGCAAAGGCAATATAACTTTTCTCGCTTAGCCGACAATAAACTTTTGCTCAGCGAATACAGGGCTACCAGGAACTGTGCTTGACTCAAGAGGTCAGCGACTTAGGCTCACGAAGTGAGCGAGTAAGTTGACAGGTTTTGAGAGTTAAAGAGAAGTAAGTGACCCTCTTGAGTTTGAGTTGAAGTTGGTTAGACCAGGTAGAGTGAGGAAAGACTAAAGTAAAGTTTTTAGGGGTGAAAAACCGTTCTGAGCGTGTTTAAAGCGCAAAGACACATCCGAGGGTTTTTCTAGGGCCTGACTTTTGTTTTGCGCACAAAGGCGCGCGTTAGGGTTTAGAAGTAAGTTGACAGGTTTTGAGAGTTAAAGAGAAGTAAGTGACCCTCTTGAGTTTGAGTTGAAGTTGGTTAGACCAGGTAGAGTGAGGAAAGACTAAAGTAAAGTTTTTAGGGGTGAAAAACCGTTCTGAGCGTGTTTAAAGCGCAAAGACACATCCGAGGGTTTTTCTAGGGCCTGACTTTTGTTTTGCGCACAAAGGCGTGCGTTAGGGTTTTAGGGTTTTAGGGTTTAGGGGTTTAGGGGTTTTTAGGGTTTAGGGGTTTAGGGGTTTTAGGCTTTAGGGTTTTTAGGGGTTTAGGGGTTTTAGGGGTTTTAGGGTTTTTAGGGGTTTAGGGGTTTTAGGGTTTTAGGGGTTTTAGGGTTTAGGGTTTTTGGGGGGTTTTAGGGGTTTTAGGGGTTTTAGGGGTTAGGGTTTAGGGGTTTTAGGGGTTTTTAGGGGTTTAGGGTTTGGGGTTTTAGGGTTTTTAGGGGTTTAGG